>VRYO01001269.1:29654905-29696955 GCA_009812075.1 Sialia sialis | reverse complement strand
TTGTTTTTAAATAGGTGTATTGCGGTGGATCTGAAGTTGATATAAGAGAGAATTTCTTCTGGAAAGAGAAGCTGCCCTGTAAGGCCAACCCTGAAGATGTGGACTGCCATTGTGTTCTTCCTGCTGATTTCCATCTGTATGTGTGAACACAGGTTTTCTGTCCTGAAAGGAAGAGGAGTCCATGTAGTGCAAATAAACAGGCTTGCAAGTGAAGAGCAATGCAGGCAGGCTTGTGAGAGCCCAGGTGCTTCAGGTGAGGTTCTTGTCCCTTGGATGGAATTCCAGCTGAGTTTTCTGCTCTTTGAAGGTCTCTGCTGCTCCTTTGACTTTCTGTTTTAATTACAGTTGTTTGCAGACATTTGCAGTTGTGACTTCTCTGTGCAGTGCTGTGGTGCTGAATAGCTTCTGACAGCTTTGGTTAAATTGAATCCAGAACAAGTGTTTCCCAGAGCCCTTGGAGCTTCCATAAGAAACAGCATGTGCTGTTGGTGTGCACTGATAGCGTGCAAACAGTGTTAGGTCACTAGAATTGATGAATGATTATTCCCTTCTGCCAGATGTTTGCAAGTGAGCAGTGCTGTTGTAGACAGCTGCACTAGAACGAGTAATCTTTGCTCCCTGGTATTTGTGTGTGTTTTCTGCTTTGGAAGAAACCACTTTGTCCTGCAACCAAGCACAGGGTTAAATCTGTTGAGGTAAAAGCCTTCTCACTACCTCTGAGATGTCTTTACAAAGAATTAAACTTCTAAAAGAGTCTGAATTGTCCTTATGAACGTCCCAATCCTGTCTAGCCAGATGGAAAAAAGAGAGGAAGCTTGTAGCTCCTACAAAAAGCTGGTGATGCTGTGGTGAAGATGATGCATGGATCAGGTGGATGAATATCTGACATTCAGATGGTCAGAAACCTATTAAAGATGCTGGTTTTAATGGCTGTTAACGGTAATTTTCCTCATGAAGAAACTTAGCTGAATTACATGGGTCCAAACTGTAGTGCACGTTGTTTGTCCCTGTTTGGGTGAGTGAATTGCAGTTGCCAGGAGATGCTGGTACCCGAAGACAAACAAGTGGGTAGACTGCATTGGCAATATTGGTTTAATTGGCTTTCTTTGTTTATTTTCACTAAGGCTGAGTCAGGATCCTTTAAGGCCAGACCTTCTAGATATTGTGTGGTTTGGGAGGTTTTTTTGGTTGTGACTTTTTTTTTTCCTTTTTGGTTTTTTCCTTCCTTCCTTCCTTTGTGTTGGTTTTTCCCTTCCCCCCTGCCCCCCTGCCTTTTTCCTTTAATTAGAGCTACGAAGCAGCATGTTTGATATCCTGTGTGCAGCAATCCATTTTCTCTGCTGTTTTCAGGGAGTCATCACTGTAATTGGTCTGTGCCCTACCAGAATCACTGCCTCCTCCTGCAGTGTCACCAGCTGAGTGTGTGCCAGAATGCTGGAGAACAAGACATCCAAGACCTGCTTGCAGGTAAAGCCATATTTCAGGCTTCTGGGAAATCCAGGATCTTGATTCTTTTGCTTTAAATGACTGTGTTTAACCCTTGGTAGGCTTTCAGCTGAGAAAGATGGTTGTGAAATGCCTGCAGGGTGATTCTGTAGGTACAGTTTACTGGAATAACTGTTTCGCTTTGTCCTAGGGACTCTGGCACTTGCATGAGTGCATGATGTGTCTTTGAATAGCTTTTGTAACACTTACTGAGTAACAGTTTGTCTCCATGCTGAAGACATCATTCATTCAATCCATTTGCACTCCACACGCTGTCCTAGCGAAAATAAAGGCATAGCAGATGTATTTATATCTTTTTTTCAGAGAAAGGAAAATGTCCTGGCGTGGTTTGTTCTCTCAGATTGCCAGGATTTTCTTCCAGAGTCAACAGACTGCTTCTTTAATCAGAGCAGCAATTGCTCATGGTGGCTTTCCAGTGCCAGGGTATTCAATTTTAATAAAGTGACACAATTACAAAATGGAGCTCATTTTTAATTGGGAAATCAATCTTCTCAAGTTTGTTTCAAGAGTTCACTGTACCCAGCTTTAAAAAAAAAAAAAGAATTTGCTCATGGTTCTTTTGCATTGGCAAAGGTTTCTTTGCAATATAACAACTGGATTTGTGATAAGCAGATGGGATTTATGTCACTGTAAATCTAGCTCACTTAGTTGTGAAGGAGATTGTCCTGATGTATGAAGGTGTAAGTAGAAATTTCTGCTCAGTTTTGACAAGTGAAAATTATGAATCTAGGCACAAAGGCTTTGTCGATGATGTGTAACTTTGAAAGCATGAGTCTTCTCAGGAACTGACATTTGTAAGACTGCTCCTGTTAATGCTCTGCTTCTGCATTGTAGCTCTCTACTTCATTATTCCCCTTTTGTGGAATTAATTCCCTGGTTGGGCAAATACTAGAGGTCTGTGGCAGAAAAAAACAAACCAATAAACCTCAAAGGGATTATGTGCAGTAAAGGCAGGGGGGTCTTGAGTTTTCATGTTCTTACTGAATTCAGGACTGATTTATTCCACTTGTAATGTGTGTACTGCAGAATATGTGTCCTGGTTTGTATGTTGGGGGGTTGAGGTTAGATTTGAGCTCGAGAGTTTTTTATTCTTAAAAAAGTCATTTGTTTTGTCTTTTGGAAGAAATTGTCAGTGGCAAATGGGAAACAGCCCTGTTTCAGCACCAGAGCCATCTGCAGAAAACAGAGAGGATGCTGCATGCACGGATTAACGGACGCAGTGTGGAAAACACGTTTTCTTTAACTGCTCAGACTCACAATATTCATTTGAGGCATTTGATTGGAGTTGAGCAGGGAGATGTCACAAATAGTACAAGACAACAAATTGCAAGCAATGCTACCACCACTACCCCTGCCATAACAGCAAGCATTACAAATGCAACTTTCTCTACTACTTATGAAACAACTGCCAATGCCTCAAATACCCCTGGAGGTTCTGATACCTTTAAAGCCACGTCATCATCTGCCTTTTCTCACCCTCAAGGTAAGATCTCTACTCCCACTTCCAGCCACGTCACCCAGATGGTGACCACCAGCCAAAAATCAGGAAATAGTAGCTCTGTTCCAGTATTGTCCCCCACTTCTTCTCCCCTCACTGTTGCTTCTGAAGCAGGTACTCAGGCACTGCAGCCTAGGCCAAGTACCACCAGCACCAGTGCTTCTCACCCTGACAACTCCACCACTGCTGGAGCTGACCTGAAGTCACTGACCACAACCTTGACCACCCCCATACTGCAGGATGCAGGAACATCTTCCACTGCTTCCACACGTGCCATGGCATCCATCCTGACAGAGACTTCTCACTCAATGAATCCAGTGCATACTAGCACATTGCCAGATCTAGATCTAGAGCCAGAAGCAAATACAACCACAGCGTCTTTCAATGAATCAGCTTCTATTCTGGGCTCTACAAGAGGTGCCATGGTTTCAACTACAGCCTCTACAGTAGTGACTACGACTGAACACGGGATGAAGTCAACATCTGATGTCTTTTCAACAACCGCGACTCCAACAGACGCGGCCAACACAACAGCTTCGGGTCTCACAGAAACTCAGGACACAGACAATGAGTATCTTGTCATTGCTGCCGAGCCCTTGACTCAGTACTTAGTGGATAAAAGTTCACTGCTTGCAGTGCTTTTAGTTGGTACTTTCTTTTTCATAACTGTTATAGTACTTTTCCTCATGCAGGCCTATGAGAGCTACAAGAAGAAAGATTACACACAAGTGGATTACCTTATCAATGGAATGTATGTGGACTCAGAGATGTAAAGAAGTGGAGATAAATAGTTGGCAAGAGATGGAAAGGAGATTCAAAGTCTGCCTGACTTGTGTTCCCCTTTGCATCTGCCTATAACACAAACTGAAAGTGCTTCCAAATTTACTTCTAGTGCAATTGAGGAGAAATGCCATGTACTGTATTGAGAAAAAATAATACTTTTTTATTTGACTGGGCAATATGTTACTGTAAAATCATAAAAATAATAATTTTTAACATTTTCATAATGCACAATAGCTTTGGCCATTATAATTCATTGCAAAACAAATCTAACAAGATGTAAGTTGGCATCTTCTGAAAATGCTGTAGCGCTTTTCAGCTGTTTACAATGCAGGTTGTGTTTAATTTGTTTCACGTGTACTCCTCTGAAAACAGAGCAAAGGATGCTGTCACCTTTTGTGAAGTGCTCCCAAATAGCCAGATGAGAAGTGTGGAGTACTGTTGCAACAGGAGACTCTTTTAATGCAGAGAGTGTCATATTTCTGTGTGCTTCTTGCTTATGAAGAGGTCTGTTTACAAGGTATTGTAAACTCTGTTTACTGCTAACCCAAGGTATCTTTTCACCACGGAGTGGATTACTGTGCCTCTGCACTTAAATGATCTTATTTTTATATTCAGTTAATAAATGGGGCCCTGGAAGGGCAGATCTTCTTGTTTCTCGTTTCATTGCTGTCCCTCCCAGTTCAGAAGCAAGCAAATTGACTTTTGAGGCTTAAGTAAATTAGCTCCACTTCAGTGTTCCAAGTGTGGGGGCTTTGAAGACCTTGCTGAAAGCATGGACATGTCACAGAAGATACTGATCATCTTCCAGAATACTGCTTCTATAATTTAAAACCATTATGCTGCCAGTCTCCCAGGTATGCAGACCCACTTACTGCTTATTATCTTTCATGCTTAGAGCATCAGCCTCTGTTTTTGGTTTTTCTTTTGTGTTCAGGACCAGCACAGAGTTGTTAGTATTTTGGGAACTTAATTGCACACATAGTTGGAACTTGCCTCCCAAGATCTGCAGCTGACAGAACAAGTAGAAAACACTTGATTTATTTTTTTTTTAAGGCAAGTATTCTTCAGTGATTAATGCATCTTATTTGGATGACATGTACATACCAATAGCAAAGTGCTGGATTGAGGTGTGTTGGGGGTTTTTTTAACCATATTGATAGTTTTGTCTCTTACTTTGAATTACTTGGCTCTTCTTTAATCCAGCTTGCATGTAATCTTCAGTGAGAGTGATAATAAGCAAACCTCTCAATTTGAGATGCTGAGTTTCAGTTTGATTATTTATTCAAATTTTTGGGCTGTGTAGAATTTGGAGGGAGCCTTTACTCTGGAAGAGGCTACTTTGTAGGCAACCTCATTGTCAGCTGAGAGTGATGTGGAAACAGCTGCAGAGAGCACAAGCGGCAGCATAGCCAAGGGGTTGTTTGAACAAAATAGGCTGGAGAGATTTTCCTGAATCTTACCCAACACAAATTTGGAGTGCAAAACTTCAATGGGTAGGGTTTGTTCAGGAAAGAGAGCTTTGGAAGCAAGAGAACTTGGTTTTCAGCATCAGGGTGTATTTATCAGTGATTTTGCATGGACTTCATCTGCGTGCCAGTAGGCAATAGGTTAGAGCATCTCTCAGGGTAAAGGGGCAGTGTGGTTTTGGGAGTCTTATTCCTTGGAAAGTTTGAAGTATAAGCCACAAAACTTACTCCAGGTTTCCCTGGGGTGGGGGAAGGGGGCAAAATTTTTTAGTATTTCAGTTTTACTGTATTTTAACATTACTATTAACTGGTTTGCCCTGAGCAGAAGGGAATGAATTCTGATTTCTCAGTTTTCCAGGAGCCACCCTTGTAGAGCATCCGTGCAAACAAGGTGCTGGGAACATCCCCCAGTTGGGGAGTTGCACCCTGTTGAGATGCTTGGGATTTGTTGAGCTGTTAGCAGATGGCTGGCAGATGCTGCTCTACATCCACCAAGTCCAGAAATTTATCTTTACATGGTGATTTCAGGTTTCACCTTAATTGCAGGTGAGTCATAACCACAGACCCAAGCATGTGGTCTTGAGCTCTGCTGCAGATACTGAGATAAGAGCTGTCTGCTGGCTCTCTGCCATCTCCCAAGTAGGGAGATGAGCTTTACCTCAGACTCAGCTCACTTTTTTCCTCCTCATATAAGCAGCTTGGATAAATGCATTTTGAGAGGACAAATCCAGGCAATAGTGCTCTTCCATCCCTGTCTATGTAGTGAATTCCTGCCTTTAGGAAGTGCCTTCCTACATAAAAGGTCAGTGTTGCAGCTCTTCTGCTGGTTCTCTGCAGTATTTTGGGGGTTTTTTTTATAAGTTGCCTGAGCCATTTCCACAAATACAAACTATGGTTATCAGACCTGTAATTTTTTTATCCTGGAAATGGGGAAATTTCTGATGAACTTTGTGCTCACTATGGCCTTTTATCTTGGTCTCTGGATCTATTCACAGAGCTGAAGTTGGACACCAGTTTCTGTGGAGTAGAAGTTTGTGACATTCCATTGGTATTTATTTTCTTCTTTGAAGGGGTATTAGACTCTTGTACTCGTTTCTTTAAGAGACTAGGAGGGAAAGTGACATTTCTTAAAAGAAACTCTCTTGAGTTTTGTCTAAAACTTGAAGATTGGTATATTAAAAACAAATAAGACCCTTCAGGGATAATTTACATGGGTACGATACAATTATGAGAGTTGGAATTGAGTTACAGCTCTATTTACAAGAGTCTTGGGGAGTTTCTCATGGACATAGTGAGAATATTATGAGTACATCATGGCTAAATGAAACCACCACTATAAAAAAAATCTTTGTGGCTTTTTAGCAGGTCCCTACAGGAAGGTGAGTACTCATCAGAATCTTGATGCAGTTCCCACAGCCCTGGTATGTTTACATCCAGGTCTCATCAGATACTGGCACAGCCTGTCTTTTTTGTTCTTATTTGAGTTACTGCATTTCCAGGTCTGAATTACTTTCTCAACAGAAGCTGAGTCTTTTAGAGTAAGGCTGAGCACCAGAATGAGTCTTACCTCAGTGCATTTCTGCACTGGTGGAGATCTTTGTTTGCCATGGAATCATAGAATGGTTTGGCTTAGAAGAAACCTTCAAAGGTTATCTAGTTTTAATCCTCCTGCTGTGGCAGGGACGTCTTCAACTAGACCAGGTTACTCAGAGCCCTATCTTAACCTGACCATGAAGGTTTTCAGGGATGGGGCAACCACCACCTCTCTGAGCAACCTGTTCAAGTGCAGCCCAACAGTATTATTAACATAACAGCTCAGTTTAGGCATTTTGAAAACAAAGAAAACACCCCAAATCATATGAACCTAGGCTGGAGCCTTGGCTCTGAAAGGCTAGGTGTGTTTTCTGGCTTGTGCATTGAGACCCATTTGTAAAGATTTGTGAGCTTTGTGTTGTGTCTAGCTACTTGTAAGCCTCGAAGAAGGAGAGCAGCAGGACTCTGAAAGGTGGGTTGCACGTGCGATTTTCTAGAGGGCTTTTCTGTATTGGTGACTTGATCTGCATATCTAAAGCAATCAGGATTTCTCCCCTTCTGGCTCTTTGAGCTGGGGGTCACCAGCAGCAAACATCCACTCGTTTTTTCCCACCTCCACCCCCTTGTTGCTATGTCTGTGCTAAAATCCTGGAATGGCTTCCCTTGTTTTGTTTTTGAGGCCACAGATGGTGGCCCATTTACTGCATTTCATGATGTAGTGTTGAAATAGTTAATAGAATGTTAAGGGAGAAGGTGCAACATCTTTGGAAGTTTGCTTGCAGAATTCACAGTGTAACAATAGATAGTCCTACCAGTTTATCTAGAAGACATCTGCCAAGGAAGTGCCAAGAACAACATTCTGCTGCTGTGAAGCTTATCTGATGCATATTGGGATTCATCCTGTTGTATGGTCTAAAACAGGATCATCCTGGAATTAAATTTAGATTAGATTAATTCTAAATGCCACCTCCCTTTTGTTTCACTACCTGTACTAGAAGGACATTGCTCTAGATACAAGAGAAGAAAGGGAATAATGGAATATTAAAACATTTAAAGGAATGTTAGTTAAGAAGAACTTTGCAATTGCTAATATGAGTTTGCAATATGTCATGTAGTGTCCAGAGAATTAAAGAGCATATGCAGAACTCTTTAGCAGGACCATTAAAGCAGTTATTGCATGCCATTGGAAAATGCTCAGGAGGGTCTGGAGGTGGAGGTATCATGGAGTTGGTTTCTCTGGATTTGTCTGGTGGCTGCTTATTTTTGGCATCAAAAAAGGAAACCTGAGCCCTTCTCTGCTGAAGCATTTCTGAGGGCTTTTTCCACTGTGGGTTCTCTGGTATGCAGTGAAGGCAAGTGTCCTTAGCTCAGCTGGGTGAGAGTTATTTTCCTTTAAGTAACTGGTACAGTGCTGTGTTTTGGATTAATATGACAAAAACATTGACGATAGTTATGTTTTAGTTGTTGAAGCCAGTGGCTGCTTGGTACTCATTTGCCAGCTGGGGTTAAGCTGCGACAGCAAGTTCAGATTGCGACATCTCCCTGGCCAGGGCAACTCCAGCTGCCTCCTTTCCATGGCCTCTGAGTCTCATGAAACTTAATTTCCTTTGTTGTGCTTGGCTGAAGTTGGCCCCTGGGTTCAAAAGCAAATGCTTTCATCTTGCACAAAGTATGGGCTCGTATGATTGTGCTTTTCTGGAAAAAAAACAGGCTGAAGAACAGCAGAGCCTAGAGCTCTATTGATTCCTGTCTGCTGGAAGGATTAGGTGGTTCAGGGTTACAGATTGCTTTGACTTTTTGGGCTTGCTGGGTAGCTGGTTATTGTGGGGAAAGCTGGGCTTTGCGCTCCAGTGTTTGGGGTCGATGTCCTTGGAGTTTCACGTCCTTGGATCTTGTCTTTCAGTGCTGCTGCTGGGCTGGGTGATGTGTTTAGAGCAGCCCTGCCTTGGCTGAGAAATACCAGCAGGTTGTGCTGCGGGGCTCCACAAGAGCTGTCTGTTCAGCCTCCCTCTGGCAGGGAAACCCCAAAGGATCTGGGAAAAAGTCTCCGCCTGATCCGGGGCTTCCTGATTAGCCCTGGGTGATGTTCAACTTGTGCTTTGGCTGGAGTTGTGTTTGTTTTACCATGTTTGAAGGAGAGGTCCTTTGCAAACATGCAGAACTTGCCCAGCATCCTGCTGGTCCAAATTAAAAGGGCTAAAGCTGTTTGGACTGGATTGTACGATCTCTTTGGAAAAGCAAGCAAATAACTTTGTCTTCACGGAAAGTGTCTAAATTATTTTAACTCTTTCAAGCTGGGATAGGTGAAATCAATTGCACTGTTTTGGACTTAGGCAACTTGTTTCTGTTCTTTACCGCAGAGATGATGTAGCCAAATCTTGAGTGTGAATACTGTTACATCTTTCACATAACTCTTACAACACTGGGGAACAGAAAAGAAAGGAGGAGGGATTTATTCAGCTGGAAAAAGCTCACATTTAGAAGTGACTATCATGGCTAGTTAAAACAAAAACAACTAATCAAGATTTAACCACATTCTAAAGTTTAAATTAATCTCTGCTCTCAAATAGTCACTGCTGCCTATTAGAAAGTGGGAATTTCCAGAAGTACCTTTGTTGTTTCTCACAATTGCTGCACCCACTATAGGCATTTTCCTGAGCAACTTTGCTCATCCTTGGTCACTGCAGTTAAGCTGAGGTCAGCAGCTGACTAATGACCAACGTGGGCTGTACTAGGGGGCAGAAGTTCCCCTGCTCTTGCAAAACTAAAACCTTTTACTGCAGTAGAGGAGTGGGGATGTGCACAGCGGCTGCCAGCTGCTCCTCCACCCTTGTGGCATCAGGCAGTGACAAGAATGTCCTTATTCTGGTACCTTGTGTGATGCAGGTGATGCCAGGGAGCAGATGAGCCTGTGAAGTACCAGAAAAGTTTGCTCAGGGAGGAAGCTTTGCTGATATATGCGCACAGGGCAGTGCTGTTAGGGAGCAGCTGAAATCCTTGCTGATGACTTTTATGGGAACTAGGTGAAGCTTGTTATGTAGGGAGATGCTAATATGGTTGTTCAAGGGGCAGGGGATAATGGAAGTGGCTTTGGATGAAAGCGACCATGCACTTCTGACCAGCTCAGCTATGGGCACTGATAGAAGACAGCTCTCAACTGATTCCTCCTGCATGCATCCTGGTGAGTATTCCCAAGAGTGAGAGAGCAGCAGTGCTATGTGTGCTACAGCCAGTGCCTACAAGTTCTACGCAAAAAGCTGTCTGATCTGCAGGAAAAAAGCCAGCTGTCCTATCTCATTCTCCTGATTGCTGGGTCAAAGTGTACTGCAGAGATGTTGTAAGAGCTCAAGGCAAGTTGTTTACAGCTTCTTTTCCCATGATTTATTGATTTTTGCATATACCTGCATGTCTTCAGTATTTAGACTGAGCTAGTATTGCCTAAAGATCTTCAGAACACCATGAGCCTCCATGCTAATAGCACTCTTGAGTGTGTCAATTTACAGTGAAACTTTCCTTAGCTGGGATTTAAGTCCCCAGCATCTCGCAGAGGGTCAGGCAGATTCCTTTGGTCCAGAACTACCTTGGGAATTTTTGTGGGAAGTTTTACACATTTCATCCTACTTCAGTCTGCAAGGAAAAGTAGAGAGACTCTTCTGCAGGAAAGAGCAATCTCATACACCAGCAGTTTGTGACATGCAGTGAGCATCCCATTTGGAAGGAAATGGTGAGCCTCATGAGCACGGCTTCCACGCCTCTTCCACAGTCCTGGGGCTTGTTTATAGCCAAGAAGAAAACTTTTTCAAAAGATGATGTCACCTGTTGAAAATCACATCCATGTGAATCCAAGCAGGAAGGGGAGCAGTGGCTGGAAGGGATGGAGGGCTCCACATGGGCAGCAGATGCACATGGCTTGCAGTGGGACAACCCATGTGGTTTTTTCCAGCTGTGAGCCTTGGTTCTGCCATCAGTGTGTGCGAGGCTTGGTAGATGTACTTTTTGTTCAATGTTTGCAGTTTTGTTTGACAGCGGGAAATGCTGGAAAATGTTAGTGAGAGCTGTCAAACCCTGTAATGATCTCCCAAGGGAACGAGTAGCATCCCTACAGGAGTTCAAATCCTTGTAGACTTAATGTAGCACAGGAGACATCCTGGCAACCTCATTTGGGAAGGATGACCTGAGAACTCTTGTGAGGAGAAGTAATGAATGATGTGAGTGGCAGAGATCGACGTGCATGCTCAGGTAAAGGAAGATCAGGCATTCCCATGAAGAACAGTCCTTCTATAACTGAACTGGCTATTATTCTTCATGCTTCTGGGTGTACATAATTGCTGGCCAGATAAAAGCAAAATGTACCTTTGAGTGCATTTGTTCAGAACTGTCTGCAAAGGGAATTAAAACTAGAACAGGCAGATTCTTTGAGGTATGTGATATTTGTGCTCAAGTCAATTGTTTCCCATTGAGTTGCTGGCTGAAAACAGCTCCATGTGGTAGAATCACAGAATCAATTTCTGGCCACAGGACTGGGTAAAGGTTTTCTGCATTACCATGTCCTCTTCTTAGCTTAAAGCTGTTCTGGTGCCTGTCACTAAGGAGAGAGGGCTGCAGCAGTGAGGTGAGGTTGCCTTGTGCCCCCGCTGTAGTGTATGGCTGCCCACGGTGGCTGCTCCTTCCCACCCTCTACGTGTGTTCATGTGGGGATGCCTTGGTCTAGGAATTATCCCACAACAACTTTGAAGTGTATATTCTTCACTTGTTGCCAGCACAGATATCATGGCTCTTTTAAAAGCTAAATGCAAGATATCTCCTGTTGAACAAACAAAAAAAAGTCTGAGATGTCTCTTCTACATCTCTGAATCCGGCTCCAGCCCTGAACTATGAGGTTTAATATTCCTTCATGTCTTGCCATTACCTGCCAAAAATGACCAGCAAGGTGCCAGAGGGAAGCTACTTCTTATTCTGAGATTTATTACACTACAAATCCCCCTTTAGCACTGCTAATTAAGTCTAAACTCCACTTACCAAATGACCATGTACCTTTTTGTAGGACTGCCATGTGGTACCTGTTTGTTCTCTCTCCATGGGTTTCCTGGTCATTCCAGTGGGTTGAGGAGGCCATAATGTAGATGAGACTAATAATAAACCTGCACTAAAAGCAGCTGCGTTGTGGAGGAACTTTAAACCCTGAAGCAAAGCAGACAGGGACAGTTTTAACCACAATGTGCTCTTTAATTGAAACCTGGGCTGGAGCTGACCTGCCTGCCTTGTGATACTGTGTGGGCTGGGTGGGGATGCAGTCTGTGTTGTTAACCAACAGCTATAATATTTACACAGATAATTTTAGCCTCTGACATTGAGAAAATGATTTTCTGTACAACCTTGTGGCTTGGGCCACCTATGTACTCTGGAAGACAGGAGATTGCACGAGTGCTGACATGGATCCTTTTGCAAGTTTCCCATGCTCCTGACAGGTAAACAGTCACTGGCTAGGAGACAGCAGTACCTCTGGGGGTGGTACGTTGCAAATCACTTTACCTTGTCTTTTACTCATCCTCTAACTAGAAGAGCCTTGTTGAAGGCTTTTTTTCCAGTGCACATCCCTCTTGTTGGGTGCTTATGTAGGCTTCACAGCAAGAGACCCTTACCTTTAGCAGCTGACTTTGAATTGCACTGCTGGAGCTGAGCAAGGGTGTTGGACAGACAGAACAACCTATGCAGCAAGTTGAGGTGGGGCTGATGTGCCAAGGCAGGTCAGTGGAAGGTTGAGATTTTTTTTTTTTTTTTTTTTTTTTTGACAAATGAAGAGTTTGGGTGCTGATTTCATTGGGACCTCCTGAGGTGCCTCCTTATTCATTGGCTCTGGAGCACAAGCTAAAACAGGTTTCTGGAGCACAGCTGCTGCTCAGCCCCCAGCAGGGGTGAGCAGTGGCTGCCCTACCCAAGCACAGCTGTTTTGTGTTATTGGGGACTGATAACAACTTCCTCTTCCCTGTGTGTGTGCTGCTGGCCTGGCGCTTGTGCGGCCAGAGCTACTGGCTGGCCTTGGCACTGCTTTTGGGTGATCTGTGTGTGCAGGCAGCAGAAGGCGGTCACTGGTATTTTAGCTTTGGTGTTAGGGCAGGCTTCCTCCTGTTAATTCAGAAGAGAAGGGACTAGAAGAACTAAAAATAAGCTGGGGGTGGCTCTTCTTGTTCTCTGGCTCTCATAGCTTTGTTCACCAGAGTCAGGGAGGGCAGAAAAAGGCAGCGTTCAGCAAGCTGTGTAGAACGAGCTGTGTAGAAGTAGGGAGCAGAAGGAAGAGGGGACAAGTCCTTGAAGTTTTGTGTCAAGCACCCCATCTGTTGAATTTTGGTTGCTTGCTCAGGAGGAGCAGTCCTTGCATGGACAGGCTGATGAAGAGCACCAGGTTCCCTTGCTTGTGAGACTGACTGGGGATGTGGGCCTGGACAGATGGCAAAGCAGCATCTGTGGGATGGGTTGAGAGCATGGAGGGGTGAGTGGCTGTACCTTGTTCCTCCCAGATACGGGTATCTGAAAATGAATAACTTGTGAATTCCAGTGGCAACAGCCAGCCTTGCTGCTCATGCTCTGAACCAGCTTATTGGTAGCGTCTGTCCTCCATCCTTCTGTGGCTGTCACACAAAAGCCAGTGGTATTTTACATCTGGGGACAAAAGAGTAAGAGATGATTCCTTAATGTTGCACTTCCCAGATTAGCTGGCACAGAATTGTGCTGCAAAGCATTTACCCTTCAATTGCATAAAAAGAGAAGCTGGCCAGCCCCTCCTATTTTTATTATTTGATGTTTAATTATTTAAAATATTCTAGCCATACTCCCCATTGCATTAGGCTGGAAGCATAGATAGATTGAGATGCTGCCATGGCTTAAAGAGCTCATGACCTGTACAGCCTGGACAGGTTTGGGGTGCAACAGAGAGCTAATCTGGAGAAGGGATTCTAACTTAGGGAGGCAGAGGAGGAGAGTGGTGAAGTCAAGAGAAGTGGCTGGGCCTCTCATTTCCAGTTTCCTGCTTCCCACCCCATCCCTGACAATACAGCTTCCCCTTTTTAACACCAAAAGGATCTGTGGTAAGCAGGGAAGGAAACAGAAATTGTCCTGCTCTAGAGTGGTGTCAGTCCTGCATTGCAGCTTTCCACGAGGCACTGGCTCCCTGTCAGAGATATCAACCCCAGACAAAGCTGTTCAGGATGTTTTCTCAGTGTGCTGTGCCTCAGCAGTCCATGTTCACGGCAAAGCTGAACAGTCCACTCAGGGTGGCTTGGAAGAGAAACTGCCTGGCAGGAAACACACCTTTATTTATTTCCAGGCCAGGCAAAAATGTGTGCAGGGCTACAGTGGTTTTGCATTAAGAAACTATGGCTATTTCACGTTGTGGGAGAGAAAACGTGGTACCAGGGCTCAGTATGCCTTGAAAGGACAAGAGATGGTCTGCTGAGTGCAAGGACCTAAAATCCATGGATTTTTCATAAAGGTCTATTTCTAACATTTCCTGGAGTGGGGGCAGCCATAACAAAAACAGGGGAATTTTCATTGTCTGATATCACCTCTCCTGCTAGCTGCTGGATAAGAGACTGGTGTTGAACCTGTGGCTTCATGCTGCTGTTCCATCAGCTACAGCCCTTTCTGAGGTGTCACCTCATCTGGTGTTTTTTCCCAGGTGCTGCTGCCTCATCTGCAGTGCACTGATTCTGCAGCTCTACTCTGTACTGATTTAACAGCAGGATTTTTGGGGGACAGATGTTGATTACTTTTCCACTTTTTCAAACCAAAATCAGGAGCATGTCTTTTTTCCAGCACCATCTTCACCTCTTCATGAATTGGATGCAGTATTTCCTTCAAATTACCTTCCACTGACCTCAAGGACAGACTCTGAAAAATGTCTTTTCTAGCATTCAAGGGCCATGACCTCTATCAACATTTCTGCTATTGAGTGGTTATTGCCTAAGACACTCATCCTTGGATTTGTTCCTGGATTTTAAGTAGCAGATTCTGGGTAGGTTAACTCAGTAGGCATTGATGTGATTCAGCTAATTTGAGTTATGTTTTCACTGGAGAACTAACAAGTGCATATACGAGCCAACTTTAAGTGAAGTGAGAGATTGCTCAAGACAAGGTGACAGAATATTTATTTTAACTTTTAAATCATGGCAACAGTTGTATTTTTCCCCCGCCTACTCACTGTCTTAAAATTAAAAAACAGCTGAACCAAACTTTCCAAAAAGCTTTCTGGCAGAAACCAGAAGGGCAAAATTCCACCTGAAAAAGTTGAAGTTGCTTGCAACTGCAAAGAGCCCCTTGGGAATAGAAGTGAGAGCTGTCCATATGTGCTTCTCTTCTAATATTAACAGCAATGAGAGTCCTAGATGGTCAGAGTGTTCCATAGGTACTTCAGGTACCTAAGAAGATGCCAAAAATCTGTCATGTTGACAGGCCTTAACAGTATATGACAGCATTGCACAACAGCTCTTCAGAAGTGGAGAAAACTGGTTTCTGATGAAAATTGAATTAAGTAAAGGGAGTTGTAATTACTGCAGCTGGAATATGGCCTGGCCAGTAAGATTTTTAAAACTTTGCTTGCTGCAAGCTCTGTCAAAAGTGGTCTATTCTCTGCTTTGCATCTCACACAGAAAAGAACCCTCTGAGAGCAAAGATTAGCTGGCACTGTGCAAAGGTACAGAGTTCAACCTGGGAAGGGAATCATCAAGTAAAATTCAAATGCCACCTTTGGCAGCTCAAGATATTTTATTGGCAGCTGTTTATTCAAGTGTTGACTCAGCCTAGCTTTTGAGATCTAACAAGATTGAGAGCCCTAAGGGCTTATGGCCATGGGCATTAATAAAGCAATCTAATTAAGAGATAATTAAGTCACATTTATTAAATTCCTAATTAAGCAGCCAACTGTAAATTTGTTAAGTAAGGAATGCTCAGTTGGGATTATTCACTTTCCACACCCTAGCAAAAGGTTAGAATGGGAGGAAAAGAACTCCAAAAAAATCCTCCCCCTGCTGAAGCATGATTTATAGTTTAGGTGTGGTGCTTGTGGAGGAAGCAAAGACTAAACATCTCTGCTCTGCTGAAGTGCAGGGGGAGCACTTCCACAAAGTTTCCCTCCTCCTAGCAGTGATAGCACAGTGGGAATGGATGAATCTGCATAGGTGCTGCTCCTTGGGAAGAAGAGAAATGCAAATCTGAAGATGGGCAGGGATCTGTTTGCCTTCCTTGGTATTGGGTTAAGATCAGCTTTTCTGCAAACTCATGACCTCAAGTCTTAATTAAGACAACAATCAGTCCTGAAACTTCTCTAGGATATAGTATCTGACCATAAAAATAAAATAAAATAGAAGAGAATCTGTTATGTAGAGAAACAAGATTTTTCAATTCCTGTTTAACAGATGAGGAAAAATAGAATATTAGAAGAACTGATGACATACCTAAGATGACTTAGGGAAACCATAATTGAAGACTCAACTGAAGGCCTCTGAGCAACCTCCCTTAAACAGCATGTGCTACTTCTGTACTGAGAGGCCTGGATTTTCCTCTGGATGGGATGGTCCTCTGCTCTAACTTTGCACTAGCTTCAGCTCTTCTTTGCAGCAATCCCAAACAGGCCAATTTTTCTCTGCTTAAATTCAACAACAGCCAGCTAAATTGATATTTATGGACTTGGGAGTCCAGAAGAAGAATGTGCCAGTATTATCTTGGGCTTTTGTTTGATGTAGAGAAGAGGATGACGGGAGAGGACTCCAGCAGTGCCCATGAACCTTGCACAGAGCTGGCGATTACACGAGGTTTGGCCACACCTTGGGGAGTGGATGGGAGGCAGCAGCGTTTGGCCTGGAGCTCTGGGGCAGACTTCTAGGTGGAGCCTCAGAACCTTCCTTTCCTGCTCCTCCTAGCTAGTGTCAGCAGTCTTGGGAGCTGCTTGGGAGTTCTGGGTTACTAATTTGCCTCCCAAACTGTGCTTCTTTCCTGAAGACTGTTTTGAACCACAGCACTAAGATAAATGTCTTGCCACAAGGTTTAGCTTCCTTCTCTCTGGTTTATATTGGAATAGGTGAACACACTCATAGCTGTAGACAACTGGTGTGATTGAACTGATCATAGGCATTTCTGAGATTTCATTTTTGTTTGTTTGTGTGGTTCAAGCTCCTCAGTTTTCCAAAAGAAGATGACAAATGCTGATGGAGTTACAGGAATGGTTAATAGTCTAGGGCACTGGCAGGTGTTCAAGTTTGCCAACTGATAAACTGTGGCTCAGGGCAGTAAATTCCAGTTCCAAGCTATTTAAACACCTGGCCTGTCTGGGAGTTGTTTCTTTCAGCAGTCAGAGTCAGGAATATGAGACTTCCAGATCAAATGAGGATTATTTTTCTTTCTTGCATACACCATGGCTGGAGATCATATCCCAGGTTAGCATAGATCAAAATAGTGACTGAAGGATAAATGTGTTAGGCAAGTATGCACACAGCAATAACCAGTTTATGAATTGTTTTGTCCCTTTTGCCTTTCCTATGCCTCTGCCTTTCCCTCCTACTGTGCTACAGATTCTTCAGTCTATAACAGGACCTATAGCTTAATGATATTTTCAGGTAGGACCGAGTCTGCTTCTTGCTGTCCTGGGTCCAGTAAAGTACAGTCATCAAGTTTCAGGCTTTCTTTGGCTTGCCTAATTTTGAGAGGCCCCTTGCCTCTCACAGGCTGGGGTTAGGGGCAGCAGCAACCTTGAGGTGCTCCAAGGCTCTCAAACTCTTAACAGCCCATAGCAGAAAGCCAGTGCTGTGGATGGGCTTGTCTACAGCAGGCTGAGCTTGCAAACACAGGGTTCGGATAAAGTTTCCAGTTAGTTCTATCCTTTTTCAGTGTCTTTTGCCCTTCACCATTACAGGGCATTCAGGTCAAAGGGAACTGGCCATGCTTCTTTTTTTCATCTCCCCCAGCTTGGGCAGTCTCAAAGAAGATCTATGTTACAAGGTGAGTTGTGAAGATGATGGTTTGACTCAATCATCTTAAAGATCTTTTCCAAACGGAACAATTCTATCATTTAAAGATAAAATATTGATGATGGAACAGAAGCACTATGGTGTGGACACAGCTTATGCTGTTTCAACAGTTGCATCTAGTCCCGCTCTGGATTAACTTTCAGACCTTCTCTAAGGAAAGCAGGTCTGGTCAGATGGGCTGGGTGAGGGACAGAACATGGAGTTAGGGACTGAGGCTACAGGGTGGAGGAATGCAGATAAGGAGGATGTTTACTTTTGTCCTATCCTTTTCCCCTTTCAAGTAGCAGGACAACACTCAGAGCAGTATTTTCTTGAGCAGGATGATGTGTTAGTCTTGCCTCCTCTGTCGAGCTAGGTCCATGGTTTTATAGGAAGGAATGGTCTTGGGCAGCAAGCAGGGCTGTCTTTGAAACGCCAGGAGTGCTATGCAACGCTGAAGCCTTCTTTCATATGAACTTGAATTTGCTGATATGAATTTGCACTTGCAGGAGCTGAGGGAGTCTTGTCACTTTTGTAGATTTATATTCACAAACACATACTAAGAGCACATTCTGCCCCACTCTTTTTTTTTTTCTTTCCATTAGCTTTGCTTTCTCCATATGAGTTCTGGTTTCTAATGATACTCCTTCTGGTTATTAAGGCTCCTTTTCTCTACACCCTTCCTCCTGCCTCTTACATAGCCTAAGCCAAAAATATTTGTCTGCCACAAGTGATCAGTGCCAGATTTGTTGTGTGGGCAGGGTTAACAGTGAGGGATAACAAAATAGAGGCAAATTGATGCTTCACTAAAAATAGACCTGCTGCAGAAGGTAGAAACTGTTTCCTCATGTTGAAGCTAAAGGGTAATTAATAGAGCAATTGGGATGAATTTGGGAAATGATTCTTGGTGAACCACATCCTTCCTGCACTCAGTAAAGGAGGCAGAGGATGATAGGGATTTGAAGCAATCACAGCAGTGGTGAGAGGGTCGGTGTTTGCAGGCATTAATAACTAAAGCTGCCTGTAGTCTGGCTTTGTTGTAAGTGGCTAGAGCACTACTGCCCACAGCAATGCTGGCAGTTTTTGACATCTTCCTTTGTGGATGAGCAGGAAACTGCATGGATCTCAACCTCAAGTAGAGACAGCAGATTGTGCACAGAGAAGGACCATGACAAGGTTTCTTTCTTGCTCGCTTGTCTGTTTTACATTCAGTGTTTTACATTCTGGATCAAACCCTGAGATTTAATCCAGCTATTTAATTGCACATAATTTAATCTGTTGTCCTGTAAATCATGTTCTTTCCTGTAAACTATCTGACCAAAATGATGTTTTCATCCTTTTAATACAAGAGATTATAGCAGCCAATTCCCAAAACAGCACCTGTTGTTTAATTATAGCTAATAGATTATTACCTACAAGCACCACTGTTGCCAACGTGGGGAAAAACCTGTGCCAGAAATGGGGCATTTCAGATGTTGGGAAACTGGAGATGGCTGGAGGGCAGGGAGAATGTCCGCCTGAGTCTGGTGCATATTTCTTTGAAGGCAATTTGCAGTGAGAACAATATCACAGCTATTTTCTCTATTTCCAATATTCCTGGCTAGCTAATGCAACAGAACAAGGGAAAGATGATGATATAAAAAGTCTTGGGACATTAAAAATGTGCACTCCTTTGCTAGTCAGATTACTGCATCAGGATATGGCATCTAGGGCCCCCAACACAGGATAGACCTGCTGGAGTGGGTCCAGAGGAGAGCCACAAAAATGACCAGAGGGCTGGAGCATCTCTCCTGTGAGGTAGGCTGAGAGAGTTGGGATTGTTCAACCTGGAGAAGAGAAGGCTCCAGGGAGACTTCACTGTGACTTTTCAATATTAAAAGGGGCTTATTAGAGAGACTGTTTAGCAGGGCCTGTTTCAATAGGACATGGAGTAGTGGTTTTAAACTAAGAGGATAGGTTTAAATTGGATATTAGGAAAAAATTCTTTAAAAGTGGTGAGACATTGGAGGAGGTTGCTCAGAGAAGCCCAATCCCAGGCAGTGTTCAAGGCCAGGTTGGATGTGGCTTTGAGCAACCTGGTGCAGTGGAAGGTGCATGTGACAGAGGTGTTCAATCTAGATGATTTTTAAGGCCCACCCAAACCATTCTAAGATTTTAGTATGTGACAACTTACATTTATTATGTCCTTGTCTTTGGTAATGGTAGGCACTTGGTTTTGAAAAGTAGGTTCATCTAAACTATTGTCGTATCACCCCTTAATGTTCCACTTAACAGCTTAGAGGAAAGCTGGATCCCACTGAAACCATTAGGTGAACCAATCGCTACTTGAATAATTAATTTCCTGTGATGATTGCAGTGATGCCCACTGATGACTAATTAGGCAGAGGACTTGTAGTGAGGGTAGTAGATGAGTGTCTATAAATTCGGTGAATCCCCTGGGTGGGCAGAAGTAAGGAGCACAGGTTTGTGTCCTTAGCAGGGAGGACATGGGCAGGACACAGATGTGACACTGCCCCAGGATCTGTTTTGCCAAACAAACATCATGTGGGCTGGCCAGCCTAATACATGTGCTAGACAGATGATCAGCCTACACACAATTCACAGCTAGCAGCAAAGCAATATTTTTTGCCTGATGGGCATGAGACAGGGAGGTGAAGGATTTTTAACACTGGACATATATTAGTGGAAAAAGAGTTGTATCAATTCTGCTCTTATCAGAACAGCTTATCATCATCAGTAGAGATTTCCCTTCTCTCTTACTGGGATACAGCAATTCTTTTGATCATTCTCACAAGGCTTTTAGAAATTTAGAAATGCCACTGTGATAAAATGTATTTTCTAAGAGCAGCTCTGACTCCCCTCATGCATTGCCTTGTCTATACATCACATTCTTTAGTCTTTGCTAATTTGCTTCTTGGCATCTTGAATCCATGGGAGTCCTAGTTATGTAGGCTGGAAAAGACTTGATAAATCATGCAATTCTTCCTATAAGCACAGGTGAGATGAACATATCTGGACCACCTCATAGACCTTAACAAGACATCTGATTTGTCTACACTTGTTCCTACAGATCCTGCATGAAGAGGATTCTAGATGTGTTTCTACTATAATGCCTTACTAACTTAATAATTTAGAAATTTTATTGAAATTATTAACTGAAGTCCCGCTTTTTATGGATGTAGTTTTTTATAGCTATCTATAGCCTGTAGCTCTCTCCAGGCAGAGAACAGCTTGCAGAATGTCATTTAGGTTTTAAAGCTTGTAGTTAAGGTGTCTTACCACATAGTCCTAATTTTGTTTCTGTGAAGCAAAACAAGTGCGTTCTTTCTAACTTTTTCTTGGTCGTAATTCTTAAATTATCAATATTGTTAATTTTCCTTTAACTAGATCACATTTTCAGTGAGAGAGATTTGAGAGAGGTTAAAACTCTACTAAGGTGGAGATCTATAATTGTAGAAATACCCTTTAATACCAACTCAGACAAAACAGTGGTGGGTGTCTCATATGTCCAATAATGAATAGGGAAAATTAAAAAATTGGAATATGCTTCCTTCATGAGGCACACTCAGCTTCCAGCAATCAGTGGTTTAAAAACTTCCTGAACTGGAGGTTGCATTTCTATTATCGTATTTAATAGACCCTGATGGGCTAATTCAATTGACTGGAAAAGAGATTAGACAAATTTTATGGTTAATCTTCAAAGCATCTGGTGACATTGAGTTCCTCAATTTATGTGCTATCCACACGAAAAACATATTTCCCACAGCTTGTCTCAGATGTGTTTGCCTGGCAGCTTAACCACTGCTCCCACCCCTTTTATCCCCCATCAGCTCTTGCATTCTGAGAAATAGCAAGCGACCTCCATATCATGCAAGTTTGCACAGACCTGTGGCAGCAGTGACTTTTTTCTAGAAACAGAAGTACATCACTCCTGAAGTCCTAGAATAAAAAGGACCTTCTCTAGAGAAACTATGGTAATTGGTCAGCACTGCTGGCTCTCCCCTCACAAGATATGCAACTAAAAATTTGCTTTGGTGTTGTCCACTTCTGCTTGGATTTGTCCTGTATCTTTGTTTATCAGAACAGAAGTGGCAGCCTGTCTCCACTAAGGATCTAAATGGACTCAGTCTGTGGCAGGGAATGAGACCACACTTGTGGACAGTTCCTGCACATTCCTGCCCATGGGCCATGAACTTTGAGAAGTTATTACTGGCTTTACTAGGCTAGACCAAGAAAGTCTTTCATTTGCTTTGTTTCATGGTTCTACAGGAGAAAGTAAATATTAAATGCTGGTCCCAGGGCAAACAAGTCTGCCAATTCTTCACCTTAACAGTTCCATTCAGCTAAACAAAGATGACCATCACTTAAGGATCAAGGCTTTCATCTGAAAATTTAAGGATGAGTAGATGTGCTGGCAAATATACAATAATTAAACCCATAACAATAAAAACAATTGTTGGAAATTTTTAATTTCTTGAAAGCCTAGGGAGGAGGTAATGCAAAAATTTGATGTTTAGTAGTGCACTGTAAATCACTTAAATCCTTCTTTGCATGATCTCACTACCAGGTGCCAGTGACTGCTTGGCATATGGGCTGTGGAGTTTCAGCAGCTGGCTGGGAGTTGGATGATAATCTGTCTCCTGGTAGCACCTCAGCCTTGTGTCTCTGTGTTGTGCTGTGCCACCAGAGGAGGATGCAGGCAAAATTTCTTGGTGGATCCCATTTGGGCTCTCCTGCTTGTCCGCAAGCTTTCCAGGCACTGCTGTAGGCTGAGAACCGCCCCTGCATGGTGCTCCAAGGATGGAGGAGTTCTGCTGCAGATATTGCATGTGTGTGTGTATTTGTACGTCTCAAGTTCTAAAATTAGATGACCTAAAACTATTACAGCTCCACAAGGTCATCAGCAAAGGTTACCTTAATCTCTTGTCTCTCTTCCAAGTATGACCTGAATTAATGGCTTTGGGTATGACCATATAACCTCTAGCACTTTGTAAAAAGGGAGTTCTTGCCTCTTAACAAAGCAGCATGGCAGTCAGTGAGAGAAATGTAATAACCTCTTCTCTTTTCCCCTTTCCTTCCTGAAAATAGTGGGTCTTTCCTATTCTTTATGTGTGTTTTATCATTCACTTACTTGCATGTATTTAATACATACATTTTCCCAAAACAGCAGAATGACAAGACCTGGTCCAAATGTTAGCAGAAGCGGCACTGCAGAACTATGGCTGGACTGCAGTGACCTGCAGGTTTAACACTGCTCTGGAAGACTGAAGAGCTACAGCATTCTGTGCCAGGACAAGTCCTGCTTCGTCGTCTGTTTTTGGTAGAGCACAGTAAATATATTTTATGGGGTTTTATGAGGTTTAAGAGAAGAGTTTGCACATTTTTTGATTCATGAGGGTAATGAAAGATCAATAAGCATATTATGATTATAGTTTGAAATCACCCAAGCTTTTTTGACCCCTGTCTTGACTATTCCTTCTTTCCTGCACAGAAGTGTCCCAGGCACTTTCTTCCCACACAAGATCCACCTTGATTATTCTGCTTCAATAACATTGTAAGTCTGATTCAGTAAAAAAGGAATTGCTGTACAGATGTCTCCAGGGATATTGTGAAAATCTTTTTCTTCTCTTCCTTTTCCTCCTTATTCTCCATAGCTTACTCAGGAAAATTGAGGAATCTTCTGAGAGCGCAGCTGGGTGCTGGAGCTGGTAAGTGTAGGGTGGTGTAGAAATCATGCAGTGGGCCTGCATCTATACTACACAGTAATAAAGTTGTGTGTAAGACAGGAAATCATAGGCCAAATATTGGCAACCACATCCTATGTAGATTTGCTGAGATTGGTTTTGATTGCCAACTGGTGGCCAGAAGCTGTCTCTGATTCACTCTTCCCTAAGGCCACCCACCTGGTGGCTCAGAGGCAATGGAGCAGACAGACTGGTTGTGGACACAGCAATGCTCTGGCCAAAGGTCAAGTGAGCATCTCCTGCTAACACAGAATGGGCTGATTCCTTCTTATTAGTAGATTTGTATTAGGTAAGGAATTAGGAATGCTGTGTGTGTTGTGGTACTACAGACTTGGGTATATTGATTTACCTCTTTCTGCTGGAAGAGTGCAAATACCAGGGTTTGCCAGTAGTTTGTGAAAATCTGTTGTGAGGATAGGCAGGAGCAAGTGTTTCCAAGCTATCCTTCTGGGGACTTCTGCTAACAAGTCACTGCAGTAAATTGGCCAAAGACCTTGTTGGAGGTGGAATTTGAGGTGTTTGTGGATGTGGCTGGGATTGCCCTACTTGAGAAAAATATAGCTACAGGTATAAAGCTCTAGAGGGTCCCATAAAGGCTGGTGTTTGCTACTAATGGTGTCTAGATACTCTGGTGAGATGGAGCTTCCTGGGATATCTGAGTGATTTTTCTGATCATCTGGAGCAAGGATGTGGTGTTAGGGGAATGATCTCTCCATAGGATGTGATCTGCTGTGCTGCCTATGTAGCAACGTAGCTGGACTGAGAAGGAGAACCAGGTAGGAGTTTAAAATGCAGGAAAACTTGCTTTTTGGCAGTCAGGCTGACAGAAGACTTGCCTTTCTAAGCCTCAATAATTCCAGAGTTATGGAAATTGTTGCCTGAAGATATCTTGAAGGATGGCAAGCCTTGTGGTGGTAGTCTTAGTACATCCTGGTTACTAAAGAAGTAATGTTCTTAAAGGTCTGAGGCTGCTTTTTGACCTTCCTCTGCTTGGCTTTGATTTCAGACTTTCCCTTGCTTGTTTGTATAAGATTGGAGCAAACTTTGATAACTTAAGTTGCTGGCCTGGAGCTCAAACAAATGGCAGAAAAGCTACTGCTTTCCCCTGGCTGGTGACCACTCCTTCTACTTATCACTGAGACCACTGGTAGCTCAGATTGCCCTTGTTCTTGTAACAAAGATTGCTGGGTAGGAGGAGAACTGAGCAGCAAAATGCAGACAAGACCTTAGGAGCAGTTTGCAGGAGAATGCATGTATTAAAGCTCAGTCCAGACTAAGGGGTGAGCACAGCCTGCAAAAGAAACTTTCTCTGCTAAAGGCTGCACAGATTGTGCCAAAATACATCCCTGTGCTCCGCTCACCATTTCCAGACTGCAGTCTGTGACTGTAGAGTTGGATCCTGCTCTTGAGAGGCTTCTGCTAAACTCCATCACCAGCCTCATCCTGGGCAGTGTCCTAGGACCTGTCTGAAACCCCTGTGTGGCAGCTGAGGGCTGTGTGGGACTCGATCTAGTTCAGAGATCACTGTAGTACTTAAAGCCCCTTCATTACAGCAGCACACACTGACTGGTGCCTGAATTCATCCTGTCTGTCTTGGCTGTGTCAGAGGCTTGCATATAGTGGCTTATTTTCTTCTTGTGTGTAGCAAGATTTATAGATGGTCACTCAGTGGGATTCATGGAGTCATTCAGATCCTTGCATGTTTGACCTCATGTTTTTCAGAGTGCAATCTACAAAAATCAATGTAATTGCTTTTGTGTGTGCAAAGGCCAAGTTCAAGACCTGGCTTTTCACAGTCAAACCAAAGGGGTAAAATGTTCCTTGGTTCACAGTATGGCTCTATCCCTTTTTTTTTTGTTTTGAAATGTAAGCTGAATTACCCAGACTGCTTCAATTTGTGGAACTGGGCCTGAAATATCCCAAGTCCAGGATTTCCCTCTGCATTTTGCCATACTAGTATCTGGGAAGAGCTATCAGAAAACAGAATGCAAAGTAAAACGCAGGGGAGGAGAGGTGTTCGCCACCTGCCTGTTTTTAAACAGGGGTCCACCTGCTAAGAAGGTCTAGTACAGTTCAGAAGGGTTCTTGTTGGTGATTTTCCTATCTCTACTTCAAACCATTCTCTGCAGCCTTTTTCAGAGAAGGGAGCATGTCCTACTCTGCTCCACAGAAGCTACTTATAGCAGTGTTCATGGTGCTGGAGAGCTGTCAGCTTTGCTAAGTGGTGAGGCAGGGGAGAAGCAGAGACTTGAGATAAGAATAGTAAGTGAAATCTTAAATTTGACAGGCCTGTCAAGGAGGAAATTACAGCTTGGAGGAGGAAAAGTGGTTGTGTTTTGAATTTTCTGTAGTAAATTTAAAGTCTGGGGCTTTTGGCGGTAAGGAGGCAGTTCCACCAGGAATGTGTAAAGCTTTGTTTTGAACATGCCTGCCACAGCTGTTTTTCATTATAAGAGAGCAAGAGGAGGACTTGGTGACAAGGAAACCTTGTTTACTATGGTAAAGCTGGTGTAGAAGATGCAGAAAGGCAGGCAGAGAGGAGTGTGGAGGGAGCCTGGAGAACACTGGAAATCTCTTAATGCAGATGGCACCTGAATGAATTTGATGTAAGGTTATCCTTTGTTCCCCATCTCCACTGAAATAACAACTTGCTGACCTCACCTGGAAGTAACTGCAGTGCAGTTCCCAGCTGTGCCAGGTGCTGGGCACTTGTTTTTCATGGGCTGTGTTTAAGAATGTGATGCTTGGTTTTTAAATTTTATTCTGAATTCTGCTCTCAGGCCAGCTTGAACTTGTACTGTGGAAGAAGTGCTAGCATTTGTGGCTGCTCTGCTGGGTTTCCATCAAGATTTCTGCCAGAGGGAGTGGAGGGTAAAAGTGGGGATGAGGGATGTGCAGTAGAGCTCTGTGAGTCCAATCTAGACATGTGCCAGCACACAGGCATGCACCATCACCTGCTGCTCACAGGAGACAGATGTCAAATAATGTGTCCACGGCCAGGCAGCAGGCTGCAGTCAAAGTATGAGCAGTCCTTCCTGTTGGACTCTGCTCTGAATAAGCTGTCCTACTCATTCCCTGCTCTTCCACGTGGAGCATCAGCTTATTCTTGTTCTTATTCATGTAAACGGAATACAATTTGCAATGGAATGAAAAGAGAGATACACCTTCATCCTTTTCTTTCCCCCCAGAGTACTGAGAAGGTTTGGTCCTGTACCAGTAATACAAGTGATGAGTTTGGCAAAGGGGAGGGTCTGGGGCACCAGCAGTGACAGTACTGCAGTCACAGGATGTTCTGGTCTCACTTTTGAGGAAAACTGTCAGTGCATTGTCCTAGAGTTGAAACAAAGCTGTTCAGCTGGACTGACACCGAGACATTCTCTAACTGTGCTGTGCATTTCCTCCTGGATGGGACCTCTTGGACGGGCTCTTGTGCAGCTGCTTCACTGGATTTCAGTAGTGACCCAGATGTGAGCCATCCTCACCTCAGCAGGCTGGGCTGCTTAGGCTGTTGGAAGGACATTCCCCAGGGGAAAAGGGGACCCTTCCTTGTGCCCGAGTTAGTGGAGTGGGGTCAGCTATCCCAGTGCTATGAATGCAAAGCAGCTGGGCCCACATTTCTCAAGTGTGACCAGTCTGCCCATACTTAGTGCACTTGGGTGTTTAAGACATTCAGCCCTTTATTTTGATGCTTCTCTGACTGCCAGTCTAATCTAAATACCTGTTCTCAAGAAGTGAATGCTGAAGCACTTCTGAACATTGCTTGTTCAATTCTTAGCTAGTGGTTTGTAAGAGATTTTACCTTGTAGCTACCTGGGCAGGTGTCAGAATCAATCTGTTCTCCTATGGATCAGCTGGAGCCTTCAGTGCCGAACAAGAGAGAAGATCTGATTTGAAAAGTTTAGAAGAGTTTAGGTTCTGCATTTTCCTTCTCCTTTATGGGAATAATAGGCCCTTATTTCTATGAATTCATGCCAATTTGGTATCTTTGAGGCCTCACTTCTTCTCTCATTACTGACAAAGAGTTTTAAAGGATTTCAGGAGGAAAAAGAAAATTATGGGTAGCAGACAGGCACAGGTAGAGCCTTGTCATGGAAATTGAACATACAGTTCTGTTTCTGAGCACTTATGGCCATTTAAGAGGGCCATGATGTTCCAAGGATTGTTTGTATAAGATATCAGGATGTTTCACTCTTTCTAATTGTCTTTTTTAGACAGAAGGAGTGAAGTGACTTTTGTCACTTCTTGAGGTGACACTCTTAGAAGGGTTAATATCCCAACATACAGGGATATCATGTTAATGATGAGCTTGGTGTTTGAATACAAAGCTGTTTGTTCCCACCTCTTCCAGAGTGGATTGTACCCATGACTTCCAAGCTCTGTCAAAATCCTTTTAGATACTTTCTTATTTTTACAGAGCAAATAAAGGGGAGTTTCTAGTGCAGACTGCAGGGAAATAAGATCAGAGCCAACAGCTGTTTTGCTCCCTGTGGACATGCTGGTGTGGTAAAGGGGAGCAGGGTAGCCAATGGCTAAGCCAGGGCAGTGCCAGAAAACCAGCATGATCGCCACCTCTCCTACCAGGGGTCTGGTGTTGGATCCTTATGGTGCTATCAAGGTGCCAAGAGCCTGGATCAGGGGAGCCACAGAGCCAAAGTAAATATTTTAGCAAAGGCTGTTGAGCACAGACTGCTTCTGTAACATCATAGGTTTCTCAGAAATTTGAGTGCTAAGACCTTTAGTGTTTTCATTTCTGCCATAACAAAATAGTTTGCTCAGGTGACCTCTTTCTTTGCTCCCTCCTTTCCCCCATCTCTCTTCTTTTTTTTCACCACCCCCCTAGGTCCCAAATCACCATGATTAATCACTCACAAGGGCTAAAATAAAGATGAGAAATGGGAGCAAGTATTCTACTTTTCGCATTCAGATTCACTTTGGGCTGGAGCACAAGGTAAGCAATGGGCTTTGTGTCCTTGCTCTTGCAAGCAGTGCAGAGGATGTGCCAGCCACGGTGGCAGAGGAGAAGGTGATGATAAAGTGCTGCTCAGTGGAGCCTGGATGTTGCTTCTCTAAATCTCTCTTCCTTTTGGCTCCCCAGTCTGCAGTACTTGCAAAGAAGACTAGGTCTGGCTTCTGCTTCCCAGTCAGCTGAAATGCCACAGGATGTGGCTTCTCGTTTTTGCCTCTCTAGTCCTCTGGGAACAAAACCTTCATGTTCCAAATAGAGGCACTTTGGAGAGGAGGCACAGGCAGATTTCCCCATGCTTGTCTCTCTGTTTTCTCCCTTTGACCAAACAGCACTACGCTGGGTTCTTTTCACAGCTTCCTGCTTAAGTTAACTGCCACAGATTTCCCCATCACTTGCCTTCTTTTCATTTCAAATTATTTATGGACTAAGACATACCTCATATTTTATAGTAAGTAGACACATGGTCATATTTCAGCCTGCAGTTTTTCTCAATGTCAAGCTGCTTAATAAGCTGTTCTAGCCTGCACCTACTAATGCTCTCAGACAGAAAGCTGTTGTGTCTTTATAGGTGCTTTTTCCCCTGGCATGCCTTCTTGAGGTTGATTTTTTTTTTTTTTTTTCCTTTTTTTTTCAGTCTTGGCAGATAAAGTGCAAGGTCTTTTTTTGCAAGTAGCCACTTTAAACTTTCCACTTTGGCTTGTTATTGCCCAACTGTTAAGAATCTGATTTCCTGTTGTGTTTTCTCTTTATTGTCATTTGGTTTTGGGTACTTCCATGAGTTATGGTGTCTTCTCACAATAGCAGCACATGTCAGCATGGCTTGTCTTGTGGCGTAGACTGTACAGAGCAAAACAGTGTTGCCCACTGTGCCCATTCCTATGAGCTGGCAGTGCATCATGAAATTCCTTTAGTGCATAAAAGGTGAAGACAGGCTGATTTTTATGTGAGGAAGTGATGGAACCTGTTATGTAGTGAGCTTTACTGGTGGAATTGAATGCATTTCAAAAATTGCAGCAAGGTAATTCCCACCCTTTTATAGGTGGGAAAACCAAAGCACATGTAAAAGTTATTTAGCAGATCAGCTATGAGCTGAGAATACAACCAGAATATAAATCTCCTGCCTCTCAGACCTGTGATTTCTTTCTCTGAGTGGAGAGGGTTTTTGCACAAGCATGATTAAAAATGCAAAAAAACTATGCTTTGACTAGGCTATTTCCTGGCGACTAATGTTGACATCTATTGATTTTTTTTTTTTTTCAAGGCTCACACAGCAAATGGAGAGAAAATAGAAAGGATTGGAGTACTAACATTGTAGTGTTATTCTGTATATAAACCCCAGACCCCATCTTGCTGTGATTTGATGGCTGTATTTGAGCTCTTCACCGAGGACCGGGGAGGGTAGGTTATTCTTTTCCTCTTTACAGCAGCTAATGCTGTTCTCACCTCTTCTCTCAGTCCTCCTACCTTTAGGCTGGTGAACATCGCAGCTACTGATGCAGCTTTTACAATGAGTACTCCAGCTGCTCTGTAATGTTTTCATCCAGACCATGTTTTTCCTAGTTTCTTTTTGCCAAGGTCACATGAAACACTGTTAAAGCCCTCAGCAGAGTCAGTGTATGTGGGATTCCTGTGCTTGTCTGGCATCTCTACAAGGTCGTTGTCATAGAAAGAAACACATTTCATTGGATCTGGGGTGGGATTTTAACTACCTCCCAAATACTGGGTAGATGCTCCTGCATGGTTTGTTAGTTTTGTTTTCTCTCAGAGTTGAAGTTTAACAAAGCAACCCATAATTTTGACTCCTCCCTTTCCCCTTTTCTAAGATGGTCATTGGGTCATTGTCTTTACATTGTCTGCACAAGCTGTCAGATACCACTTCTGATGGCTCTGAGGATTCTTCTAAATTCCTCTGGATTAATTTCATCCAACTGAAAACTGTATAGCTTATGTATCTTGTTCTTTATGAATTCTAACCTGAAGTTAAATACTACTGGTATTAATGTTGTTGACTGCCTGATCTGTAGTGTTTTTTTAATAGACTTTTAATGAAGGTCTTTAAAGACGCAAAAAGAATTCATTAAACACTTTCTTGCTTAGTGATGTTTAATAAGACCTTAATAGGTCTGTTCATCACTTGTTTTCCTTTTACTAATATCGTACAAATACAAGCTTTAACATGTTTTTTTCTCTATTGTATGTTATTTTCTGCCATGGCCTCTCTGATTTTCATTTCTGTACATCTGTACCATTACTGCTTGTAATTTTTATCTCTTTTCCAGATTTTACATGCTTCCTCTCTGTGGAGGAGGTTGCTGAAGAACCATGAGATTTAGTCTCTTTGTCCATGCCATTTCTGCATTAGGACAGTTTGTGAGCTAAATGTGCTTTGTTTAAGGACTGGAGGCTCCTATGAACTTTTTTCCTCACAGAAGCTGAATTCTGTGTTCAACAACTTATTTTCTTTTTTCCTACTTTTTCTTTTCCTAAGATTGTAAGATTTTATAGTTCATTGCTTCTCTACCAATTTCCTTCCTTGCTTTTCTGTTTCATTGCATTTCACTACTGTCAGCGTCAAATACTCCTGAGGGATTTCAGAGATTTTACATCTACAGTATTTCTTCTTGCATATGGCTGAACAACCTGTAGAACAGCCTGTGCTCTTGTCTCAGCTCATTCCTTGCTTCCCCTGATTACTACAGGTAACCACTCTCATGTTTCAGTTTGGCTAAAGTTTCATAATTTGGTTTCTAAATTGTTTTCTTATGGCCTGAATTTACCCCAACCATCTCTGCCCTCTCTGTCAGATCTTATTCCAATTTACCAGCCACACTGAGGAGTTAAAATGCTTGTTTTACAAAATCCCTCAGGGAAGAGAGCAGCAAAGAAAACTCAGAAATGGTGGATGTGTGTGTGGTGGAGGGTTGTGAAAATCACAAACTTAAATAGCAAACTTCACTTCAAGGCTAGCCTGTTTATGAAGTGAAGTCAGTAAACTGAAGACAGAGCTAATTGAAGTTTCTTGTAAAGAAATCTTTTGCTCTTGAGTGAAGAGGATGAAGACATTAACTCAGTCACATTCTCCTTGTCAGCAGAGTGTTCTGCTGCATTGGCTGAAACAATTGTTTTCAAAAAAAGTCCAACAACTAATGAAAGTTTAATCTTTCTTTTTCCTAAGCAGAACATCATGTGTTCTTTATTTTAATTGGATTGAGGCCATGCTGATACTTCATTAGTACAACTATGAGCCTTACATAAATTCTTGTGCGTAAGTTCTGATCTCCTGAATGGTATTTCAGCTTCATGTTTCTGGGCCCATGTGTGCCTGCTGTATTATTCTGTCAAAAATCATAATATGTATTTGTGTTATGCAAATATTGTGGTTTTGACATATCAGATGAAGATGGGTGGAGGAAAAGTGTAAGGTCCAGAATATGCCCAGTATCTGATCATAGAATTATTTGGGTTGAAAAGTACTTTTTAAATATCATAAAGACCAATGCCCCTGTGTTGAGCAGGAGCATCTTCATCACGTTGCTCTGAGCCCCAGAGGGATCTGTTCCATGATCTTCTCATGCACAGAGATGAGGCTGACAGGTCAGCAGCCCACAGGATTTTCCTTTCTTAGTATTCTTTGTGTCCCTTGCCAAGTTCAGCTCCAGCTGCACCTTGGCCTTCCTGAACCCATCTCTATACTTACTAGCAATATCCCTGTTTTCTTTCCAGGGTACCTCTCCCTGTTTCCACTGACAGTGCATTTTTTCTTGCCCTTTTTCTTTGACCATCAGGTCTTGACTCATCCATGGTGGATGCCGTCTCTTGCCATCCTTTCCTGACTTCTCACATGTGGGGAACGAGAATTCCAATTAGCTCACTTGTGCTGGTGAGTAACAGGTCAGGTATGGCATTCCTTTGGCAAGGAATATCTATTGCCTGGCTTAAGAATTTACCCTCAATGCATTCCAAGAGTTTCCTGGATCACCCACAGCTTGCTCTGCTACTTTTCCAGCAGATGGCATTTGTTGAAGTCCCCCAGAAGCATGATCGCCCTGATCATGACTTTAAGCTTTTCTCTTCTGGATGCTGTAGGTTTGTAAGATGCAAAGTATATGAAGAACTGAACAGATGCAACAAGTCCAGCCTCAAAAACAGTTGGTAAGAATTGATGCTTAGAAGGTAAAGAAGCTCACAGAAAGTGTTGCTGTGTTTGCTCATCATTGTGCACACAGTTCAACTTGTTCAGCTCTGCTATGGTGTTTACAACAGAAATTCAACAGCCACCTGCTGGCACATGAGAGTTTGAAACTCAAATTAACTCTGAAGTGAGAACAGGTTTTGTAATTCTGTATGAACAAAAGTTTGTTAATTTTATAATTAATCCTGGACTATCTGTAAAAAATGAACATTCTTTAAATAGTGTTAACAGACCAATAGGAGCTCCAGGTTTTTCATCACCTGTTTCCTAACTTCTCTTGAATTATGACTCTTCCAGAGGTAGCAGCAATCTTTATTATGGCTGGATACTGCCCATTCCAGTGAGCTCCTTATCACTCTCTAGAGTACCCTCGAGCTGCTGACACAGCTCTGATTTGGTTCAACGTGCTTTGTCCAACAAGGATGAGAGAGGAAAAACTAATTATTAAAAAAAAAAAAACAACAAACAAACAAAAACCAAAAAACAAACAAACAAAAAAACGAATGGAAAGCAAATCAATGATCAAAACACGCCTGGTGTTGCATAACGAGAAGCTTCACAAGCCGTACACTCCTCGGCGCCGCTCCGTGGGGCTGCGCTGCCGGCAGCGCCGCTCCCCAGAGCCGCGGTTCCAGGAGCGCTGCTCCCCAGGGCTCCCATCTGCAGCTTCCCCAGCTCCGGGCCGGCCCCTCCGCAGCCCGGCAAGCTGCGCCGCGACCGCGGACAGCACTTCATTCGCTTACAGGCAGAGTTTGAGCGTTCAGATTCGCCACGCAGCGAACTCGGGATACGCGATGTGCGCTCGCAGCCCGGAAAGCCGAAGGTGCTCTAGGCTGCATCCAAAGCGGCGGGGGCGAGGGAGGGGACTCTGCCCCTCTGCTCTGCTCTGCTCTGGTGAGACCTCACCGCAGTGCTGTGTCCAGCTCTGGGGTCCGCAGGGCAGACAGGACATCAGCCTGAGCGCGTCCAGACCAGGGTGGCCAAGTTGATCAGAGTGATGGAGCACATCTCCTATGAGGAAAGGCTGAGAGAATTGGGCTTTTTCAACCTGGAGAAGGCTCTGGAGTGACCTCATTCTGGCCGTCCAATTCGTGAGGGGATCCTATAGGAAAGATGGGGAGGGACATAACAGCATGTGGTGATGGGATAAGGAGGAATGGCTCCAAACTAAAAGAGAGTAGGTTTTGTATAGATACTAGGAAAACATTTCACTGTGAGGGTGGCAAGACACTGCAACAGATTCCCCAGAGAAGCTGTGGATGCCCCATCCCCAGCAGTATTCAAGGCCAGGGTGGACAGGGCTCTGAGCAACCTGATCTAGTGGAAGGTGTCCTTGCCTATGGCAGGGGAATTGGTACTAACTCTTCTTTAAGGTCCCTTCCAATCCACATCATTCTATGATATACTTTGATTTGGTACAAAGTGCAGACCAGGTACTGTTCAAGAAAATGTTAAATGCAATTAATTTTCATGTGTATTGACATCTAGAAACACATGAATCTTGAAGCAAACTTTATCAGGGATTTTTTTAGGTTACACTAATCTGCAACTTTCCCGCACAGGTCACTTTTCACTTTTTTTTCCTCCTTTAAATTCTACTTCGTTTGGCAGCCACCAGGAGCATGCAGTGCAATCTCAGAAAGAGCTGCTCCCAGCATTGTCAGTGAGCAGATGGCAGGTAGAATTGATGTAACTGCATTCAGGGTTGGTTTCAACATCCACCATTTTAGTATCTAAACACCCATGGCACTGAGCCATATCATAAGGGCCTTTCCCACTGCGTACAGTGGAAAGATTTCTATCTTGCTGGGACAGAGCAAGTCTTGCCTGGCATCTTAGCCACCCACAAAAATTAGTCAGATGCTAACTAGTTGAGTGTGGCTTTACTCCTACTCTACAACATTTTTTGTGTTTCAAAAAGTAGAAGAGCAGCTTTCAAAAGTAAAAACAACTTCTAATGATATAAGTGTCAAAAAATCTACCTCAGTCTGTGACCTTGTCAGTAATCTATTTCAGGGAGCACATCAACACCAGATTGTTCTGATACTCCTACATCTTCCAATCCTGCTTGGTCGATGCTTTTAATGGTGGAAGTGAGCTTTGGCACTGAAGGTATGAATGTATATGACAGTCACGTACTGGTGTCATGCACTGCTATTTTACGTGGGTATATCAACTGCAGTTGGTTGGGGTGTAAAGTGAGGCAGAACCTGGCAGATATATACAAACTAGTTATTTCATGATTATAAGCCGCACTATTTTCATTGAAGAATCCAGCCACCCCAGTAGTGCGGCTAATCATCAGGTGCGGCTTATCTATGGACAAATCCCAGTGAAATGCCAACCTGGAAGTGAGAGCTGGCTGGGGAGGGCATGTGGGGCTGCCTTTAAAGGCTTGGCTGGTCTATGAAAACTGTTTGCAACTTGAGCACCTGACACCAAACCCCGCGCTGGCATGAATCTGTTACTAATTTATTACTTTGTTGCACATGGGTCCTTGCTTTAAAAAAAAAAAAAATGCAGCTTATATTCCCGTGCGGCTTATATGTGGACAAATCCTGTGCTCTATCCGGCTGCCTGGATGTGCGGCTTATAATCAGGTGTGGCTTATAATTGTGAAATTACTGTACATTTATTTTTGTATACAAACTACATTTATTCTTCCTTCAAAAGAACCTCTTGTTGTTCTCCTCAGTACCCAGACACTTGTGAAATGCAGATGTTTGGAGCAGTGCAGGGGCATGTAAATATGTTACCCTAAATCACATTAATTTTCCATGACCCATTCTGCATCTGTTCTTGGGTCCTCAGAATGGTTCTGTCTGATGCATACTGCATTTGGAGAGAGCTCCTCATGCTACCCTTTTTCCTGTACTGTGGTGAGACTCCACCTGGGGTACTGCATCCAGCTCTGGGCTCTCAAGCACAGGAAAGGCTGTTGGACCTGCTGGAGTGGCTCTAGAGAAGGGCTGCAAAAATTATTAAAGGGCTAAAGCACCTCTGCTATGAGGAGAGGCTGACAGAACTGGAGCTCTTCAGGCTGGAGAAGAAAAGATTGGAGAGACCTTGTTGCAGCCTTTCAATATTAAAGGGGTCTTCTAAGAGAGACTGTTGAGCAGGGCCTGTTGCAATAGGACAAGTAATGGTTTTAAACTAACAGAGGATAGATTCTGACTAGATATGAACATCCTGGTTTCAGCTGGAATAGAGTTCATTTTCCTCCTAGTAGCTGATACAGTGCTGTGTTTTGTATATATTAAGAGAACTGTGTGATACCCCTGCGATTTTAGCTACTGTGAAATAGTGTGACTAACTCAAGGACTAGCTGGTTTCCCACACTCTGCCATTAAGGAGGTGCACAAGAAGGGAAGGACCATGGCCAGGAGAGCTGATCCAAACTGGGCAAAGGGATGTTTCATGTCTTAAAATGTCAGGCTTGGTATAGAAACTGGGAGGAGTTGGCCTGGAGCTGGAGGGTGAGCTGGGCATTGGTCAGCAGGTGGTGAGCAGTGGTATTGTGCATCACCTGTGTTTGTTGGGGTTTACTCCTCTCTCTCATTTTCATTGCTAATATTAGTGTTGTTATTGTTTTTATAATTGTTATCATGTTTAGTCTTAATTCACTTATTAAACTGTTTTTATCTCAATCCATGAGTTTTGTTTCTGATTCTCCTCCCCACAGGGTGGTGGGAGGGAATGAGTGAGCAGCTATATGATTACTAGCTGCAGGCTGGGGTTAAACCACCGCAATATAAGAAAGAAATGTTTTATATTGAAAGTAATGGAACAGGTTGCCCAGAGAGGTGGTGGATGCCCAGTTCCTGGAAACATTCAAGGTCAGGTTGGATGAGGCTTTGAGCAGCCTGGTTATGTAGAAGGTGTCCCTGCATATTGCAGGGGTATTGGACTAGATAATGTTTAAAAGATCCCATCCAACCCAAACAATTCTATGATTCATATAGGAGGTTTTTTTTAGTGTTTCTTCAATATTTATCTCTGTGATGACCTTTAATTTTTTCTATTGCTTTTGCTACAGAAATACTTATGTTGCTTGTGATAAAAAATGGTCCTTCATAACGTTGCCCTTACAGGGCAAAGAAGAGGACTCCTGCTTTGAGGTACTGAAGACGGTAATCTTTCTCCCCTGCAAATCAGTTTCCGTGCTCCTTCACAAAATTTCTTCTTTTTGCTACAGAACTTCGATGACATATAGTTAATTTTGCAAGCACTTTGCAAATGTTGCTGTCGTGGAGGTATTAAAGAAAAACTTTAGCTCATACAGTGCAGGAAAATGCAGTGACTGCTGCTCTGGTAGCTGTAGCAGGGAGTGTAGTTGTAACCAGAAAAGCATTCGGAGTCCAAGAATCACCACCAAAAAAACCCACTGAACTATTTTTATGTTTTCAGAACTTTTTATGGTGACATGTTTCTCAGGCAGTGTCAGCCCCTCTGTTCCTGACTTTGCTAGCCAGCATGAGGCTTTGGGAACTGGCTCTTTACATTCACTGTCTCACTTAAATCTGATAGCAGTGGGGCATTTGTCAGACTTTTTTTTCAATATTAGTTTTCCTCTTGCAAACCTATGTGAGCCATCTCTCTCCTTAAACACATTTCTGACACGAAGTCTCTGGCCTGTAGCACTCTGCTCCCTTGGCTTGCAGTGTCTCCTGATTTCCCTCTATTTGAGTTACTGGCACGTGAGTCCCATTTATCCCCCTTGGAGCACCAACTGTTGGCAGATGGGCCCTGGGTATTGCAGACAATCTCAAGCCCTGGCAAATGATGAAAGATTTCCACTCTCTGTCTTCTTCTTTCTGTGGTCCCACCTGGGTTACTTGCAGCACTGTCTTCCCTTAAAACATGTCATAACTATTTGAAAAAAACTTTTTTTTTTTTTTTTGTTGATCTCCCAGTCCTGTTAGTGACTCCATAACTGACCTTGCTGAGGTCACCACACTGGAAATGCTGGGGCTACAGTTTAGGTGTGGCACTGGAGCCCTTTCTGTGCAGGACAGTTCTCCAGCTTCCATTTACTGTAATGTAAGACAATGCTGTGCCTAGTGATCTCCAGTTATAATGCACCTGTGCCCTTTCACATGGCTGCCTGAAAAGCATAGTTTTCTTGGCTATTTAACTTTAACCTTTCACTGCACATCCTAAGATTTTCAAGCTTTTTTAATCCTAAAGATTTCCCAATAAGCATAAAAAGTTCTTTTGAGAGATTTTAGATGCACTGAAGTTTGATTTCCTTTCCATAGTTTCTTTTAGGACTGCCTTAAAAGGGCCTTACAATCCACAGGCTGAAAGAGCATTGATTTTAATCTGTCTGCACGGCACACTGTGGTGGTTTAATTGTTAGTTCATGTCCGAGTTGAGCTGGGGAAGGAGCAGAAGAAAGGGGAAGAAACCTGTCACACGAAGTTGGGTTGCTGAAATGTTTCAGGGAATAATTAACTTGAAAAAATTAAGCTATTGTCCTTATGCAATGCCAGAGAAACTGCATGATACAAACAAAGTTCATATGTTTCTTACTGTCATGTTCTTTATGGATAAGAAGGTGGTGATGGTGACACTTTCCCTTCCTTTCAGGCAGCTTAATGAGTGGCTGTGCAGTTATTTAGGTTTAAATGCTAAGTGTCATTTGGCACCTACCTTTTCCAAAGCAACACCTAAATGCCCCACGCAGCCTCAGAACCAAACCCACCCCTTACCAGGACAATTTCAGATTTCTGCTCGGGAGGGGTCATCTTAACTGTGGCTGTATGCATAGATATGCTTTTCTCAGTGTGTCTATTTTTTGAGGGAACCTGTATCCAGAAAACACTTTCTGCTACAATTTCTGACTTGTTTTAGATTACCTGTAAACATTTTCTCTTCTGATACAGGATGGTAGAGAATAGAGGTCCCTACATATAATTAGGTGGAGACTGCTTTTTAGCTGGAAGCTGGAAGTGAAAGGGTGAAGAAGTGTATTTGAGATGTGGTAGAGGAAAATTATTTTGTCATATGGCCTCAGAAGTAAAGAAGGAAAATATTTTGATGTTGTCTTTGTTTTTTACTGATCACTTTACCTTTCTTTTGCAAAGCACCAAAGACCAGCCTCAGTCTATCTGGGTCTAGTGATTTCATCTTGACTAAATTACACTGCCCCAGAGGAATGAAGATGTGTGTCTTGGTACTGATATTCACCACGAAGTAAACCTGGGTGTCAGCTGTAAAACAGTAGATTCACTTTAGGGCCTTTTGCAGTTGTCATTAAATGTTAGCTCCACAGGAGCTCAGACAGCTCTGGCAGCTGGGAGTGAAGGATACTGTAAACTGGGGTAGGAAGGAGAAATCCAGGAGGAGTAAACACACAGAAACATCTGGAGTATTTCAGTCAAACCAAGTTTCCCAGCTGTGACAGGATGGCTACATTATCCGGGTGCTCAGACACAGCTCTTTGTTTTCCCTGCTTCAGCTCTGCGTGTCCCTCCTTTGCCCATCAGGGATGGCAGTGGAAGAATGCAGGAGCTGATCTGCTTTTACACCTTGGCAGGGGAGGGCTGGGCTCCAAGTCTGTGTTTCCTCCCTTTCCTGCTTTCTGCTGTCAGGCTCCAAATATGCTGCAGATTCTGTCAAACTATAAACAGAAATTAGGAAGGTCAGGAAAATTATTCCCTTTGCTCCTTTTATTGTAGGAAAAGAAATCAAGGAAGCGTTAGACTGTGACTTGCCCAGAATCACACAAGAAATATTAGATGAAATGAGGCATTTTTTGTTTTTGCATTCTTGGGCACTGTGAGATGCAGCAGTAGGAAGAGAGATCCCTCTTTCTTCAGAATAGAACTATGCTTGTGGTATCCTGATAAGTGTTGTTTGTTTATTTTTACACTGTATTTTACTTTCTTGCAAAAATATGTACATTGGACATTTTAGGAATGTCACAGCTTTGCCTGTCCTGGTTTTGCTGGAGGAGTGTTTTCAGGGCTGGAATATAGATGGAAGGCAGCTTGCTCAGCTCATGACTTCAGATTTGTACAACTTTAACGTCTTCCAAATTCCCCTTACAACATATTATCTAAATTTAAGATGGCACCTTCTGGGCTGGAGAAAGACTGTTCCTGGCTGCTACTGCATTTGCCATCGCTTTAATGTTTTTTTTAGCAGAGGTGTTATGGTCAAAGCCCCAAAGATGTGTTCTGGTAAGATTCTCTTCCCTAGCTGCCTGCCTCCATGGCCTGATCTCTCTCTCCTCATTTTGTTTCAGACTGTGAGTCAGTCTATTACCCAATCTGCTAATTGCTCACACACTGCTATCTCTCCCTTTTGGTATAAACTGCTGCCATTCCTAACTTGACCATGCAGTTTGACAGGGTCAGATGGGGGATAATCAACTCTTGGATGCAGCAGGGATAGCAGCAGGCCTATTGCATTCTTAGGACCCAAGTTACCAAGTGTTGGGAGCAGCTGCAAGCTGAAAGAGAAGTTGCTGCTGCCCTCCAGGAGCCTTTGGGCAGAGTCACCTCCTCCACATGGCTCGGTGCTGGCATTGGAGAGATGGATAGGTCATCTCAGCAGCTGATCCCTGATCCTGTTAGGGCCGGGGGCAGGAAGGGCAGGGGACCCTATTGCCCTGGTGCCATTAGGCCATCACAGGACAGCCTGGCTCTCCCTGCAGGCACACAAACCAGTTTTGTATATGGCCCCCAAGCTGATTAGGGTTTGGGATGGGATACGTACCCCACTGTTCCCCACTGCCTGCTGCAAGTACAACTGCTTCATGTGCCCTTTCTCTGCCTCTACTTCAATTAACCCCACTTACGGTCATGCCAGGACTGCTGGGTAATTTCCACGATGCAGGAGGTCAGACCCATCAAAAGTAAAATCCAATCACTGTCTTCAACAAAGAAATCTTTCTTCCAGTTATTTGTCTGGTGTTGGGCAATTTCTTTAAGCAGATGCGAAACAAAACCCTCATTCAGTTGGTGTTCACACGAAGTTTTTCCATTAATGATTTACAGCAGCCTAGATTTGGGTTCCAGTTTATTATAGATCTATCAGCAAGGACCAACTTCTGCTTTCCTGCCTTCAAGGAAATAGAGATTTTTCTAGGCTTTAGATGCCACATAAAATGAGCCCTCTTTAAAATACATGTTCTCTATGTTAAACCAGAAGCAAGAGAGAAGAAAATATTTCCTTTCCCCTTTATAGGTGAACTTTAATGTCAGCACTATAAACCTTTTGTAATCCCTTGAATTTTTAAACTGCTTTCTGAGCTAAGTTGAATATCACTGACTTTCGAAACAAACCAAATCAAAACATTCAGCCTTTTCCCTTGCAGGGGACATTTGCAATGGAGTAACCAAGAGGATCTGAAATAATTCTTGAATATTTGATCCTGGTATTTGAGTTGGACAGGGGTCTATCGGGCACCAAGGAGAAATCTCAGCTGCTGCTCTGGCACTTACAGCAAGGCAGACAAATTAGCACGTGGCAACGGGGCAACTTGGAAGCCACTCGTTTCTGAAATGTAATGAAACTATTAAAATGTAACATCCATTTGCTAAGTGATTGCTTGTGATTTATGGTTCCTGCTCTGAGACTTGCAAAAACCATTTAAAGGGAAGGCCGGGCAGACCCTTGTGATTTCCACAAGGCCATCTAGCAATCCTTTCTCTTATTGTCAAGTCAGTGTCCGCACAAGGACCCAGATGCCCAAAAATGGACACTTAAATGAGAATTCTGATGCCGTTTGGTTTTCTCCTTGTGAGGGAGGAGGGGGCAGTGTCTGGCCTGTGAAAGGTGCGGGATATTGCAGTGGGAGCCGGGTGCTACTCAGCTCTCTGTACCTGGCCCTGGCACCACGCAAGCCACAAGTCACAGTGCAGTTTCTGCCTCTTTCCTGGTGCTAATGTGTTTATAGGAGCAGGTGGCATGCTTAACAGGGACGGGGGGAAAGTCAACAAAAGACTGCTGTTGAATGCATTTTTCTTTGAAAAATATTTTTTAGAAGAGCGAGTTAATGTTTGTTTTGGTGGGAGGAGAAAGGCAAGAATGAACCTCCCTTCGGGAAGAAAACAACCACTCTTTTTCCCGGAGAGAAAAAGGGCCGGGTGTCCCCGCTGTTAACTTCCACATCCACCAGCGAAAGGTTGCTTTAGGAAGACGCAGCGAGCCATCTTCTCCAGCCTTCCCAGCTGGAGTAGTTGCTCCAGAAGGAAGGAGTTAAGAAGCCCCACCTCCTCCCCGCACGGCCAGGTGTTCCCACGCGTGGGACGGTGCGCCCCCGCCCGCTCCCGGGATGCGGTGCGAGCCGGGATCCTCCATCCCAGCCCCCTCCCTGGCGGCGCCGTGAGGAGGAGGAGGAGGAGGAGGAGGAGGAG
>VRYO01001269.1:29627085-29653905 GCA_009812075.1 Sialia sialis | reverse complement strand
GAGACAAAAGTCGCCCACCCCCCTCGCCTTCCTCAGTGCCGTCCTTCCGCGGTCCCGGGCAGGAATTTCGGTGGAGTTTGGAGGGGTCGGTGTCGGGTGTCGCTCAAACTCTTGGCCGGGCCGGGGAGGGGGTGGGGGGAAGGCGAATTCGGTCCGTGCCGTGTGTTTTCCCCCAGCCCCGGCTCCGGTGCGAGGCTGCGGGACCGGCGGGCGGGGTCCGGCCCGGCCCCGCGGGCGATGCCGGAGCTGCAGTCCGGGTGCCCCGTCCCGGGCACGGAGCCTGCCCTCCGCTTTCCCTTGGCCGTCCCGTTGTGAAGTGAGTGTGCTGACCCTTTTAAATCGCAAACGAACGCAGGCGGTGCTGTGCCTGCAGCATCCGAGGGGAGCGGGCCGGTGTCCGGGCTCCTCCGGTTCTGCTGCGTGCGGCTTCGCTCCCCACTTTGTTTCGCCCAAGACGGGGAGTTCGGGCTGCATGTGCGACACTTCTGTTTTTTTGCTGCTGCATGTGGTGTGCCTGAATACATCACCCTTGCTTGAGCAAGCCGAAGCCTGGTTGTTGCGATTTCCTGGGTAGTTTAGAAAACTCGGCAGCGTGGCCAAGGCTGTCAGAACATCACCGCAGGGCCTCTTTTTATTAGGCCACCCACCTTTTCAAACCTCCTGTAATTATTAGAACTGTCATTTAGAGCAAGAGAACCGACCATTTTCTGCTGGCATCATCATTCTATATTTTTAGTTGGAGCTCTGTGTGGGTGTGTATTATGTATTGCTTATTCAGTCTGGATTATATCAAAAAGATACCCTTCATATCACAGGACTCACCTTCTCCATACGCACTGCTACAATCTTTTAAAAATGTTTCTGGAAACCTGAAGTGTGGTTTGTTCCTTTCTGAACACTTACATTTGTGTAAAGATGTTCACATTCCTGCTTGACTGAATGAAGCTAATGTAACTTTTGGGAGGGTGGAAGGTGGAAATTGACTTCTGAGATTCTTACATAAAAGCTCTTTAAAGGATTTCCTTACATTTACTTAATAGGCTCTAATAGAAAGGAGTATTTTTAAAAAGGGATAACTTTGCATTTGGAGTTCTTAGGAAAATAAGAGTTCATGATAAAACTAAGGAGTAAGTTCTAACTTGGAGTTTGGTTTTCTTTCACAGTTTGAGAGTGATTAATTTAATATAGTGTATGTTTGGTATGAACAGTCACCTTCCTTAACTTACATGGAAGAACTCAGCTACAAATGTACCATTTTTAATAATTAGTGAAGGAGTCTTAGTTATAGATCTTAATGATGTTGCCTTTGTTCTGCCTACTTAGTTATTTTGTTGATCTGGACAGTACTTTTAAGGACAGTTCATCTGTCCCTTTAGAAGGAGCACGAGAGGCTCTCCATGTATTTATTTCCCTTTCTGAGAATCCCTGCTCTGTAAGGAGATGCCTGACTTTTAGCTATTAAAAGTATTTTGATGTGCTTATCTTACAAATATGTAAATGCATCTCTGCACAATTGGGAATCTGCTGGAGCTTCTGCAGCACTAAAGCTTCACTGAAGTTTGGCATGTTATAATAGATCTTGAATACTTTGGCTGTGAAATAATTTTGCTGTAGAGCTAACTTCTGGCTCTCTATGTGGTGGTGTCAGGAATGGTTTTATTTATGTAGCTTGAAATAATGATAAACCTGTTGTAGATACAGCTTGTACTTGACTCATTTCACTGTGAAAAGACAAAATGATAGTTGCATTTGGTTCTTCCTTAGGAGGAAGGGGGGAATTGTTCATGCAAAGTATTTAATGCTTTTTCATTTTTGTGAAAATACTGTAAGTTCTGGATTCTTACTGTTGCACAGTGGATATTTCATGTAGGGGTCTTCAAATGTTCAAGTAAGAAATATCTCAAGCAAGAATTATTTTTACTTAAACTTGCAAATGCTTGCTTAACTGTGTCTTGTCATGCACTTGAATGTTTCCCAAAATTGTGTGATTATATCTTAGTTTTCTTTAATGTAACAACTATTTGCCTCATGCCAACAAACATAGGATGGAGAAAGGTGAAGAGAGAAGTGTGACACAGGGAAATGTGATGGTTACAAATCTTTGAAACTAGAGATGCAGCATGAAATAAAAATAACCCTAAAATGTCTTCTAGTCCATACTGTTTTCCTGAGATAACCTAAAGCTAGTGAAACTAGCTGTTTCAGCTTGCTGTTGCTGTGGTTAAATGTAGAGCATAGCAGGAAAAATCACTTACTAATTTTATGACAGGGAAATGTGCTGTGTAGGAGTCCTCAAGTGCATTTCAGTGCCATTTCAGTCAGTCTGTCATTGATTTAGGGGGCTATTCTCCTGGTAACTACTACTAGCATGATGTGAGGGCCTGTCACAAATTATGGTCATAAATCCTCTTGAAATAGTGAGGAAATAATGAAAGTTCAGATTGACTCTGAACTTTAAGTTGATACTTTCAAAGCACTGAGTCTTCTCTCTCCAGGGAAAGTTAAATGGGTTTAACTGTCTTTAGGTATGGTATGTGAACTAATTTGTTACTATTTCATTTTAGATTAAATTATTTAAATTTATTTTAAAGCACACAGAGATGCTTTAAAATCACTCATAGATGTCTGAAATATGTAGATCGTCATGGCACACAAAGTCAGTTGTTAGAAGAACGTGAATGTTTTTCATCAGTACCCCAGGGTAAGTTCCACCCTTGCCTCTTGCTGCTTTAGCTTAAGAATTTTTTTTAGTTGTTTATAATGTAGTTGTTAGTAAAATAGTCTATGGGTTTTGTCCCAGCTGTAAATTTTCTCAGTCCTACGTGTTTCATGAATAAGGCAAGCCAAGGTAACTTTTTTGCAAACAGAGATTGTTTCTGGGAACTTGTTATCCTTTAGTGTCAGGGCAAGATTTGGCAGTGTATCAAGAAATAAAGGTTACAAAACCTCTCCTGGCATATAGGCACACCTGACTTACTACATAATAGTGTCTACTGTAACTCTGCTTCTAGTTAAAATTTAACCAGTGGACATTTCAAAATAATTGTATCTCTTTTTGTCAAAAGAGAAATAAATTTCGCTTGGTGAATTTCAATTGGTGGTGCTCAGGAACAGCTGTAACAACAAGGTTTAGTTTCTTGTCAGATCAGTATTTCTTGTGAACTCACTGTATTGTATGAAAGCAGCCTGACATCTTGAGGCTGAGGAAAATAACTAGGTTTAAATTCCTTCTTAGAATGAAGAAAAATAAAGTTACCTACAATACCTTCTTTCTTAGAAATCATCTTATTTTTTTTTTCTTATGTGTTTTACCCAAGAGCTATTAAACATTCAAAATGTTTTGCTTTTATAAATTCAGAATTTCTCTTGTGAGTTGATGTGACTGAAAAGAAACCCACAGCACTGAGAACACTTGAAAGAAATGGATGTTATTTTCTGCTCAAGACCTCTGTGGAGAACTCCTGTAGGTACCAACCTGAGCTTCAGGGGAAGAATGGCAGTAGGACAATTATCCCCCCAGGTTTGTGGCATAGGCCAGCAGCAATGCAGCTCTACTGTGCACAGTGGAAAACAGTGGATTTCGAGGCATATGGATTGCTCTTTTTTTTCCCCCCTATTCTTTCTGACAGGACGTGTCTAACATCACTGCAAGTTCACTTAGGACAGTAGCAAATAATTCAGATGATGGCTAGGGATGCTGGCTATCCAAACCCTTGTGCTGTTTGGACACTGAGATCTTTCTGAAGAAGGCAAAGATGTGCCATCTCCTGGTAGCTCACATCTGCGACTTCTAAACTGGAAAAAGTAGTTCTGGAGAGTCCTAGTGCTGTTAAGTTAGGCTATGGAAGAGCTTGTGATAGAGTCAAAGGATATTTTTAGCAATTCTTGAGATTTTGTGTGATGAAACAGTTGTGGTGAGAGCAGGAAAGAAAATGGGAACGATGTCCCACAAAGTATTGTTCAGTACAGTTGTTTGTTAGGAGCTTATGGGCCAACAATTCTTCTGGTTTCTTCTCTCTTGGAAAAAAAGGAATGTGGAACTTACCAGTGTCTCATCTTTGCGGTTTCTGTTTACTAAAGATTGAAAATATCTGTTGAGCCACACAGTTCTGCTGAGAAGCTCCAAAGAGTATAAGGAATGGGTGATGGGCTGCTAAGGGTGCTGAGGGTCAATGTAATAAACAAAATTTTTAATTTAGCTGTTCTTTCCTTTATTCTTGCTTGACTCACACTTTGCCTGGCAGCACACACAGATGTAAGGTGTCATTTTGTACTGATGCTAAATCCGTGGGCGACTTTTGCAAGGATGCCAACAAATTGACACATGCTTGATTTAAATTGGTGTGTTTGCTCTGCGTGATAAAGGAATTGAAACTGCCTTCAAACCAATAAATAATTTGTGGTGTGTTAGATTAACTTAATGGAAACAGCCTACTGGGAAAAGCTACAGAATTGTCTGCATTTCACAGTATGAAGGCTTTTTGCTGTTGCAATAAACAGCGCCGACAGCAGATGCAGTAGTAAGTTCTTGGTGAGATTGTCAGTGGTCTGAGAAGCTCAAATGTTGGCATGTGTGTTTAAAAATGTGCCTGGTTAATAACATAGTAATTGTTGAATTCTATTTGGCACTTTTACTTTCTGAAATGCTGTATTATTTTTAGCTAATTCTGAGTGTTCTGCAAGGGTGGCATCTATTATTTATCTATAATACATAAGGAAATTGAGCTTCCCCAGTTAAAGTTCACTTACTTTAAACAGAAACAAAACTTGTCTTTGTGGCAGGCAGAAGTTTTGAACTCTGGTCTTCCTGTTGAGACTATAGACATAAACCAGGTAATTGTTCAATAAATCAAGTGTGGTGTCCCTGAGCTATGGTGAAAGGTGATGCAACTGGAAAAATGAAGTTGCAAGTGTGTGGGTGTAACTCTTATGGAAAGTAGAAAGATGGAAATTGTATTTCTGGTTTTTATTTGCTTACACAAAGGTCTTGGTTTTCATTTTTTCTCATGAATTCTTGGTAAAGGGTATATGGTGTTCTGTTCAAGTGTAGTGCTTTCAGTTTGGTAGTTCTGTCCTTACAGGACACCTGTTTGCTTGGGTTTTGTCTGAGAGGGAGATAAGTGTCTTGAGTTACTTATCTTGACATCTCTTCATGTGGCTCAGAAATTCATTTTATGATGGTGATTCTAAAGGTTCTCTCTTGCCATTTCTTGAAATGCCTCGACTGTATATTTAGTTTATTCCATTGTGTTGTTGCATTGAATGTGATGCATTACACATTTTTTAATACAGGTTTTTAAAAATGACTTGTTGTTGCACAAGATTGCTAAGATGGTGAATTAGCCCTGGGGGATTCTTGATCCTCAGCCTTCAAGAATTAGACTGGAGATAGGGCAGTTAGTAAAGGCAGAAGCTTTGACCCCCTTCTTTCTTGGGTGTTTTTAAGAGTAAAGCAAAGCTAGAGAGTGTGAGAGAGTGTTGTCTGCTTTGTGTTTCTGCACCTCTGGGCACATGTAGCAGGAATAGCATGGATTGCATGAACCTGCTTCATGAACTTCTTGGCTTTGGGATTTGGGAATCAAATACTGTTACTATAATGTGATTTTTTTATTCTCTGTCATTCAGTGCTGGTTTTAACTAAATCAGAAGGAAAAGGAGTAAAGAATTGGAGAAGATTTAGATGATGAAAGTGTACAGTGCTGCTATAATCTATCCATTGTTGATACATTATTTGAGAGCTTCCGTGGAATTCTATATTTGTGTCTTAAGCCATATACTCCAGGGCTTGAATTAGGCACAGATTACCCCTAACAGCAGTAATACACTTAAATCCTGGTCAAGAACTTCAGCATGCCTTCTGTGGAAATCGTGATTCCAGTTTCATGAATGCTTTTTCCAGTCCTTGTACTGTTTTACATTGATTTTGCACAAACACATTTTCTGTTCTTCAGAAAAAGATTGAACTTCTGTTAGCTGGGCTTAAGAAGGGGAAAAATCTTTAAAACATAAGAAATGTAATTAAATTGTGTTGATTTGGTTTTGGTTGGGTGGGTTTGATGTTATCACACAACATCACACTATAGAATATGACTGTCAGGAAGGCCAACTTGCTTCCTTTTGGCATTGCTGTGAGAGATTAAATGCTTTTTTAGTGGACTTTCTGTGATGGTGGTGTTCAGAAGTACCTTGTTTGTACTTAGTAGGTGCTCCAGAAGCAAACAGCTGGGCTGTGCATGGGGTAGGTAAGGATTTTGCAGGGCTCCTACCATGACACATCTCTAGGTACTTTCTGGCTTATGCCACCTGAATCTTGATTTCTTTTGTAGTTAGGATTTTTTTTTTCTTGTTTCTCAGACTTCCTAAATAACACATGCTTTAAATCAGTTCCTTCAGGTAAGACTGAAGGGTGTTTTTTGTGACATTGAGAGAGTGGTCTGCCAACTGCCTTATTGTTATGAGGTTTTGCTCTTCCTTGCACACAGTGGGGTGCTTGGGCACTTTATCATGTTGTTTTCCTTCAGCCCACCATTTCTAGAGTGTTGTGAAAGCTGTGGCATGTTTCTGTGTAACCAGACTTTGTCTGGAAAGGCTCTGGAGTGTTGAAATCTCAGTGTGTCAAATTTAACAAACAGTTCTACGCTGATTTCTCTAGTTTTAGTTCTAGAAGTATAACATACGATCAAGGCAATGTGAAAGGCATTATGTCTTTACTGCAATTATTATTGTTCAAGGGTTATTTTCAAATAAGTAATGAGGGAAAATTTCTACAAGTTTTTGTGCAGGTACAAATACAAGATTTTTGGGGTAAAAATGATTGCTTTAGAAGGACATTCACAAAGCCATGGCATTTGGAAATGTTCCTGCTGTGTATTTGCCTTCACAATACTGTTTTTAGTTCTGTGGTGGTTTGGCTGGATGCCAGGTGCTCACCAAAGCTACTCTATCACTCCCCTTTTCGACTGGAGAGGGGAGAAAAAGTTTAATGAAAGGCTCATGGGTTGAAGTAAAGACAGGCAGAGATCATTCACCAATTACTGTTATGGGCAAAACAAACTCAATTTGGGGAAATTAGTTGAATTTCTTGCCAATCAAATCAGAGTAGGATAACGAGAAGTAAACCAAAATCTTAAAAATACCTATCCCTCACCCTTCCTTTCCTCCCTAATTTAATTTTATTCCTGATTTTCTCCCTCCTCCCTGCCAGCAATGCAGGGGGACAAGGAAAGGGGGCTGCAGTCAGTTTACCCCATGTTGTTGTCTACATAATAACTTTTTTTTGCTTGGTAATTTCCTCTGGGACACTCCCACCATCACCCATGGACCCAGCCTTGGCCAGCAGTGGGTCTGTACTGGAGCTGCCTGGCATTGGTTCTGTGGGACATGGAGGGAACTTCCAGCAGCTTCTCACAGAAACCAGCCCTGAAGCCCCCTCAATTACCAAAACATTGCCATACCAACCCAATACAGGCTCAGTCACTTAGACCAGTGTCTTGCTGATGCCAGGAAAATATATATTCTGAAATAGAGCTTTTTATCTCTTTTACATTTCATTGTAGAGGAAGAGAAAAAGTGAGAATTTGCCTCTCGGATAACAAGCAATCTCTGCTGATGGCAGTGAATGATTCAAGGAAGAAAAGGAATGGGAGGTTGTGAGATTTATTCTCTGTAGTTTAACTAGGGAATGTCTGTATAACATCCTTGGTATTCTTTCTTAGCACTTGAAGCTAATACAAAAGTCAGTATGCTGTTTCGTGAACTCAAACCAGCAGAACTTAAAAATCAAACCTCTAATCCTTTGTTTTATAGAAGGTGTCACCTTTGGCTGCTGAATCATAAATTACCCCGTGTTAGATGTATATTGGTCCCTACTTACATTTTGCCTATTGTTCCAAGGGCTTTGGAGGCTTTGTGTAACTAGTTATTTCAAATAAAGTGTCACTTATGTATTCTGTCCCCTTAAAGGAAGTTTACTCATGACCTCCAGATTTCCTATTTTCTCTGTCACCTTTTGCTTTGTTTTCAGTTGTTGAAAACTTTCTGGTTTTAGAAAAGCTCAGAATAGAGTTGCCTGCCCTATAGGAACTAATTTTGACATAAAATATGATCTGAATGATACGAATAGTTTTACTTTTGCTTTAGATTTTTCCCCTGCTTGAAATTCGGCTTGAAGTATGAGGTGTTTAAGCATCTGTGTTTTTTTTTTTTCCAAGGGGAAACTGTTTTAACCTCAGCAATCTGTATTGCTGACTTACCTGGATGTGTCTGTCCTAAAAGATATAAAAGTGAATTAAACTGCTGAGTTATTTGTATTCCCAAGTGAGAGCTAAGAGGATGAAAATGCACATGGGTGGCATTTTCCACTTAGTCTGCCCAGCTGTGGATGATTTAAAAAAAATCTATACATTATCTGTGTCTTCAAAAGCTGAGTAAAACAAATACGTAGTCAAGGGGAATTTTGGCCTCAGTTTTACCAGTATGTTTTTTACTGTCTGAATGTGGCAGACTATTACTTAAGTTCTAAATCTCCAGTTTGCAGGTGTGCAGTGATAGAAGGGGCATACTCAGAAGTGCATCTGGACTTACTTAGGCAAGCTACATAGTGAGAGTAGGTAGGGTGTGGCTAATGCAGGCAAATTATATGGGGCCTCAGTAAACTGGATTGAATAATTTGCTACCTTTCCCTGCCCCTAAAACCTGTATGAACTTGGATTTTCATCTCATCTGGCCTGTCTGCATCCCATCCCATCCTGAGCCACAAAACCCCCTGACTGGATGTCAGCTGTGACTTTGGAATCTGTGCACAGAAGGAGGAGGTGTTCTATGCTGCTGTTAAAAATGTGCACTTTTCAATTGCAAAAGCCAGGTATGGAGACTAACAGAAGCAACCATGCATCCTCTGAAGAGTGGGGAAATATTCCTCCAGACTTTTGGAACAGAGTAACTGGGTTCTTAAGGATTCTTATGACTTAGTTCCTGTGTGCGTTGTAGCTAATGGTAAAATTTGGAGAAATGCACGGACACCAGCAAAAACGTGAGTGTTGGTTATACTTGCAGTGAAGAAACCATGATCTGCAGGTGCTCTGTAGGAGTTGCAGACAGCTCAAGTGAGCTTTGCAGCTTGTGTGTAGCTACCAGACCATTCAGTTTTCCTGGAACAGAGTTGCTCCTAGTTTAGAAAAATGCTGACCTAGGCAGAAGTAATCTCTTGCAAGATCCTGGCTAGTTTAGGATGAAGTATTTACACAGGGAAGGGTGTGAGACTTTTGGGGGAATGGGGTGGTGGTGGGGAGGTTTTCCTCATATGTCTGTGTGTGAGCATGTATACAACAAGTAAATATGTTCTCACATGCTTACACACTTGGTTAACCAGTTTCTCCTGCTCTGTTTTTTCCACTTTCATTCTAATGGCTGTGTTATTGAATAGCCTCCTGTTTCTGGAAGAAAACCTCCATAAGGCAGAAAACCACAACCATTCTTTTTATGCAGACTTGAATGCCTGAAGTTAGGTGTTGATACAGAATTTTAAGGAGGAGAGTTTCACAGTCCCAGGTATGGGACTGGAATGCAGTACACCTGGATTTGTTTTGGTGGTGTTACCAAAGCATGCCCTGAAGTTTAACTATCAGCAATCTGTCTGAGAGCAGGTGACTGAGACACACAAATGGTCTCTGAATGCAGCTTGGAGTGTTTTACACAAGAAGCACCTCAGAGCCATCTTCTCCTGTGCATATGGTTTTTAAATAAACATCTAGGAGTAACCTACTTTGTTTAGCTCCATTGCATTGTTCTCTTAATGACTGTTGTTCCATTAGAGAAAAATAAAACCTCAAACTAATTGTATTTCTTAAAAGGCAGGGTAATACTCATCAAAATTGTATGCCTGATCAATGTTACACACCTAAATATTTGACCTTGCATAACCACTTTCCATAGCTTTTGCAGTCTTTACAATTTCTGCATACTGTATCACTTTCCTGTATTGGTAGTATTTCTTCTTCAGTTGAAAGCTCTTCTAGGCAGGATTTTGTATATTGTTTTTAAAACTTTTACCTCCTTCCTTTGTGTTGTTCCCCTCCTCTCCCCTGGCTGTGTGAAGTACCAAGGTTGCTAAATGCTGAAATGTCTGTAGGTGGGTAATTTTTATTACCCAGCGGTCAAGAGAGTTCTTGGGAACTTGTTAGGTTACTTCCTTAAGCAGGATGAAGAGGCAGCATCATTGAATCAAAGGCAGAAAACCAAGCCCTAAACAAAACAAAAAGCCAGCCACAAACCACCCTTCTATTTCTGGCAGTTTGGAAAAGCTGCCTGCTGTCCCTTTATCACGTGGCTCCACTGACATTGCCTGCCCATGACAGAATTGGTAAAACTGGAGAAGCTGCAACTGAGTGTGTGTTTGAGGATTGTTGCTTCTCATTCAGTCCAGGGCATGATGGAGACAAGATGAGCATGTGGAAATGCTTTGCTTGTGACCTCTGTTAATGTTATCTCTCAACTTGCATGGTCCAAATCAAGGTTTCCACTGTTACCTGCAAAAGATGTAAGTGATCTAGGATTCATTTACCTTGGGTATTGACCACCTTGACACATCTGGTCCTTCACTATCTTGATAGTTCATGGAAATAATGCTGGTTGCTGATTCCCAGGTTGTGGAACTCCTGGCATCTGGAGATAGAGCACATCTGGTGCTGGTCCTCAGAGGCAGAATACAGCCAGCCCAGAGCTTATTGCATGTGGGGAATGATGCAAGTGACTTGTTTTCTCTGAACAATGGCTATGGGATCTTTGTGAGTGTTGGACTCTTGCCTCATTTGGTTTTTTTGGTTGTTGGTTTTTTTTTTTCTGTTAGTTATTTTTTTGGGCTTGCTTTTTTTTTTTTTTTTTTTTTTCCCCTGAGGAACTCTGTGTGCAATGAGGGAGGGAGGATGTGGAGTACTGTAAATTTTTGATACAGCTGACTTAGTCCTCCAAGCAGTCTTTACTTTTGACAATGGTGCTCTTATATGTGCAAAATGCCTGCTTCTACCGCTGAAGAAGACACTTGGTAGATACAGGTAAAGATTCTGGGGTCCTGTCTATCGTGCTTTTCTGGGATTCTGTGCAGTCAGTGTTGCAGGACAATAGAAGAAAGTTTTCTTTCTAAAGGAGATGTACTGAAGTGTTCAACTTTGAGGAGCTTACTTGTGGCCTGTTAGAATTTCCTTCCTTGTACAGATTATAAGGCTTTTTGTAGGGTAACAAAACTTACTTTGTTTGAGGCTGAACATGAATTCAAAATCTAACAGCTATTCCACAATTACTTCCCCTGGGGTGCTTGTATTTTGGAATGGTTTCCCCACAAAGATTAGTTCTGGAATACTTCATTATGGTCTTATATTTGTCTTGGTCTTGGAACTCATTTCACACTGTGGGGACTGAGAGTGAGTTACAGGCTCATGTTACTGAATCTGAGCATCTGCTGGTCACATCTTGATGTAAACTGTTTCATTATCATGCTTGTTTATAACATGTCACATTTCCATCCACTTGTTGATGGTCTCTTAGGACACTTTTGTCCACAAGTGGTCGTTTCTGAGGGCAGGAGCCTTCCAGGAGTCTGTGGGAACACTTTGGGTCACATGGCAGGAGAGTCTTTCAGACTCATTTGGAGTGGGGCAGAGCTGGGTGGGAGGATTTATTTGGATGAGCAGCAGGACAAATCCTGATTTGCTTGGGAAGCCACCGTGTAGGACAGGTGTACACACTCAGCTCCTGTGTACTAGTGTGGGGTAGGAATTAGTGCTGTCACTTGTAAATTCTGCTATTCTGTTTTTAAATTACTGTTCAATTCTCCAGGTGTTTAGATCCCTGACCATTAGTTGTGAGGAAGCTGCTTTACACATTCTTTCCTGCTTATTTTGAAAGAGTAGCAGCAGGTTTGTTTGGATTTTTGTTGTGTGGATTGTTGTTGTGGGTTTTTTTTTGTAGGTGTTTTGTTTTGTTGGCTTTGTTTTTTACTTGTTTAAACTTTATGAGTAAAACCTTGGTCTCTGTTGGAATCAGGTGTCTCTTTGCTGATGCACAAGTTCCATCACTGTTGCAAACCACTGTGTTGGCAGGAATTGGTCAGTGGGGTCAGTAAAGCTTCACAGCACTTGAGGGACAATGTTCCATTACTAATGAAAAACTTCTGCATGGTTTCTCAAGCCTTGGGCATCAATTGGAGATTGTGGGGAGGTTGCAGGGATAAAAATATAACTTGTCAGCTGCTGTGCTCTGAATTACAGCTGCATGCAGTGCTTTCTCCTGCGTAACTTGTCTTCCACTTTATTGTGAGGCAGAAGCAGTAAACAAATTCTACAAAAACCTCAGATTTTCTGCAAGAACTAATTTTGATAATTTTTTTCCTTTTTAAATTGAAATGTTTTCTATGCAAGAATAGAGCAGTCAAGCACAGTGGGGGATGTTTAAACATTATGTGCACACACTTAAAACTGCAAAAAAGAAATTTTAGCACCAGTTTGTTATTATAAAGTCTGAACTAATGTTGGCCGTTTATAAAAGGGAATGGACTTCACAGGGTTATTTTCGTATTTAAACTTCAGCAGGACACTGGGAACAGATTACTGTGAGTATTTGAGTAACTTGTGTTTGCTTAGTGTGCTTGGCAACATTTCTTGTAATGAAAGTTTAGCTTTTAAGCTATTCAAATTCAATTCCAAAACTTTGGTCTTCACTGGGAAGGTGACTGGGAAGTAAGATCAGTGTGGGTTTTTTTTGTTTTTTTTTTGTCTGGTTGGGTTTTTTGTTTGGGGTTCTTTGGGATTTTTTGCAGTTACTGATGTGTATGATGTCAGTTGTGAGATCTCTGTTGTGTATGTGGCCAGAACTGATTTGTGTTTTATTATCTTTATTCAGAAAGACTTTGAAACACGGAATGCTAATTTATTCAAAGCCTTGTCATAAATATTGCTTAATCCTAAGAGGAAGATTTTTGCTGGGATGATCCCAAAACACTGACAGACAGATCAGTGTATGTTTTCTCCCACGTTTGGCTCAGCATGTGCCAAGTGCATGGTCAGGCTCTGCTGGATACTACAGATGTCCCAACTCCAGCTCCACCTGTTGCACTGGCAAAGCAGTAATGGTTTCAAAATTCTTCCCAGTGTCTGAAATGGCACAAAACTTCCTAGTTCTGACAGCTGTAAGTTCATGTTAGAAAAACCAAGGTTTCCTGAAACGTATCTGTTAGCTGCCTCAAAGCACATCTTTCTATACAGTTTTAAGATTGGCACTACTGGGAAACACCTGAATTTATTTGCAGTTTATTCTTTAGATTTTAGGGCTTTTTTTACTCTTCCCCAGAGGCTTATTTCACACAGAACTCAACAACTGATTGCCTTACTGCTTCCTAAATTCTGGAGAATGGTTGTGTGGGTTTTTTTCCCCCCCTAATACAATACATATTGCACAGATCATGCAAATCAAATTTCAACAATGTAATGCCATTCAGTGAATTTACTAATTTGATATCTTTTAAAACCTACTGGGAACTTTTTGTAACTAATGGTGCTACACTAAGCCAGAAGGAGCTCGTTGGCAACACCTGGTGTACATTAGGACAAGGCTGTGTTTCAAATGGACTGTTTTGTCCAGTGGTTTTAGTTGAAGCACCATTCTGCTTCAGTTGTATGCTCCTTCTAGTGACAGTGCAAAAATGCAGGGTCTTGTAGTAAACTAGGTCTGAAAGAAACGTGCTTAGTTATGTTTTTGTTTTGTGGGATGTCTTATCCTTAGTCATTTTTTTAATTATTATTTTATTGCTTTAGCTTCCTTCTGTTCTTCCATCACCACACTCCCTCCTCTGTCAAACATATTATTAACAAATATGTGCATCAGAGAGGAGACAGAGACTGATCACTGACATAGCCTAAAATGTGACTTAGATCAAATTTTCTCTAGTCTAATAAAACTGTGATACTCAAAGATCCAGGATTTGATGGGTCTAACATATTCAGCTTTGAAGGAGGGACGATGACACATGTTTCTGTGCAGTTCACATGTTGCACAGCCTGTGACGTGATGGCTCTCTGTGTTGGGGGTTTCTTTTTTAAATAAAAAAATCTAAGCTCTGTGTGTTATTTTTTGCAAGTCTTTAATTGTTTGTGCTACACCTCATTAGTGACAAGAATAGCATCTTGGAGAATCTTCTGAGCAATGCAGAAACGGAGCATGTGTTCACATTTATAGTGTGATGTGATGTGAAGGAGGGTTAATTGTATGGATTAACTGTTCTCTGGAGTAGATAGATGTTTTCTCCTTTGATGTTATGGTGTCCTTGGACAATTAATGCATGAGCTGAAGTTTTTGGTTTGAAAATTTTGGCTTAAGTAGCCTTTAGCAATGTTTGGTGTCATTTGATGTCAAGTCTTATTCCCCATTAACGTATATATATGTGTGTGTATATATCTATATAAAAATGTCCTCTGCTTTCTGAGGTTTTATAAAGGAAACAACTTAATGCTGCGATCAGTGGAACACATTCTTGCCCTAACTTCCTCCAAGTAAAACTTAAAGCTGATGTTTGTCATTTGTTGATAATAACATTGGGGAATTAAAGCATCTTCTCATTTCAGACCTTCTTGATGCACAACAGTGAATGGGTGATAATGACTTGTAGTTACTGGGCCCTGGGTGGCTTTTATGAAGTAATTGGTGATTTTGAATCTCTGTGCTGCAGAGGTGATAACATCTATTTAGGCCCCCTTCTTAAAGGAGAAAAAGTTTTAATTTTCATTTGCGTCTTAATTAATTTCTTTACCAGATGAGCTTGATAAAGGACTTTCCTGTTTCCACTTGGTGCTTGTTGCAATATGACATTATTTTCTGTAAGGACAAGGTGATGGTTGCCTTAACTCTGAGCAATTATTTCATTACAGGAGCAACCTAAGTTTAGTATAAAAATGGGGGACCTTTGTCAACTGTGCTTGGAGTTAGTGCTTGTTTGGTGTGGTTTGGGGTGTTTTTGTTGTTTTGTTGTTGGTTCTGTTGGTAGGTGCTTTTTCTGGTGTTTTTGAGGAGAAAGCAGTTTTTCATAAAAAGCGACTGCTTTTGTGGTCTAGTTTACCTCTAGTTTTTAGTGAAGGTAGGTTTTCCCTCTAGTTTAACAATACTCTGGCTGTTCAACCTTCTCTTTCAGACAGTGCATCAAAGGTTAGGTGAATGCAGACAACATGTTCAATTTCCTTGCATTTCACAAATAAATGTAAAGTGTCATCTGTTTGCTTTTGAAACTATTCACATAAGCCTTGCATTTGAGGCATAATATATTTTTAAGCAAATCTTCCATCTTCAGTGTGTAGGCAAAAAAAGCCCTTCCCTTTGCATGTAAATCTGTAGGTTAAATTTGGTTTATAAGCCCCTATTGTATTATAAAAGGGCAGATGTTTGTTTGTTGTTTAGTCATTGTCATTCATACCTGGAGGGAGTTACTTAAATGCAAAAACTTTTCTTGCATGCATTTCATGTTTATTGACAGTCTGGGTTATAAAATGTTAAAATGCAGTTGGTACTTGACAGTGTGGTAGTGTCTGACATTTCTGGTCTGGAAACGTGATTTTAGGCTGTGGGTCACACATAGCTTTTTGTATTAACAGTTGCATTTTGTGGTGTTTTTAATAAGTAAAAGGATATGCACGTGTTTAATTGGGAGGGTGGGATCCAGGATGTTTTAACTCTGAAACAGTCTGCAACAGCTGGGAATAGAAGAGGTGTAAAACTGGTTGTAATGAGTTTGTTGTGCTAAAAGGCTTTCACTAGATGAAGGACAAATGGCACTGATGCTTAGTCCAGCTGTGGGTGTGTTCTGGGCTGAGCATTGCAGTGGTGAGTGTGTTATGTGTGTTCTGCCTCAGACTCCAAGTCTGGTGTCTGAAGGACTGCAGAATTTGTTAGTTTTTCTCCACTGTTTTGTGTGATTGAAATAGTTGTTTGGAATACCATTCATCTGAAATTCTCTGGATGTTTTCCTGACACCAAGAGAGAAATATTCCTGCTGTGAAAGTCCTGGGTCATGTCTTCATTGCTGAAACAGGTGTAATTACTACACTGATACTGCAATCTTGATATAAAATCCCTGACAGTCAGTGCAATTTCATGCAGCTTATGAAATCTTGGGTGAGGAGTGAAATAATGCTGCTGACTTTCTACTTGATATAAAATTTCCAGTTTTCCTCAGGCACCTTTACATTCAACTAGCTAGCTCAATGGAAAAGTTATACATCTTTCTCTTTAGCAATGAAGGCACAGACATGCAGCACAAATGAAGAGTGGTGAAAGGAAATATGTGCATAAAACAGATCACTCATGGCCACACATTGCTTGAGTTAGTTTTGTTATAGTATAAACAAATGCATTTTGTTCTGCCCTCCATGATACTGCTTCCTTGTGTAATGCTAACAGGCTTGTGCCCTTCCTTCTGCAGAAATCCTGTTTCTGTCTAGGCTGCTAAATGGGAGATTTGAGGTGGCTGAGATAATTCCTAAACCATTCATCATGATAAAATCTATGCCTTTCAAAAAAAAAAAAAAGAATTGCAAGGTAGGTTGAGGTATGAAAAGATGTAAGTTACTCTGTCTGGAAACAAACACTGGCTGTGGTTCTACTATGACCCTGATTAGCACTCTGGGCTCTTGCCTTGGTTGTGCCATGGACTTGCATGACCCTTAATCCTGGTCCTCTGTGGGTTTCCTTTCATTCTTTGCCTTCTGTGTTTCTAGACAGCAAGTTTGTCAGCTATGACAGTCCTTCCCAGTGAGTCCTTCCAGGTGCAAATCACAATTCTGGCTTGTAGGTGTCTTCATAGAATGAATGACCACAGTTCATGTTGTGTAAAGTTTGTTATTTCTTTTGTTCCCCACCACCTTCTTTCTCTGCAGGGACAAAATGGACTTTCTTCTGATCCCTCTCTTACCCCCCTTTATAAGGAATTTCAAGTTTTTTTAGACATTAATTTCCTTTCTTGTTTGGAAAGGCAGATATGTGTTGGGTTAAAACAATAATTAGGCTTGGCTGTTTATACAGGTGGGGAAATCACGTGTAAAAGGAAAAGGAAGAATTAAGTCTTGAAATGACTTGGGAAGAAATTTTTTTTTTTTTTTATTTCTTAGCTCTGTCTGGAGTAAACCTGCTGTCGAAGTTGAGGTGCACCATGCTTTTCTAGTATCTATCCTCCTTTGTGTCAGTGTAATAGGAGACTATTTAACAACATTGTGGCAGCTTCTCTTGCCTAAGTAGTGCAGACAGTTAATTTCTTATGCCACTAAGATGTTATTGAGACTCACATGAAAATTTCAAAGGGCAAATAAGATTAACTTGAAAAATAGCTAGTAATTTGTCGTAGCTCTACATGGAAATATTTAAAAATCTTTAGTTTGGGAGTTTTTGCTGATTGGGTTTATGCCTAGGGCATAGGAGTACAACAGACCAATGCACTACACTGTAGCTGCAGTTTGATTTGCCGTTTCTGGTGTTTTGCAGTTTTACAGCCTTCCCTTGGTGCACCACACCAGCACTTCTTTAATATTGTTTTTAGTCTCCTTTTTGGGTTCTTTGTCCTTGGTTATATACCACACTATCAATAGATGCATGTCACACAATTCTGCAAATACCAGAATTCAACAGACACCAAGGAGAGTGACCAGTTAATAATCTTGAGATGATACAGAGCAGTAATTAACTGTAAAAATAACAAAACAAAAATGTTAAACAGCTCCTATGTAACTAACCTTTTAAAGCCCCAAATTTCCATTGCCTCTCAGATTTTCTTAATTTTTAAATAATTATCTAGACTCAAAACCTTTTCCAAAGGCCAAATGCGGCATTCTGGGGCTGAATTCTAAAACATGTTTCCCTTCTTGCACACACAAACTACCAGTCTGTACATTTATGTACAAAACTAATGCAATCTGCTTTCTTTTGAATATTATCAACACTTCTCCATATGTGGAGAGACAAATAACATAGGTGATTATTTTCTGTTTCTTCAGCTAAGCTAGCAGAAGATACTCCTTTTTGTAGTTCCATCAGTACAAACACTCCAGATAACTTGCATGACAAATACTGACCTTAAAAAGATGAAAGGAGCCATAAGGAATTGATTTGGTTGCATCAATGTTCTTGGCTAAAGCAGAGTCATCTTCTGCAAGGAGTGATTTGCAAAGCTTGAAACAGGTTGTTCTGTTTATTTGCTGCCTTCGAGGTGGTAAATTAAGTATTACCAGTGATATATGTACGAGCACAAGGTTACAGATTTGATTATCTGAAATAACCTTTTTCACCACATCCTCTATTATTCCTCCTTCCTAACAAGCTCTCACAAAAACTAAATCTTGAGTATTTGACTGGAACGTAGTCAAAACATAAGTCATGTCTACAACTTAACACTAAAATCTTCTCTTAACTGTACACCCTCTAAAGTTAGGTATCGTGTAGCAGGTTCCATTTAACAAGGTGGTTTTATTTGGGAATATTCTTAACTGTTAGAAGAAAAGCATGCCAAATTGTGGAACCTACATTTGAGACTTGACTGCATTTTTGTTCCAATGAGTTAACATTTGTCAGCAGCTGAATCCAGCACATGCTGTTTTGGAGTGTCTTTTTCTGCAATTTGCAAATACAGTACATATTGTACCTTTGGTGCATATAGAAGTAAAATATCTTTTTTCAGCTTTCTAAAGATTTGTGTTTTTTGGAGTTAATGTAACATCTGGACCTGGAACTAAAAATTGGAAACAATTCAGATCAGAAACAAGCATACCTTTGTCAAGACTGTATTTGTTCAAGTCCTGGATAAAATTTGCAAGCCAAATTTTCCAAATTATGTAGAACCACTATTTTATCCATTAAAATTTTGGAACCCTCATCACTGTGTAATCTACTGTTATTGGCCAGACAGCTGTCTGCCAAACCAAGGAGGAATACTGAAAAAGAAAAAACAACAGAAAAGAACCTTGTTCCCATTGCCATCCAGAATCTAAAAAGGGGACACTGCAGGGTTTTTTCGATTCATGGATTGACCTGAACTGTTATTCCCAGAGAAAAGTCGTGTTTAGATGTTCAAGGAAGTAATCCTTTTGTCTGCTTTCTTCTAAACCAGTTTAGGCAGAAGTAGGACAAGTCTTCAGTTTCCTCTGCAGTTTTAAAATTGTTGAGCATATCATGGGGGTGGGGGGAAATCCACGCCTATTGCATTTAGAATAACAACAGGAAAATTGTTGCCATGTACTCTTCTACATCACAGAATGTGAAACATCCAAGTATCTTTTTTTCCTGTCACATCCCCCAACCCTATTTTTAAGCACTGCCTTCTGCACTTACCCATTTTGGCAAAGCCCAACAGCAGTATCGGGTAAGAGACTACTTCATTGCCACTTCTGCTTATTCTAAAATCAGAAAATACCAGGAATCTCAATGGACAGGCTGTTTCTAACTTTTGTGGCTACAAGCAGAGTGCCATATTAATTCTCACAAAGAAAACTGTTGTGAGTCCTGTGTGGAATGTAGTGAACACTTGTTATGGAATTGGAGCTATTGTTGTTGAAGCTAATGGTATTAGGCAAAATGCAGGTTTGTGCTTTAAAGAATCCTCACTCAAAATGTGAAACCTCAGTGACAAAGCAATGAACCTGCTGTTGAAGTGCCTGTGATAAGAATCTGTTTCTATGAGGATATCTTCTCAGTGAGTTGCTGAGTGATTTGCCTCAGAGCATGGTTGTCAGAGACTTCTGAACTAAGCTTCTGGCAGAGGCAGGGGCACTATGGGCGTTTGCATGACAAACACTATAAAGCAATACTCCTCTTCCTTCAGTGCAAGTAATTTGTCATTAAAGGTTACCCATACCATTAGCTGTCTTGGCCCAGGATGATAAACTGTAAATGCTTACAGCATCTTCCACTCTCGGGGCAGCATAGACCACAGCTTTGTGCAGCTGGAGGAGGTGAGCATCCAGTGCTGTAATCCGTGATGGGTCTGCGCTAGTTGCTTGGTGCATCTTGAAATAGCAGGTGGTGTGTGGGAACTGTGACGCCTTCCTTGTGCCACACTGTTCTTAATTTAACCCAGAGGAGGGTTGGAGGCTGGCTGTGGTGCCAGTGGATCACCTGTGTGTATGCCACGGGTCTCTGCTTTCCAGTTCCTCCGTTTCGGCACCGTGTTGGACTCAAACCTCCCAAGGCAGACCTGTCAAGTACTGCTGCCTACTTGTTCTTAGAGAAGGGCAGTTTTCACCTTTTTTGTGGGGTTTACCGTCTTCGTTTAGAATGGGATTTTCAGTGTACCTTGGCATCTTTGACCATCATCACTGAAGTTTGATGGAAATTGTTATTTTAAGCTCCCTTGGAGTTCAGTGCAGGTTCTGATCTCCAACCAGCACTAAACTCGAAAGCTGACTTGTAAGACTGGAGAACGCTCAGTCCAGCAGCCATTTTCAAAGTACTATTTTCCAGAGCTCATTGGTGGTGTCTGTCTGACGCCAATTCCCTAATCCCCAGTAGATGGTATATTTGTATTTAATCTGTCTTGTGCATTGTGGTTCTTGAATAGCAAATTGCAGCAGAAGCCTTGGAAGAACAAACAAGTGGTTAAGAACAGTATACTGCTTTTGGGAAAATCGCATGTAGTTTTTAACCTCTGCAAAAAGCTCGGGTGACAACTTTCCTGAGGTCGGAAAGATATGGGGGCTCAGACTGCAGAGATTTTATCTGCTTAACATTAACTAGTTGGGATTGCATGAGGCTGCAATCCTCAAAACTCTTTGGCTGAATGCCAGTTGTGCATTGCACAGAAATTGCCAAGAACCAGTTTTGCAATAATGTTTAAAAATTTCCTCTAACAATACAGACCAAATAAAAATTGCTTTATGCTCCAGTGAATCATGTTCTGTAAACGTTTAAAGTGCTTGCAAGTCTTATCTGATGAGTATCTCACTGTAAGTTGATGTGTCCCCAAATCACAGCTGATATTTTGGGGTTTGTTTAGTTTTTCAGCGGATCTTTTAAATATGTTCTGTATGCTGCTTGGTGGTCCTTGTAGTGTTATCTGCTCACATGGACTTGGCTGTCATCCTTTCCAGCTGCTAAAGCTGTGTTAGAAGATGAAATATGCTGTCCTACGTAACCAGTTTCAGTATTTGCTACAGCAGTGCTGCGAGCAGTCTGAGAGAGCCACTGCCTGGTGCACCAGGAGAGGCATTTGTGTGTGGTGAGGCATTTAATGGGTGGTCTTGGGAAAGGAAAGTTTGGGAAACCCTCCTTTAAAATATGGTGTCCACATAAAAGTGGTCTTGAACACATGTAGCTTATTCCAGGATCTGCAGAGATGCAGGTGCTCTGAAGTAGGCAAACTGAATGTGGTAACTTGGCTTTTTTGACATGTTAATTTTTTACTTGAAATAGGTAATATAACTAGAAACAGGACAGAAGAATCATGAATAAGTTCTGGGAGTGCTATTGGAGATTTTAAAAATACTTAATCGCCACCCAGCTAAATAGAACAAATCCTAAATTTCGTAATTTGCCGAAAGCACCTTTGCCAGACTTCTTCAGAGCATGCTTTTCAGAGAAATACTTTGGCATCTCTTGACCAAGGGAAATGAACTAATTTCAGCCAGTGGAGATGAAATGCTATATAATCAGTGCTATATTTTGTTGTTACTGCTAGCATTATTATTTAAAAACTAGGCTGCCAAGCAAAACCAGTGGTCTGAAGTAACTCTCATCCTCCTAAAACCCTGTCATTATTGTGTGTGTGGGTGCCCTATGCAATGCAAAAAATATAACAAGATCTTCAAAAGACTTGCTGCTTGTTTATTTAAAAGAGAAACAAAAGTAGCTGGAAGTTTATTTAACAGTATTTTAACATTACTATTTGATAAAGCTACAAAATTCATCTGTTTTGGGGGGGGCAACAGAAAAAATGATGTGAGTTACTGCGAAGTTCAAAACTATATTGTGTAAAACCTGTCATAAACACAACCAATCCCAGACCCCCTTAATCAAGATTTTCAGTGAAGCCACTATGAGGAGTTCAGTTTACTGAGGTGTTGTGGTTTTTGTTTTTTTTGTTGTTTTTTTTAAATTAGTTTTTGATTACAAGACACATAAAAGAAACTCCTTTCTTGAGGCAGGAATTAACTGTACAAAAACCATAGCTGGGGAATGCCATCCAACTGCTATTAAAGCAGTTTTTGCACCTTTTGCAAGCACTTTTGTAGCTTCTGTAGTGTGCTCCAGTATCTTCAGAGCGTGTTCCTCTGCATTGTGTCTGCATTCTCTTCCCCACCAATGAAAACCACAAAGCCTAACTTGATCTGCTTTCTTCAGTGTGTCCTTTCTCCACTGGCTAAGACATACTGAGCTTCAGCCTCTCATAAAAGTGTTTGCTGATTGATCTGCTGTTCCACTATATTTTTATCTCACAACCTTCCCAGCTTCTCTTCTTGAGAGAACAAGCTTCATATGTTTTCTAAACCCACTTAAACCTTTTTTATATACTTTCTGTGGACCCTTTCCAGATTGCTGCTGCCAAACCAGATGTCCTTTAAACTTGCATCATTTATTTACATAACCCACTTCCAAATATATTTGTGGCTAAAGCCGTGTCACTTCTTGTAGGTACATTAGTGGGTGAACAGCCTTGCTTGTACTGTAGCCTGACAGCAAATAGATCTGGCACTGATGTATGCCTGGCACAACCATGTGAATAATCTAAAATATAGGCTGGTAAAGAGGAAAGTTTACAAAAAATTGCTTGCTGTACAAAATGTGTGTACATGTATGATATCCTTAGTGGTCTCATCTTGAATTTCAGACCTTGATCCTAAGTAAAATCAGATAAAATGGAAATTAATTCTCCTAATTTGATAACCAGAACACCCCATGGTTTGGAAAGCAAAATTCCTACCAAATAGATTGAATAGGAGGGTTAGAGGAATGGGATGTAATTTGGAGAAGGAATGTATTTTCCTCTTCAAGTACTGCTATAAACTAGCCATCGCTCAGAGGACCAGCTCACAGAGAGAAGTCTTAGCCATTCAGGAATTAAAAGCTGAGCGCATCACTTCTGTTGGAATATCTTCAAGTGCCTTACTTGAGCATGAGTGGCTTTACTGCAGCCCTTTGAGATAATTAATAGCAGGAGGGAGGATATGTTTGTAGAAGGAGGAATGATTTTTAAAATTGTTGGGCTGAGGGTCCTGCTCAAGTTCTTTGCTAAGGGGGAAGAAATGTGTGGGAGTGAAACCAAGGAGTCCTGATTTTTTTTTCAGTCTTGTGCCCTAAAACTCTACCACCAGCCTCTGTGTTGGAGCAGAGTATTCTGTAATTTAGTTATTACACTGGGAATTCACTTTATTTTCAGTAATTGAAGATGACAGCCATAGCCTTCCATTCTTAAGAGGACTCTACCTGGCAAGCTGAAACTTGGGTTTTCTTCAGAGGACTCTACCTGGCAAGCTTAAACTTGGGTTATGTGCAGTTGGTACAGGAAGATCAGCATTCAGTCTTTCCTTTTGACATTGATGGTTTTCCAGCTCAGGAATGACATTGACCTGCTGGAGAATCCAGAAGAGAGCACCAAGATGTTTAGAGGGCTGGAGGACCCCTCCTACAAGGGAAGGCAGAGAGAACTAGGGTTGTTCAACATGGAGAAAAGGTTTTGAGTTGACCTGAAGGGGCCTACAGGCAAGATGGAGACTTTTTACGAGAACATGACAAAGAGGAATGGCTTCAGACTGAGAGAGAGTGGGTTTGGATTGAATAAGCAGAAATTGCTTTACAGTCAGAGTGGTGAGACCTGCAGCAGGTTGCCCAGAGAAGCTGTGGGTGCCCCATCCCTGTCAGTGTTCAAGGCCAGGCTGGATGAGGCTCTGAGCGACCTAGTCAAAGGTCTCCCTGCCCATGGAAGGGGGAATTGAAAATAGATTATCTTTAAGGTCTCTTCCAAACCAGACCAGTCTGTGATTCTGTGACATCCAAGGTCTAAGCCTTCATATGCTCCAGAGAGTTAGAGCTGGACAAGAGGAATTACTTTGTGTTGAAGTAGTTTCTCCAATTAATTTATGGCTGTTAGGACCCTACTTACACAGTTTTGTTTTGCCTAGCAGCTATTTTTATAAGTAGAGAGCTGATGCATGCTAATTCCATATCCTGCCTAAGGCTTTCCATAACATGGTGCAGCCTTGGGTGCAAAAGTTTTGACATGTTTGTTTTTACCATCTTGCATGCCTGTGGTAGGGGTGTGGGGGGGTTTTTTGCTCTTTGGTAATAAATGTTTTTGTGGTTTGGGACATTGACTGCTGCAAGAATTATGCTATTCTCTCTGTCCAGCTGTACAGATGGTTTAACCACAGAGGTCTCCATTGCAATTGTCCTGTTAAGGATTGAAATAATATTTAAAATATAAGTTGGTGCACATGCTGTAATTTTGGATGGCTATTTTCACTTGTATGCTTATTAAAATGCGACCCTCATTATGTTGTGTGCCAGGTTCCCAAGATCCTCAGCCACTTTTCTTTAAATCACAGCTAAACCCTTCCATGAACTTCAGCCTAGTTAACTGGTTTAAGAACTGGTAAGTTAGGCATTTCTCCAGTGCTATACATAGGATTTGTGTTTGTTCTGTGCTTCTGGCGCTTTCAAGGGTAGAAATCATGCATGTGCCTCAGTATTCTCATTTCTTTCTATTTTGGCTTTAAGGGGAAGGAGGCAAAATGTAGGCATCCCAACAAGTATGAAGAAGTAGTATAAATTTATATAGAATAGAGAGTTTTAAAAACTCTGGCTCAACTTGTCTTAGAGCTGTTGCAGCTTTGCGAAAAATCAAAAACTGATGACAAATGCACTGTTGATTATCATTTATAAGCATCTTAATAGGTATGTTGATCCCTATCAAACTGGTTTTTAGAAAGCTATTACTGAAACTAATAGTAAAGACCATATTGTGCATTTTTTAGTTGTTTGTTCCATGTCAGTTTACTGGGGCTAACGGGTACCCCTGAAGCACTTAATAAAATTCAAGTGCTCCAAATGTGCACAATTTAAACAATGGAAGTTAATGACTGAATTCAGAAACTGGTACTATTTATGATGGTCAACCAAATAAATTATACAAAAGCGTACAAATCCTCCAGTCTTAAGTTATGTCTACACAAAGCAACTTTCCTGATGCAGGGGAAACAATTCAAATTTAGTAATTGGCCACAGACAAGAAATGAGCATTTAAAGGATCAAAGGCAAAGCTGGAAATTGAACCCTTGCTTGATTTCTACCCTGCCTGATCTAGGAGTGTTTCCTTTTCTGCAGTTAAGAGACTGATGAGCAGCTCTGTTTTCACGGGGTTGTACAATAGGCTTCTGTGTAGATAGCTCACTACATTGTCAAGTCAAGGGTGTGTTTTCCAGTTAGCAGAAAACCACAGGAAAATTGGTGGGTTTTTGCACAGAAATAATATGTCTTTCTAGAATGAAGTGGTTTTGATCAAGTACTGCACAATCCAAGTAAGATTGTGGAAGTGGTGCAGGAAGAAATACTATAACTTGGTATAGTTCAGGCCGTTATCTGTTTAGAGTTTATTTGAAAATTTGTGGGATTTCAGGTTCTTTTTTTGTTTTGTCCAAGGACTGAACTGCAGCCATGTACAGACGTTTTAAATATTACCTATTACGGAAAAAATATGGACTGTTCTAATTTTACTGAGAGAGAATACTTTTTTTTGTTACTACATTAAAATGTCGTTTCAATTGGGTGGTAATAGACTGGATATAAACAGTTTATCCTCCACATTCAGCATTCATCCTTTCACTGTTTATTCTTCTATTTTTTTCAGAATCTAAACTGGTGTTTCCCTTTTCAAGCAATTTGCAATTGTCATGAGTATTGCCGATCAAAATAGAGCACAACACTCAGAGTTCCTTTGAGTCTCTCAACTTTCCAACAATGGAGTAACTTCTCAAGAAAGGGACATTTCCTCCTGTGAAACAAATAAGCTCATTTGCAGGTTAATGGTAGTCAGTTATTGCTGCTTTTTTGGGTCTCCCCATCCCTCCCCTCAGAAACTCCTGTTAACTTGCCTTCCAGTTTGCCTTATCAAGAGTTGTGCAGTAAAGAATTAAATGCACCGAGGATAAGAGCTTTCTGTGGGCCATCAAGCCCAGTTCAGGACTGAGAAGACAGCATGATTTGGAAGGAGGTTGTTCTTGGTATTCTTGGAAATGAAGCTTTGATTCTACTTTCACGTGGGATTCAAAATAAGCTTGTACCATGTCTGGGTGGGATGACCTTGAATTTCTAGCATGTTGTATTGATGGCACAGCAAATGATGTGTTTTGTCAATGCCATTTGTTTTGATGCTTTTTGAGCTTTGTTTCTCATTCTCATGCCTTATAAACTCTATTTGTTGTCATTTTGTAGAGTATGAATGTAGTTTTGTGGAGTATTGAATTGCTAAACTGTTGAGTTTGGTAATTTTATGAAACTAAATGCTATGCATCTATCTTTCTAGAAACACATTTGTTGTCTTAGTTGCCTCTTTCAGATTTACTGCTTACTAACTGGGGAAGTTGAAAATTTGAAAAGTTCTGTGAACTTTTCTTGGGACATCTTGAAAATTGTACGGTAGTTTCACGATTATAAGCAGCACCTTTTTCACTGAAGAATGCAGCCTACACCAGTGGTGTGGCTAATCATCAGGTGCGGCTTATTTATGGACAATTTCCGGCGAAAGGTCAGACCGGAAGTGCGAGCCAGCCGGGGATAGAGCTGCCGCGCAGCCCCAGCCGGCCGGGGAGC
>VRYO01001269.1:29606718-29626085 GCA_009812075.1 Sialia sialis | reverse complement strand
GGCCCACGGCATGGCGGGGGCGCCTGGGGCTGCGTTTAAAGGCCTTCGCCAGTCTGTGAAAACTGTTTGCAAATTGAGCAACTTGATAGCAAACCCGCCATCCTGCGATTCTGTTACTAACTCGTTACTTTGTTGCACAGAGATCCTCTCGTTTTTTAAAAAAAATGCGGCTTATATTCGGGTGCGGGTTATATATGGACGATTTCCGTGGTGTCCCTGGCTAACCGGATGTGCGGCTTATAATCAGATGCGGCTTATAATTGTGAAATTACTGTATTTAGTGAAAGATGCAGAGTTACCAGAACTAATTTTGCCTGCTCGTGAGCCATCGCGTTCTGACCTGAAGTGATAAAATACAAGACATGACCAGAGAATTTAATTGCTTTTCTGACTTTTGCTTTATTTCTTTTATTTATGTGAGAGACATGGGGTTTCTTCAGCCACATTTCAGACAAGAATTGCTATAGAGAAGCAGGTGGCTGTTTCTTGTTAGAGCTTATGTCTTTTTCTTGTTTGTTTGTTTTCCTAACCAGCATTGCTCTAAAAGGACACTGTAACTATTTTTAAAATAAAATTTGGAATCAAAGTAGGCTGGTGGGGAGAGGCAGAGAAGTGAGTATAGTTTTCAGAATCTGAGTTCTGCCATTTTGCCTTTTCCCAAAGGAAGTGGAATACTTGTTCTAAGAAGGGATAAAGCCTGGCCATTTTCAATAACCAGTCAGTTTACATGCGTGTGTAGTGCAGTGAAGTTCTGACACAGCTGCAAGCAGGGCAGTGTGATTTCCCTGCTGCGTGCTCATGGTCAGCACAATGCAGTTGCACTTCAATCAGGACATCTCTGAAGAGCACAAGTGACAGAGAACACGGTGGTTAATGTGTTATCTGCCTGCTGCTGCCCTACTGTGCACATCAGCGGGGAAGAAATCTGTTGAAAGGGATGGGGAGCTGGGATAATGTTGATTCTGATTGGATTAGACATTTTTCATGTCTGATCTATAGTTAAGAAGCTGTTGAGTTTCTCTGCTGTTGATTGGACTTGATATTTCAGGTTTGTTTTTCCTTTGTAGTAGCAATAATAATGCCTTCAGCATGGAAATGTTCAGATGAAAATCCAACTATTCAGATTCCTCTAAACATGTTTTTGGGACAATATTTTAAAATTTTTTTTTACATAGGCTTTTTACAGCTTTGATCTTTGACTGGGTGTGGGGCTGGTTTTGTGAGGCAGTGTGCATAACTTGAGAAGGTCTCTGCCCCAAAGGATTTGTGACTTAGAGCCTTCTAACATGAAACCTCCCAAGTGTTCAAATGGTTTGATATAGTGCCACTTAAAATAGACGTGGACATGGGGAACCAATGAGCTGCAGAGAAGAAAACAAGCACTTGGTGTTTTAGACTTTTTTTGTCTGTTTGCAATAACTAACCTGTCGGACTTTGCCAATACTATTCCTAGTGTTTTTTAAGACGACTGAGAGAAAGATTTGGCAAGCCAGCAAAATCAAATAGGAGAGAGACTTCATTTCTTAACAAGTAACTCTCCTCAAGCTTTATAAACTTTCTTGAGTTAGATGTTGGAGAGAACAAAGATACTACATCTTCAGTCAAACATTAATGATAACAATTGGTTCTCTTTGCTGTTCAAGACCCCACAAAAACCACCAGGTGATGTGAATTACATCAACATACTGTACCTTCAAAAATTAAAATAAAACTATTTCTTTCGTGACTTAGGGGGGAAAAACAGACCATGGAGAATAATAATCAAAACTCTAAATTTTTTTTTATGCATGTTTTTGAGTTCATCTGAAGTTGAGTTGTGTATTGTGACTGAGGTCCTTGGCCTGCACATAAACATGTTAGCTGTTGTCAAGGATGTGCAGAGGCACACACTCTCCAGTGAGAATGTAGCCAGAGCCAGAATTCACGAGCAGGGCAATAGCATCTGACAGGGCTGTCAGCAATTCAGACAGTGTATTAACTGTCTTCCTTTTTAAAAAGTGCAGGAGGCATTGAATCTGAAAGACAATAACAAGAACTAACTCTTATGTATTACATACAATAAATGAATTTAAAACTGAAGGTATTTATAGGACAGGCTTGAATCACAGGAGATGTAATATATGCTGCTCTATAGTATGTGTTATTCTTTGAGTAGCAGGTGATTGGACCTGTGCTGACTGTGCCTTGGAGGCAGCAGTTTGAATGAAATGGTTGCACATGAAGCTAGGACTCAGCAGGTGACCGGTGTAGAGCTCCAGCAGCTACTGCGAGTTAGAACAATTGGGGAAGTTGGGAAGCCTTTGTCCTTTTGGTCTCACCGCCTCTTTCAGCTAACAGCAGTCTGCATAAAAACCCACAACCCATGTCATTGTCTGCCTTCAAATCTGTCTTTAAGTTCTCTTGCTGTGGTGCAGGAGAGGAGACAGGAGTTCTGAAACTCTGTCACAGCTTTTGCCATTTGGGAGGGTGCTTTTTGGGAGCATTTCAGCATGTTGTGTCTAGTGCTGATAGCTTTCAGCCTGCTACTAAAAGGCATCAGAACTCGATTTCTGTGTGTTGTTACTAATTCAGCTGGTTGAAGCAAGCTTTCAAACCATCAAGATTTAATTTGTTCTAATTTATCTGTTGTTAGAGGAACAGACAGAAGGTGTTGTTGAATGGTCTTGATTTGAACTCCTAACTGTGTGGAAGATGCTATTCACATCCCATAGATAAAGAATTGGGCCTGCTCTTCCATCTCTTTTACACCTGACGTAGGGAAGGAAGAGGTTTTCAGATACTGCGACACTTCTGTACTCTCTGCCCTGCTGGTTTGGGAAAAGGAATCCTTCTCTGCCACACACATAGCCAGCTCTTGCACATCTGTGGATGCCTGTAATGCTGATATGTTTTCATTGTTTCCTTCTGCAGCATCTCCCTTCCTGCTGTTTGCCAACCGGCGGGACGTTCGGCTCGTGGACGCCGGCGGCACCAAGCTGGAGTCCACTGTGGTGGTCAGTGGCTTAGAGGATGCTGCTGCGGTCGACTTCCAGTACTCACAGGGCATTGTTTTCTGGACAGATGTGAGTGAAGAAGCCATCAAGCAAACTTACATTAACCAAACTGGGAATGTGGTGCAGAATGTCATCATCTCTGGTCTGGTTTCCCCGGACGGCCTGGCATGTGATTGGATTGGGAAAAAACTTTATTGGACGGATTCAGAAACCAATAGGATAGAAGTAGCTAATCTCAATGGAACATCTAGAAAAGTCCTCTTCTGGCAAGACCTTGATCAGCCCAGGGCAATAGCTTTGGATCCGGCTCATGGGTAAATATTGATTTAGCTTAAATGCTTAAATGGATACTGTGGTGATTTATGTTGAGTTTTTGGTTCTGAAAAGAAAAGAAATGCATAGTCTTTTGTTTCCCTTTACATTTTCCTGAGGTATTTTTCTCAAGATCTGTAACTGAACATATGTTTGAACTTAAATATTTTGTGGCAAGAAGTGGCAGCCCAGACCTTGAGCCAAAAAGAAAAGTACAGCTGGTTCTTAGGTGCCAAGCCAAATATTCCACCAGTATAATTACCTGGCATATCCTGCTGCACTTTGGAAAAGTAATTAATTTTCCAAGCATTTTATTATTATTATGATAATTTTCTCAATCATCTTGTCTGGGAAGTTAACTTTGATTTTATATGTGATGTCTATTTAATGTAGACAGCAGCATGTGCAAGTCTGCATGCGTTGAAACAGGAGTTCTCACTTGCTGTGCTCTGGTAAACAAAATCAGGATATTTTTAAGTGATGATGTTGAATAATAAAGTTTGTGCCAGCAAGGAAAGAATTCTGGTGAAACTGGATTCTCAACGCTGTGAAGTGACCATGCTAAGAAGCAGCCAGAGTGCAGGCTGCATATGTCACTTCTAGTGCACTTAAAAGAACTTGTGTATATGTATGGTTCCTGCCTCCTCCTTCAGTCCTCTCCAGGGTTTCACGTGTGCTGTTTGCTCTCCCTGTGCACAAGCAGTGCTGGTGTTGTGTCCTTTGGGCCTGGCATTTATTGCAGTGATGACTGAAGATGTGCTATGCTAGATGGACCCTCATGAAAACGAGGAAAGAGAGGTGAAGTGCATTTCTCTTGTGTGCACAGATCCACACAAGTGAGCTGATTTGCCACTGATGTGCTGCCATTTTCACAGTACCTTCTCAGAGGTCTCTTTATCTTCTTCCAAGGTATACCGAGGTTTCTCATCTGTAGGAAAATCTGGCATTAACTGATATTTTCACTGAGTCTGGCCTCTTTGAAAAACGATGCTGAGTTAATGCAAGAGCTTAGTATAAACCATAAAAATAAAGTATTTGGTGGTTATCCTGCTCTGTGAGATGGAATGTTTCTTGAGAAACTACCTGCTTCAAGTGTATGAGAAGTGAAAATGGAAACTGGGCAACAGAGGGCAATTAAAGATCACCATGTCAGCACCTTCCATGCCACAGGCTGGAACTTTGGTTGTTTTTGCAGTGTTTCCTGCATAAGATTTTCCAGATGAATGTGAGGAGTTACAGGTACATTTATGATTAATACATAAAGAGTATACAAAGGCTAAATGGAACTGTGTGCACCCACAGAAACAAAATCCTTAGTTTTGTGTACACGTCAAATGCTGGAGCTGCCTGTATCCTTTAGATAGTGGCTGGAGAGGTACAGCCATTACTAGTAAAAAGGGAAGTGGAATGAGTTTGTTGGGCCAAAAGACTTTTCCAGAGAGGTCCTTATCCTCTTAGTCCTGCCTTCCTTACAGATGCCTTTAGGTGAAAGCAATTCTCCCCACAGCAAAATGTTGTATAGAGATGTTTTAAATAAATTATCAGGTATCCTTTTGTATCCTGACAGCAAGTAATCTTTGCAGAATTAATTAATGTTGATTAATTAGATGTAGAGTTCGGTAGTATATTTCAAGAGAGAATATGTTAAATTGAGTATTTTATGGTGGATTGCAGAGAGTTCTATAGCACTTTGCATGAAATGCCTGTGCCAGGTTTACTTCTCATAAGTTCCCTGCCTTTTGACTGATTTTTAAGTGTTGAATCAAGTGTTGATTTGATTCAGTTTGCCTGAAAAACGAATATATTAAACTTAAAAAAAATTGTAAAACTCAGATGTCACGTGTATTTCTGGAATAAAGCATTCAGGTTTGCTTATACAACCGCTTATTTACACCTGGTATTTCTGAAATATTTCCTAGGTGCATTTGTGAAATAGTGATCATGACATTTGATTTTGGCACAGCAGACTCTGGGGTTGAGCTCCCATAGAACTGTATGTTCCTTGTTCCAGGCATTCTCAAGGGAAGAAAAGTGGGTGACAGTAGGAGAAAAGAATAATTTAATACCTTTTTATTTGTCTTTTTGTTAGTAAGTTTTTGCAATCAGGTGGCTAATAGTGTTCCTACAACTGTCAGAACATAGGTCAGAGCACCTGAGTAAGTTTGTGGGGTTTTGTTCTGGATCATGAAAAAGTTCAGAGTAGGGTTCTTAAAACTGGTCTAGGCAATCTATCATTGGCTAGTCACTTGCTTTCAGTTTGGAAGGATTTCCATTCCATAGATGTGATTTTGTCCTTTTAGCAGCTTCTACTAGAGAAGTGTGGGTGGGAAACACAGAAAATGAGGAAGAAAATTTCATTAGTCAACTTCAGTTTCCAAAAGCAAAATGGGACAAATAAGCAGTTTGCGAATGCTTAGCTGATACTATTAGTACCCAAACATGGGTTTGTCTAGAATGCTTCAAGTAAAACAAATCTAATTTCTCTTTCTTGAGAAAATGTTGTGCTGAATGGTGACACCTTCTCTTGTCTTTTAGCTGTAGTAAGGCAGAGGTGGATGCAGGACTGTGTGTTGTAGTGTTTACAGTAGGGTGTGATGCCCAGAGTGGTCTTTGCTTAATAAGTAGGTTTTATTCCATTTTGAGTGCAATTCTTCAAGACATAGACTAGTTTGACAGAGCAGAGAACATACTGAACATACAGTCATCATCTCTCAAGAGCATCAGAAGTGTAATGACCAAGCCTTAGGACATGGGAGAGAGGCTGAGTTGACTGCTGGAGTTTCCTTTTGAAACCTGTTTTTCTGTGATTTCCAGTTGAATTCAGGAGTATGGTTTTTCAGATGTTCTGATGGGCTTCCTAAGTAGCAAGTCAGATGATTGTGGTGTAGTGACATTTTTAGAGAGAGCTCCATCTTTTGCACACTCAGCCTGTCTTTCTTCTTTAAAGGCAGTGATTCTCTCAAGGTTATGACTGAGAAAGAGATTGCTTTCCTCTAACAGTCATTCAGTGCATTCCTAAAATTTCTTTTTTGTTTAAGACAAGCTGTGAGGCACTCAAAGCTTATCTGAGGGTGTCTCTTCTTCTCAGGGCTAATGAAAATCATTAATTGTACAGGATCTTCTGATACTCTGAAAGTGTATCATAATTAACAGGAGTCGGCTTAACGTGTAATGTCATTCTTTCCAATACACATTAAAACTTTCTTGCTGGGCCCACTGGATATTCTAGGAATTAAAAGAAGCAGAATATGTAATAATCCAGTTATTCTTCCCTGAAATGAAGCATAAACTAAGAAGACAGAGGAGAGTATGAAACATTTTTCTGCAAGTTTGCTGATGCTTTGTTTTGAACATTTAGATCCCAGTTCTGCTCTAGGTTATGTTAAGCTGACTTCATATAATGGAGGACATCAGGCTAAAATTTTTAGTATTGTTTTGTAGAACATTAGCATTTATATACATTCTTGATAGATAGACTGCTGATGGGGGATCCAATAGTTGGTGGTATTAATGCTTAGTTTACAGCCATTGCATAAGTATTTACAGTAATTTCACACTCATAAGCCGCACCTGGTTATAAGCTGCACTTCCGGGTAGCTGGGAAGACCACGGAATTTGTCCATAAATAAGCTGCACCGGGTGATAAGCTGCACTTTTTTTAAAAAGAAAATCGAGGATCCATGTGCAACAAACTAACAAGTTAGTAACAGAATCACTAGATCGCGGGGTTTGCTATCAAGTGCACAATTTGCAAACAGTTTTCACAGACCAGCGAAGGCCTTTAAACGCAGACCCAGGCACCTTCCCCATGCTGGAGGCTCTGGCACTCCCACCCCCGGTGCTGGCTGCTGCGGTTCCCTGCCTGCTCGGCAGCGGCGGCAGCTCCCCGCACTGTGTGAAGCCAGCGGCTCACCTCCTTGCCGCACGCTCGAAGCCGGTGGTGGCTTGCCGCCCGCTCGCCAGTGGCTCCGGCTCGCCGCCCACCTGGCAGCGGCTCCACGGCAGCTCCCCACCTGGCCAGCTCACACTTCCATGTTGGCATTTCTCTGGAATTTGTCCATAAATAAGCTGCACCTGGTGATTAGCCACTCTTCTGGGATCGGCTCCATTCTTCAGTGAAATAGGTGCGGCTTGTCAGTGTGAAATTACTGTACATGTTTTCAGGATAGCAACTTCTAACAAAGCTGACTTTATTGTATGTAAAGAGCCTAGATAAAAGATGTAGCTCAAATTCACTGCAATGCAGTGCAAAGAACTTAAGTGTCATGAACATTGTCTGAAGAAGGAGGAATGTATTTGAAAAACAGGTTTTTATCATGTCATGGCAAGCAAACTTCAGTTTCCTGAAAAGAAATCTTTTAAAGGATGCATGAATGAGTAGCCAAAACAAATTATTTAATTCTCAATCCTGTGAAGTGAAGGTCTTAAATCTGAACACCCTAGAATGTGTGTTGACAAGGGTCATTACATCTGTGACATAAAAATCTCAAGGCTTGCTACCTTCTCCTGTAACACAGGACTCTGATTCTGAGGATCTGTAGCATATCCATAATCCTCATATCTGATTTTCACTAAGTGCTTAATGAAGTAGTTAGTTCACATTGTTAAAGTCTACAATGTATTAGAGATATTTACTTTGGTTAATATAAATCTTGAATTTGTTCCTACTTGTGTGATGGCTGCTGTGTTGCCTTCTGGAGGGAGCTTTCTGTCCAGGTTCAGGCTGTATTTTCTACGGCTTGGCTCACTCAGCAGACAATAATGCTTGAGAAATTTCTGCCCCCTCTGTCTGCTGAGGCACAAAGAGCTAAATGAGAAATGTGAAATGTGTGCGAAATATCTGTGAAAGGATTATTTCAAGGAAAGATAAAAATTCCTTGCCTTGAGAAAAGATGTGCTGTCTTGTGTGTTTTTTGGGGTGGATGTAACCACAGTCATTGCTCGGTGTAGTCACTGGGATTGTTGAATTTGCCATACCTGAGCTGGCCTGCTATCTCTGGTGGGATCTGTAGAAATGGTGTTTGTGAAAGAGAATAAGGACCTTTGAACTGGTTTGACTGACTGAAGGAAAGCTGCAAACTGCTATCTCCATTTCCTTCCTCATTTTAATTCTCAAAAAGTCTTCTATGGCATGCTGTGGGGCTGTTGGGCAGAGGCAGTGCTGGTGCCAGTGGACCACCACAAAAGTTGACTTCATTTCTAGAGCAATCTTCCCCTTTTGGAATAGCAAAGCTTCAGGCGAAGGAAGTAAGATACAAATTAGAATACAGCAATAAGAAAAAAACTACTAAGTACTAAAAATAAATCATCTGTTTTGGCATTCTGCCAAATGGCTATTAGTTTAGAGATTAAAACAAGTCTAATCATGTCTGAACAGCATTAAGGGAGTGTGTGCCATAGCCTGGCTTAGCCATTGCCTCAGGTTGCTTGTGGTAAATTAGCCAAAATCTGCAAGCACTGGCTGTCATTGACCTAAAGTGTATCTGGCACCGAGGAAAGGATTAGATGATGAATGCACCAAATGGGATATTAAGAAATGGATATACAAGGGACAGCTATCACAATTAGAAAGCTTTCAGTTCAGAGCCTAAAATTAAGAGCCTCAGACATACCTAGCTGTTAATCCAGTGATTCCTCAGTGTCACAACAAAGCCAAGAACCAGACCTGGAGCTGTTCTAACTCACAACTGTTTATATCAGCACTTCAGACTGCAGAGGTGTTCAGTGATGATTCACCAGGACCTTGGTCCCACACAGCAGCATGGCAGGTGCTAAAGGTTAAGCATGTTGGCCTGCTGTGTGGAATTATTGGGATCTCTATGAGCTGCAGCAGACTGAGGCTTTTGATACAAATTAGTGTGAATGATGACATCTTTTAAGCACTGCATCTTCTGGTCTTAAATCTCCTTTGGAATAGTTGAGAGGAGAGAGAATACTGAAGAAAATCTTGTGCTTGGTGCAAGTGGTGGAGAAGAAAAGCAAGAAGCATCCTCTGAGTAAAGACTGTGCTTTTTAGAAACCTTGTGGCTGCTTGGTTAAAATGCAGAAGATGCCTGGGTTTTGAGTGAAACATGCTTATTGCTGCCTGAAAGCTAGAGATTAGTTTATATCCTGTGTGCTTCTAGTTAGTAATTAATTGCAAGTATAAAATTATTCTGAAGCTTTTGGTTAGTTATTTGAAACTCTGTAATATATGAGTAGCACAATTATTATCTTAAAATGAAAGAAGAGTACTCAACTGTAAAATTGGTTCACAGTCATATCCAGTATCTTGGTATGGCTGTAATTTCTGGGCTTGAAAGATTTTGATATGTGCCTCCAAATTGCTGCAAATAGTCTCATGCATAAGAAACTTGAGGTTTTTGTGGGAATTGTTATTTACTCTAATTTTCAGATGATTGTCCTTGATGGTGACAGCCTTTTTTTAAATAGTTCATTAGTCTCCTCTGCTTATTTCTTCCTTTTCATGCTCATAGATATGACTAAAGGGCATATATTGTTCAAAGACATTTTGCTTCATTTGAGAGCATCTCTGTTCAGAGATGATGAAAAAAAGTGATTTGCTTCTCCCCTATCCCCCAAAATTGCATGGAAGAGGTGGAAAGGTGTAGACTTCTTGAAAAACCCCATTGAACTTGCTTCCCTATGTGCACTTTTCTTTTGCTACAGATTCTGTGATTCCTCCTATCCTGCATCCTGGAGACAGATACTTCTTTGCCCTGTACACATTTAGTCTTATTAAGTTTGGGAATTGTGTTCTTATCTTCTACATTTCTGCACCATTTCTTGAGGGAACAGAAGCATCAACAGGATGGCTTGAGTTGTCACAGTGCCAGTGTGTGTTGCAGTGGTTTCTGGGTGAAGTCAGGAATGCTCTGGGACCAAAGAGGTGATGGAAGCTCTTTGATTAGATGGCTTAATGGGTGCATTTTATAGCTGCACCATGTGGCGATCATGGCATATACATACAACATGTTGGTCTGGCTGGACTGGCACTGTTCTGTTTGTCATGAATGAGTTGCTTTGGTTTAACTCAAAACATGATTCTGATTTTTTTTTTTTTTCATATAAGATTAAGTATTAGTATAAACTGAAATAAGAATTTTTCCATGTGACTTGCTGAGGGTGTTCTGAGAGTTTTGTTTGTCATTGTGTTTGAAACTACAAGGGTGCAAATGAACATGCTGAAGTTGCATGCCTTGACAAATTCCTGTCTGTAGTTGGAGTACACCTTTCCCTAAACATTGAGTTAAAGTGCATCAGCACAGGGAAACATAAAATGTTGGTTTGAGCTAAATGTTTAAGAGCAGTTTGTGAGACCTGTGGATAAGAGAGCCACCAGCAGCTTACACAGCTGGATTGCTGTTGTTCCATAAATTTGCTGCACCCCATCTTCCACTAAGTCAGTACAATGTGCACATACAATTTTTTTGACTGTCCCAATATGTCTAAATTCAGTGTTCCCTTATGGAGAGAGGAAGAAATATAGGTTTAACTTCAGGCAGATGTAGTTAAGTCATGAGGTGATGGAGAGCTCTGCAGTTCATTCTGCACTTTTTCATACAAGGATACCCTGAATTTTGAGTGTCTGCAGTGTGTCCTAAAATGGGTTGAATGTGTTGAGATTTGGACTATTTTTCCCATTCCTAAAATAAATCACATTTTTTAAAAGAAGGAGGGGACCTGGGGTCAATGGACTGATATGAGACAGCATTATGCCCTTGCTGTCAAGAAAGCCAGCAGCACTCCTGGGCTTCATCAGGAGGAATGCTGCCTCAGATCAGGAGCCTCCCTCTCTGCTCAGGGCTGGTGAAACACCCCTTGAAGTGCTGTGCCCAGTTCAGGGCTCCTCAGCAGGAGAGAGACATGGATGTGATGATGTGAGCCCATCTCAGGGCCACAGAGATCATCTCATCTCTGTGTTTTAAAAGAATAAATCAGAATTAAAGGCATTGTAGGAAAACTGTGGAGGAGAAGTCTGGTTCCCAAGGGTTTTGTTTGCTTTGTACGCATTTTGAATGCAGTGTGATTAGTTGTAATGATTACCTGCGGTGGCATATTTTTGGGTTTGATGTAATGATTTTGTCAAGAACATCCAGGTCTCAAAATTCAGTGCTTGAAAAAAAGAAAAATAAAAGGTAATTTGAGTAAGCAATTTGCAGCTTAATGCTATGTGAGATAGACATTCTTTTCTTCTATAAACAGTTGGGGTATTTAATTTCACAGTGGAGTTTTTGTAGCTTTAAATGTGGGATGGGAGAAGTAAGTTTTAAATGTGCAGGAATCTGAACTTCATAGCAATTTCCTGTAAACTCCTGTTTTGTGCCGTGGGCTTGTATAAGTTTGAGACCATTGTTGAAATTGGAGAAGTTTGTACTGATTTATATCATGTGTACTACTGGCCCCTTTTGTGTAAGCAGGTTATGTAAGGTTTGGCAACTGTACTGCATTTTGGGAGATGGAAAAAGTGTTTGGGCAATGTTGGCTGCTTTTTATTATGTCTGTGATACCTTCCAGCTCAGATGGCTGATCAGCTGCTCTTGGAGGGCACAGCCCTGATTTCTAATCTTGGTGCAAATGATGACAAGAGACATGAAGCACCAGGAAATAAGAAATAACCTGCAGCTTTAAAAACTGAGGGGAAATACGGTCTTCACCCTGGTTTTGCTCCTGCACCTGGAATTTTAAAATGAGTTTAACAGGGGAAAGAAAACAAAGCAACCTAACAACCAAAAAAACCCAGCCAAAAACAAAGCCAGCCAAAAACCCCACTGGGGTGCAGTTTGCCAGCTTCAAAATCTGTTTGTTTTTGCAAGGTGGTTTTCAGTCCCATTCTTCGGATAGGAGGGGAGCACCATTTGAGCTCAGATTCAATGTGGTAATTTATCTGCCAAAACCCAGTGACTTGCTGACTGCAGTTGAATTGCATTTAATTAAGTTCTGACTAGAAAGCTTGCTTGTGAAGCTTGCAGCTCCTGTGCTTACACATAGAGCAGAAACTGAATTTTATCTACCTTTTGGGTCTGTTGCTTCTGGCTGCTGGGCTGGATGGACTATTGGCTTTGTGCTCAGGAGGAAATACACATTTGCATCATAGCTTTGGTGGAGCTTTGGGTTTTGCTCTGCTTTGTTCCAGCTCATTTCTTTGGTGTAGCAAAGTGCAGTTAAGTTTAGGGACAGAACTGTGAGTGCTGTGAAATTATTATTTTATGTTAGTCTCTTCTTTGCCCTGCTCCTCCTTGTTTTCTGCCTTAAAAGTCTGGAGTTAAGGTTTAAAACCAGTGATGGGGGAAGGACAATAAGAAGAACTGTGATAAAGTAACCCACAAGTTTTTTCAAGGTCTGTCTGCTTTTTGTTTAGAACATCTGTAGTGCTGCTTGGTTACCTTTTTTTTAAGAGTATTGATTTGTGATAGCTGCTTAGCTGTGAATTTCACTCACAAGGGCTTTTTTTCCTCTCATTAGCTCTTTAGGAATTCATGTTTTCATTTCCTTTTACAGCCTCAATGTTGTTAGACTTTTATTGACCTGTTGCAATGCAAGCAGGAAATAAAACTCCTCGGATACCAGATCTCAATCCTAAAATGTGATCGATCTAATGTGTACAGAGATACTGGTTTTGATATTTTTAGTTTCTTACAGTTGTTATGGTGTGCCCTGGCCCTGGGGTATTTAAAACTCTGTAATTTACATTTAAAAACACCACCACCACCAAGAAAATCAACCAAACAAAAAACTACCCAAATACTTGCCTTAGGCTCCTCATTGTTATTCATTGTGCATCTTTTTAGCTGGCTTCAAAAACTGGGAGGCATAATAGCACAGGTAGTACCCGACTGAGATTCTTTGCTTGGTCTACTTATTTTTCTGAAACGTTATCTGGCCTAAATACTGGGTTTTTTTAAATGGTGATATGAAAATGATAGGTGTTGTTAATATACTGGACATGTGGAGAATAGGTTCTATTTGAAAAACAAAAAAGAGTCCTGAAACATTGATGGTGTTTTGACTGTTTGAATGTGCTTTTTTTTATTGAGGTCCATAAGAGATGTGGACTCTTGAGCATTCTTTAAAAAATAAATTTAGAAAGCCTGTTTTTTTTCCCCTATGGAATGTCGGTTCAGGCTCCTGGATTAAGGTTAATTTAAATCAGGATGAATCAAATCAGTTCCTACATATAAACTGTTAAAGCATGCAGACTGATTTCTTTCTCTGGGAAGCCACTTGGAGCTTTTCCCCTTGTCCATAAAGCTCCAATCAAAAGTGTCTGCTCTTTGTGTAAAAATTGATCTTGTAAACTGGAGGCATTTGGAAGGTGAAAACTCCGAGGCCTAATGATTGCTTCAGGACATTACTAAAGTCTTTAATTTCTCTGCTGTTTTACCTGTGTTGCACTCCCTCTGGTGAACCAGCTATTGCAGCAAGATTTCGTTACTTTTGACAGGAGACTAATATTTTTAATCACATCCATGGTTTATTTCAAGGATATAACCTTTATAACATTTATAACCTTTAATCTTTGTCTTCCTCTTCATCACAAATCATATCAAGGAAGCTTTCCTGCTGCCCCAAAATTTTCTCTTATTACTGTTCCAATTAAGTTTGCAGTGCTGGTTTAGCTGAGCTTCTGTCATTCTTTCCATAATAACCATGGATGTTTCTTCTCTCTAGGATTTATAACTTGTGCAAAAGAATTTCTGTCTTCAGATAACTCTGTGTTCCAGCCAGGACACTGTATTTTTAACTTAGTTTGAACTGGCTTTGTCATTCAAAATAGAGGAGGACCAATAAAAGGGAAAGCTTGACACTTTGTGTATTCTTGAAAATCCCTCACATGTAGTTAAAATATGACATTTTATGGCCTGTTAGTGTCTCATGTCCAGTGCTGTCTTGTGCCTTGTCTTGCCAAAAAGTGTCAAAAGAGCCTAGATGTTAGGGTGGAAGAAGAGGGATGGAAAGAGGGATGCCCTAGCTAATTGTGGAGTCAAAGGTGAGTGACTTGCCATGGGGGAGTTGATGAGAAATGCCACATTCTCTGGGCAAGTTTCACAGGAGGCTTCAGCTGGCTGTTGCTGTCTTTATTTGCTCCTTTTGTTTAAGCACCACTGCTCCAGGAGCATTGGTAAGATTGATTGTTTGCTAAGGTACCTGAAAGGTTTTGGGTTTTCTGGTTTTGTTTCCCTGTAGAATGCTAATGTCAGCACCAGGGAAGAAGTGTTCCATTTGGCAGTGGTGTGGTTTTAAATGGGCTCACTTAGACCAGAGAAGATCAGTCTTGCTGTAGATGCAGCTTCTTGCATTGGTTTCCAGTCTCCCAATTCAGGGTCTTGATGTGCTGAGAGAGCCCCAAACCAGAGCAAATTTCGTGGAATTCATGGCAGTTCAGCACCTGCTGCCTGATGAATAGATGGAAACCTCTTTGAAAAGGAGGCAGAAATTGTGTTTGCCCTCCCTTGGCTTGGGGTGTGCTCCTGTGATGGACCATGGGGTTCTGTGGAGTACACAGAGGGAAGAAAACCTTTACCTCTTTAGGTGTTTGATTACTGCAGAGGCTCAGAATACTCTGAAGAGTTCACTGAGATCAGCTTCATGATCCCTGAGGGATTGCAGACACTCTGTAGTCAGGACAAGGTGGTGACAGGGTCTGTTGCTTTAAAAAAAAAATCTTTGAGAGAAGTGCTTTGAAAGAAGGCTACCTGCGTTCAGGTTCTCTATGTTGTCTAAGTGCATCTTCCTCCTGCTAACCCTTCCTTTGTGGTGCAGTTACTTTTCTAAACATAGTATTAAAGCTTTGAATAACACTGAGCCTGATAATGAGCTGAAATGTAGAGATGCGGTTTTCCTGTGACAAGTTTGTGTGTGAATTTGAAAGTACTGCTTTGGTACAGCAGTCTATGTGAAGGCCAAGGGTAAACACACATCACCTATGAAATTAAACAACATTATTTTTTGGGAAGAGGCTCTTGAGTTGGAGCTCCTATAATGTCATAGTAAAGCCATGAGGGCCTTTTGGTTTACAGAGTTTTTTTCCCCTTCATCTGAACGCATTGGAAGTGCAGGATGAAATGTCAATGGAAGGCTTGAGGAGAAGAATTTTGTTCCATGATAATTTAGGGTATGTTTTTTCATCTCTTTAACCTGCTTTAAAGTTTTAGTAGGACTTAGCTAGTTTTGTCTCCTTAGTTTTTTCTTTCAGGTAACTTTCATGGGATTTTTCATTATTGTCTAAACTCCTTTTTAGTTTTCACTTACACATTTCAATAGCCACATTATATGGCCTGAAGTCACTTCTAATAGCCATGTTTTTCTTCATTCAACAGTCCATCTTTTGTCTGTCTTTATTCCTGTAGAGTTGGATGCAGGTGGTGCAAGCTAGTGCAGGTGAGCTGGATCAGACAACTGATTTGACCTGAAAAATGAGTATTTGGCCATATCAGTTTCACAGTGTGATTCAGCAGCTGGCTGTGCAATCAGGTTTTTTATGTCTGCTTTTTCTCTGTCTTTAGTTGTTTGTCAATAGCTGCTTCCCCACACAGTCCGAGTTGCCACAAATTACAGCCTGACTTGTTAAGGAAAACCAAAATGAGTGGCAATTTACATTCATAGATTGTCCTGTGAACTGGGGCAGCTCTCAGCTCCTGCTGCTGCTTTTTCAGGAGCAGTCTGTCCTGGTGGCTGGAGCTGAGGAAGGCATCTGGGGACATGATTGTGCCTCAGCCACTCTATCGTGAGCTATCAGAAACCTGAGGACTCACCTGTGTGGAAGTTTATTTCAACTAGAAAACTTGTTTGACCCTCATGGGTGTATGTGTGTTGTGATACAAGTGAGCAATTTCTGTCTGTCTCTCTATCTGTATGGTTATCTATATTCCCCTCTTTAGTGGGGTAAACTGCTCATGATTATATATGCTGCTGTGTACGTGCTGTGACTGCCCTGGAACTGGAGATCTGCCTAAATTGTGGTGGAGGATGCACATGGAGATCAGAGCATTTTAAGGTTAAATGTGCTGTAAGGGACATTTGCTGGTGATAATGTAGAGTTGCCTGTTCCTCCTTGGCTGAAATGATGGCCCCAGCTGCAGGTAAAGCAGCTCCAGAGTCTCTGCAGTTTGCAGGAGGATCTTGGGCTGCAGAGGAGACACCACCCTGCAGGGGAACATAACAGCAATTACAAACGTAGTCCCTACATCATCACTGAAGTGCCCAGCATTCTTCCTCATAAAATAAAGCATGAAGCTTTTTTTGTATAAGTGTGTATCCACATTCATTTGCTTCCTTCGTGGTTCCTACTGTGATTGAATAGTGAGTGCTCTCTTCAGGGGAGCTGAGGGTCTGGGATAATCCAGGTTATGACACATCTGGCTAAGCATTGTGCAGCACTCAGTAGATGTCTCTCTACTGTGCTTTTCTGGAGCTCCAGAGATAGGAGGACTTAGCTCAGTGTGCGTGCCCAGCTGGTGCCCAGCTGGTGCTCCTGTGAATCTGTTTGGGGAGCCTGGGGAGGTGATGACTCCAGTGTACAGATACCTGGTTATGTGTGAGAGCTTCCTCAGGGCAGAGGCTTTCTCACACAGACCCATGCCCAGATGGCTGTCATGGCATGGGAAAGCAATATTGTTTCTCTGAGCAGCCTGAGGCAGCTGTGATGCTTGTTTGTGCTGTGTTTGCATGTCAAACTTGCAATCTGGGGATGTGATGCTGGGTAATGTTTACCAGCTGTGAGCTGGCTGCCCTCTCCTCCCCAGATCACTTCTCTTGTCACTGTACAATCTCAACTTCTCATGCAGATTTTGTGTGATTTGCCACACTTTGATCTGGTCCTTTCCAATTGGTGCTGTTAATGTCTACTGAAGCTACTTAAATTGCTCATAGGTAGACTGACAGGAAAACTGGGACATGGATGGGAATGGGGGAAAAAACCCCAGAAATTTAAAGTCTTTAAAAGTCTTCATGGATTCATGGTTTATTTTTTGACAGAAACAAATTTCAGAAAACGTGATTTTATTATTTTTTTTCTCTATGGATTTGCAAAAGGAGGTTAAGCTGTGGTCATTGCCTGATTGGATAGATAATTACTTGCTTCAGAATGCAATTTAGGATATTAACTCATAGTAACTGACCGCACAAGGATGGTTCTCAGTTATAAATGCTTATAACAATCAGGTACTGCTCAGCGTTGGAAGAGAATGGTAAATACATTACACAGAGGCAAAGCTTGTGAGATGATTTCATGAAGGACTTGTGTCCTGTGACTCTGGGATCTGATTTAGTTTCATAAGTGTGTTGAAGTTTTGGGAGTAACCACTGGTGTCTATACCGTGCCATATGTGTGTACCATCACAAGCTTTGCAGAGCTGCTATCCCAGCATGTGCTATGCCTTCACCTGTGTGTGTGTCTCTTTCAGGTACATGTACTGGACTGACTGGGGTGAAACCCCCAGGATAGAGCGGGCAGGAATGGACAGCAGCATGCGCAAGATCATTGTTGATTCTGATATTTATTGGCCAAATGGACTCACGATAGATCTCGATGAGCAGAAACTTTACTGGGCTGACGCAAAACTGAGTTTCATTCACAGGGCAAATCTGGATGGCTCCTTTAGGTAAGCTTCCTTTAGTCTATAATAAAATTATTTCTCACTTTCTGTGTTCATTTTGAAATGAGACTTTTTTTCCCAGTTGTCTAGAATAATGCAAACACCTTAGTGGTTTTTTAAACACCGTTCTTAATAGCCTTGCAAAAATACTATAAAACTGGTTTTAAGAGCAAGACTATTTGTATCAGTGTTTCACTATAGACTGTTCACAGCCTTCTTGTACAGCAGGATTCTTCTGTTTTAGGCTCTAGACTACTTGTCTTGAAAATAGTTGGAGATGCTTATTTTTGACCCTAGACAAGATAACATTTAACTCGTTACTGGGATTTTACAGAATTATTGGTGTGTTTTTTACCAGCAAGAAATACACATTGAGACACTCTTGTCCATGGCCCCATCCAAAGATGTCCTTTATGTCATGCCTGTTAATTAACCATTTTTGGGTTGTTTCAGATAACAAGCAGTTAGGAAGCAGATTTTCCTAAAGCTTCCTGGAAAGCACAGTGTGGAAGTTTTTTGGTGGCTGCTGTCCAAGTGTGCTATTAAGTTTTGGCTTTTGTAGACATGGAGAAATGACACTTCAGGCAGGACAGACTTAGGCATTTGAGACTGCATCTTCAGTTCTATGCAGTGTTCAATGGGCAAGTTGTGTTGGTCCTGAGGGGTGAGTGTCATATGCAGTAAAATGTCCTGCCAAAGTAATCTCTGCATTGTTGGCTTTGGTCTTCAGGTAGTTTTAAATTACATTTTCATTTTCATTATTTCATAACATTTTAAATGCCTGTGTCAATAAAATTGTTTTGCCTTGCTAAAAAAGTTGGAGGAGCTCTATTTTATGCATTTCTGTGTAATAGAATAATATGCCTTCCCTAAAAACAACATTTTCCATGGTGTTTTTCAATTTTTTATACTGAGATGCATTCTATGCCTGTTTTTCACAGTCATAAAAGAGCAATAGCAATATTGACACCCTTTATAAAGCGCTCAGAGGTTCCTTTGAGAGCACTGTGTAAAAAGCTGGATAATGGTGGCATTGTAGTAAGTGACAAGTATTGACTGACAGTCCAAAGTAGAGACAAGGGAAAAGGCCTTTATGCAAGGCAGTGGTAGCTCCAAGTCTGGCTGCAGGTTTGTAGACAGAAAGAAAGATTTTCGTATAATTGAACATGAATATGTTTGTCTGATTTGGGGGAGAGTGGCAGAGTTTGAGGTTTCCAGGCTGTTTCTGCAGTTTTCATGCATATACAAATTGTACAGACTTTACTGTGTATAAATTTTGAAGTTGTAATTGGCAAGTAAAATCTATTCTGCTCATTTTATGGTAGAGAAAGGCCCCCTGAAAGGGAGAAGGACTTTGAATAAACGACAGTAATTTCACACTGATAAGCCACACCTATTTCACTAAAGAATGGAGCTGATCCCAGAAGTGCAGCTAATCACCAGGTGCGGCTTATTTATGGACAAA
>VRYO01001269.1:29573627-29605718 GCA_009812075.1 Sialia sialis | reverse complement strand
CCAGATAACTTTGTAATAGATCAATGCCCCACTCCCAAACAGATTTCTGTTGAACCATAAATCAAGTAGTATTTTAGGAAAAAATAATGTATTTTAGATTAAGAAAAAATTGGCTCACTCTTGCATGTTTAACTCAGCTGCTAGAGCATATAAATGCACACTTGAAGTCAGAATATCCCTGTACAGGGTGCATTCTGGAAGTTCTTGATGTCTGACTGCACATGAACTTTTAGGTATTGTCCAACATAATAACTCCTAAAGTGTCAGATATTGATAAAATGCCATGAAAATTGATCTTAATCATAACTACTTTTAAATTAAAATTTTGTTTATTCCCTTTTCCATTCCATTGATCCATGTTGAAAGAGACATCTGTGAAGTTGGGACTCCTAGATTCTGGTGTTAAGATGTACTTCAGTAAGGGCCCAAACTCAATGGTAACTTCAGAAGTGGTTTCTGTTCCTTAAATATGGAGCAAACAAGTTTCACTCATACATGACAATAAAGAAATCTGTGATGTTTCAAATGCTTCCATCCCTCCCATCCCAGAATCCATTCAGGATTACCTCAAGATTCAAATAAAAAGGAAATTTGCATTCTGTGTGGTGGATATGTTACTGGAGCAATCTGCCTCTTAGCAAGCTTCAATTTGCAACCACATTTTCTGGAACTATTTCAAGGGATGTAATTACAGGAGAAAGGGAGACTTGATATCTAAGAATGATGGAAATAGGGGCAATACATAGTGGTAAACAGCTGTTACAATATTAGGATACAGCCACTGCTGTTATTGGTTAAGAGGAAAGAGCAATGGTGAGAGTGGCAAGTTAAATTAGTATTTATATTTATTATGTTGTGTTTTATAGTAAGAAGTAGTGGTAATTAGACAGAATTTTTAGAACAGTTTAAATTTTATCCCTAGAAGAGAAAGATCATTAATAATTTTATTTTCTCATGTATATGCTGGTACTTGTGTGCATGTGTCAATTTGCTTTAAACTTGTCCATGTCTGAATATATATCAAGAATTTTGAGGGTATTTTTTATTCTTTTCTACCCTGGGAAATGCAGATAGTTTCCTGTGTTGCTCAAAATGAAGCAGAGTCCTTTCCTTGCCAAGTAGTAGCTGGTTTTTGTTTTTCCTTAAATGTCTTGGTGGAAAAAAAATGAATGTAGATTTAATATAGGTATAAGAGAATTAAGTTCCTCACTTTCCTTCAGGATGACGCTGAGACTTCAGTTTTCTCAAAGTTATATGATGAAAAATTTAGAATAATGCTTGGCTGTGTCACAACACTGGTTTGAAAAGTGTGTGCATGCCTTTGTGTATACATAAAATGCATGGATTTTGTGAAAACTGAGTACCTAGTGTTTTGACTGAGGAATTGTTAGACATCTTTTCTCTGACTAAAAGAATATCTTCAAAACTAAAGAATCTAAACTATATACATTTATTGTAACAGGTATAAATTTTGGGTTCCTGTGAAAACATGTTAGAAGTGTCTTGTGTTTTGTGGCTTTCAGTTCAAGTAATTCTTGGAGGTGTGGATGTATGTAATTGAAAAAACATCTCAAATGTTTCTGATTTGTATTAATTATAAATATTTAGTTTTAGGAAAAGTATAACTAACCTTGGCTCTACGTTAAAAATTAATCTGAAAAATACTGATTTCTGCTGCAGACAAAGTCAAGAGGGGGTCATTTAATACAACTCATAGGTCATTTCTGCCTTTTTCTGCTAGAAGGAAAGACTGAGTGCAACTGAAGTTCTGGGCAAAGATGTCATATACTGCTTTAATCTGAGGAGCACTCTTTGGAACTAAATTTTCTTGAAAAGTCAATTTGTCTTTGGATATTTGCACAGCTCACAAAGTTAAGGAACTTATGGGCTCAGTGTAGAGCCTGAATCAGATACTTCGATGCTCTGAAACCCAATGTATTTGTTTTCTTATTACTGTAAAAGGGTAAAACCTTATTTTAAATTTTGCGGTCTGCTTGTCACACACCAGGTCTATCTTTTGGTCCCGTGAATTTGTTGACAGTTCCTCCATGCGTTTCTACAGAGCCAAATCTTTTCATGTGTGGTAACAGGTGGAAGCAATCCATTTTTTAATCCTTACTCTCTCTCTCCCAAAAAGGCAAAAAGTTGTTGAAGGCAGCCTTACTCATCCCTTTGCTCTGACCTTGTCTGGGGACACTCTGTACTGGACGGACTGGCAGACGCGCTCCATCCACGCCTGCAACAAGAGGACAGGAGAGAAAAGGAGAGAGATCCTGTCTGCCCTCTACTCGCCCATGGACATCCAGGTCCTGAGTCCGGACCGGCAGCCCTACTGTACGTCTTGCTTCCCCTCAACCCCCCTGCCTGGCTGCTGCTTTTCTGCCAGGGAAAGCCTTAGTCACATGAGGGCTCAGTGGGGATTTTCAAAGCTTTGCGCACTTGTCGAGGGATTGGTTGCTAAAGGTAGAAGTGCTTGAATCCTCTACATTGCTTTGAGTGTTCCAGCCCAGATTGGTGTGAGCTCACTCACTGTCCCAGTTGGTAGCAAAATGCAAAATCCAGGGCAGTACTTCAGTGACTTCTTTTGGTTTGGAATATTTGAGTAACAATGGTGCTAACTTACCTAGCATCTTTTTAATGCCATTGCTTTAAAGACCGCTGTAAGAAATGCTTATAATTACTTTTTTTAAAAACTGAAACTGCCACAAAATATCTAATAATGTTGTGCTTATAAGTGCCATTTTTGCAGTCCAGACTTGATCTCCAACACATATCAAATAGTTTGTGAATATCTTGGTATGGAAGAGTTTTAGTTTTAAGCCTTCATATTAACACATGCATCTATTTTTCTGTATATTCTGTAGAGATGCATATATTTTGTTTGTTTATGTGATTACATGTGGCAGCTGGTCTAGGTTTTGGAGGTTTTTAGGATTCTGAGAATGGGACTTAAAAGCAGTGTTGTGAAATGTATATAATTGAGCAGCTCTGGGGAGGAAATACTCTTGCCGTTTGGACTGGCTTCTTTCTTTATGCCAACTTTAAAATCTGCTTCCCTAAAGATAACATTTGTTATTCCAATGAAGTTCATAGGATGTGAGTAAGCAGGCCTGAAAAGTAAGCAAAACGTGTTTGGAGATCATCTTGGGGATGGAACATGTGCAAGTTTTCCTTAAGGTTGCTGGGTATGCACAGCACCCTGGTCTATCTCACAGCTCCAGATAAGAGTTTGTCTGTGCTGAATTCTTGTCATTGCTTTTAGCTCCAGGAATGTCCCAGCCTTGAGTCATAGTATTAGAGTCAGTCACAAAGAAAATACAGCACACGGAGCATATGCTGAAAATAGCTCAGATGCCATTGCCTTCATTAAGATCACGCTTGGATTCCTTCCTCAATTTTTTTTTTTTGCTTTGTGAGTGTCACTGGAAGTAATGGAAGTCAAATTAGCTAGACATTTTGAACTTTTATATTGAAGTAGCTCAGATGATGATTCAAACTACAGTTTTGCAGAAATCTTGCAAAAGTTGCAAATACTTTTTGTAAGCAGCAATATTTATCCATAATTACTTATTAATATGGTTTCATGTCTTGCTGCCATTTTTTTCCCCATCTAAACGAGAAAGGAGTGTTCCATTGTCATATGTCCATCCCTGTCCTGTACATGCTACAGTATGTTCCTACTGTTATGTAGGAATTGTGCAAATTGTTATGTTTTCTTTTCTTTCATAGAACTGGTCATCCCATCACTTGCATCTCAGTTTAGGTGCCCCTAGAGTTAAGATGCTGGGGAGCGGGGGATATCAAGCATTTTATATTGTGATTCCTCTGGTTTTTAGCACTAAAACTTATGCCAGTCATTTGGGATTTATAATTTCTTCCTCATGCAGGAAACAGGGCTTATGGGCTTCTAGAAAAATGAGAATATATCTGTTTTGTTTCTTGAAGTTCACACCCCATGTGAAGAAAACAACGGTGGTTGCTCCCATCTGTGCCTGCTCTCTCCAAGGGACCCCTTCTACAGCTGTGCCTGTCCCACTGGTGTGCAGCTGGAAGATGATGGCAGGACGTGCAAAGCAGGTAGGAACATGACTTTTGTCTGCAGTCACAGTGTTTGGGTGGTTTGGGTTCACTGCTTCAGAGCTGATCCTTAAGGAAGTGAGTTGAGAGGAGCTGCCTATTACACTGAAATGTCATGTTGGATCCAAACATCCCACCAAGCTCTCATCAAACATGGTGATTTTTGTGAACTAAAGTAATCCCTTGTGGAAGAAATCAGAGAATTTTGCCTGTATTTAGGGTTGCCAATTCTCTGTAGGAATAAAGTATTATGTGGAACCCATTGCTGAAGGATTTTATTAGAAGTACAGTAATTTAACAATTATAAGCCGCACCTTTTTCATTGAAGAATCCAGCCTACCCCAGTAGTGCAGCTAATCATCATGTGCGGCTTATCTATGGACAAATCCCAGTGAAATGCCAACCCAGAAGTGAGAGCTGGCCGGGGAGGGCAGCTGGGGCTGCCTTTAAAGGCTTCGCTGGTCTATGAAAACTGTTGCAACTTGAGCACCTGACACCAAACCCTGGGCTGGCAGTGATTCTGTTACTAATTTGTTACTTTGTTACACATGGATCCTGCTTAAAAAAAGAAAGAAAGAAAAGGTGCAGTTTATATTCAGGTGCAGCTTATATATGGACAAATCCTGTGGTCTACCTGGCTACCAGGAGGTGCGGTTTATAATCTGGTGAGGCTTATAATTGTGAAACTACTGTAGTTAATGTAGGACGTCTTTCCATTTGGACAGTGGAGAAACTTCTACTCCCTCCCATTCCTTGTCCAGAAGAGATCTGTGATAAAGTAGTGGTGGCTGAGTTGTTGAGATAACTGGGAAAATACTGGTCTAGGTGAGTTGTCCATGTCCCTGAGAAGGAGGAGAGGGTTGTGTGTCACCAATAAAAAGCTGTTTAGAGAATAGCTATAGAGAATAGCCTTTAGTTAGAAAGTGTAACTAGGTGTGTATTTTGTATCCACAGGTTGAATGACCCTTATGATATACTTTGAAAACTTGTTTTTTTTTTTTGTTGATTGGGAAGTCAAGCAGTCTGTCAAAGCTGCTTTACAAAAGCAGGCAACTAACACTGATGTGGTGGTGGAACAGTAGGAGGCAAGGTTTTGGAGAGTGTTCTGCTGACTCTGCTGCCTGTCTCCAGTGTGCTTTTGAGTCTAGTCAAATAATATACTCATTTTCTGGTGTGTCTCAATTCCTCTGTGTACTAGAGCAAGCATAAGAGATGCCTTATATTTGTGAACAAGAAGCACAATTTAAATACTGAATCTCCAGGGTTTAAGGGCCGGCTTTATTAGCTCATCCTGCTGTAATTGAAAGTCTTATAACGTAGTTTTGCAGCTGCTAATAGACTTTTCCCTTCACTCCTTCCAGCTTTGGAAAGTTTCCCTTTCACAGCTTTAAAAAACCCCACTGAATGCTCAGGACAACCCTTTTAGACGTTCATGTTGACCTCGTGTTTCTGGCAGAGGGAATGAAGGTCAGCCTTCTTCTGGCATTTTGGCAGATAGCGCCGGCAGGACCGACTGCTTATACTGTGCTTTCACCTTTCCATTGTCAGGCCAGACAGTCTGCCAAGGGTTTTCTGTCAAAGGAGGGGAAAAAAGTGGGATGAGAACAGGAAATCTGGTTTTGCATAAGAATGCTGCTTTTTGGTTCAGTTTTTTGGATTATTTCTTTCCCAAGCTCCACATCTTGTGTTGGCCTGTCTGCCTTATGCCAACATCCATGTGCTTCTCTTTCCCATTTTACTAATTAACTCCTTGGTTACAAGGAACTGACTTTCTGTTCTCCACACGAGCCCTTTGTATTAATGTTGTAGCAGGAGCTGCAGATCCATGGGTGTTGATCACCTTTTCATTTTTCTCCCTGTTGACTTGGCCAGAGGTGCAAAAGTACAGAATCACTTGGGCTTATGAGCTCCTTTGACTTCAGGCTGCTATGTGAATCACACAAAAGCTGCTGGGGGTTTATCTGCAGAAAGAAAGAGCATTCTGTTCTCAAAATCCCTGTCCACATGGGGAGTTTACTGGTACCAATATATATAATGTTACTGTATATATCTGTCAGAAAGAATTCTTGAGCAGAAAAGCCCTGGGCTGCTTGAGTGATTTTAGCTCTCTTGAATGTTGAAGTATACATGTATTGGTGATGTTCAGATGAGAGCACTTTGTAGCTCTTTACAAATGGTAAGGGGCCTAGGTAATTAACAAAAAGTATGAATTCAAGGACAGTGACAGTTATTGTCTTGCTGAGTTCCATCTGTTTGTAATGAAACTCTGAAACTGTGGATTTTTATACTTTGACTAAACTTACCATTGATACGCTAGAACCTTAAGTATTGTGCCTGTGTTAAAATAATAGTTCATTTTCCTGTAGTTTTAGCTTTTGGTGTTGATTCATTCTTGCTTTCTCTCTGGTTCTAAAGAGTTACTCTGAATAATTTTTTTATAAAATACCTTTACAGTAAATATCCATCACTAATAATGGATATTAGATAGATAACTAAACAACTGGCGTCAAGTATATGTTCTCCTCTGGGAATGTGTGCATGTTTTGTGCAGGTAAATTTATTATTTTGCAGACCCATGGTGTTAAGTCTGTTTTCCTCTGTTGGCTTGAAAATGTTCTGCACTTCCTTGAAGTTCCCATATCAACAAGCAAGGGAATTATAAATTTGGAAAGTAAATCAGCTGCTCCTGACCATGTACTCTTAGCAGAGTGAACATTCAAGCTCTGGTCTTCGACATGACTTAGGAGGTTGTGTTGGACCACTACTGTCTTTTTGGATGTGTCAAATACATGCTTTTAGATAGGTGTCTGAGCCTAATCTTGCTGGCATAGAAGGTAATGAGGTCACAGTTTGTAAAGCTTGTCAGAGTCTGGTGATTCTAGTTGTGCCTGTGGAGAGTGACATGCTCAGTAGGAGCTGGTAACTCCTTGTAACTCTCAAAAATAACTGGCTAGTGAAACTTCATGCCTCCAAATGGAGCTTCAGTTCTTAGATTAGGTAGTTTTCTCGATTTGTGTTTTGTTTGGGTTTTTATTTATTCTGTTCATTTGTTTGAAAGGTTTTCCTAAGCTGACTTGTGCAATTGCAGGAATATTTGAGAAAGGAACCAAAATTTGGTTGGAGTCATTTTGAAGGGGTGTGTAATTCTACCAGCAAATAGGTAATTTAAAAGCAGAGCAAAAGGGTGGAAACTTCACAAGCTTGGGAACCTTCTTTTAGTAATTCTGCCTATTTAGGACTATCCTGAAGTTTTTCTTTCCTTCATTGTTTAAGGATCACATTTATTTTCTTTATGAACAGAATTATTTTGATTCATGAGTCTTGTGCAGTGTCTCCTTTCAAGAAACCGTTCTGTTCTTTCTCCTTTCCTGAGGTTCCCTTCCTAGGATTTAGTGAGTTCTGTTGTTGTGCCAGTGGTGAAGTGTTGTGAGAAAGACAAATGTATTAATGGCTACTGTCTTGTGTCCAACAGTAAATTCTCTGCTCCATTTTTACCTTTCAGGGCAGACTTCAGGTGGTACCTGTCACCTTTTTTGAGCAGATTGACCTTCCTTTTGCTTCTCACTTTCTACAGCATCCAGTGAATGACATGAATTTATCTGTAGTTTCCCACTCCAGCTCTGGTGCACCTTTGGTATGGTTTGTACCACTTAAAGTGAATATTTCCAGATAAAATGGAGCCAGATCTTTGCACCCTGTTTTGCTTTTGTGGAGTAGGTTTGTTTTGCTTTGCTGGATAAAGCTGCAGTCTCCAAGTATTGGATGACTCCCCCTGCTTTTTCCTTCCTTCTGTGACTTGACCATGTGGTTCAGTTTAATCACATTCAGGGAAGTCTAGATGTTTTTTGTGCCTCTTGCCAGCTAACTGTGATTAAACCCTGATCCCAGCCTCTTGTACAGCAGCTATGTGTCTGCATCCTTCCAAGACTGAGCTGGTTTTTGTAAACAGCATTCAGCAGCATGTTCCTCTTGTGTTTCTGGAAAATATCTAATTTCTTTCTGCTGTGTTTAGTGTCACTGGCATACAGCTATCACTGCAGGCCTTCTAAAGGAAGCCTCATCTTTTTTCTAAGTGGATAAATTTCCTGTAAGTGGTCACTCTGACTTCCTAAATTCTCTCTGCCTGTCAGAGTTGCAGTCCCAAAGGTTCTTACTCTCACTGCACATCATTTTCTGATATCATAGTTAGTCAAAGTATATGAACTAGAATTAGTTGGATAACATTTTAAAACTTATTATCCAGAGCTGATACCTGCAAAATATTTTCGATATTCTGCACTTCACTCTCCCAAGTCTTTACTAGCTTGGCTCTATGGCTATTGAAGCTGTAATAAGTAGGATAAAATGGGACTTGAGCTAATGTTCTTTATTATTCTATAATTTTATCTTTAGCAAGGACACTCAGCTACACAATGTCAGAATTAGTCTAGATTCATGCAGCTTCTGGAAGCTGTGCACCCTTAGTTTTTAAAAAATATTTTTCAGGATTTTGTTCTACTTCTTATTAAAAATGTAATGCTTGCTGCAGTATATAGATAAAATATTTCAGTAAATGCTATGAAATTTTACTCATTATGCAAATTCATTGCAGCAATTTCATGTGGCCTGGGTATCAATTACTTCTTGATCCATTTTTCGTATCTAAATTCCTCTTTAAGCAAATATAAGTCTCTCTTAAGAGGAACCTTTTTTCACTTGCTTCCACATAAAAACTCATTCCAAAAGAAGCCAAGCCTTTCTGTGATACTGGAATCTCTTGGAGGTTTAATTTTACTCTGATTTATTGTCTTTCCATTTGTGTTGGGAAAGGTCAGGATTTTGTTGCCTTTCTTGTGTTTGAAAGCAATGTGCGAGGTCTCTTGGTGAAAAGGCATAAGGGTGGTGAGGTACTGATGAATTTGCATGCCATGCAAAGAGTAGATGACAAATGTGACATCCAAATTTGCCATAGTTTTGGAGAAATGCTTTTAATATTTTGAATTTTGCATGAAGGAGTGATGCCTGGAAGTAAGGGCAGTGCCAGTTGACGTATGTTCCTTCAATACACTAGGCATTGGCTCAGTTTAGGTCTAAGCCAGGGAGGGTCTGGACCATGTTTTTGGTCATAGGGTTTAGTTGTAGGTGGTCCTGCAAAGAATAGAGACTTGGACTCAATAATCTTTTACAACTTGAGATATTCTATGATTCTAAGTAGACCAAGCAAAACTGCCTCCAGGAAGTGCTATAAAGCATAAGTGATCCTCTGCCATAGCTGAATACAAAGAATTTGGCTGCGAAATTTGGCTGCTTTAACTTGTGCTTACACTGATATTGTTACTGAACTCAGAAGAAATAAATGCCCATGTGCTGGGGGACAGATTTGTGAGCTGATGCTATGCATGCAGTGCTTGCTAAAAGATCGCTCCTGTAAGGCAATTCCTAAGTGCTTTCCTAAAGGCTGTGCAAAAAATACGTTAGGGATAAATATCCAAGATTGCATTGACTCCTGCTAGTGACTTGCCTTAATGCTGAGGTAGCTGGCGGGTTTAATAGTGAGACAGGTACCTGAATTCACAATTATCTTAGTGACTTCCTTACCACAGCAAATCTACCCTTACAGAAAAGGGGGTTTGCACTGCTTGAGATGTGGAAATTAAACTCTTGCTGTGCCTCAGCATGAGCGTTCCTTAAAGCCAGCATGAGATCCACTGCTGTGTATTGAGCTTTAAGCATGAGTCAAATGAAAAGAGTAACTCATTTTTGGAATCTTTTATATATTCAGTGGCAGGAATTTGGTTGTTTCAAAGTGGTAACAAGGAGAATCTCACTCCTCAAATGTACCTCACTTAATAGGTACTTAGTAGTAGTGCTTTTAGATATCTCAGTCTAGATATTGTAACTAGCCATCTGCTTTTGGCAAGAATGTTGTGTCCGCTGTGTCAGAGTGTAAGTGGCCATTTGAAACTTGGTACATTGGCCTCGACTCACTGGAAGCATTCATCCAGTGGAAGGCAACTGTTCTTTGCTTGGAAAGGGGTTAATGTGGCTGTGAGTTAGTCTTGTGTGGTGTCAGAAGTTGTAAGGTTTCTGCCAGGAAGCTGTGACAGCTGCAGTTTCTCAAAAAAATTCTGGAAAATTCTGTTCTCTCAAATGAAATACAGAAAAAAGCCCTCATGTTTTCATAACTGGAAAAGAAAGTAGTTGCTTTAGGTGTTTGAAGAGTCAGCTGCCCTTTTCTATCCTTGATCCTGTTGTTGAGGCAGTTGATCAGGGCTATTTTTCCCAGTGTCTTATTTCTCTTTGCTGTTCTGCACATTGCGAAATAGAAAACAGTGGTTTTCGAACCTGTTGGCAAATACTGCAGGGCATATAGTGGTTTTTTTATATGCAAGAGATAGAAGACTATTGAAGGAAGAAATGCTAAGGCACTTTCTTCTCATCTTCTGTGTACTTCTTGGTGCACATCATATGTTTTAAAAGTTTTGTCTGTTTTTCCTTGGTGAGCAATCATGAATTTATTACAGCAGCTAAGCCTCCAAGCAAGACAAGCTGGCAGGCAAATAACTTCATGGTGAAGTACTTACCTCATGCCATTTAACCACCAGAGAACATCTCTTTGCCAGCATGTCTTCCTGATAAATAAAGAGGAACAGTATGGATTAATCCAGATTTTCTGATTAAGTAGATCAACCACTAATCGGAGAAGACAGTCTTTTTGAGAAAGAAAAGGGTCAGGGACATATTTTTTTTTATTTGGGATAACTGATGCAGAATCAGTTCTTTGAAGTAGCTGATAAGGCTTCTGCTGGCATTGTGTGAATAACTGTCTGGAGTATTCCAGCACTTGGAAGATGCTGGAAGAGAAACCTGGCGTACCAGTAGATAAACTCTGATTACATTCTAGCATTGATTTGGAGCTGTATTGGGAAGCAGCACTCATGTCCTAATCTGTTTGTCACGAGATGAAAAAGCAAAAAGAAAACTGTATTTTACCTTGTTTCCTAGAACCTTGACAGTAACTGGTTATCTGTCTCTCCCTGTTGACACCTCTGTGATTGAATTGCAGCTGTGGAAAACCATGGGATTTTGGTTGCAAGGTGCTTTGATTTCTTAGGTGTTTTCTGTCCTGTGCCTGGTGTCTGGCTACTGTAGAGAGATGTTATCCAGAAGCTGGAGGACTTTTTCTTCACTCCCTCTCTCCCTATTGCACTCCCTATTGCACAAAGGTGTATTGTACTTCCCTTGTTTATTGAGGATTTGTTGATATTGCAAGTTTGTGAGTGAAAACTGTCCAGTAATGGATACTTGAGAGTATGGGAAATCTGGAGGTTGCCTCTTCTTGTTCTACTCCATTTCACAAAAATTTCATGAGTGGTTTTTTTCCCCTTTCATTCTGTGTGTAGATCTTTGTTTTGAGTTTGTTTCGCCCTTGCTTTTATTTAGTGTGTTGTATTGATTTTAAAATTTGATTTATATGAAAAAATCACATTATTTTCCATTCATAGCAACTTTTATGCTTCTCAACGGGGACTACTTTGTGTGGAGACAGAATGAAATAGTCTCATATGGAAATGGCCTTATTTATAATTTCACTGGATAAAAGCCATTAGAAACATGCCATAAGGAGCAAACCTGGAGGGAGCGAGGAGCATTCTTGAAGGGCTGCCACATCATCTTCTAGTTCTGTTGTTGGTGGTTTTCCTGGCTATGATGAATGAAAGTTTCTTTTCAAGCTTTGTTGGTGCATGTTTCAAATTGATGACTACTTTCCAGGACTCTGAAACGCTGTCTAGTTAGAGCTTATTTTTGTGGTTAGGAGTTTTTTGTTTTGGGTTTGTTTTTTTTTTTGGTGTGTGCGTATGAAGGAAATAGCGATGCTCTCCCTTTTCAGCTCTATTGAGTCTCTGGATTGAATCTGGTTTTATGCTGCAGAAGAGCCACACCCTGGGTCTGCATTGGAAAGGTTTACATGTAAACTTTATCTTGCATTCACTATGTGGTGGGAACATACTCAGCAAAGTCACCAAGACCTAGTGATAGCTTCCTAAGCTGCTGTGGCTTGACTGCTTTTTCTAGCATTGGGTGGCCAAGTCTGTTTTACAGCATCAATATGAGATTGAGACTCTCCCTAGATTTGAAAACCCTAATTTGCAGCTGTTTGTCTCTTTTTTGTTTGTTTTGTTTTGATGTTTTGCTTTTTTCTTGATTGTGTCACCTCAGAATTGAATTTTCTGGAGCTTCATCAGACTTGGCACTTAATAAATAATGCTTAAATTTCAAAGCATTGTACAGTTTTCAGCCTCAGAGAGGACTGGTGGGGTGTAAGGTATTTATTTCTGCTTGTGTAAAAGATGACAGCAGCGCAGAGAAACTTAATATGTTCAAGGTCTCTTGCTGAATGGGAAACATCTGCAATTAGAAGTCAATAGAAGTGGAATTGTAGAAAACCTACTGTATTTCTGTTCATTTTTAAAGTGTGTTAATTATGTATCTTGTTGAGTTGTAATGAATTTTTGATTCTTGTCTCTGTGCGTTTGAGGTTTTACTGCCAAAACTCTGTTTAAGAGAAACTAGGTGGTAAAATGGATGTCAGTTCTAAAGTCAGTGATTCTTACTCGGAGCCAGTGGGGTCGTTTATCTCCGGCAGAGAGCAGGTACATGCAAACTTGCAAACCTTGCTTTGTGAGGAAACACTACAATCCAAAGCCTCCCCTTTTCTAGCAGTAGGGATTTCTGACAGACTTTTTCTTGGCTCATCCTTTTTCCTATGGCTTGCAATGAGCTGTTATTAAGAATTCTGTGCAAAGGGATGTTAATTTTGTTTTGTTGTTAATGAAGAGTAGAAGCTGAGAGTATGAGATCTGTAAGGTAACAATCAGACTTACCACTTAACATTTCCAGCTTTCTCTTCTCTGTCTTCAAAGCACAGAGAGAATAGACAGACCCAGGGCAGGTAAGACTTAGTTGTTCAAGTGCTTTGAGGAGTTTGTTTGAAACCTCTGTGTAAGGGCAGCTTCTTTGCTTGGCACATCAGTAGCCAGGTGGCTGAGCTGACCTTTGGCTCTGGTTAATATCAATGCAGTTATGACTTATATTAATGCTGTATATTAATCTTCCTAAGAGTTATCAACTTCTCTGGCAGTAGTAATTTCTCAAACCTTCGTGCTTACAAGTGTAGTACTGGGCATGTAAAACTAATCCTGTCTCACAGAAGCTGCGTCCTAAACTAGAACAGGGTAACTGAAAATTCTGTCTTACAACAGCTTTTTCTGGAAGAAATATTACTTTTGTCCTGGTCAGCTGCTTTGTGCTAATGATCTTATCAGCTGTGCAGTTTAACTAATATTCCATTTGTGGGATTTCATTTTGGTGGCTGTGTGAATGTGTCAAAACTCTGATTAGTAGGTGTTTTTTGTGGTTCAGGCAAAGTTGGAAGTCTGCTGCTATGATAGTGGAAGAAGCAGGGAGACAATGGCTTTTCACTGTAACATGCAGACAGATATGATGTAATTTATGAGTTACGTAAGTGCTCTGGTATTTCCTTTCTTTGTCACAATTGTTAGTTTTCCTTATGCTTACTTACCTTTCAATTAAATCAAGTCCTGTCTGAATGTGGCCACTCAAAACATTCTTTCAAAGAAACCTTTCCTGTTTCTATTTTGCTGGTTGCACACTCCCACTGCACACAATCCTTGGTTTTAAATTGCCTGTGCAGTGACCAGTTGGAGAGTGCATGGCCAGCCTGTCACAGCCCACCACTGTCACACAGTCAGAAGAAGCAGTCCTGTCTTCCTCTCAGACTGAAAGATAAATAAAGGCCTGAACTGGAATGCACAGTGCTGTTCATGTTGCAACTGGCTCTAGTAAGGTAAAAAAGTAGAATGTTAAAAGTTAAGTTAAGAATGTTAAAATAAAAAGATTTTCATATATTTCTAGATAGTGCTAAAGTTTGTTTCAACTCCTTAAATATTGCTGTTTTCTGGGGAGGTTGAGGAACAAGAAGTGAGTTTTAAAGAGTTTTGTTGATTTAAATGCAGTCAGTTTCATTACATCATTTTTCCTTTGGTGTGAAGAGTGACTAATGTTAAACCCTTGTGCAAGGTGTCGTAGTTGTTTTGAATATTGGAAAGCTTATTAAACAGCAGGGCAGTGTTACCGGTATTTGTATATTCCATGTTTTCCCCCAGAACTGTACTCTGGCCCCCTCTTGCCATAATCTGAAACTTGGCCAGGTAATTCACTGTATTGCAGCAACCAACAAAATCTCTTGCATTTTGGTTTTTTTAGTTTATCAAGAGTGCTGAGGTAGCTGTGCTCAAACAGCTTGTAAAGGAGTTGCCTGCAGTCGAAGTACTTCTAACACACTCTTTTCAAAAAGCACTTACCATTTTGTTCTTTGGAGCAGAGCTAAAATCTTTCCTGTTTTTACAGTGTATCTGATTTTTCTCTCTGCAATTTAGAGATTTCCAGAGCTGTTTGTAATGAGACTGAGTCTGTACATGCAGGTGCATGCTCATGCATATACATAAAACTGGGGGATGAGTCCTACAATAGGTCATTGTTCTGGCCTAATTAGCAGACAGACAAATGGGAAGGGAATAGCGTGGCCTTTTCTGGCAAAAATTAACAGAGGCAGCCTCTGCAGTCCACATGTTTAGGTTGGGTGAATAAATTGGAGCATTTGTTACTGTGTTATAGATGTCTTGTTACTTGTCAAATGTGAAGTGGGCCAAGGGAAGAATAAGAAAGGGTCTTGTCAAGCTGGTGAGATGGCCTGTTTTGCTGCTGTCAGCTCTGATTGCAGTTAGTTTTGCAAATAGAATACAGTTGCCATTTCCAGCAGTGAAGCATGAATTTTTAATAACAAAAGCACAAACCAGCCAAATCAAAGGAAGCATGATATCCTAGTATAGATATTAAAAAACCTGATTTCTAGGTATGGCAGGAAAGCATCTTGTGTAAGTGCCAAAAAAAAGAGGGTCTCCTAACCTCTTTCTCTAGGATTTATTAATTGCAATTAGAGTATAGAGTATTCTTATTTGATTTTTTATGGGTTTTTTTTTTGTTTGTTTGTTTGTTTGTTTGCTTTTAACTCAGATATTGTTTTGGTGTCCCATCCCTGGAAGAGTTTAAGGCCAGGTTGGATGGGACTCTGAGCAGCCTGATCTAGTGGGTGGCATCCCTATCTATGACAGACAGGTTGGAATTAGATGATCTTCTGAGATTGTATATCAACCAGAACAGCTCATCAGCTTTTATGGTTTTAGATATACTGAAAATTTCTCTTGAAGGTCTGCATAAAGCTTGGGCTGAGTAGAGAAAAAGAAGCAGTTAAAAATTTAAACCAGTTGAATAAATAAAGCAGTTTGAATTTGGGTATTTTAAAATACTTTCCAACTGGAAATTTTAGATTGTTCTAGTTCCTCCTGGTTTTCTATTTATGGTTTGCATAGAAAACTTTTCATAAACTTCTGCTGAAATGTTTGGTTGCTGCAATTGTGATGTCAGAATAGCTTGCATTTCCCACTCCCCTCCAAAAAGACTTTATTGTGTGGTGTTATAAATGGCCATGTTGTAACAGTTAGCAGTTCTGTTGGGAATCTCTTGATCCTGTGGTTAGAGAACTGACTGCAGTGAGAGAGGTTTTTGAAGATGAAGTTAATTAAATATATGTTATAGCACTTTAGCACTAGGTAAATAGCTGGCTGTAATGTGTTAGGCAGATTCTAGAGTATCTAGGATAACACTGGGCAAGTCACAGCACAGCACTTCTGCAGCCTTGAAAACATTCCTACCAGCATTAATAATCAAAATACCTGCATGATACAGATAAAACTGATGAGCCAGACAAGCGTGTTCATCCAGGTTTTTAGAGAGAGCCAGCTTTGAGTTCTCATCACTTGGTGATACGCTCAGAGCCTGCTGCCAGCTCCTTCTCTCTAGCAGGAATTTGTTAATGGAGTCAAATACAGTTATAACCAACTCTAATTTTAAACTGTGTCATAACAAAAGACAGGACTTTTTGCACCTATCTAAAATTACCTGCAATGACAATCTATTACAGACTTTCAAGTAGTGATGCACGCTGTGGTAACAGTTTCTCTGTTCATGTGATTTTTAAGGTTCAAGGATGTAGGTGCATGTCTGTCAAGAGTCGTTTTGTGTAGTATTTCACTTAATTTTAAGCATCCCTAGGAATTGGCCAAGTAGCTCATTCCCCTTATTATTTCTTTTTTCCCCACGGGTTAGAAGTATGTTAGAAAATAGGAAAAATTACCAAGAGGCATTCCATTCAACTACCAGTTGTCAAATGAAGATTTTCTTTTTGTTCTCTAGATCAGAAGGGAGAAGTTTTCTTCTTTCTGTTTACTTTTAGCCATATATGTCCACGGGACAGAACTGGGGTTGGGAATATATCTGCAGTAGTATTTGCTTAGAGAAAAAGAGCAGCTGAATGTATTAGAAAAAAAAAAAGTGTTTCTTTTGGTTTGCAAGAGGATTCTAGTCATTTAGCTGGTTCAAGGTGTGTGGGCTGCCCTTTGCAAAATAATACTTTGCATGCAAATACGTGGTCTTATGCAGAGGGGAACCTATCACAGAGCTGGATGAGGTAAATCTGAGTGTAATTATTGCTGCTGTGAGGAAGTGAAGGCTGTTTTGGTACTACTTGTGCATTTTAAGAGGTGTTAACAGTATCTTTCAGTCTGTTGTCTAGTCAGCATTTCTAGACATAATCTGGGCTTTATACTGATGGTTCCTTCTTCTGAAATTGTTCACAGTGAACCTGCAATCCCTCGTGTGAAGAAGCAAAACATATGCATTTGATTCTTATCTGTTTGTTCCCATGCAATGAGGCATGTAATGTTGGTTATCCTAGAAATACATGTAATATTGGTAATTGCTGTGTTATCACTTGCTAGGCATGCATTTAATGATCCTCTTCTTCACCATTCTTGTACTTCAGTATTAGGGTTATGATTGCACACACACTGATGAAGCAGAAATTCAGAAGTTAAAGAGGATGTAAACTTGAGCGCTCTTGGTGTATAAAGAGCTGCTATGCTGTTCCTTGAGTATTACCCACCTCTCTTGGACCCTTTTCCCTCTAGGGCATGTTCCCATGAAATTGTTTCAAGAAGATACCTGCAAAGATCATTTGTCTCTTCAGGACCTTTCTAAGGACCCTGTTTCTTCATTGCAGGATCCTGTGCTGCACCCTGTTGTGGTCAGTGCAGCCAAGGCTGCCCCCAGCATTCACATCCCAGCCAGTTCTTTGTTGTTAGGTCCAGCAGCACATCTTTCCTCACTGGCCTCTCCACCACCTGTGTTAGAAAGTTGTCACCAATGCTCTGCACGAGCCTCCTGTACTGTGTGTGCTCAGCTCTGGTGCTCCTCCAGCAGAGATGGGGTGGCTGAAGTCACCCATAAGAGGCAGGGTCTGTGACTGTGAGGCTCCTTCCAGCTGTCTGTAAAGGACCTCATCCACTTGCTCCTCCTCATCTGGTGTCCTGTGACAAACACCCCCAAGAGTGTCATCCTGACTGGTCTGCTCTTTAATCCTAACCCATGAACTCTTGACTCTTTCATCATCCTCCCTGAGACAGAGCACCATGTGTTCCAGGGGTTCTCTTAAACAAAAAGCAACTCCAACATCTCACCTGCTTTTTCAGACGTATTATATAAAACCATTCTGTGTTTGTACAACACTTAGATGACCAGATACATCCCCTTTTCCATGTTGAGTTTTCAGGCCTGAATTTTTACTTAACTTGAACTAAACAGTTTTTGTTTTGACTCCCACAATGAATATTTCAGAACCATATAAACTAGACATAAAATTCTGTTACATGAGGTATTTGGTTCTGCTGTAGTTGCTGTGTCTCTCTTGCTTTGCTGTCCATGATTGCATGGGCATTCATTCCTCCCTTTTCTCCAGGAGATTTTTGAGCTCTGAGTTGTTGTTTCTCTCCTTCTACCTAAGCCTTCCCTCACAGTGATGCTGTCCTCATCAGACCTTGTCAGCTGACAGAGACTGGGAGAAGCACTCTTGCTGGAGCCCCTCACTGTGCCAGCACAATGTTTGTGGAGCTCTGCAGGTCTGGTTGTTAACTTAGGCTGATGGCTTTGTTTCTGCTGAGTTAGTTTCAGTTTGGATCAGCTCTTTGGTGTGATTTGCAGCACACAGCCACAGTACAAGACTAAGATGTGCTTGTGTGTGAGAGTGGATGATACAGAAGTGAGAACAAGCAGTCCATGGCCAGGAGGAGAGAAGCACTGCTTCATCCAAGAGTTGTGATAGCTTGAGGTAGTTCAAAATGCTCAAATGATATTACAATACTGCTCTTTTAGATCCTTTCTCTCATCATACACTTGTGCCCTGAGCACTATTTCTTTTCAGAGCTTCTGAAATGATATGTGGAGGCTAAACTCTGATTTCCAAACTGAAAACCAAATCCAGCACCCATAGCAAATGTGAATTTGGTTGTGTTGTACAATGGATTAAACTTCTGTGTTTCCAGAACTACATAAGCATGTCTAGGTGTGAAATATTTCTGGAAGAATGTTCTCATGAGGATTTGAATTTCTGTTATTCTTAGTGGGCTCAAAAGATATGTCCCCATGGTGGCCATTTTCATTCAATCTCACCTGTTGGGGGAACTGGAAATTGCTACCTCTTGGTGATGCTTGCTGGTCTGGACGAAATACAACAAATTACTTTTGTTTAGGTTTCCAGTATTGACGTATTGCTAAACAATAAAATTCCCTTGTCAGTTTTCAAAATGCACAGCATCCACTTGGTAACAGAAGTAGGAAAAAACCCAGGGTGAATGTGGGGAAATTTTAGTAAGCAACTGCACATTTTGCTGTCTGTCCTCTTTTTTGCACTAATAAAAGAAGCTGCCACTTCAGTTTCAGACAGCACTGAAGATGCCATTTGTACTTGAAATGTGCTCCAAGTTGTTGTTTGATACCCTTTCCACAAGCAGGAAAACTTTGCAGTGGGGAAATAGAATAGAGGAAAGAAAAGAACAACAATCCTGTTGCCTTAAAATTATTTTGTGTCAGCTTTGGCCAAATGATAAATACTTGTTGTGGTTGTGCCTTGTTTTCTTGTTGGACTGTCTGGAGTAAATCATTAATGGAATTTGTTTACAAAATACTCCAGTCTTTGGTCAGCCTCTGTCATTTACTGTATAGGGCATGTGTGGAAACTTGTCTAGTGCACTGATAGAGCTGGTGAGACATTTGGCTGAGCAAGTCTCTATAATGTGATGAAATATTTGGACCTGCACCCACCAAAAATTTGGTTTTAGATTCTAGAGACAGATTGCTATAGTCTGCATTTAGTTTAGAAGGCTAGGAGAAATTTTCATCTAAAATATAAGGCAGTCTGTATTTTCAGGAAAGCTTGATGTTCTTATTTAAGGAAATCTCTTCTTGTTACAGTGACAGTAGCAGTTCACAGCCTGCTGTGCTCTGCTGAAATCTCCACATCAGTAGCAATGAAAATGATGCCATGAATGCTTTTCTCCCCAGGTGCTGAGGAAGTCTTGCTGCTCGCTAGAAGAACTGACTTGAGGAGGATTTCCCTGGACATGCCAGATTTCACTGACATCATTCTGCAGATAGACAACATCAGACATGCCATTGCCATCGACTATGACCCTGTGGAAGGCTACATCTACTGGACTGATGATGATGTCCGGGCAATTCGTCGCGCCTATCTGGATGGCACTGGAGCCCAGACTCTGGTCACCACAGAAATCAACCACCCAGATGGCATTGCTGTGGACTGGGTGGCCAGGAACCTGTACTGGACTGACACTGGCACGGACCGCATCGAGGTGACGCGGCTCAATGGCACGTCCAGGAAGATCCTTATCTCAGAAAACCTGGATGAGCCTCGAGCCATAGTGCTCAATCCTGTGATGGGGTAAGTTTGGGGTTTGCTGAGGGCCCTGTGGTGGGTCTTGGGATCCAGCTTGTGGTCTCCTGGAACTAAGAACATGCAAGTTGCAGGATGGTGTGTGTGTACTGCTTGTCAGATATTCAGGAAATGACTGCTTTTCCCTTGATTCATCCCTTTAGTAACTGTGTACATAAAAGGTGACTTCTAAATATAGTGTTCTTCAGTGAACCCATACCTTGGGTGTTTGGTTGAATTTTCTTTTCTCTGCATCTTCAGTGTGATCCTAACAATGAAAGAATTGGGCCACTGCATATTTTCAGTAGTTTAATGTATTTACTGTTCAAACTTTATATTATCTTCACTGATTACAGTTTGAGTTGGCTTGTTTGCTGCTGCTGGGGAAGCAGAAAGCAAATTCCTGCAGAAGCAACACAGACCTTAACTCTTGTCTTGCCTGTTGCTTGTGTTAACTGTTCCCCCTCTTTTTTTTCTTTTTTTAAAGCTACATGTATTGGACGGACTGGGGTGAAAGTCCAAAGATAGAATGTGCTTATTTGGATGGCTCAGAAAGGCGAGTTCTGGTGAATACATCCCTTGGGTGGCCTAATGGCTTGGCACTGGATCTTGAAAAAAACAAGCTTTACTGGGGAGATGCAAAGACAGATAAAATTGAGGTGAGTAACAGAGCCATATATTTGGGTGCATTTGTAGAAAACAAGTGCAGTTCTCATATACAGCTTTATCTTGGGTGCATTTACCCATTTTTGGATGAGTCTGTTGTTTCATTAATATTAAAATGATATTTAGCATAACAAGACATATTTGAGAAGAAAGGAAGTACATTCATGTGGTTCAGAAAATTTCTGCAAGAAAAGGTATGTTTGTTATGTCTACATTGCTCCAAGTGTAATTTAATTGCTTGAAATCACAGGTTTTACCCGAGGCTTTTGCAACAAATTGGGACACTCAGGTAAAATTTGTTTAAAAGATGTTTTGGCGTGTTTGTTGGAGCTGCTATCTAAAATTGCTGGATGCAAAAGAGTACAAGGTTCGTGTACAGGAGCCAGTGGATATGGAGGCCCTGGAAAGCCGTATTTTAGGATATTAATGATTGTGTGGTGTCTAGATTTGTGGACAAGAAGTAATTTTTAATGTACCTACTGCTTTGAAAACGATTCAGGCAGTCTGTGCCTGAATTTGAGGAGGGAAATTTCTACCTTGGTCATGGCCTGTGAAATCAATTGAGTTTTAATGTTTAGGCTAGTAGCATATGCAACATTTTTTGATAAATAGTTTAGCTAGATTTTGATGAATGACCACTTTCTAAAGATTTTACCATCAGGAAGAGAGGAAACCAGACTGTCTGCTATCCAGAAATGTAACTTCAGTGTTTGGCAGTAGCTAATACTGAGTTTGATGACTACCAGGGAGATCCTGTCTCCCCTTGCCTTCCAGCTTGCAGGACAGGGAACATTGCAGATGCCACCTTTTATAGCTGTGGTAAAAGTTATGCCTTGTGTTTCATGGGGTTAAGCAATCTGTTCAGTCTGTCTCACTTCACTGTCAGGCAGCACATCCAGCAATCCTGTTTGGTTTGACATCAAAGTCTAGGAAAACCAGAGAAACCAATGTAAGGGTTTTTTATTCACTCAGTTTTTCTTTCGTGCTCCTCTGCTGGCCCTAATATGCACAAAACCTCACTGTGTGTCGTTTGAAGTGGGGCATTTCCAGTTTCACTTGCTGCTGGAGTAATTCAGCACAAACTCATTTTCCTGTGTTTCCTTGTGTTTTGTTGCCAAGAACGTGCCATTTTAGTAGCAGCCACTCTGTCTCAGTGATTTGTTTTGTATGTATGTATGTTGCAGCCACAGCTTGTCAGAAATAAAAATCAGCTGACTTCAAGTTGAAGATACATATTTATATTTTATACTATAGTTGACCCAGCTGGATACTGGGATTTTTCTTTTTTCCCAAAAGACACCTAAAACTACCTTGAAGCATATTACAGGATAAATTTAATTTCTGTTTTCACCTAAAACCAGCATAAATGGGATGGTAGATAGTAGGCTCTATTTTGTAGCTCATTAGTTAGCAAAAGGCAAAAAAAAAAGCTGATGATGTTTTGGTTGGTTTACTCTCTTGCTACACTGAAAGGAGGTAGTTCTTCATCTTAGACAGTATTCAGATTTGTGCTGAGTGCTTCTGAAGAAGAAAGTCTTCAAGTGTTTTGGCCCTAAAGAGTTCAGAAAGTTGCACTCTGCAGCTGCACTCTACTGCAGAAGGCAAGGAAGGTGCTGCCTTGTCTGTGCTGAAGATGGGATCCCCAATTACTGTTGATGGTAACTGAGAATTACTTTCATCACATGGCATGCCTTCAACTGCTTTCTACATAGAACAAAACACAAGAGTGAATATAACTTGTGCATATTTGTGTGTATCTCTGCTTGGTATGCTGCTCTGGTTTCTGGTATTTTAGATCTGCAGGGAGTCATCTTGCTCTCACTGGGAAGGCCTGTTTGAATTTAAAGTTCTTAAACAGTGAATGAACTTTGTACGGCTTGGAAATTTGATAGGCTGAAGGCATATGTCCTGTTTTTCCTGGACCTTGGGTTTGAAATGTCCTGTGAATGCCCCTGGGTGGGTTGATTGGTTGGTTGGTTTCAGGGGTGGTTATGCTCAGTTCTGGTAACACTCTATGACATTGATTTTGGGTGCTCTCTTCCTCAGTTAGAAAATAAACTGTGCTGAGCTGTTGAGGGTACCAGGCATCGCCCTATACCGGGAGTCTGTGTTTTATTTGTGCTTGGATAGCCTGGCAGGGTGAAAACAGCAGTTACCCTTTCCTGTCAAACCCCCTTTGCTAACCTTCCCATCTGCAGCATTCAGCTGTGACACAAAGGGCCCAGTCGCTTTGCAAGCAGTTTGCATCCTGAAGAAATCACTTGGCAAGGCCTGTCAAAATTTTGCGTGACAGGAGCCTACGGGGCTTTCGCTGCAAATTTGGCACCCTGTGGTAACATTGTTCCCAGGTTTTAAGTTTATTTTTAAAAATTATTTTGACAAAGAGTCTGGCAAATAGAAAATAGATAGCGAATTTTGAGTCGTGTCTGTCAAAATGGTGTGTTTGTCGACACAGCTTCAGCTACAAATAAAGGGCATGGATTAATCCAACTGAACTGAACTAGATTTTACTGACAGAAAAGTTACTTTCCAGGAACAAACAGCAGATTAATAAGGATTACAGGGTTCCAGCAGAGAGAGAAGCAAAGGCCCACGTGTACAGTTTCCCAATTCTCCTTTAAAAAAAATTGTGGCAAGCCAGGTTTTCCCATGTATTATTTCTTCAGTATTTGCTTAAAATGCCTAAGGTATAGTTGCATAATGAGCAATTATGAAATTTTCAGCTGCCTGTCATTACGTATGCTTTTTAGTTGAGCTTGTGCAATATTCTAGGAATAAGTATTGGGCAGACTATCCCTTCTGGCAGCCTCCCTTCATCCCCCTCTTCCCTTTCCCCTCTGTTGACAAATGTCCCTTGTTCGGATTTTTTTTCTGGGAGTTTCATAATCACATAGCTATCACATACACAGTAACATATCACATACAGTAAGTCTTTGCAAGTTTGTAGGGTGTTTTAAGTTTATAATGTAACTCAGCACCAGATGACAATGATGGAGCGCACTAAAATTTCTTTCCAAGGTGCAGTTGTGTGGGCTGCCCTTGAATTTTCAGGAAGCAAGCTTTAAAATTAGTGTGTTGCTGACCACATTCTGCATAATAATGTAAAAGGATATTTGGAACAATTTGCAACTTAAATATAGGAATAAGATTTGTAGAAGTCAGTTTAATTATTATTTTTTGTCCCCATTACAACAAACTTAAGGCTGCTTTTTCTAAACAAGTCCAAGTGTACTTCACATATTACACTTCATTCTCTAGATTTTTGAACCAAAAGATGCAATGTTTAGTTTATGCATGAGACATTTTTGTGTGTGTTTTTCATTTTTCAGCAAAGGATTGAAAAAAAACTATATAATGTAATGAGCTACTACTGAAACAAGTGAATCTTATAGGGAGAACTAATATAAACATGTTGCCACGTGCTAATTAGCAGTAAAAATCTCAAAGCATTGTTTTTCTATAAATATAAATGCGTTTCAGAAGACCTAGTTTATACTTATATTAATGTAAATAATTCCTACACTGCATATTTGTATTAATACATGAGAACAGAAAAGTTAAATGTATATAGAAATAAGGAATGCATTGATTGAAAGAACAGATCTACAATCTTGGATCAGTCTAAATAGGCAGGTGCATTAATAAAATCACTTTGATTCATAATAGCGAGAGAGCTCTTGCAGGCCCCGTTCCCGGCAGTCCCACGCTGCCGGTGGCTCCCAGTGGCACGGGGGCCGGCCCGCACACTTGCCACTCTGCTTGGCCGGCTCTCACTTCCGGGTTGGCGTTTCGCTGGGATTTGTCCATAGATAAGCCACACCTGAATATAAGCCGCACCACTGGGGTAGGCTGGATTCTTCAATGAAAAAGGTGCGGCTTATATTCGTGAAATTACTGTAATTTAAAACTGTGGCAAAGAAATGTTATTAATTGAAGTTTATGCTGTGGTCCTTAGATTAATGAGATATGTATCTCCTATACTTTTTACCACATCCTATATTTTTTTGCTTCTGATAAATTAGTAAATCATATCCTTTACAGCTGCAAATGCTGCATACCTGAAGTGAAGTGCATCACACAAGGTTGACCTACAATACGTTAATGTTGAATAGCACATGTCAGGATTGGGCTGGCAAACCCCATGTTCATCCTTGCAGTTAACACAGCTCTATTCAGCACTGTATTCCTGCAGCTCCTCTGGATGCTGCCACTCTGGTTTTTCTGTTTGCAGTGCTCTACTCTCCTGACTTGTTGGAGGAGTGACATGAGTGCATGTTTGTGGCTGTTGGGTATGCTTTTTTGTTGGGGATTGTCTGTGTGGTTTGTGAGCATTATATACACTGTGTTTTTATTAATCTGAAGTAGCTGTTAGGCCTCTGTATTGCTCTGTGTTTAGCTTGAGAATCCAGCAAGCATGAGTGCTGTTGTAGGTAGATGGGGATTTTTTTTTTTTTTTGCTTGAAGGGAGCTGCTCAGCAAACTTTTATAACATGAGAGCTCTGTTTGTAACAGTGTCCAAAGACCTGGTGTATAACCAACCAGCTTTTAAGCTTCTGAAGAGGTATAATCTGTATTTGTGAGCTTGGGACCAGATTTACACCGGGAGCCACAGAGCCGCTGTAGAATGGATGAAGGGAGTCATTTGGAGGAAGGACAACCTTAAAATGTGTTACAGGGTTCTTTTTTACAGAAAGAGTGATAAAACACTGTAATTGTCTGGCTGGGGAGGTGGTCATGGAGTCACCATCCCTGGATATGTTTTTTAAAAAGTGGCACTTGGTGCCATGGTTTAATTGGGGTGTTAGGGTGTGGGTTGGACTCGATGATCTTGAAGGTTTCTTCCCAACCTTGTGATTTCGTGAATTCTGTGGCAGTTCTTAGACTTTAAGATTGATGACAAATCAGTTATGTTTGCTTTTTCCAGAGGATAGAACACAGACTTTCTGGGGGGAAGAGAGCTGTATCTTTGACTAAAACAAGTTCTAGTTCTGTTAAATCATGTCAGGCCTTACAGGGGTGTGCACCCTTTAGGAAGAAGAAAGAAACCTGGCAGCCAGGCAAAAGGGATCTTTATTTTCTCTTGTTCAAGAATCCCCACTCTCTCATCTGCCTGTGTTCTGCTTGCAACACCAGACTCATCACCAGATTTGGGGTCAGGAGTAAGCACCTTAGTTCAGACTCCCAGGGATGTTAATGGAGTCTCAAATTCCTCTGCAATGATGAATTTTCTGCTCATGCATATTTGGAATGATCTTTCGTGACTAATTTGCTATCATAGAAATGATGTTGCAGTTTGTCCAGCCTTGTACACACCGGTCTGTAGTGTGGAAGAGATTGCTGAGATGACATACAATGATCAGTAATGCTCAGCAGGTCAGACTGGTGAGTGATTTCAGCTCTTGATGGCTTTTAGTGAGTTTAAACTCTTCTGAGTCTGTTACATGCTTCTAAACCCTGATCTGTGATTCAGGATTTCCTGATGTGATACTACCTCCTTCTGGAACACAGAAATATAGCCAGCCTCTACCTGCCAACAAACAATGCACTTATCCTGTTCTGGAGCATAGAGCCTTCTAGCTTTACTCTTCTAATTACAAGATCAGTTTGTCTGTGTTTTGCTTACTGCTTAATTAGGCATTTCAATATGTTGTTTTATACCTTGCACCACATGAGCTTTGTTTACTTCTCAGAGAATTTTTGCCAAGTGTGGGAACTGTTGAAGTCAGATCCAGTTTCACAGAATGAGATGCTTTAGATCACCACAAAAGGGTCACACCTTTCTGCTCTAAGCTAAGTAGAGAGGAAGTGTTCACAGAGCAGAGAGACTCATTGACCAAAGGGAAGAAGATAAACCTATGAAGGTGAATTTCCTCCTGTCCCTTCTCAGTGTTAACTGCCAGGTGAATGTGTATCTGAGCCCTGAGCAAGTGACAGGTGTGACAGTGTTGAAGAAGAGAGTATTTATTATAAGGAACACCTCCAAGCTGTGGCTGGTTCCATCTTGTGTTCAGTAGTGCTCTTGGAGATACATAAAACTTTCCGTTCTTCAGCAAAATTTTCTTGAGAAAATTTTTTTTCTGCTGTTCAAGATAGGATGGTGGAGTGCCTCTGCAGGTGAGTGATGACTCAGCCTCAGTTAGTCTGGTCTTTATCATCTTTTCCCTGAAATGCAGCAGCCCAGTTGACAGGGGTGTGGAGTCTTCAGACCTCAAGGTATGAACCTTGTCTCCTTGGCAGCATGAGGTGCCATAAGCACCTTCTTAATTCTGTAAGCTGGGATTTCCCAGATAACTAACTGCAAATCAAATTCAAGATGCCAGTTCTTCTCTTCACAGCTTAGGCCATACATATGGAAGAGGCAGCTACGTGTCTGAAGTGAAGACTGTTGTCTGGGCTACTGTTGAGCATAAATGGATTTTCTACAATAAAGGCAAATCTTTTCTGTAGTAAAAGAGAATTTTTTTCTTGGAGGTTGTGCTGAGATACTGGATTAGCCTTCTCTCTTTCCCCCTTTCCCAGTTTCCAGGGACTGAAAAACATCAAGGAGTTCTGCTTCTCTGTTCCAAGTGCAAAGTTCAAATTAGTTGACCTTGCCTTCAGCATCATAAATAACCAGAAATTCTCATCTGTAAAGAAGCAGAGCAAAACCAGCCTTGCTGCAAAACCCCATTGTGTAGAAGCAGTTGCAGCAGGGACTTCTTGCCCCACGTAGATGATACAGGAGATGATGTGGCCTGTGTTAGTCATGTCATTTCATGCACTAATAGAAAACTCTCAAATAATGTTTTGATTGAATGAGATCCCTCTATAGGATGGTTTTGATCAGAAATGCTCTTAAAGTTTTGTATGCACCGCTTGGTACTGTATCAAATAGCTTCAGAGTGAAAAAATACACAGTTTAAATACTACTCCTTTGAGTCTTTCCACTCAAATTTCTACCAGTATGAATTTACATTAATCTGTAACAATTTCGGATTTATTAGAGCTGCTGTATTACCATAAAAACCTCTAAATCTTTTGTAATTATCCAGGAACTCTTTTGTTTTGTACTATTCTTTTAAAGGGACTACTTAAAAAAGAAGCAATTGACAGGCAGCTTCTAAATTTAGTCTTTGTGGAGTGCTCAGAAATTACTTCTGTATGTGCAGCTTTTGCCATATTTATCGAGAGGAAATCCTGAGGATGTATTAAACTACAAAGTTGAAGAATTATTTGAGTTTTACATGTTTGGGGCTCTCCTTTCTACCTGAAGAATTATTTTAGGCTATCTGATTCCCAATCAGCCTTTTCCCCTTGCTAGGGAGAGAATTCTGCTTTACTTCCGTTGCTGGGGTCAGCTTTCTGGATTTACAAGAGGGATTTTGTGTGCACTGGTACAAAGGCTTCTGTACCTATGAAGTGTGGAAATGAGAACCTGGTGTATATTCTAGCATGTAACAAGTATGTGTTTTTCCAATTGCTGAGAAAAGGTTGGCTTCTTTGGAAGTTGGAGCAACTTTGAGTTTGTCAGGCTAGCAGGTAGGACAGTTGAGAGAGGTTTTTAACTTGGTAACCTTCTTGAAGTTTCTTGCTATGTTGTTTGCCAATAGCTATGAGTGATTTCCTTTAAATACTGTTACCTATTATGATTTAATTTTCTTGCTTTCTTCTGTATTTTCCCAAGAAAAATGCTGAATTTGCCATAGAGCTTACCTCTGACCTAGAGGGAAGAGGATTTTTGCTGCCCAGGAGTTGTGATCCCATGAATGCTGTCTTACAGCAGTGTTGGAAGAGACTTGTTTCTCTTATGTTTTGAAGATAGTTGTGCCAATATGCACAGCTTGTCACTATAGTTTGGGAGCTAAATGTTCATTGAGAAAAAAGTCCCCCCCCCACTCTTGTTTGAACCCTTTCTTGGTGTTTAATGACCTTAGGTGTGAACTTCTTAAATGAAGAATAGAGAAATGTTTTTGCCACAAACACAAATTCCACCCTCCTATTTCAGCTTTGTTGGGTCATTTTTTTTTAAGGCCATCTGAATTAGTGATGATATTTCACAACATCACAGGACATCACACTGGAATGTTCCAGCTGGATTGTCCTGAGCAACACTGGGAGGGCAGGTGATGCTACCACAGGTGCCTATCAGCACAGATTTCTGCAATTTTTTACTTGTGAAACACGTGAAACATGGATGCTGTGAGAAACAGGAAAGTTGGTGTGATGTGCTGGGCTGGCCTGGTGAGATTCCCATGCTTCTGAGGAACTCACACTACAAATAAAGGTATGGAACTTGCTTTTCATGCCACATCTTATTAGTGAAATTTTGAAAGCTGTCAGTACCATTTTTAGACTCATATCATCCAGGCCTAACGAGAGAGAAATCTAACAGACACACATGACAGCCACCACCAGCCTACCCGAGTTCTCCCAGGATTGCCTGCAGTGGTGGGAAATTTTTCTGCTAAATGTCGGTAGTGTGGATGAGACCAAAGGTTTTTGTGTCTATTTATCCTTTCTAAAAATTCTTCAGTGCACTGATGGGATAGCAGTCACTCAAAGGAAGACTTCCTTTGCTTGGCTTGATTGACCAGAGTCATTCTGTGGGAAAGGATGCTAACTTATTCTAAACTGAAGGTGACCCTGGCCTTTTTGTGAGCAATAAAGACATAATAGAGGCCCAGTTAGGGTTCAGCGGAACCCCCACAGCCATCTGCACACTTCATTGGCAGAAGTGGCTTTCACTTGAACTTGCATTTGACAAGTGTTTTCTGTCTCTTTCTCATTCAGAAGGGTCTTCAAAGCCAAGTAATTGAAATGCTTTCACCCCTCACTCCTTTTTCTCCTTCCCCCAGACTTGCTTAAATTGCAGGGCAACTGGCATTCAGTGTGGAATGAGTAAAAATGCATCCACTTCCAAAGCTTGCACTTTCTTTCCCTTCCCATAGGGAAGGTTTCTAAATAAAAACCCACCCTCTTTTCCACACTCTCCAGCACCAGCTTCATAAAGGAAAAGTTGGAGGGAAAAAGTGTTTCTGTTGCAAAATGCGTTGCTGTTTTTCTCCCTCCCTCCCTCTCTTTTTTTTTCTTTTTTTCTTTTTTTTTTTTTCCTCATCAGGCTGGACTTTTTGAAATGAAACACAAATCAGGTCTCTGGAATAAAAGGTTGTGAGTATGCCTTGTGGCATTTGGAATGAGGCTATTCACTGCCTGAATGACTATAAATAGAAAGCAAGGAGCTGCGTATTTCTCAGTTCAGACTCCCTGCAAAGAAGCGCCCTTCCCAGTTAAGGGGTGACTTTTTGAAAGAAGCCTTGTTCCTTGAGCTGAATTGAATTGCTCCAGGAATTCTCCTTGCAGCTTGCATAAAAGGCGTTAATCTCTAATTTATTTCTCCTTTTAGAAGGCAGTGTACTCCATCATAAATGTATATTCTTGGCCATGTTGCCAGATATGCCTGTCTTGTCTGTACAGAGTTGCGTGTATAAAAATTCTGAGTGCAGAACATTGTTCTCCACGATTTTTGTGCCTGAAAGGTTTCTTTTTGGCTCTGGGCCAGCTGTCGGCTCCCTTTTTATCTGGTATTCATTCTTTAGTGAGAAGGCTAAATTAGCAGCACTCAGGTTTTTGTGGCTTTTTTTTTTTTAAGGGATCAAGGAACAGAATGGGAATTGTGATTGATTTTTATAATAAAAGATTTGATTCTCCCAACACACTTGTGATGTTGCCGATGGTGAGGGCTCCAATAGGTTACTGTTGCAGTTCTGCAGACAATTTGTTTGGCTGATTTGGCTGTTAAAAAATGTTGATAAATCTCCTATGTTGTGCAGTTATGTAAATGCAGTGCAATCATTTTTCTTCTGCCTGCCCTTTTCAGAAGGACTGTAGTATTGAAGAAAGACGCATAGGAGATGGGAGGAAAATGTTTGACAGGTTTGTGAGTTGGCAGTGTTAAAGATCCTAGCACTCAAGCTGTTGGATTGGCTTTTCTTTCCTTTTTCACCCCTTTTTTCTCCCTGCCCCCCCTGCCTTTTTCTTTTTTTCTTTTTCTCCTCTCCTTTTGTCTTCCACCCTTTCCCCTTTTTTTCTCCTAACACAGTGATGTTTTGTGTGGTGTTGTTTTAAAAGCCGCTTCTTATTTTCTCCTTAGAACCTTTTGTTTCACTTTCTTTTTCTACCTTCAAAAAACTAGCAAGGGCAGCCTTTTTCATAGTCTTCTTTTCCCTGTTCACAGTTTTTAAAGAATGGGTCTATAGATTCTTTGCATTGCTCTTTCCATTACTTATGGAAACCTAGTTGTGTGAGTGGTTTTTCTCTTCCTTTGTTTCACAGGGGAATTAAAAGGTTGACAAATACCTTGTTTTTTTAAAGCCCAGTCTGTGCATGGTTTGCAGTGGTTTTTGCATTAGTGCTAATGTAAAAATGAGAGCAGCAGTGAGCAGGCAGGAAATAAAGGGAGCAGTATGCTGGTACTGTTCATGTTTCTAGTGGAAAGGGGGAAAAGCAGAAAAAGAAATGTGCTCTTCAGCAAGACCACAAAAGCAGTTTTTAAGCAGTTGCCAAGCAGACTAAGGAGATGAGAGATTCTGTAGTATTTAATTTCTTTGTAGTTTTCTAAATTGTAAATTTCTTAGCTTAAAACTGATGGTCAGAGTCATTCAAGTGAGTTTTTCTTAGCTGGACAAATGAATAACAAACTTTGTGGAGAAATAGAGCTGGTCATTTCCTTCTCTTGATTGTGACTGTTGGGACATCCTGATCCTTGTTATTTCATCATTGTCATTTTACGTCCTGTCTGCTCTGCTTTCTGTCTGGGGTGCTCTGTTTCCCTTGTCACCTTTATTGTCTGGCTCGCTTCAGCCCTGATCGACCTCTGTCCCCTTGCATTTGCAGCTGGTGTAGGTATTTCTGTCACCTTGCTTTCCCTCAGGACTCTCTTGTGAGCCATTGCAAGAACACAGTGGGCTCTCTTTCATCTTGCCCTACCTCTGGTGACTTCAGTCCAGCTTCTAAGGCCACCTTGTAGATGCCACCTACCATCCACTCACACCTGTAAAATTTGCCTGGCACTATTCCCATGTTAGATTATATTCTTATGGCAAATTTTCTCCTGCTTCTTAATTTGAACTGACTTTGCTTCAAGGGGTGTTTTACCTTTATAAATCCCTTTGAGCAGAGCTCTTTGTTTAGAAGGACAAGTGATTGCTCAGGTTATATTTTGCCAGTTATTAATCTGAGTTGCCTTTGAGTTCTTCACTTGAGTTAATGTTACTTTCCGGCAAAAAAAAAAAAAAAAAAAAGGCATTTTTTTTTCCAGATCAAATATTGTACTGGTGTAATTATGTTGTCCACTTGTTTATGATTATATTAAATTTTGCATCATGTGCTTTTAAAATTTATTGCTAAGATTATTTTATGTATTTAAAAGTTAAACATCGTGATTTGTAAAATGGGTGGCAAGGAGA
>VRYO01001269.1:29509400-29570542 GCA_009812075.1 Sialia sialis | reverse complement strand
TCCCTGCATGTAGCAACATGAAGCAGGACCTGGACTAAAAGCACAGAAATTTGTCTTTGATAAAGTGCAAGTGAAATATTTGTCAAGAGCATTAAAAAGAGAATTGTTTGGGTTTGTTTGCACAGCTCCCACAAAAATAATGTCAACTTAAGCAAATTTTCAACGCCCAGCTTGTCACTGCCTGGACAGCTTGTGTAGAAACCACTGCAGCTGGGGAAATCTTGTGGCTGTGAATTTATGCTTAGATTGGAAGTTACTCTTGAAGGCTGTGCTGCGCTTTGGAAATTTCCGCTAGTCCAAACTGGGAAAAAAGTACAAGAAATGTATATCACCCTGCTGAATTCCTACTTGAAAATGGAAAGACCTGCCTAATGTATGACATTGCCTTAGTGATTCAGAAATGTTGGGCACAGAAGAACGAGCAATTAATGCCAGATTCCCCAGGGAATCTTGGAGGTGGCAGAGGTCTGAACCAGAACTTTCTGAAGATTCTCCCAGAGGAGTATAGTAATTTCACCCCTATAAGGCACCCTTTTGACTGAAATTTTGATCGAAACCCGGAAGTGTGCCTTATACTCCGGTGTGCCTTATATATGGACAAAGTTTGGGAAATTGCCAACCTGGAAGTGCGAGCTGCGGCGAGAGCAGCCGCTGCGAGGGCAGCCATGACTCTTCTTCACCCAAAGCTGGAGGGGCTGCCCTCAGCATGGCCCTCCATGGCCACCTGCCCCGGTCTGGAGCTGCCCCCTCAAAGCCGCTCTCCCCTGGTTCAGGGCTGCCCCCTCATCACCGCTCTCTTTTGTGCAGAGCCGCCCCTGGCACTGCTCACCCATCTCCCCATGGAGTTTGCAGCTCACGCTCTCCCAGTATAGCGTGGGGACCCAAGATGTACAGAGCGAATGCTGGGGCCCGCAGCACAGGGAGGGCGCCTTTGAGCACCTGCCAGTAAACCCCGCGATTGCATGATTCTGTTACTAATTCGTTTCTTTGTTGCGCGGGGATCCTCGCTGTACAAAAATCTGTGCGCCTTATAGGCTGGTGTGCCTTATAGGTGTGAAATTACTGTACTTGCAAGACTCCTGAGTTTGGGGTTTTTTGTTGTTTTTTTGTTTTTTGTTTTTTTTTTTCTTATAGGCTGATTGTGTTTAGCTGAGGTTTAATAAGGTCCAGCCTTGTATTTGTTCCCCTAGGGAGATCCTGTATTTTGCAACAATTTTCTAGAGTGTCTTGTTGGGCAGTGAAACATTAAGTACTTTTTAGAGAAGGATTAAAGTTTGCACCACCCAGTTCTACAAAGTTAAAGAGCTCTTGTGAAGGGCAGTGATGTTCCCTGCTTAACTTTACAGATTATTAAATTAAGACATTATGTGAACTGCTGGGAGATGGTCAGATTTGGGATTTGGCCAGGCCTAGAAGTTGGGAAGATTGGGAGTATGGAAGAAGTAGTGTCCTTCAGCCTGTGTGAGGAAGGTCATTTTCTCAGAGCACTTGTGTTATCCTGGGAGCACCATCACTCCTCCTTCCTTCAGTACGAGATGTTCCTCTGCTAGTGGGTGTTTCTGGCAGAGCTGCACTGGGGAAATCTTCCAGCATAAAGTAGATCCCCAGAGGACAAAAGTAGGTGGTTCTTGTACTGACTTGCTACAAGACCTTTGGCTGAGTGTTTCAGCATCTTGTGCCCCTGCAGTGGAAGAAGGTTAGAATTTTCCAGCTTGTTAAAGCCTTACTAACCTAACGTTTATGAAATGCTACCTAAATGCAAACTTACTGTTGCCAGCAAGTGCGATTAAAGGCACCTTTGCAGCCCCCCCCAACCCCTCCTTTGGCCTCTGCTCTTTCTTCTGTATGGTTTAACTTATGCTCTTAATGTTCTTATCTTGTGAATCCACCTTTGAGGATTCAGCAGCAGACCAAATGGCAAAATTGTTCTTGGTAGAAGCATTTTCCTTTTGCTTCTGGCATGGCCGTACAGGCAAGAAAAGCAACATCATTTTCTCCTTGTCTTTGAGGTTTTGTAGCCATGCCATTATGGAATGTGGGTCTGTGGACTTTACATGCTGCTCATGCATGAACAGGGTTTCCTTTTGGTGTGAATGTAACATCCTTGGGACAGTTGTACCTTGTCTGTCACCTGTTTGTTCCCACTATGGAGACAGTTCACAGGGAAGAGGAATCTCATGTGTTCCACAGAACCAGTGCACCTGATGGCATCGCTGTGTGGTCAGTAGTTTTTGTTGTCTTCCACTTCTGAGATCTGCGAGACAACTGTCGTTTTTTTATTTTCTCTTCTTCCCTTCCTTTTCATAGTTAGCAATTACCTGTTGACTGTGCTACAATGTATGAAAATCAGTGCTGGCTGTTAACATTTTTAAAAACACACGGTTTGTGCCTTCATTATCTATTTCCTTTGGAAAGTTTGGATTTGTGATTGTAATAAGGCACCCGGTAGCACAGGACAGCTTTGTCAGTGCAAAGTTAAAGTTGGTTTTGTTGGTGGAGATCCCATCTTGACAAAGAAGTTGAAAACACATAACAAATTATTCTCAAAAGATAAAAGATTGCCAGTGAGGTTTGGGAGGGAGAAGATGGCTGAGGTCAAAGATAATTTGCTGCTGTGGATTGATAATAAAACACAAATCATTTAGTGATGGAGCAGCAGACAGACTTCTTAAACATGTCAGGTAAGTCTCATCTCCAAAGTGGAGCGGGATATCTCATGCTGTGAGTTAACTTCTTTTTCTCCAGATTAAACTTGGTACAAATGCACGTTTTTCTGCCAAAAGATGCCAAAACAAGCATTTGTATGAGGGGATGAAGAAACCCTTTGCATCTATACACTGTTAACATCTGACAGGTTTATGTCAGCACATGAGACTCAAACAGTTTATTCTAATAACATCTGGGTCTTTGCTCCTCTTTGAATTCTTGAGCAACAACCCATAGGTGAATCAGCTTAGAACCATTGTCTTTTTCAGCCTTGGTGATTTAAAGTAGATCAACTCGAGCTTGTCCATTAGAGACCCCAGCAAAGAGTGAAATGAAATGAATTTCTGTAAGTTATAAGATATCTTCTCCTTTGGAGAGGTGAGTACTAGACAAGCCAAAAGCATCTTGCTTGTCAACTTCTCACCCTAGTGTCTTTCCAAATAAGTGAGTTAAAATTTTCACCCTAGCTGTTTGCATTTACTTTTGTGTCCATGTTGCAGCTTCTTTTGACAGCTCCTTAGAGAAGCTGTTCATGGCCAGGGGTAAAAGAATCTTATAGAGCTGTAACTCTGACATAGACATCAAGATACAGGCAGTGGAAGGTCATGGGAAGTCTCCTATCTATGATCAAACCAGCTTCAGCTTCCTTTTTGAGAGGAATTTCCTTTAAGCATCTAATAGTTTACTGCATAACAGCTGCATAGTCCAAGCATTCCCAAAACTTGGAGTCTTTTTTGTGTGGAAATGGCCAATTCCTTTATAAAAAGAATTGGGGTTGGATGTACTGAACAAATTCACCAGGCAGTCTTTGAGTAAATCAGTTAATTTTTTTACTCATAATTGACATGAAATTGGCAAATATAAACACTGTGATCCAAGTCAGGAAACTGTTATCCTTGATATAAACAAACAAACCAACCTTCCCTAAACCCAGAGAAACTTCTCAGACGATAAGCCATCAAGTCTAAATACAGTCCCAGATTTAAACAGGAAACTGATATTTTTGTAGTCACAGTGGCTGCCTCCTCCCATGTCCTCATGCTCAAAACCCCCTTACATTTCCAATAGATGTGTGGAATGGTTGTTAAAAATGCTGTTCTTTAAGTCAACTTGGTACCAAGGGGTAAAAATTTCATTATTATGAAGAGACAAAGCTGCACCCCAAGTAGATACGTTCTGAAAAGGGAGCTCTAGAGAGTCCACAGAGTATTCTGGAAAGGTCTTTCTCCCTTGTAAGTGGCAGGTACTGTAATTTTAAAAAGATCCTCATGTTAGAAGTAAATATTTAAATGATACTAAGAGGAGTTTGTGAAGCTGAAGTGATAAAAGCCCCTCCAGCAGAGAAGCAAAACTCAGTTTAGCAAGATAGATTTATTTTTCAGGCTTTTGTACAGTAAGACCTGGTACATAGTTAGGCTTAAATTTACATGGGAGTGAGCTGTGTCAGAAACTTCATTTATTGGTGAGTTAATTTTGATTTTCCAGAACAGTTATCTCTGCCTTGGGTACTAAGTATTTGACCATGGAGATTAGCAGTGGCATACAATTTTTCTATATTGTGGAGATGCAGTTTCATTTTTGCCTCTGGCAGAAATGCCTAGTCTCAAAATTAAATAATTGCAATAATTTGTACATTGACTTTGGGCTTCTGAAGGGAGAAAATAGCAGTGCTGCAATTTTGTGGTCTCAGCATTTGGAATAAGGAGTAACAGGAGCCATACATAGTCACTTGGTTAAATTTTTTGTATTCCTTTTAAAAACATGTTCAGCCAACCCTTCCCTTCAGCTTCATCCTTTCTACCCTCCTATCCATCGTCTGTCAAGGATGTAAAACTTACATCTTTATTTTTGGTAGTTCCTGTGTGGTTTTTTTTAAATACGTGTGTGGCAGTGTCAATCTGGAGGTAGCAGGAGCTCCCGTGACTTCACTGATGCTGCATTACCCATCCATGTGAACAACAGCAGTGTGTGGTGGTGTCCTGGGTGTTTTCTTGTATGCAACGTGGGGATAACTGATAGCTTTCTGTTCAAAGTGTTTGGATCCATGGATGGAAAGAGCTGAGAGAGAGGCTGAGCACTGTAGTTTGTGAGTGGAAAATTGACCTCTAGTTAGCCTCTCCCTTCTAAGTATACACTGTGTTTTGTTTGATAGTGGAAATCTAATCCTTTGGGAAGCACAAATTCCTATAACAGCTCTGATATGTATAAATAAACCCATATTCCTCATTACAAACAACATCAAAGCAATCACAGTATGGATTAAAATACACAACCCACCCTCCTCCATACTAATATGCAGCAATGCAGAGTTCAAATGAAGCCATTAGCAGTATCTCCAAGTATTTGGCAAAAGCAACCACACTTGTGTAGCTACAGGCAATGAAAGTCCCTACTACAAAAAGGGAGGGACAGGGGGAGTAGCCTGCATTGATCTAATTAGTCAATGAAGCACAAAGAATGTAAAATCTCATTATGTATTGCCAGGAAAATTTGGCTTGAGAAGTAAAGAATATGAAACTGATTTGTCCATGGGTGGGTTATTTGTGTCTTTGAATCTTCCAACAGGAAACAGGATTTCTGAAAACATATTAGGAACACGCACATGTACATACATGCACACAGAGAAATATATATATATATGTGTGTGTGTATGTGTCTATCCGTGTGGATACATAGGCACATGCTTACATATAGCCAGATCCTGAAACTTCTCAGCCCTTACTTTTCATGAGAAAATTCCTGATAGAGATAAATGGAAGATTTAAATTTTTTTTAATTTGGATTGTTGATGCCAGTCACAGCCTGAAAACACAGTGTGTGGGTGTTCCAGCAATACTGAACCCAGAGCCGGGTTTGTCCCATTGCCCCAGGCAGTGCAGCTCATGCATGTAACAGCTCTTCTTCCTGAAGATCTGCTTAAAAGTGGGGACTTAAAATGATTTTCTGTAGCTTGCTTTTTGCCCTTATCTTTGAAGGCTTTCAGGGATTCATGTTACATTTTTGGAATTTCTCTGAAACCCTGAGTACTTAAAACATTTCTATTTCAATTTAGGCCAAATTTCTGTTCCAGTCAGTGTCTCCCAAGAGCTGAAGATATAAGTAGAGTGCCAACTAAAAATTACAACACATTCCCCCCCCCAACACACACCAAAAATTTGAAAAACAGCAAAAACAACCCCAAAAACCCACAGACCTAGCACAATACCCAAGCAGCCACCCACAAAGCCCCAAAGCAAAATAGCTAAATAGACAAAACAAAAAGGGAGAGGAAGAGACACAAGCATTGAAATGAAGAGACTAGTTCAGTCTTGCAGGTGGCCAGTAGCAGTAACAAAGGAAGAAGTCATCCTTCTTCTTCCACACAGAGTAAAACAGAAGATTTGTGAGTCTCCAGAAGCTTGTAGAATCAGGAGGGATGACATTTGCAGAAAATGGTGAGTGTTAACAGTGCAGGTGCAATTAGTGACTTAGCTCTTGATTCCTTTTTTTAAAAAATAAATATTTAAGGTTGGCTGTGTTCCGGCTGTGTCCCCAACCAGAGTAGCAGGCTCATTTTTGTTGGTCACTTTTGCATCTGTCACCCTGGTTCTGCTTTGCTCCTTTCCCTTGAGCTCTGCTGTGACCAAAGTTCCCTGACCAAACTGATCTTTTACTCTGTCTGAGGGTGCAATGTGAATTGGGGTCATACCAGCAGTGACTTGATGGAGAGGGGAAAGATCTTGTCACCCTCAGCAGTCGAGGTGAGCGCAGTCAGATCTCATAATTCTAACTGGGTGTTGTGGGCAGTAAACTGGAGAAAAGATCTTCCTTTCTCCCCAAAACAAGGAGCACCTATCTGCTGGTCCTTCTCAGATACTGCAAACCATCCAGGTCCCATCTTGAGCTATTTCTGAGCAGTGACCACATTTGCCATGATCGAATTGAGTCTAAAAAACAGCAGAACTTTCTGTTTAAGTCCAGATCCATACAAATAAAAAATGTGCATCTGCACCTCTGATAGTGGCACTGAACTACCCACGGGTTGTTGATGCTTCACAGCTACTTTGAGAATTCTCTGGGGAAGGACACGCTAGACCACAGAGAAGTTGCAGTGCAAGGTCTTCTCTTTTTTCTGGAATTAAATCCCTGATCATTGCGCTGTGCCTATCCACAGATCATTTGTTTCTGAACATACAAGTTTGCTTCCTCTTTGCAAAAGTGAGGTGATTGGAATTAACTCTCACAGTTGAAAGAGTGCTGTTTTTTTTCTGTGTCAGAGTAGAAGTCTGTTAGGTGGTTGTTGGCTTGCATTCCCCGTTGTCATTGTTCTGTCAGAAGTGGTGAAGGCACTGGGAGTGCCGCAGTGGGAGATACTGCACAAGGGGAACTGATGAAGTGGCTTGTAGAAATTAATGACTATCACCAGATTATAAATAAATAACAAAGAAACATGAGCAGACTGAAAAAGCAGATGTGCAGGTGGACACCCAAGGATCAGGTTTTTGATGAGGCAAGTCTCCTCCCTGAAACACACCCTTTCATTCTGTGCTTTCCAGTGAATGGGACAGCAGCCATAAAGCCAGGAGTGCTGGGCAAGGTATGAGATTAAAAGGATAGCTGGAGCTAAAGCAGGAATGCTGAGCCAGTTTTGGAACAGGAATAGAATGCTTTGCAAGTGTGGGGGCCCTGCTGTTTGAGCCAAAGTCTAAATCTAACTTCAGAAAAGAAGTTGAATGTTTGTGTCCATTTGCAGGCCTGCAAACTTGGTGGAGATTATCATGGAAATGAAAACCATTGGCAATTACTGAGGTTGCTAAATGACAAATTACTGAAATACCATGCAGGGTTGGCAGAGGTCTGTGGGTAAAGGGCAGAGGGGGTGACTCCACAGCCCAGTGGTTCAGCTGGTACTGTGAGCTTAATACCAAGAGCCCTGCAGTGCCATGTTTTCAAGACATGGACCTCAGCCATCATTCTCTGGAGCTGGACTCAGCCCTTGAGTGAGAGAGTGTAGGGAATGGTTTATACTCATGAACTATGAATGCAGCACAGTGTCTTGTTCTGAGTATCTGCTGTGCTTTTGCAGCAGACTTCTTAAATGAAAAGGCAGAAGGTAGCTAAAACAGACTGTCTAGCCTTTTTATGAGCTACTTTGTTTTAAAGTTGGCTGTAGGAGTGAGTGGAATATTAGCTGTGGTATGTTGAGGTAGACTGCATCTTAACCACACAGCCAAAAAAGGGTGCTTGAGTACTTAGTACAGTTCTCAAAGAAAAGACAGTGACTGCAACGCCAAAATCAGATGTTACACTTCTTTTTTTGTTGTTTATTCCATTGTAAAAAGTGACCTCTTAGAGGAGAAGCACTTTTGCATGGTCCAAGTGTGTATGCACAGAAGAGGTGCCTGAGCCTGCAGACACTGGGGGAGATCAGTGGTGCCCTGAACAGGGCACTGGGAACCACTGGGACCATGGCCTTTGGATAGGGAGCTCTCCCCTGCCCCCCAGTTGTGTGCTTTTTCAGTAATTCAGATGACAAGGCAGCTAAGTAGTTTGCTTTCATTAACCACAAGCTCTAGGAAGAGCATAAAGTATGCAAGTGCTTTCCTAAAATTAATGTAGAATAAGAGGAAGATAAGAATGTATCTGAGAAATATTTGTTAACTAGTAGTCTGTTCTCTTGCTATATCAAAAGCTTGGTCTGATACCCATGTCTCAAACTATGATCTTGAGAGTTCCCTGAATCCATGTAGTACTGAGTGAGGGAAATATATTTGTTTTTCTCTTTGGTAACAGTCTGTTGTTGTCAAGAGGTTTTTTCATTAGTATGTCAAAATGACTTTTAGATCCAGGACGTGCTTGGTGTGAAGTCTCCTGCTAGTCTGACATGTGGCATGCAGGTTTGCCCAACTGTAACAATTCCTCAGATTTTTTCTAGTGTGTTACAGTGAGGTTTGTTAATTGAACGAAACCACATAGATAAGACAAAAAGTCTTCTGTAATCTGTGATGATACTACAGGTGCTCTTCCTCTTCCACTACTAAATATTTTGTCAAGTGTGTGAAAAGTTATGGGGCTATAAAGAGAAACAAGATTTCAAGAGTGCGTTGTCACCTATTTTTTTTTCAGAATATGCTTACAAAGACTACCTAGAAAGATGCAACTTTAGGCTGCATGTGGGAGACTTTAGTTGTGTGGGGTGGTAATTACCTCTAGATAGCAAAAACAGACAGAAATTTTACATTGTTAACTATATATAAGTTTTAAACAACACTTGGAAATATATCTCAAATCTAAGTTTACCCTGTAAGACTAAGCTCTGAAGTACTTTTTTTTAATCTGGAAAAGAAATTTGAAGTTCTGTAACTTGCTACGCTGCAGCTTTCCCCCCTCTTACTCTAATTATATCAATCTTAAAAAAAAAAAAAAATTGTTTTTTTTCTTTTTTTTTTCTCTTATGGTTATGTTTAAGACTTACTAACATAATTTTGCCAAAAGCAGGGTTGAAGTTTCTTGCTTTATAACAGCGTTGCTGTTTTCAGAGCTGGCAGATTGTCTCTTCACAATGGATTCCATATGTGCTGGAGACCACAGCATGAAAAAGGGATTTGCAGAGTCCAAGGTGGAGTGCAAATAGTGGAGGTAGGAAGCACTCATCTCCTTGGTTTTTAGTTTAAAAAGCTTTATTAAACAGCAGTCACAGAATCCCAGAATGGATGGTGCAGGAAGGGACCTCTGGAGGTTGTGTCCAGCCCCCACGCTCCAGCAGGACCACCTAGAACTGGTTGCCCAAACCACATAACTTCTGAGTATCTCCAAGAATGGAGACTCCACAGCCTGCCTGGGCAGCCTGTGCTATGGCTTGGTCAGTCTTACAGTGAAACAGAATTTCCTGATGTTCAGAGGGTGTCACCTGGATTTGAGACTGAGTTCATTGCTGCTGGTGCTCTCACTGGGTATTGGTGAAAAGTGCTCTGCATTTTTTTACTCTTTTCCTGCAGGTCTGAACATATATTAATGAAATTTCCCCCTGAGCCTTAGCCAGGCTAAACAGACACATCTCCTTCAGCTTTTTTTCTTCACAAGAAAGATGTTAATCACCTTTGTAGCCTTTTGCTGTGCTCACACCAGCACATCCACATCTTTTTGTGCTGAGGAGCGTGGAACTGGACACAGTGCTCCAGGGGAGCCTCAGCAGTGCTGAGTAGAGCACCCTCACCTGCTGGCAGCACTCCTCCTGCTACAGCCCAGGTTACCATCACCTTCCTTGCAGGGGGCACATGTTCAGCTTGGTATCCACCAGGACCCCCAGATCCTTCTCTGCCAAGCTGCTTTCCAGCTGGGTGGCACCCAGCATGTGCAGGTGCCTTGGTATTGTTCTCCATGCAGGATATTTGGGTACAGTCTGTGTAGACTGTCATTGACCTTGCCACAGAAAAGGCTACATGAAAAAGTAGTGTTATGGGGGCCTCAAGTTCTGCCTGAATGCTTTGTCCAAGGCTAATCAAACTGCCTGTATCCATAAGATGTAGTGTGCATTACACCCACAAAAATAAATGGATGACCAATAGGTGTAGTTCTTTACCTTATTTCTCTCATTTTAAGCAATTTGCACCTTTGAATTGTTTTGGAAGTCTGAAACTGGAATGCAGAAGAAGAATGTGTCGTTCTTTGTTTCAGAGTGGCTCAGTCTTAGGTTGCTTTGCTTCACCTGGGCTTTATTCACACAGTACTGTAGCTGAGAGAGGACAGGACAAATTTCAGGTTTTCTACTGAATCTAATTCTTAGTCTGTCTGGCTGTCCAGCCACAGAAAGGCGTGTGCTGGCAGAGGAGGAAATGAGAACGAGCTGCAAAGTTTGATGTTTAGGAAAGGTTCTTGAATTGTCTCTTCCAGTGGCTGAAAATGATCATGAATATTGTGTAATAAATTTATAACCTCAGCTGTGGTAAGAGAGGCAAACAAGCATGTTAAACCTTTGCTGCTGGCTTCAGTTTTCTCAAGTGGAGCCAAGCATTCACCTGGGGAAAAGAAGACTCAACACTTCTTTTAGATACCAGTGGAACAATACTGGCTTTTATAGCTTTTAGTCCAAAGCAATAGGAGAATCAAATTTAAGAACTTTTTCTGGCATGCGAAATAGTGTTGCACTGGTAGCAAAAGATCCAGGAGAACCAGTTTCTTGTATCCACATATTCCTTCAAGAAGCAAGCAAAGAGAGCTGGAAGTCTTCATATGCATTTCTAGAGGTACTAACTCGAGAAGAAATAATACAGTTTGAATTATCATCCTTCAGTTTTTCTTGGCTGAAAAATGCTGATTCCTTTTTCTTTTTGCACAAAAATATTTTCAGAAAACACTCTTTGATTATGTAACTGTTTTCACAGAAACAGCTTTTAAACTAATTTTCCAGTAGAATATGATTTCTAATATTGCGTGTCTGACTCCTGAGGAGACTTCTGTGAATACCCTTGCAACATCTTTTATTTCTGCCAGTGGCCTCTACTAAGCTGAGAATAGACTTATCTCTCATTCCTTAAGAAATGAGAAGAGTTTTCATTGCCTTAATTTCATTTACTGAGATTAACTGCTGCTTTTTCCCCCCTTGTTTGTTTATTTGTTTGTTTTTTGCTTAAGTCTTAGTTCAGAATTTCAGGAATTTAATGCAGAATTTTAGAATTTTTGTGTGTTCTTATAGGCAGCTTATCAGTGATCCCTTAAAGCTTTTTTATTGTCGTCAGAATGTCCATCAGTTTTAAATAAAGCTTAAGCATGTGTTTCTGTTTAATTGAAAACTTTCTGTAGCAGACTGCTAATGTGACTGCAAATAGTTTTAATTTAGAATACATAATATACTGCTTAAGAAAAAAAGCAGCAGTGTAATGCCATATATTCCTTAAGATAATGACATGAACAAGTGCAGTAGTAGGGTTATGTGTCTGTGTTCCAGCCCTTAACATTCTGTGATTTTGAGTTACTTTAACGGATGAAAGTTGCATCCAGGCTGGATGCTGTTGTGCTCACCGCTGCATATGGATATCGTATTTGGTGCAGTTCCTTCAAAGCCTGGAGTATTGGACAGTGTTGGCTTGGCCTTTTGACCCTTCATTTCTCTATCTATTGAAAGTGTTATGAACTAGAAATGTCATGTCCAGTCTAGATGTAAACTCTGTCTGCTGTTGATGTGAGAACACAGTTTTGGGTTGGCATTGGTCAGCTCAAGCTCTCTCTCCTCTTGCACTTGAGTGTTGTTTGAAGAGACATTTGTGCCCTCAGCAAGGGCAGTGGGTATAGCTGGTGATTTCCTGTGATCCCTCTCTTTCCTTTAAGAGCCTGAGTTCTACTGAAATCGCATTTGACCTCAGGGGCCTTGAGGATTCCAATTTGGAGGTTCTTCCCCTCCTAATTAGTATCAGAAGGTAGGAAATACTTTGCTCAGATGATCATTTCTAGTCTTTCTTTCTAAGTCAACTTTACCTCTTGTTCCTTTGAGGACTTTCTATTAAAATACTGAGTTAGAACTTTAAAAGGACATGTGGGCTGAGACCAAAGTCCATCTGGTCCTAGTCTAACTCCCACAGTGAACCAAACCAGGTATCTATAGAAGATAAGCTGGGTGTGCATATGCTATTTACCTGAACAGCTTTCTCATCTTTCAATTATTTTTAAGCTCAGGGGCTTTCCCTTGATATGGCAGGGCAACAATTGATCCATACAGTTTGGGTGCCTGGGAGATCCAAGATGAGTTATGGGCATTTCTGCCTTTGTCTTTTACCTGTATTAAAATACACAGTTAGAGTGTGTGGCTCACACAAAATGCTTTGTTTTTTTTCGTCTACTACTCCATCACTCGTGCTCTAGCCTGAGCTGCCATGGGAGCAGCTGCTTGTCTGCTACAGGAAGAATTCCTTTGGAAATAAACATCTATGAAAAAACAAGCCTTCCAATCCAAAACACTGTAAATGTAGTTACTGTTGTTTCATGGTCTTTCTCTTGTAGATCCAGTCTCTTGTAATAGCAGGTTTTCAATTGTGCTGCCTTTCAGGGAGGGCAGTACTGCCATTAATTAGTTATTTTTTAAATGTGGATTTCCCACCCCTACCTCTTTACAACACCTCTTTCTGCTGAAGCCTCTTAGACTTGGAAGCATCATGTTGCAATCTCTGGTAAGATGAGGTTTTACCCCAATCCGGTGTTTGCACAGTCATGGGAATACAGGGCAGAAGAACAAATCTTGGAAGACAAGCAGGTGGAATCATTATCTCCTCTCCAAGTTTAGAGTGAAAAAGCTTTGTTCTCCTCCCCATCTTTAGAGTCCTCACCTTTCATACATAACAAATAATTTAAAAGCAAGTGTGGCATTTTGGATTTTAGTTTTTCAGAGAGAAAGTCATTAGTTGGCAGATAACAGGTGGGATTGGTGTTGAGTCAGTTTTCATTGCTTGGCTCTCCAGATGTACCCTGTGGGAGTCTCAGTCATGTGCACAGGTTGTGTTTTGCCCTTCTTACCTGGGATTAAGTGTCTTCAGATAATGCTGGTTTCACATTAAATATGAGCTTTTGGGGCATTTGCATAGGATTAAGAGACCACAAGCTTTATGATTTGCTTCTAATTTAATGTCAGCCCTCCAAGGTAAGATTGTCAACTATATAGCATGTAAGTCATCAATTATTTACTGTCTCATTGTTACCCAGGTTCTTCCCCTCAGTACCTGCAGGCAGTCCCAGCCCTTGCTCTGTCACAGTGTGCTCCTGCTTTGTCCTGGCTGGCATAGCAGTCTGTGCAGCCACGTGGAAAAACAGAGCAGGGAACTGATCCAGCTGAAAAACAGCCACCCAAAAAGGTTTGTGTTTTTCAGTCTCATGCATTTTCTGCCACACAAGTAGTTGTGCTGGCATGGCAGGAAGGTGTCAAAGTGAACAGGGGAGTGAGGTCTGGAGGTGTAGTGGCATCTGCTTGAACTGACTGAGCAGCCCTGCCTGCCAGATTCTAAACTGTGCTCTGAAAGATGTGTTATCTTGTCTCCTTTCTTTGGTATTGAGAATCAGTTTGAACAGACAAGGCAAGGTTCAGGAGAGAGGGAAGAATTTTATCCATTTCATGCATGCCTAGAAGTGATGTTTGGAGAGATGGGGTTGACTCACTTGAGGGTATTCTCTGGGATCTCCCTTTGTCTAATATTTGAGCTCTAAAACAAAATCATCTTCTTGATACCTGAGTTAACTGCTTAACTTCAAATAGAAGGGAGTCTTAGGTACATTTCTTTTGGAGTAGAGCTCCAAGTGTGGCCTTGGACCAGCCAGATAAAGGCAGAGAAGCAGCTTGCAAGTTGCAGCTGACTGTAGCTGACTGCCTGAAAATGTTGTGTATGTCTGCTCATCTCTTACCAGTAGAGGCTGAACATACCTTTTTATTTACTTTTGTAGGGGTCCAGGGAATCATGCCCTAAAAATTGGTCTTGTAAGCTAAAAGGACATCCTAAATTTCAACTAAACTTTTGACTTCATTATTTCATATTGGATTGATCTGGGAAGCTCTTCATGAACAACGTTACTTGGATTTACTGTGAGGAGCCTCAGGATGTTTAAGAGCTGGGGTGGGACAGTTAGATCATCAACTGTGAAAGCCACATGAAAAATGTAACATTCTGAGTAACTCATGTGGTGGTCTGACCTCCAGAGAGGGCTGATGAAGAGAGAGCAGTGTAATGGAGCATCTTCCTGTGCTACATTTGCATGTTTTGGCTCCCTGTGTGACACCACAGCACATTCTGTACCACATACACCCTACATGGTGGTATGTAAGACTGGATTAGTCTATTGCAATGTTTCTATAAATGGTACAAAAAGAAGAGAATCATTAGCATTTGTTGTTCACTTGTGCCAGGAAGCTTCATGAGATGAGGAATGGAATGAATATTTGTAAGTGCATACAGGAGTCCTTAGACTTTCACTGCCTCCCTCCAGGGTGGCATTACATACCTGCTAACTTTGGTTATATTTATATTGGATTAATATTTTGTATCTCCTTCAATAGAAATATTTAATGAGAGAACTTTGATTCAGCTTCTGAGTAATGAAGGAAGGTAAATGAGGCTTGGCCGATAGGTTGTTAAATGAAGACAATTCTTCCAGGTGTAGTGTCATTAATGGACAACTCAGCTAATCTAAGGTCTGTCCTTTAACCTTTGATTTCCAGTGGAATTTCTGTGCCTGACACTTGTGGTGACTTGGACCATGAGGGATTCATTACTTAGAAGCACTGTACATGTCTACATACTATGAAGAGGGTGTGAAGAGCTACAAGTGACTTCAGATAATTGCACTGTGGTGAGGCTGAGAAAAAGATCATGTTAGGATTCTCCAGGGCAATGCTAAGAAGTTGAGTTCTGAGTGAGAGGTCCCACTGTGCTGGACAAAACACCAGAAGCTGAGTCTCAGTTTGCTGTGGACAGAGGCTGACTGCAGCAGACCTTGCATTGTAAAGCCTCAGGAGGGGGCATGGTTTGACCAGTGTTTCTCAATCAATTATTCAGGAGCCTCTCATTGTCTGTTACATAAAAGATTTTTGGAAAAACCACTAAAATCCACATATTTGGGGGTAAGGAAACAAAAAGGATTAAAATAGCAATAGTGCATACTACATTTATCCTACTTTATATTTCATTATGAGTTAATGTTAAGCATGGTAACATTGGACAGGAAACAGGTTTTCTCTTTGGAAAGATTGGCCAGTATTGGTGCCACTTTCTATGTCAAGATCTATTGTAGCTGCTGTTTTTGGCATCCTTTTGACTTTTTAAGAAATTCCAGTTGGCTGCTGAAATTGCTGATTTGACATTTTGGACTCAAAAGTTTACCACAAATTTTTTCTCATATCAAGCTCATTGCATTTCTTTTCATGTCTTTCCTCCATATTGTACATATATACCAGCAGACGAACAACATATTAGATATTTACCTGATGTGCTATTTCCACAGACTTCTAGTTTTCTACTGAGTTGAGAAAATGTTTGAATATGGAAAGATCATCTTACTGGATTATTCCAGTCCCTTGGAAGAAATAGGAAAACAGGAGAGAAGTAGGAAAAAATTAAGATACATGAGTTTTAAAAATATTCCTGTAAAAAGTTTAAATTCTTCTTCACCTTTCCCAGACTGGTTATCTAAAAGTTGGAAAGACATATTGTTTTCATAATGGGTGTTAGCTAAATTTCAGAGTTGTTTCATGCCCCTCTAAAGTAACAGTGGTCATAATTTGAGAATGAGAAAGTATTTACAGAAGGTAAAATTTCCCTCAGGTGCATTAAATAAGCAACTTCAACCTAAAAATAAAACTGGAATATTAGTTCAGTAGTTTCTGCATGCTTTAAGGTCTAGCCATCAGTTGCCATAAATTATTTTTGTGTTTAACTTTTTCCCCTTTTAAGTAGTTTTGAAGTATGTGATCATATTCCTGCTTATGAGAGAGAAGTTACAGAATTGACCAGCTGCACCCTTAATTCTCTGATACCCTTTAAGCAGAAAAAAGTTCTGGAAATGTCAGGCTGATGTAACTCACGGAGAACATTAGCTACTCCTAGAAGAGGCTTGTAAAACATAAGCAGGTTCAAAATCACAATCATGTTCACACAGCCTTTCCAGCAAGAAGAAGTTCATCCATCTATCAGTGTCTGCTTCTAGCCTATTTCATGAAAAGTCTGTCTAAAAATGCAATACTCCTTGTGGAACTAAAAAAATGCTGTGAAGTCTTAAGAGAGCGCTAGGTGTGATGGTGATAACATGAACACAAGGATAAGAATATGTTCTGTTTATATTATTCCCAGAGAAAGTGAGAGATTACTGTGAGCTGCCACTTTTTATCCTGTAGATTTATATTCTGTTGCATTTGTCATCTTTGTAGGTGGCTGGGTTGGTTTGTGGGTTATTAATAAGTCACTGCTTAACTGGCTTACATTCATTTATAATTGTAGATTTTATTTTGTATGAGCCAGAACAAAGTGATAAAGAAAATATGTTGGAGTCATTGCCTTTGGAGCAAAGTTTTAGAGTATTCTGTCAAGAAGGTGACATTGCTAGAGAACTTTGTTTGTAAGACTGCCAGAAAAACGTTTGTGTGTGGGCTCTTTTTTACTAATTGCTATAATTTGGAATTTCACACCACCTGCTTTGCTTTGCGTGTCTGAGGACTGGCACATCTGCCCTGACAGCCAAGGCAGGCCACGACCACAGCTTCAAGAGAGAGCCAAGCACCAGGGATGGTTTGCCACCACTGATGTGCTTTAGCTCTAGAAGACTGCAAAGGTACTTCTGAAGGGAGATTGTAAAAAAAAAAAAAAACAAAAAAAAACAACAACCAAAAAACGAGTACTGACATTCAGTGATCCTGTTTGGAATTTTCTTTGCTGAGCACCTCAAAGTGGCTGTTGTATTATAAGTAAAAATATGGCCCCTCTGTGTAGCTGTAGAGAAGGATGTTGTGAAGCTGTGTCTTCGCCAAGGTAAAATGACATGTTTTTCAGTAAGAAGTGAGAAATGTCTCTTAAAAAAGGAAAAGAATATGAGAGAAAAGGGTGGTGATGGGTCACTACGTGTATTTGCAAGCAACAAATGGTTATTCACAGTTCAGCAGGGGTGCTGCACTCACAGTTGTTATAGGGATTGGTTCTCTGTGTTCTCTTGGTTCATAGCTTGCCCTGAATCTAGGTGGGTGATGATAGTTTGGAACTGCAACCAACCAAGCAATGTAAGAGTTCAGAAAATAATGGCATAGATGGCATCATCAAAACTTGTCTGAGAGAAGAGCCACAATAATACATATAGGACTAATCCATGAAATGTAGTAGTAATAGAAACTTGATGAGTATTATGAGGCAGTTTTTACCAGGTAACCAAAATATTATCAAGGGGGACAGAACTATGGATGGGGAAGTGCTTTACAAATTCTTGAGTGTACTCAAGTGTTTGAGACAATAGTTTGCTAAGAGACTCAAGGAGCCAATTTTTGTGGAAAATGACGAGATTTGTCTGTTGTCCATCCATCTCTTCTTTTTTGGTAAATGGGTTCTGGTACTATTTGGTTGAATGTTATTCCCTTTTCAGCTTCCCAGTATCTGCCAATACATGCCTGACATTAAGCCCCTTCAGGCATTTAAAAAAAAAAAAAAAAATAGGTGCTTGCTTTTATCCCAAAGCATTGATGAAAGGTGGCTGTGTTTCAGCTGTTGGAAATATTAATGAATGGCTTACACTCAGCTGAATATAGACTGTGGTATAGACTGCTCACAGCTGCTTCACTCTTCTCTTTTTGGGGCAGGCTTCTTTACTCATAGGATTTTCAAAGTTGTTCCATTTCTCTTTGTGTTTTACTTTCCCCACTGACTTTCCTGTTTCCTTTTCCATGCTGCCTACCTGATCTGTCTCACAAGTTCTTTCTTGAGCCAGAGAAGGCTGGTTGTATTCACTTGAGGTGCCACTTCAGAGTCTGCTGCTGAGAATCCTTAGAAACCATTCGGAGAAGGGTTGAGGTTGTAAGGGACCTCTGGAGCTCAGCTGCTCAAGCAGGGTCATCTGGAGATGGATGCTGGCACTGTGACCAGATTACAGTAATTTCACGATTATAAGCCACACCTGATTATAAGCCGCACTTTTTTTTTTTTTTTTTTTTTTTAAGCGAGGATCCATGTGTAATAAAGTAACAAATTAGTAACAGAATTGCTGCCATCTGGGTTTGGTGTCAGGTTCTCAAGTTGCAACAGTTTTCATAGACCAGGGAAGCCTTTAAAGGCAGCCCCAGGCGCCTCCCCGGCAGGCTCTCACTTCCGGATTGAGGTTTTGCTGGGATTTGTCCATAGATAAGCCGCACCTGAATATAAGCCTCACTACTGGGGTAGGCTGGATTCTTCAGTGAAAAGGGTGCGGCTTATATTAGTGAAATTACTGTACTTTTGAATAGCTCCAACTGTGGAGACTCCAGCGCCTCCTTGAGCAACCTGTTCCAGTTCTCAGGCACCCTCACAGCAAAAGTGTAGCTTTTCTCAAGATCTGCAAGGCTCACAGAGCTACAAGCCCACCACGTGAGTCTCCTGAGCGTGCCAGTCGTGTCATTTTACTATTGCCAGCCTATGTCTGCTCACCCAGTGATGTGGCTCAGCCCAACAACTGATCTCCATTTGACTACAGCTTTGTCATTAGCAATCAAATAAATTTTGTTTTATCTTAGTGTCTGAAATATAGGGATAGGGTCTTAGAGGTCTCTTTGTTGTTCTGTCAAAAGATGTCCTGTATCTATGCTGAATAGCTGCTTTTTCATAGATGCACCTGAAATACAGCTTGACTACATGAATCATGTTGATGTGTAGAATTTAATTGCATTGTTTTACTTTAATCTTCTTCAAAGAGCCAAGAGCTTTTGAGTGTTATATTTAGAAATACTTGTAAAATCATTTTGCATACATTGCAGCAGCATCTAAAAAAAAAATCACACCTTACCACCTTCTTGTGTTTTTTGTGTAATTCAGTTCATTAAGGCGTTTGATGTTGATTTCACTGTGCCCACAACAGATTTTAGCTGAGCTTGGCAAGGCCTCATTAGGAGATTTGTCATTGAAGTCTTGAGACTAATCAGGAGCTTTCAGCGTGTGACGCTGTTCAAGGGGAGCTTTCAGTGTTCCGTGTGTAAAGCACAACACATTTAGTGTTTCATTTATCCTTTTGAGATCCATTTATCACTTACAGAGAGAGAAAGAAAAACCTGAGTAGAATAAAGCCCATTCTAGTCAATTTGTGCTAAATTATAAGGATTGCACCTTAAAGTCTTCCCTTTTGTCTGCAGTCAGCAGATCTTAGTTGTCAAGTATTAAAAGATGAGTTAATATGGTATTTTATTATCTTTTCTTGTCTTTCCTCCATGTTGTACATGTACATTGTAAAGGTTCTTGCAGTATCAGTATCACCAGCAGAAGAACCACATAGTAAATATTTTACATGATGTGCTATTTCCACAGACTTTTAGTGGTCTGTTGACAAGATATTTGAATTTGGAAAGGAGAGGGTAAAGATCTTAAGGGATTATTCCAGTCCCTTGGAAGAAATGGGAAGTGCTGATTAATAACAGGAATTGTGCTTTTGGCCATGTTGTGAGGCCTGTTAGTAGATTTTTTTCTTTGAATCCTCGTGGTTTCATTTGATATGCAAGAGTGGAGCTGTGTCTCTGGGAAGGTGGATGGCAGCAAAATTTGAAGTAAAGACTCTGTACATGTACCTGCACTGACCTGCATGTGACAACCTCCGGGTTCAAGCTTTGCCCTGGCTCCTACAAGATCATCTCAAGGAGAGAGTTAGCACTTCCTGCTTGTTGCCATGCCACTTAGAGGGTTCAATTGCTCTCAGCACAGAAAAATCCTCCAAGTCAGAGCTGCTCTTTCTGCATCCAAGGGAAGCCTGCTTGGATTTGTAGGTGTTCTGCCCATAGTATTGGCAAGGAATGTTTGGGAGAGGGAGACTGGAAACATTCATTTCGTCACTTTCTTAGCCAAAATGTAAGTATTAAACATTTTATTGCTGTCTGATTCCACATTTTGGACCTCCATTCCCATTAAGTTGAACAGCCTTACAATTTGGGAATGCTGCAGCAAGGTCTCACCAATAAGGTCTCTCCTCTTCCCTAGTCTGAGCAACATGAACTCCCTCAGTCTTTCTTCACAGCAGAAGTCTTCCAGCCCCCTGATGATTTTTGTGGCCCTCCTCTGAACTGGCTCTCGGTCTCTCTTGTACTGGGACCCCAGAACTGGATGCAGCCACTCCAGGTGGGGCCTCCCCAGAGCAGAGTAGAGGGGGAGAATCACCTCTCCCCACTGCTGCCATGCTGTTTTGGGTCCAGCCCCAGATCTGAGTGACTTTCTGGGCCATGATCACACCTGGCTGGCCCATGGAGATTCTTTTCACCCAGCAGCCTGCCCATATCTTCATGAGGGCTGCTTTCAATCCCATCATACCCAGCCTGTATCAATACCAGGGCTTGCCCTGACCCACGTGCTGCATCTTGCACTTGACCTTATTGAGCCTCATGAGATTCCTGAAGTTCAACATATTGGTGTTGTCTGCAACATCCACAGATGTGCATGGATTTCAATAAATGTGTCTACATCCTTGGTTTCCATCTTCACTTGTATGTTTTAGTCAGCAGCTCTGGTATTTGAATTATACTTCTACTGTCCATTTCTGTAAAAGTAGATGGAAATGTGGAAGTTTCATCCTCATCCTGCTGATGCACTCTCATAATGTCCTGTTTTACTTAGTGTGGCACCAGTTTGGCTCCAGCACCTGAGTATGCGTGACGAACTTTTGAACCTGCAGGATTGCCTGTGGGATTGATAGTGTTCTAAATAAGTGAGCATTTGGGGTTTGCCTGGACATGATGTAATGACATAATTGCAGAACCATTTGGCTTTTAACCACCGATACAGGTTGTTGTTTTTTTTAAAATGTATTCTATTTAGCTTAGCAAAAGAAAAAGATATTCATCTTCAGTCTCTGCAACTCCATCAGGTAGTAGAAGAATCATTAGTTGATGGGCTGATACAAAGCTCCCTTGAAAGTTAGTTTGCAGGAATGCCAGTGTTATTTTTAACTGTCTCCAGCAGGAGGCTTTTTGTCTGGAAGGAGTCCAGAGGTGTACATCATAGCCTCTGTTCAAATTCACATCTGTTACAGCGCTGATTTTTGTGCACAGTGTAGTTGTAGCAGCAGCTGAGTGCTCACCTCTGCTGTTTGGCTGGTAGTAGCTGGGAATTCTGTGCCACTTGGCCTCGGCTGGGTGCCAGGTGCCCACCAAAGCAGCTCTGTCACTCCTCTCCCAGCAGAACAGGGGAGAGAAAACACAATGAATCCAGATAAGGACAGGGAGAGATCGCTCAGCAGTTACTGTCGTAGGCAAAACAGGCTCAGCTTGGGGAAATTAGTTTTATTTATGGCCAATCAAATCAAAATGCATATTGTTTTCACAAATCTGTAGCGTATTGTAAGGTTTTAAAGTGGAGATTTCATTTTTTAATTTATTTGGATATCTTCTGTGTGTGCATGAATGTACTGAAATTCACTGGTTTAGAAAGATGTGGTAATTGTCATTGGTCATCTTAAAAAAATTAGTTTTTTAGGTACTTCTGTTTATTGTATATGAACAGAGCCTTACAACTCTATTAAATTGTGGTAAAAGTGATGGTTGATTTTGGATGCCCACATTTAGGCGTGTAATGGTTTCATATTACACTACATCAGAGTTACACAGATTTGTAATAAAAAATAAATGTTGCTCAAACACTTAGAAATGTAAAAGTTAGAGCCTTAAATAACAAGAAAACAGAAGCACTGCATGGTGAAGGGAGCATAATCACCTGCAAGGTACAGATTTAATACGAGTCTGAATAAACGATTTCCAAATAATAACAAAGAGGAGGCTGTTTAAAACCTCAGTCACAGATCATGGAAAGGACATGCTGGGAATTTCAAGAGGTTCTTGCCTAGCAGTAGCTGTTGATATTGCTGTTTTAGTTGTACCCACATTAGAGAAGATTATTTTTTCCTTTTTTTTTTGGGCATCCCACAGGTCATAAATGTTGATGGAACAATGAGGAAAACCCTCTTAGAAGACAAGCTTCCACATATATTTGGGTTCACACTGCTGGGGGACTACATCTACTGGACTGACTGGCAGAGACGAAGCATTGAAAGAGTTCACAAGGTTAAGGCCAGCAGAGACATCATTATTGATCAGCTGCCAGATTTAATGGGCCTTAAGGCAACGAGTGTCACCAAAGTGTTTGGTAAGTGTTTAGTAACATGGGCACCATTGCGTGAGTCTGGAGGAGTCTTTATTATGGCCTTGCTTTCATTAAGCAGCTGTTGATCACTTGTAATGAGAATAACTGTGGTCTGGTGGGTTGGAAAGGAAAACGGCACCTATTGTTTCTAAAGTTGGGAAAACAGTGTTGCAAAAGAAGTTGCTTCCAGTTTTTAGTGACATAAATCTTCCACAGCTTTCACGACACTCCTTGAATTTTTTATGAGGATTTTATTTCTCTCTGCTACAGGAATCATTATTCTCACAGAAATGCTCTATTTGCTGCTGCTCTTCCCTTCCAGAGCAAAGTGCCATGATGTTCAGTTAGCAGAATGCTTTCTCACTATTGGGTGGTATAGGCACAGTCAGTCACCCTTACAACAGTTTGCCCCAAAGCATGTGGCACTTAAAAGTTAACTGTTAACACCCCAGTTGTACCTACATCTTAACAACTAAGACTTGCCCTTAGCAAAGTATCAGCAGCTGGATCTCGATGTCTTTCCATTGCATCTCTGAAAGGTGCAGCCAGTGTTTTAGGTCTTCCGCTGGCACTCCTGGATTCAGGGCACCTCAGATTTTACAGCTACCTGGAGCACCAGAATTCAAGCATAGCAATAAACAGATTCATTAGTCAGCTGTTAAAACTGATGAGAGTCACAATGGACTAATGGCATCAGTCTGAAATATGTATGCCCGAAAAAAGGGAAAATGAAAAGAACACTAGTTGAGACTGATCTTTGAGAATTTTTTGGTATGTGTGGTAACATTTTTAAAATACCTAAATCTTTGATTCCAGCTGATGGAGAGAGGCACTTATTTATGTCTTGGTCCTTACTTTCCCCTATACATTCCATCCCTATCACATGAAAAAGTAAGTGTGAGATTGTGGTGATCTTGCTGGAACTGCTTCTGCTAATGAATCTTCTCAGCTTTAAATTAAGTAAGTGGGAAAGAACTGCGATTATCCAGCTCTTTTCTCACCCTTTTGTATCACCGAACATTTGTAAAAGCTGATGGTTTCAAAGAGATACAAAGACCGAGTACTTGGTGAAAAATAGCTAATTAATTATCTGTCTTCAGTGAAAGAATTTAATCTTTGGGGAGACAAGAAAGATCTGTTTGTAGATGGTATTTGTGCAATAGGAGGGATGGGTCCAGCTTTGTAATCCTGGGTAGATGGAAAGAAAGAATCCACTTGGAGTGCTTTTTTTTTTTTTTTTTTTTTTTTTTTTTTTTTTTTTAAGAATTCCCTGCTGACAACCCATAGTGTTGTCATAACTTACTCTAGAAAATTATATTGTGTTTTTGCTCAACCTCCTGTGCTCCCCTTCCCTTTTTACCTTCGCAATGCACTAATATGTGTTTTGTTTTATTTGAGTTTTTTTAGTGTTTTTTTTTTTTAAGGAACTAATTCAATGCACTAATACCTGTTCTGGTTTGTTGTTTTGTTTATTTATGTTTTTAAAGGAACTAATTCATGCGCAGAGAACAATGGAGGCTGCAGCCATCTGTGTTTCTTTACACCCCACGAGGCCAGGTGTGCCTGTCCCATTGGCCTTGAGCTGTTGAGTGACATGAAGACTTGCATCATTCCTGAAGCCTTCTTAGTTTTCACAAGCAGAGCAGCAATTCATAGAATTTCTCTTGAAACCAATAATAATGATGTTGCTATTCCTCTTACTGGAGTCAAGGAAGCATCTGCTCTGGATTTTGATGTCTCTGATAACAGAATCTATTGGACTGATGTTAGTTTGAAGGTATTACTGACGTGTGAATTCCTTGGATATAAAGCCACAGAGCAGTTACTTTGATCTAACAAAGGTCTCTGTTACATGATCTGTCCTGCAGTTGCCAGTGTTGTCACTGAATTGCATCCAGGGAGACCCTTGGAGATGAAGATAGTTGCATTGCTGAATTCACAGTAGGGTGACAGGCATCTTCTGCTTCAAATAAAAATCCAGAGTGGTGTCTGCACATACCCAATGCCTAAATCTCGGATGCTGGATGTGTTGCATCCATATATGTATCTGCTGTAGAAAAGCTGATTTTTTGTCAGAGAGTAGAGTAATTTAAACATTGAGCTCAGCAGATCCCTGAGTTTTCTATTCTGATCTGGTTTTGTCTTTGAAGACAGTTCTACTCAGTATTAACACTTGACCAGTGAACTTTGGATTGTTTACTGTTGATCTGTGTCTCCAACTTGGCACAGAAAAAGCCAGGGAACTTGTCCAGTCTCCTCCATGCTATGTTAAGGGTCCACCTGCCCCCAGTTGTGTCTCAGTGTGCTCCCCAGAACACATTTCCTGTGATGTTTGGTACACATCCAGGTGCATGCTAAAGTGACTGCTGTGCTCCTCATCAGTGTTACTTGGCCTTTTGAAGTGAACTAAGTACATGGTAGCAAATGACAGATTCACTTCACAGGAACTAAGTTATTCTATTTAGACTCTTAATAGGTTTTCCAAGGGCAATCAGAGTTTCCTTTTTGGTGTGCCCAAGCCATAACATGGCAAAGCTCACTTTTGGAGCCTGCAGGGCTCAGGCAGTTTCCATAGCCTCTCTGTGAGGACTAATGAGGGCTGTGCTGCTTGTGGTGTGGATACCATTCCTTCAGGGAGCATGCCAATGCAATAAATTGATGTAGTGTAGACACAGTTACTAAATAAATCTCACACAAGCACGTGGAGAGCAGGAGTTACGGACATCTTAACCACTTGTACTGGAAATCACATTACTTCAGTTGCAGCAGTGAGTAGATCTCAATCTCACTCTGTGCAGGACTGGAAAACATTTTACTTGTTTTGTTGCCTCATGAATTTTCCAGCATACTGTATTTTCACATACATACCAGGTGTCTTCCAGCTCCTCTGGGTTCTCATTCCTCTTGTCCCCCACATCTAGCTGCTCAGGAGATCACAGTCATCTCCCTTTCCTTCGGTGACCACCACTTCCCTGATCTCCCCCTGCCTCTGGTTGTAGGAGGATTCATTTTCAAAAACTACACTGCGTGATTTCATGATTAGACCTTTACCTTTACAAGTGTGAAATGTCTCTGACCCTTACACCTTCATGTATCAAAATATTAAGAAATCAGTAGCTGAAATATTGGCAGGCATGTGGACTGATTTGATAAACAAGGGTGGGTATTTGGTCCTGGAAGTTACTGTTTACCTGGGGATTGTTTCAGTGCTGTTAGGAGTGACTTGTTTATATCTGTGCAGTCCTTGCCCTGTGACTTATTTTAATGAGTGTGCATAACTAAAATGTAGATGGGATCAGTGAGCATGCTCTAGGTCACTGAGACTTAAATCATAACAGCAAATTAAATAATTTTTTTAAGCAGCTTCTTCTGTGCAAGTAGAAGAGAGGGATCAGGGAAGAATCTGTAGCTACCTACTGCTTTCTGAAAATCATATCCTTTTCAGATGTCTTGGTCTGGCCATCAGAAACCACTAGCTTTCTGAAAATTCAGGTCTTTTTTGACAACAGAAAATAGTTGTTTAAAAAGTAACAATCGCTGGGGCTTTTTTGTACTAATTTCTTTTTGTACACCAAACTTCATGGTAGTTATTCCTTTTTATTTCACTGGGGTATCCATAAGCACTGTAATATTTTTACACCATTGTTTTCCAGACCATAAGCCGAGCTTTCATGAATGGGAGCTCTGTTGAACACGTGATTGAATTTGGGCTGGATTATCCTGAGGGAATGGCTGTGGACTGGATGGGGAAGAACCTCTACTGGGCAGATACTGGAACCAATCGCATCGAAGTCGCCCGCCTGGATGGGCAGTACAGGCAGGTCCTGGTGTGGAAGGACTTGGACAACCCAAGGTCTCTGGCTCTTGATCCCACCAAAGGGTAAGGGACTCCTGTTTTTCAAAGCTTTGTGTGGGTGTTCTTGTATGTAACAACTTATTTGGCACAGCTCTGTTTCTTCAGAGTCTTTGAAAAGGCAATAAACCTTCCACAATCCTATGGGTAACAATGAAAATTTGATAATTGTCAAAAATACTATTCTGCTTTTGTGTAAAAAAAAGTGATTGTTTTGTGATGCTGCATATAACCATGTGAGTAGTTTTTTTTTCCAAGTGCTGCAAAGAAATCTAGAAAGGCAAAGCATGCAGCTATGCCTGGCTGATGTCTTGTTTTTGTTGCGCTTCTCCTTGCAGATACATGTACTGGACTGAGTGGGGAGGTAAACCCAGGATTGTTCGAGCCTACATGGATGGCACAAACAGCATCACTTTGGTGGACAAAGTGGGGCGTGCCAATGACCTCACTATTGATTATGTGGACCAAAGGCTCTACTGGACTGACTTAGACACAAGCATGATTGAGTCATCAAATATGCTGGGTAATCTGATATGATATTACACCAGCCAGTACAAAAATATGCACTGGCCATATTAAAGTAATTGAATAATACCAAATTTGAACAATATAACTGATAGTAAATCTGTGTGTATATTTTCTTAAAAAAGGAAATGGAGAGTTAAATGTTTGAGAAAATGTAAAAAGCCTTCATAAATTATTACCTATTTGATGATTCATAATGGTGGTGAGATAAGATGTCATTTTTCTCTATTGGTGTGAAACTGTCTGTGTTGTACCAAAGTAGAGATGGCCTCTGAGTTCTCAAAGTGAGGACAGCTTACAGGTTCATTGTAAATCATCCCTGACATTTTAGCCTGGACACTAATATTCTGTAGAGGTACTGTCTCTTATTTCTGACTTCAGACCTGTTGTACTAGTTCTAAACCAAAATACTTCTTTCATTTTGTAGAGGGTGAAAGATTGTGCAGCTGTTTCTGCCATTCTTGTTTCAGATACAACTTTACACATTCTCATGTTTTCCGTTGTAATTTCATTTATACATACAAGGGGTGTGCTCTGATTGACAATATACACAATTTTACTGCAACTAGGGGTATTTATTTATTTATTTTTTTTCTGTAAAAAGATGTTTTTAGAGATTTTTTTTTTTTAAGGTGTCATTCTGTGTTCATATCTTCAGGATTCTGGAGTTACTCCACTGTAGAATGCCACCAGGGTGGTCAGGCTGGATTTGCCCTTAGTGAAGCTGTGCTGACTGTGTCAGATCATCCCTTTGCCTCAAACATGCCTTAGAACAGATCCATGAGGATCTGTTCCATGATCTTCCCAGCCTCAGAGGTGAGGCTCATGGGTCTGTAGTTCCCTGGGCCCTCCTTTTAAAAACAGGAGTGATGTTTCCCTTTTTCCAGTCACTATCAACTTCATGGCTTTTCAAATATGATCGGCAGTGGTTTGCCAGCCTCATCAGCCAGTTGCCTCAGGACCCTGGGATGCATCCCATCAGGCCACATAGACTTGTGCCCATTCACTTTTATGTTGTGCAATGTCTTTGTAGTCAGGAGATTATAGAGGCTCAGGTAGATTTGTAACAAGTGGGCACATCACTTAAGGGATGAGCAAAGCCACTCTGAAGTGAATGAATGAATGCTGCTCCAGCTGAATCTTGGACCTTGTAAACAGCAGGGGGGAAAAAATTCACACTTGTGGGAGCTTTTCTTCCATCTACTATGAAAATTCAATTATACAGCATATCTGCTTCCTTTAAAAGAGTGTTTCCCCAGAATTCATTTTAATGGACCAGAATTGCTCCAAGAGTACCTGAGATACTTTATGGGATATCTGTGCCCCTAACTTGGAGAATTTAGATGCCTATAAGTTACATGAGAAGATTGCCTCCATATTTAAGTTGGGTGGCTTATAAGGAAGTGGCATCATGTTCTGATTTATGGTTATTTTGTTCTTGCTCAAGTCTTGGTGAAATGGAAAGTAGGACAGAGGACGAAAAGTGAGGTGTTCTGTAGAGTCTAGCATTGGATGTTTGAGACGGGAGGAGATGGTGCTGCATCTTCATTTGGTGGCAGAAATTCAATGAGGTTTATTCTTGAAAATATTCAGGAAGGTGGTTTGCAGTAAGACTTTATCGCCTTCGGTAATGCCCTTCTGTCAGAGACCATGCTCTAGAAGGTGTTAAATCTGTTTTAAATGTTGCTGAGTGTGGGAGTATTGAGATTTCTGCCAAACAAATGTTTTCCTAATCTCCTGGGATAGCTGTATGTTAAATTGCACTGCAAAAGATTTGTTTCTTGAATGAAGCACTGTAATTTCTCATTGCAGTTTCTCTGTGAATCTCAAGTTTGTTGTTGCTTTCATGTATATTAATGGGCTTTTTATTGGCCTGAATGATTACTGGAGCTGATAGCACTCTTGGATATGTCTTTCAGTGTCTATTTGGGTTGATAAAGATGAGGCATATGAAGTGGTATTTATTTAGATTATAATAAACTGGCATAATTTCAAATTGCTCTGTAGGCAAGAGGGTACCAAGGTAGGGCTTTTGAATGCAACTATTTATGTTGCCTCTTGAGCAGATATGACTTAATGAATAATCCCATGATGCTGATTTGGAAAATGAGGTTTTATTTTAAAAAAAAGAAGAAAAATATTTTTTTGCGTGCCAGTCACACTCTTCATTTTATGCCATGGGATATTTAGTTAGTATCCTTGTTTTTGCAGGACAAGAACGAGAAATCATAGCAGATGATCTACCTCATCCATTTGGATTAACCCAGTACAGTGACTACATCTACTGGACAGACTGGAATCTTCACAGCATAGAAAGAGCAGACAAGACCAGTGGGAAGAACAGGACACTTATTCAGGGCCACCTGGATTTTGTGATGGATATATTGGTCTTCCATTCTTCCCGTCAGGATGGCTTGAATGATTGTGTGCAGAATAATGGCCACTGTGGTCACTTGTGCCTTGCCATCCCAAATGGATTTAGGTGTGGCTGTGCTGCTCATTACACCTTGGATCCAAACAGCAGGAACTGTAGTTGTAAGCCTTTTTGTTTGCTACTGTTTTCTTCAGTGTTTGTGGCTCCCAGGTGCAAAAGGAAAGGGGTCCCAAGTGTGTTTCAAAGGTTCTGGCTTTAAAAGTGATCTTTGAATATGAGGACAGAGTATGGAATTTTGTATCCATTTTTGTAACATGTGCTAGGCATGAAGATTTGTATTTCAAGTCTTAGAAATTACAGTGCTGTCAAGTCTGGTCTTTCTTGTTTTACCAGAAGTGCTTTCTAGGTGATTCGGCTGTGTGAGTGAAGCTTTCCCACTCCATACCTAAGTGTGTAGGTGGGTGGAAATTACAAACAAAAAATGGCTTTTTCTCTTATGTGCTCCATAAAGTCAGCTAAAATAACAATCATTAAATAGTCTAACTCCTAAGTAGTCTGCCTGACTTGCAGATGCACTTGAAATACATTCAATATTTTTTTCTCCCTGCATGTGATACTATGCGCCTGCCAGTTGACTGGTTGTCCAATAGGAACCTAAGTTTCCAATAAAAATGGCACATGAATAGAAAATGGGTGCATAGTAGCATATGAGGCAATTTTAAATGAATGAAAGGGTGAGTTTTTGAAAGGCAGATCCTGTGGATTTAACCTGATCTCCTTCTACAACTATAGAAAAAAACATTTCAAGTTTGTAGCAAAAATCTCCAGTTATGAGCTATTTCCTTTTCATTGTGAATATTAGTGTCTCTTTGTGACTTTGTTCTAAATATTCTCTTTCTTCTCTGGGGATGTATTTTTGGGAATTGTACTTTCTCATGCATTCTGTTTCGGCTTGTTTCAGCCCCAGCCAGTTTCCTGCTATTTAGCCAGAAATCTGCCATCAGCAGGATGATACCTGATGATCAGCAAAGCCCAGATATCATCCTACCTATGCATGGTCTGAGGAATGTCAAGGCTATTGATTACGATCCCTTAGATAAATTGATCTACTGGGTGGATGGGCGCCAGAATATTATAAAAAGAGCCAAAGATGATGGCACCCAGGTAAGTGTCCATCTTGTATATAGTTTTGTGTCAGCCTTTTTGTGTGCTTTTACTTTATGCTTGACCTTCCTCTTTATCTGCCACACTGAGAGATCATCACAGTCAACTGCTCTTGTCAGCACTTACTCATGGATACCCTATTTATATATGAGAATTACTGAATGTTTTAGGATTGTGGTTTTAGAGGTTTCCACAACAACAGGCAGGTAAGCCATGCTTTCTGTACAGTGTTCTTCAGTCAGTCATCAAAATAATTTAGAATAATGGAGAATCAGAATAATAGTTGGAAATCATTGCCCATGTGTTTCCTTGCAGCCTTTCACTGTAATGAGTACCCCAAACCAAAGTCAGAACCCAGAGAAGCAGCCACATGACCTCAGCATTGATATCTACAGCCACACCTTGTACTGGACCTGTGAGGCCACAAATTCTGTCAACGTGCACCGGCTGAACGGCGAATCCATCGGGATGGTGCTGCGAGGGGAGCACGACAGGCCCAGAGCCATCGTGGTGAACGCAGAGCGAGGGTGAGCTCCCCTCCTGCATCTCATGCAGGGCACTCTGGGCATGTGTGCCAGCTCTGGGTGCAGGAGTCCTGGGCTGCATCTGTCTGCTTTTACAAAGAAAAGTTTTCGGTATTGTTCAGGGTGTAGGTGACTGCTTATCCAGTTCTGGGTTCTGAGGGTATCCACCTTTCTCTTCCTGTTCTCTCCTTTGCCTCTGTTCTCACAGCCATGTGTGAGGCACTGACATGTGTTACAACTGTTCCTGCTAATGTAGTAGTACAAAGCTTAAACACTTAAACCCCTTATGTTCTATACGTTTTTAAGTTAGTTCTGCTCTAATGTGTGTCTTAAGAACTTCTGAAATGAATTGAAGCAGGTAGGATGCATGAGAGTGATTTGCCACAGCAGGAAAATACATTATTTTGCTGCAAAGCAGCTTTGGTTAGATTCAACACTCTGCTTCTGATAGTAGCTTTCTTCTTAGATGTCAAAGATGGTCCTTTTCTGTTCTCATTAATAAGTTAGATGCTTAAATTTCATTTACTGTTAAATGGCTTACCACATGCTTGACAGATGTTGAATGACAGTATTTCACAACTGCATGGATACAGTAGTATCCAGAGACTCTGTCTGGAGTGTTTATAGGGCTGGTGTTTTATACCAGTGTGCTCTGCACAGTTCAAAAGCTGTTGTGGGGAGAGGGGGATTAGAGGAAAGATTCTAATCTTATTGGGACTAAGTCACTTGGATATAGTTTGTATTTATAAAAGCTTATCTTGCTTTCTCCCATTAAAATGGGAGTTTGGGTTTGTTGATCTCTAAAAGTCTCAACTTTTCTAATCAGGTTTTCAAATGACTTAACACTAAATCCATTTAAAAATTAAAGGAGGAAAAATGAGAAAGACACCGTGTTAAAACACTGAGACTGGGAGAGCTAAATGAGTGATCTTCAACAACGTCTGCTGTGGTTACATAAATTCCTTCCTCCACCTCTCCTTTGGCTATATGTTCTGACTGCTGCCTCCCCTCCTTGTACCATAAGGAGAGGCTGTGCAGCAATGCAGCCCATGCTGTTGGAGAGTTTGCCCATGCTACTCACCACTGAAAAAATAATAGATGTCTCCTTTAAAGAGGTCTCATTTCATAATGGGGGTGCACAAATCCTTTTTTCTCTGTCCATGAGGTGGGCAGAAACTGCTTTTGTTTGCAACTGACCTGGCTTAGAAAGATATAAAGAATTCATGGAACTAAGATGTCAGGAACGTGCCATCCTCAGTTGTTCTTCTGTTATCTTTTTTCAAGCTTGGTAGGAAATTTTACTTGCTGAGAAGGAAAGTTAACCTGGAAGGAGAGGAGGTGGTGGTTAATGGTTTTTTGTCAGAAGTTCTGGACTTTGATTTGTAAGTGGGAACAGCTTTACCCAGGCAGAGTTGCAGAAGGACTGTGCCAGTCTCTTACAACCCCCAGCTCTGTGCAGGAGCAGTGCTGCTGGTGCAGCAGTGCAGAGGCACTTTATGGCCTGGAGATAAATTCTGTTAATTTCAGGCTGAGTATGGCAGTCAGCAGATGTTTGGTTCTGCATCTTTGCCCCTGGGAGCAGACACCCCAGCCATGCCTGTGAAACCCTTCCCACACAACGTGGGTCACAAGACTCTGTGGGCAAAGGGGAGCTGCCTGTCCCTGGAGCTGCCAGCTCAGTGGTGTTGTCTCTCTTCTCAGGTACATGTACTTCACCAACATGCAGGAGAGAGCTCCCAAGATTGAGCGTGCAGCCCTGGATGGCACAGAGAGAGAAGTGCTTTTTACCACTGGCTTGATCCGGCCGGTAGCCCTGGTGGTTGACAACAAACTTGGGAAGCTTTTTTGGGTGGATGCAGATCTGAAGCGCATCGAGAGCTGTGACCTGTCAGGTATGTGGTATGAAGTGAAGCATTTGCAGCACAGTTGTTAGCGTGTACAGGACATCATTTCCTCTTTGATGCTGCGCCTGGTGACTTTCATCTCCACTGTTGCCAATTCTGTGTAGGCAGCCACAGGCAACAGTTGCTGGTGGGCTCCCATCTTTGATGTAATTAGAATAGACATGACTGTAATGATTGACACCCTCCAAGACAGCCATTTGACTTTTGATATGTTCTGAAAGTGTTGCTAGTCATGGAACCCCTAAATCACCTCTTCTCTGCCCCTCTTTTTTCTTAGTGGTTTGAAAATGCATGCTTTTCAATTTTTCTTTCTCTGGAGCTTACAGCTTGGTAAATCAAGATAGCTTGAAAAAAAACAAGCAGAAGAAAGGGCAATTTTTCCCCCTAATCTGGGTGTTAAGACAGCTCATCTGAAATAGCATTGTTGCAACACAGTGGAGGGATGCTGACTCATCACAGTTTTCCGACACTAGTAATATAAAGCATTACTCTATATACAGAGCAATAGCACTTCATGGATCTTAAAGAGCACAGTTCATTATTGACTTTTAAAAAGCACTTGTTAGTGCTGAAGAAGTGGAGAAATTGGCTGTGGTGAGGAGTACAGAACAGAGGATGCAATGGCTCTACTTTCTGTGTCATGATTTGTTCTCTTATCATCATCCATGTATCAAGAAGTGAAACCCATAAAGGAAGTGCAGAGAGAAGGGAACAAGTGTGAAGGAATAGGAGCTGGGCTGTTACAGTGATTGGTCCATGCCATAGAGGGTTGCATCTCCAATTTTGGTGACTCTTCTTGCCATGTAGTCACATCCTTCCCTTGTGCTCCAGTGGAGCAATGAACTAAAACAGCAGGAAGATGTTCACCTTTTTACAAGGATAGTTTGCTTTTGAGCCCCTAAAACTGACTCAAGGTCAGACTCCTCCAAAGAAGGGGTGAAAATACTGAAACTGCGGTTGGGAAGGTAAAGCAGCCCATGTCTTTCATCACTTACCAAGCTGAATAGGGCAGTATTGTAAAACTGCCTGAGCAGCCACAAAATGTTCAGTCCGGGATAGACATCCGAGGACCTGCAAAAACTTGTAGGAGAAAAGTAAAAGAAGACAAGTGAAACAAACCACATTTGAGAAGAAAAGCTGACAGACTGGGCATATTTTTTGTATAACACAAAATGCATCAGAGGTATTGAGAAGGGCTTCTCTCGTGATAAAAGAAGTGCTCTACGAAGACATTTAAAAGTAGAATGACAAGATGGCAAGGCTTCATGTATGCAGGTATGCTGGAGTAGTATGCAAGAGAGATGGAAAAGGCACCAGGTAAAATTATATAGAAATCATATCCAGTCACAGCCAAAGCTTATAAGTAATATAAAAGCAGGGGGAAGATACAGGATTAAAAGAGAATAATGTTGGTGAACTAGAGAGACATGTAACCAGCCAGAAAACTGGTTATATTTGATCCAGTTGAGCTCATTGTAATTTGATTCACTGAGATGTTGTTTTTTTTAATGAGCTAGCAGCTTATCTTTATTTTAAAATGCTTTTCAGTCTTGCATCACAACTCCTGAAGAAATTTGAGAGCCAAAGTGATGTTGATTTGAATTACTTCCTCTAAATAGTTTTTTTGAGCAAAATCCTTCAAAATGGGCATGTGTTAGGAAAAAGTTTTTACCATAAACTAAGGCTGCTGAATAAATGGGACCAAAATTGTGTGTAGCATCCTTCGTGCCAATTAAATTGGTCTAGACGCCCTCATTCCATTGTAGACTTGCAGAGGTGACATGGTTATGGAGGTTTGTGCAGTTTGCACCGTACCCTGATTAAAACAGCTCCCTGCTAAATTAGAGAATACTCTCAGATATCCATTGCTTAAGTTTCAGAGAGGGATGAAAGAGCTATAAACCCATCTAACAGTTTTATTTACAAGGTTCTGGAATTTTTCAGTTGGAGTTAGACAAAAGCTGGTTTTAAACTCCAACAGTTTAAAACCATTCCCCCTTGTCCTATCACTATCTGCCTGTATAAAAAAATCACTCTCTCTTTTTTCTAAGCTCCGTTTATGTATCGTGAAAGGCTCCTTTAAGGTGCCCCCTGAGCCTTCTCTTCTCCAGGCTGAGCAACCACAGCTCTCTCAGCCTGTTCTCACAGGAGAGGTGCTTCAGCCCTCTGATCATCTTCCTGGCCCTCCTCTGGAGCTGTTCTAACAGGTCCACATGTAAAACTAATAGAATCTGTTAATGTTACATTCTCATGCTTGGCTGAGCTCTGGATAATTTATGCAGCAAATTAGTTGAATCCAGTTCTCGTAACATTTTTATAATGTGGATTCTATAATCTCATTTTGTGCAGAGACTAAAAGCTTACATTTTTTACCTACAAGTAGACATAAGGTCATAGTTCCAATATTAATTATGAGAGCAGAAGTAGCACCAAGTTATGATTTTGTTTTAGATTTTCATTTTTTTAATCAAATATATCCAGTTACATAGGCATACACAGGGTCAGAATGGTTTCAGTGAATTGACAGAATAATTTGGAATATCTTCACCCTAGAAAAGAATAATAAAAGCAATAATTAAATGACTCTAAGTGTAGGGCAGTACGCAGTAGAGGAATGCAAGTAATTAAAGTGGAAACTGATAATAAGTGCATTTTTACTTGATCTCTTTTTTACTCATTGGCATTAAAGCCGATTTTTACACATTTTTATAAAGCAGAGAGCCTGAGCATTTGACAGTGATCCTATTTAGGAGCATATTGAAGTCGCTTAAGGGTTGGGTTTTCTGGTGGGTTACTAAATAAAAGAAGTTGGGTTTTTTTTAAAGAGCTTTTCTTTTTTGATCATATATCTGTGGTTGTCACTTAGGCTGTGACAAGGTTTGATACTTACCTCTTGCTTTGCATGATGAGTATGTTTTATTTGAGTAAAGGCAGTGAAACTAAATTGGTTGGAAGTCAATGACCTTGCAGCTCACCTTCTCCAGGGTTTGGTTTGGTTTTAGCTGGGATTTTGCTTTGTGATGTTTTTCTAAGGAATAACTTAGAAGTCAGCTGGTGTAAAACTAGTCTGTTTTTGTTGGTCTCAGGTGCCAACCGGGTGACCCTGGAGGACTCCAACATTCTTCAGCCCATGGGACTCACCGTGCTGGGGAATCACCTATACTGGATTGATCGTCAGCAGCAGATGATTGAGAGAGTGGAGAAAGTGAATGGCTACAAAAGGACTAGAATTCAAGGTCGGATTGCTCACCTAACAGGCATTCATGCTGTGGAGGAGCTTGATATGGAAGAATTCTGTGAGTTTCAGTAGTTGATGTCTTGGTCATTGTATATTGAAGTCCACATGGAGCTGGATATTGTAATAATGTTGCCTGTGGGCTTCAAACAAGCCATGGAATGCTTTCAACTTTTCCAGTTGGGATTGCAGGAGAGGAGAACAAATTTCTCCTCCTTGTCTAGGGGAGTATCGCTGCACAGCTAGAATATGTGGTATCGTGGCACTGAGTTACCTCCTTTGTACAAGCTCATGTGGCTCATGTGACTCCAAATTCAGTCTAAAAGCTACCTTAAAATTCTGGTTGTTAATTTTCTAAGTACAATCAAGTAATAGATCTTGGAAAAACGTCTAACAAGAATCAAAAGGATTGTATGGGTAATCGTGACCCAGGGTTTTTTTTTTTATTCTTTCACAGTACCCAGCTTTTCTTCTTCTGTGCCACTTCACACATTTCACATATATTGGTATATTTCAAAGGGAATACTGACTGAAGCAAATAGATTTTTTTTCTTTATTTCTCAATAATTTTTAAAAAGAGATTTGCATTTACCCCATGTGCTTATTTAAGATGGGGAAGAAGGATTCTCTTTTGCAGCTGAAAGGTTTCTACGTAGGTGATTTCTGCTACAACAGGGGAGTAAATATACATATGCACATACAGGTATATATGCATGGACAACTCATGCCTCAAACACTGTATCAAACAAATAGATTTGTTAAAGGTAGAAAGCAGGTTGCTGAGAAGCCTGGACAGCTGGATAACAACTTTGGTAGAGAGATTATGTTACCTGTACAATTTCTTCCCTGTGGAAATTTCTGGTCCTGAGAGTAGGAAAGACTGCACTGTTCAGCAGCATCACAAATAACAGGCTGTAGCCCCACAGATTGCTGCAGCTATCAGCCTGAATAAGCAAGCAAGAGACTGAGTCTCTTCTGACTCTGTTGGGCTGACACAGTGACTTCCTATCTCTGTGCCTGTTTCTTATCCACCTAATATTTATTAAAAATCATTCTTTAAGGATCTCTCAGTGCTTCTGGGTAACTGATTGGGAATAGAAATGTGTAACTTCCTATCTTTAAAGAAAGATCCAAAAATATTTGTGCCTATAGTGCCTATTGTAAGCAACAGAGAAGTTGTGGTACTAGATACTAAGAATTCTTTAAAGGAGAAATCCTGAGGTTTTTGCAGGTTGACATTCTGCAGTGATATATATTTTATTTCTTGATGTCTACCCTAGAAATGCAGGTGGGATACCTAAGTAAGATGTAAATGCAGACTCTCAAATCTGCCTTTTCAGTTCTCTTCACCTCAGCTCTCAATCTCTTTTTAGAAGTTCTTGAAAGGTCTCTATGATAGAATCATAGAATGATTTGGATTGGAAAAGACCTTCTGAAGGTCATCCAGTTCCAACTCCCTGCAATGGGCTGGGACATCTTAAACTTGATCAGGTTGCTCTATTACTATGACTGGGAGAAATTTAGTCCTTATGAAGTAATACATCTTTCAATAAATCTGAAGTAAATAAAGCTTTCAAGCATTGAACTGAAAAGTCCTGCCTGTGTCTTCTTAATAATTTGTAGTGAAATCTTGGTTACTCAGAGAGAAGTGGTTTGTGAGAAGTTTTTGACTTTGCCCTATTGAGGAATAGTTATCATTTTTTATGCTACATAATATTCTTTTTGTGTGTTTCACCAGCTGTGCATCCATGCTCCCGTGACAATGGTGGGTGTTCACACATCTGCATTGCCAAAGGGGATGGAACTCCCAGATGTTCATGCCCTGAGCACCTTGTGCTTCTGCAGAATCTCTTAACGTGTGGAGGTGAGTTATGTTTAACAGCACTGCTAATCAATTTGTATCAAAAATGTGGCAGCTGAGGTTGCATTCCAACCCAAAAAGTAGATCTACACACTGTTTTTCTGTACATGTTGTGCTGAATCCTGCATTAAATTAGTCTTTGGTAGTTCTACCAGCTGTTTTCTGCTTGAGGTTTTGGGCATATGTGACTTCTCATTCTGAGCAGAGTATTCTTCTTACACCTTAAAATACTTGCATCTTCTGCTGAGATTTTTATAATTGTATGGTATGACAGGTTTGTGCTTTAAACAAGTATTTATAAGATGATGTTGCATCAACCTGTAGTGAACTAGCAGCAGAAATTGTGCCTGTGATTCCCACAGTGTGACTCCAGTCTTTGTAACTAATTTGGCTACTGGCAGCTTATCAAATGTAGGCTCCATTGTGAATCTTTTTAATTAAGGTAGCTCTCCTCTTTCCACGTGGTAGACTTTTCCTTTAGCCTTCCCTTTTACCATCCTAATATTTTGAAAAACTGTTAACATTACACTTGCAGAGGCGATTCAAAACAAAACGTTGTTTCTTTTTTGGAAGACATTATATCTTAAGTTATTTGGCTCTGTTGGTCTTTTTGACTTCTTTTCATGTATTTATTTTGCTGTGGATTTCATTTTCTGGCTGAACTCTGAACTCCCATGGGACAGTCATTTCCATGATAAACTGTTTTCTTTCCCATGACCACAACACGTTATGTGGCTTTAGAGTAGTGGTGGTTACATGGGGAGGGCAGGGTGCCTCAATCTAATTATACTTCTTGCTGTAGTGTTGTTGCACAATGTGGACAGTGAGAGAGTCTCACATTCCACTCCTTTGGATCTTCAGCTATAAAGCTAGAAATTCGGGGGCCTCCATTGCAGTGCCTTTTTATTATTATTATTATTATTATTCTAATCTTTCACTAAGCCTGCAACAACTTTTTGACCCATCTTGTCTGTCCTAGTAACAGCCACTACCCAGTGTTTCAAAATAGCTTAGTTGGCTGGAGAACATTTGACAATGTTCTGGAAGTCTTAAATTCTTTTGTCAAGATTTTTAAGGCAAGCTTGTACTTGCCAAGTGCAACCATAGTGCAACATTAAATGTGCCTTTAAATGCAGAAGTAATGGTGTGTCTGTTGAATATCCAAATAGCACACTTGTATAAAAATTTAATTCAAGAATTACCTTAATATATGTGTCTTGCATCTTTATTTTACCTACACCTGTCAGGTCACTGGCTACATTTGTAATTCTCATATTGATCCTCCAAATAATCATAAATTTGGAACTTTAAAATATCATAATTTTTTCAAAACACAAGTGCATTTTGTTTTTTATTTGCATTTTGTTTTTCACGCTCTTGATTATACTTTTTTTTAATTCTTGGACTTTTTCTCGCTAATGAAAGCACTTTAAAAACTGCTTGCATGTAATTCTGGAATTTTTAACATCACCCTCAGGAGAAAAAAATACAGCTGGGAAACTTTCCTTATGCTGGGTTGTTTGTCACGCCCATTCCTGAGCCTGAATCTTAAGAAAAGCCCACTGGGCTTCCAGAGGAGTGTTAGCATCCAGTGCCAGAGCACACCTCTAGCTTGATCATACTGTTGTTATAGGCAGGGTATGATGATGTTCTCTCTTAAACCAGGTAGGGAAGCATCTGCTCAGAGCATTACTGGGCAACAGCAGCTGGGGGAAGGAGTGGCTGCCTCTGCTAAATGATTTAATTATGTCACAGGGTTTTGATGCTGCAACTTTTCAGATCAGTGGAGATGTATGTGATTGCTGCAGGGGTGTTTTGAGATGGCCATCACATTTTGACTGTAACTAATTGCTACTGATAACAACTGAGACTTGCCCATTGTCTGTCTGTTTCTTTCATCGATAGCAATGGTGGAAATTTGTGTGCTAACTTGTTATATGTAAGAATTTGGAGCATTTTTGCAGTAATTCTTGATCTGAATTATGTTTTTCTCTTGTCACTCTGAAGAAAGCAACTATGGATGCCTTATAAGAGTATAATTGTTGCATCTCTGTATGGGGTTTTAGCTGCTGCCTAATGGTATCAGTGCCTCACTGCAACTTGAACAACAGTATGGATGTGGGGAGGAGTGGTACCAGAACCTTGGGGTCCATGAAAAGTCAAACTTGAAGGAAGTCCCAGCTTTTTTAGGTCCAACAAACATAAAAATGGCTGTGCACAAGTTAAAGTGGTCTGTCTCTGTGGTGAGAGAAAATATGATTAGGGCAGGTCTGCAGTGCCCCTCAGACTACTCTCTGAAGCTTCACTGACCTGCAGCCCAGAAACTTTCCAGCAAGAGAGCTTAATGTTTGCCAGTCCTATACAGATATTTTCTTCTCTATTCGTATTTTTCAATTCACAACTGACTCAGATTTTTTTTATAGAAAAACCACTGGAAAAATCACAAAACAGATACTGTAGAAGTTATATGTTACATATTTTAGATATATTCATTGCCAATTAACCTGATGTGTCAGGCATTTTAATAAAGAATTGGTCCAGGCTAATATAATTACAGGGATTAGAATTGTTTAGAATCTGGTTTGCAATCAGAAATTGAGTATTCTTTTGAATTTATCTATATGACAGTGTCTTCCAAAAGGTGTCTGTTAAAGACAAAGCAATTATTTGTAGGTCCTGTCCTTAGTTCAGTGCTTGACTGCTAAAGTAAACTTCTATCAGCATGCATCTAATTTTTGTTACAAAGTTGGTAAAATTTAATTCCTTATACAAAATGGTGTTTTTCTCTAAGCTGGAATCTTACTGTAGTCACAGAAGAGCTCCAGGAAAGGAATAAGTATGCTTTTCTCTACAAACGCTGTCATACTTTCACTCTGTTGAAAGGGATAAGATTGAGTAAGCGAATCCGATCTGTTTTCTCTTTCTCCAGAACCTCCAACTTGTTCCCCAGACCAGTTTACATGTGCGACTGGAGAGATTGACTGTATCCCAATGGCGTGGCGGTGTGATGGGTTCCCTGAGTGTGATGACCAGAGTGATGAAGACAGCTGCCCCATCTGCTCTGCATCCCAGTTCCAGTGTGAGAAGGGACAGTGCATTGATGCACACTTGCGGTGTAATGGAGAAATTGACTGTCAAGATAAATCTGATGAAGCAGATTGTGACAGTAAGATCAGTTTTCCTCAACTCATGGCTCTAACACAAGCATCCCTTTGGGATTCTAACTATTCTATACAAGTCCTTTTTGTTGAGACAGAAGTTCCTGAATATAGATAAGAAATTTAGCAGTTACTTAGCAAGGATATATTATACATAATATGTCTATTATGTATACATAATATGGACATGGAGTACATAAGGTTTTATAATATGCCAGATTACTACATTTTGTTAACATGTCAGGTTTTCAACTACACTTTGTTAAGTATTGTAAGGGGTTGGTGCTGATTTGATCTTAGTTTTGCCCCAGCAGGACTGATTTGAGAAAGGATTAGGAGTTACTGGGACCAGAATTTTATTTTAGCTCCACTGAGTAAGGTGTATAACAAGAAATAAGAACCAGAGATAATGCAGGCTTGCAATAATCATAATATAAATACTGATCATAATATGAAACTCACTTCTTTCAGTTTTTTCAAGAGGCTCAGATGCTCATGTGCTGTCAGAACTTGATTTTTCCTTGCTTTCTGTACAGCGATTTGTCTGCCCAACCAATTCCGATGTGTGAGTGGCCAGTGCATCCTCCTGAAGCAGCAGTGTGACTCCTTCCCGGATTGCATCGACGGCTCTGATGAGCTCATATGTGGTGAGATATCTTTTCTTGACCTTCAGGTGCTGTATTCAGGCATGTTCTACACCCCTGTGCAGAGCCCTGGTCTTTGCACAGCTATGTTCTTTCAGGGAAGAATACTTCAAAAGGACCTTTGGAACTATCCTTAGGGAAACCTAATTTGACTGTGCTCAGTACCCTGGAATATGCAGAGCTGCTGCTAAGCCTGAAATGGCTTTTAAAAATGTGCAGCCCCATCCACTGCAATAACAGGGCCAGACTGGTGGCTAATTATGTGGAAGTGCTAACATGCAATGAGCAAGTGTCCACAACAGACCACAAACCGGTCTCTTACAGTGCAGGTGTGAAAAGAATATATGGAGAGGTGTTGATTTTTCTGGGAAAAATGTAACTTTGAGTTCTCCTGGCAGTAGGTACATGCAAGCTACAGACATGCTGATGGCAGCTGTTGTGTTAGTCCTTAGAGAGTCTTTTACTTTGCAGTCCAAAGTGGACAATAAAATTCACTTACTTTTGCTCTTCTTGCAGTTTCTACTGTTTTGTACCATTGGGGTGATTAGAGCATGAAGTATGCAGGCAATGGGGCAGATGGAGGGAACATTTAGAATCACACACGTGGTTTAGCAAAGTAGTTAGAACAAGGCATTTTAAAATAAAAGCAAATAGATGTGCTGGTCTGTCTGTAGTTCATTCTGAGCAAATAGCTTGCCCTGGGTTTGTGTAGAGAAATGCTGCACTTACATGGCCTATAGAACCACCCTAAGTGGGTTGTGAAGTTTTTAGTATTTTAGATCTTGTCACATTTTGAAGCATCTATTGTCAGAAGCTGTGCCACTGCTGGGATGAGAGGAGAGTTGACCAGGTTTGGTCCAAGTTAGCCTTGTTTCTTCCATCCATCTTCATGGTGGATGCTTCAAGGAAAAGTGTATTCATGAGTAAGGTGAAAGGATCCCTAGTTGTGAATAGAAAAAAAGGCTAAAAGAATGGAGACAGAAACTTGGAAATTTCAGACTGAACATGCTTCTCTCACATCTTCCATTTATCTCTTTAGATTTCATCCAGTTCCTCCAGTTTCCTGGATAATATAAGGCCACTTCTTCCTGTTTTGTTTTTGTTTTTTTTTTCTCCTCAGTTTCTTTGTACACTTGGCAAACTTTCATGCTGCCAAGTTAATGCAGCTGGTTCTTGTTTGCACTTTGGGTCCAGTCCTACAGTTAGGACTTAAATGATTTAAATGTATCTTTATGCAGACATAGGATTGTCTCCTCTGAACCCCTTTGTGGAACAGAGCATTCTGTGGTTTCCCACTTGACTGATGGAAGGATCTCAAGCAGGGAATAAAAATGATTGCTACCTTCTAGATAAGGATCTTGTATTCAAAAGAAGCTAGGTTTAACCATGACAAGAATTGTGTGTTTAAATATAGCTAATTTGGCAACATGTTTTGATTTTGGCTTTGCTTTTTTTCTGGTATCACAGCTGAACTAATCTGACTATTTGAAAATTAGGACCTTAGCTGACATAAAAGTTGTCATGCACTAATAAGTGTGAAAAAAACATAAAGACTTTAAGACAGAAATAAGTTATTGATGCTGAGCTGTTAAGAGTTTATTGCTAGATCTTTGTATTTTCTTTAAATTCCTTCTCAAATTTCAGTTGTTCCTCATTCCCTTCCACTGAAGTGGAAACCAGAATCACTGGAGAAAAAATTCATGAAATGGAGGCCTGAATCTTATATGAACCCTTTTACTTTTTACAAGTTCATCAAGGGGGAAGGAGTCTATAGTTAGAACTGAGCATGTAAATTTGGACATGTTTATTTTAATTTTTTCACTTTCTGAATGTATCTATTAGTGTATGCTAAAGAATAAAATTATAAATGTGTGAATCACATGGAAAAAATTTGCTTTCCCTGAGAAACATCACATATGTGAAAAACAGAGAGGTGTCAGGTTAATCTGGCAAGAATATTGTTTGTGTTACCCATAATCAGAGGGAGATGTGAGGTGTAGCTCATCTCAAATACTTAAGCACTTTTTATTATTTTACATTCAGCTACACAGAGGGGAAAAATAATGAGTTGAAAGTATTTGAGATATTTTAGATTGTGTTTTCCTTCCAATTTGTAAGGTGGGGTTTCTTTGAAAGCAGGTCATATTTTAGGAAGGAAAAGTATTCTGTTCTAAGACCTGTGTTAGCTAAGAAGACATCCACTGCTTGGTATATATGGTAGCTTCCCTACTGGTAAATTTTCTTGATTTTTCATGCTATTGCTAGACCAAGTGGCTTTTGAGACAAAAATGCTCTCTGATTTAGGATTTAATATTTGTAAGTATCAATTGACTTTGGAGGGCAGGGAAGAAAAGGAAACTTTCTAGACTGTTGTTCTATCAAGATAAGTAATCCTGATACAAGATTACAGTAATTTCATGCCCATGAGGCGCACCCTTTTGACTAAAATTTTTATCGAAACTGGAAGTGCACCTTATACTCCAGTGTGCCTCATATATGGACAGAGTTCGGAAATTTGCCAACCCAGAAGTGCGAGCTGCGAGCACCGGCGGCCGAGCTGTGCGCTGTGAGAGCCGCAGCAGCCGGCACCAGGGGCGGGCAGGAGTGCCAGGGACTGTGGCTCGGGGAGGGTGCCTGGGGCTGTGTTTAAAGGCTATGCCAATCCGTGAAAACTGTTTGCAAATTGAGCACCTGCCAATAAACCCCGCGATCCCGTTACTAATTCGTTACTTCGTTGCACGCGGATCCTTGCGGGGTGGGGTGGGGGGAGTGCGTGCCTTAAAGGCCGGTGCGCCTTATATATGGACAGAGTATGGAAATTTGCTGGCAACCCGGAAGTGTGCCTTCTACTCCAGTGCGCCTTATAGGCATGGAATTACTAATTGCTAAACAAAAATGAGAGTACTTTGCTCATACTGCTTTATGGAGGGCAAGAGGAGGCATGAAGTCTTGTGTATCGAATCAGAATATTGGAGTTACAGATGCCTGCATGTGATGCAGATGCTTTTAAAGATACTGTGTGAATGGCTGTTTGCTGACCGATTTGCTCCAGGACAGCAGCATGTACACTGCTCCATGTTTAACAACCATGTTTAATTTTCTTCTCCTGTTTTTCCAGAAAAATCAAAGCCATCCTCGGATGAGTCCCAGCCACACAGCAGTGCCATTGGTCCTGTCATTGGGATAATCCTGTCCCTTTTTGTCATGGGGGGAATGTACTTTGTTTGCCAGCGGGTGGTGTGCCAGCGCTACGCCGGGCCCAATAGTCCATTCCCACATGAGTATGTTAGTGGCACCCCTCACGTCCCTCTTAATTTTATTGCTCCAGGAAGTTCTCAGCATGGCACTTTTACTGGTAAGGCTGCTAAGGACCTTGAATCTAATCAGTATCATCCATTACTCTGTCTGGATTTTGAGTTTTGCACATTATTAAGGCTGCTGGATGTGGAGTTTTCAAAGAACAATAATGAGATGTTGGTCTTCTCAGTGGTGTTGGGATGAATCTGTCATTTGAATCAATGTGTAAAATCTATTAGCTTTTCTTGCACTTTAATGGCTATGGTCAGCTATTCCTGCTTAAATTATGTTACTATGGTTCTCAAGAGGTTTTTGTGGTAGGAAATAAAATTAGAGGATGAAATAATTGCAGGCGAAATCTTCGCAGGGGTGTTTTAAATTGGTCTTCATGCTAAAGCTTTTTTAATTAAAGCAAGTATCAGTGGTTTTCATCTGTACTTCTGTAGGTGCTAAACTAAGCTGTCATTCTGATTCTCAGCCATATTTGTTAGCTTTTTCTAATCCATATTATTGTGACAAGTTACAACAGCTGAAAATCTTACTGTTTATGTTAATTCTAAAGAAAAGGCAGGTTTCTAATACCATGGTGTTTCTAAGAAGGATATATAGTTATGAATGATGATTACAAATACTTACTCTGCTTGTAATAAATATTTCCTGCATTTGAAAAGAGAGTTCTGAAAACTTTCCAGACTTACATTAGCACTGAATAGTCTGCCAGGAAGAAGCTGAAAATGAGTTGTCTGAGTTAAGAGTATATTGTAGTGAAACAGATTGGAGAATGTCATCTTCCATTTTCCTCTAACTCAAGTTTCCTTCCTTTTGTCTCTGCTGATTTTTAGCTATGATCATTTTCAATAAAAATAATTGAGTTTTGCAGTTATTCATGTACTTGCAATTGAATTTCTTGTGATGGAAATTGAAACTTTGGAGGTCTCAAGCTTGTTTTTTTGGGGCATTGTATAATGTGGTTTTTTTGCAAATGCCTAAGTTTGTTTAATTGGAAAATTTCTTAATTAATTTGGGTGAACAGTTTGGATCAGCTGTTCTTAGGATTCCTTTCTCAGCAGTGATAGTAGGTTGTAAGGAGTTCAGTGCTGCAGTGAGACAATAGGTGGTCTGAAGGTGAATTTTTTTTTTTACGAAAGGTGTCCTTTGAATCCTTGCTCCTTGTAATGCTGAAGTTTTACATAAAGCACTCTTTCCAAAGTGTGACAGCCATTATTGTTGCATGGGTTTGCAAAGCTAGAGATTTGGTTTCTGTTTGGCATTGATAGATAACACTGGTTTATTTATCTAACCTTGTTTTCCTCTCTGTTTCAATGCAGGCATCTCTTGTGGAAAGTCCATGATTAGCTCCATGAGTCTCATGGGAGGAAGCAGTGGTGCCCCACTGTATGACAGAAACCATGTTACTGGAGCATCTTCAAGTAGCTCATCCAGCACTAAAGCCACTTTCTACCCACAGGTATGTCTTGGAAATACACTGGTGAGTTAGGTACCTCCTGCTTATGAAGAAAGGAAAGGTGGAACTCTGTGCTTCCTAAGTAGATGTTAACAACTGTTAACAACTCTTGGGTGTTACTGTTTATGATGTGCAGGCCCATTTTGATGCTCACTGAACTTCACAAAAGGGCTTTGTTGCAGTCCATCAGGATTATGCAGTTCTCTGTGATGTCCAAAATGTTTTGTTGTCAGAGTGATACTCAGCTGGTTTGTTCCTGGATACTTCTGTTCTTCCCTTGGAGATGCCACCTCCTTTGTTCTTTGTTAACTCTGATGGACGTGGCCCAATGATATTTTGCACTGCCCAATGCTGCAGGCACGCATGGAATAATAAGGCAAGCAAAATGAAGCAGGACTGGAATGCAAACGTGTATGAAATAAGTGTGTCTTGCTGTTTAGATAAAGTATTGGTTGTTGATTCAGAAAAACAAGTGTATGCACTGGGGGAAAACACTGGTACAGCAGGGTGAGGCAGAGGTTACTTGCAATTTTTCAGCTATAATTTAGCTTCATTTCTGATTTTTGAGTGTTGGAAGTGACAGAATTCTCGACCCCATATCACAGTTTCACAGATTCCAAGATGTATATTCTGAATGGAAAGAGTTCTCTCTGAATATGTAGGAGACACATACAAAGGCTCCTGTTTGCCAGCATATTTTGTCATGACTTTTTTTCCCCATTGTGCTTCTGAGCAATACACCCATTGCCTTTTAGGTACACACAACAAGCTTACAGAATTGATCTGCCAGCTATGGAGGGGATTTTTGTGTAGTGTTGAATTAGGAGTCCACACCCTGTGTGGGTACACATGCATTTGTGTTTACACATAAGCTCTTATGCTGTGTGTGGGCATTTTGATTGATAGCATTTTGGCCACTTACAAAGGTACTGTCCCTTTAAGAAGGGCAAAAATGGAAAAGAGTTTTGTGAGCTTATCTGTTGGTAAGGTAAAATTGGATACTTAATTCTTCCATTGCCTTCTCTGTGGGGCCACCAAGAAGCCAATGTTTGGAACTCAGCAGCCCTCCTAATTCAGCTTGTCTCATATCACCAGTGTCTCTGTAATGTGCTGAACAATTTCATGCTAGACCTGACTGATGTGTCAGTACCACACTAGAAAGGATGAACAGAAAAAACACTTACTTAAATGAAGCTTGAGAGAGAAAAGAAGCCCAAGAGCTGATCTGCCTGTGTGATTCTATGGGATCTGTGTCAGTCAAAAGATCAATTCTTCCGTTTGACTTCTGGCCTAAGTTAATCTGACTGTCACTGGGAATTCTTTTTCCACACTTTGCTATGTCAGCCAGAGCCTGCAGGGATGTTATCAGCATTTCCTTCATGAAAGACATGCAGGGTTCTTAGAAGGAAGCTGTTGCAAAGACTTTGTTACATTAAGGTACTGCTTAATCCAAATGTTTTGGTGAGTTCTGCCTGGTAGCTAATTACCCAGCCTTATGTTAATAATCAAAAGGACAGATGTGAGCATCTTCATTTTCTTGGCTTTTTTGGTTTGTTTAAAACATCTTAGTGGTACTGAGAGGTGCTCCAGTGAATAGAGACTGGGAAAGAATCAATGTCAGTGAAGTTATGCCAGTGTGTATACCTGAGAACCTGGCTACAGGCATCCTGGCTGACAGTGTTTGCTATATTTAGTCTCAGCATGAAATGGTTTTGATGCAGCTCAGAGTATCAGTAGCGTGCAGTGCTCCTCCAAGGAAGAAGATTGCTGAAAGATGCTCTTGGGGCAGTTACTCATCACTGCCCACAGCTGGCAAAGGAGGGTGTTCAAGCTGTCTCCTTTCAATGAATCTGGGTGCAGGGCTTGCCAGTATTAGTAACAGCTCAGCTCAAAGGCCAGGAATCACTTTGCTGGACGTGAAGCCCCAAAAGTGATCCTCACTCCAGTGATTTTAAAGAGTTTTTGTGGGAGAAGAGCAGAGGCAGAGGAAGGATGGTCAGTGGGGCAGCCATGAGTTGGCAGTGTACAAGATGTGCACATCAGTAGCAAGGCTCAGTCAACAGCAATGGTGTAATTTTCCACACTGGCAGAATGAAATACTCGTTGTGGGTTTAGGCCAATGTCCTGCTGGCTGTGTCAGTTTCAGCTTCCTGCTGCTGGAAGAATCCTAAATAATTTTGAAGCCTGCTAAACTTTTTCCTTGTGTGAAGGCTACCAGTAACTGTGTGTAAGCTCTCATGGCCATATGTGTGTGTGCTGCCTGTATGCACATGTAGACAGGCTATAAATATTTTTTAGCTTATAGGCTTTTTGCAATGTGAACTCTGCCAAAATATTTACAGAACAAGGGTAAAAAATGAAGCATTCAGGGAAGGATGGGGTTTTATTAGTTATAGTAAAGAACTTTGCTTCCTGACCCTGCTATTGACATGTTTAGGGTCCGGGAGTGGAACATACTTTATTTCCCATTAGCATCTGCTGAGGATGCTATCAGTCCTTATGTCCAAGGAAATGCGCTCAGATTCAGCCAAACTGGGTCTCATCTCCAGTTTTATTCCAGCCTTCCAGCATAGTAACAGATGTGGCAAGGAAGAAAATTCCCTGTGAACTTTGAAGGCCTGCACAGTACCTAAGTCCAAAGTAAAATCTTAGAAGGAACATCTGTGATCTTTGAAAATGCATTCACACATCTAAGCAGCTAGGAGAGGAAACTGGAATAAGGATGAATGACAGGGTGAAGGTATAAATACTATTTTCAATCTAAAAAAATATATAATTAACTCAAAATTTCACACTTCTTTTCCTGTTGTTTCTAGATTTTGAACCCACCTCCTTCCCCAGCTACTGATCGCTCCTTATACAACGCAGAGATGTTTTATTCCTCAAACATTCCTTCAAACACAAGATCTTACAGGTACAGTTCAGATAAAAAGGTTTGCTAAATCTTACATTTATCTGCCTTTAGTTTTGGATATTGTTCAGACTTCATTTAAAAATATTTTCTTCTTTCATTAAATGACCATTCAAATTATGTATATTATACTGCTATGTAACACTTCCTGAGCATCCTGTATAGAGATTGGTGTTTTCTGCTCATTCACTTCAGCTTACCTTAAAACTCTTTCATAAGTCAAGCTATTTGTTAGTGGCTGGGCTGAATGGTCATAGTGGTCTCCTCTGGTAGGAGGTTAGGGGCTGGTGCTGCTTGCTAAGGGTAGTTGTGCCATTCAAAATGAACACAGTTCAGGTACTTCTTGTTGGATTTCTCTGAGAGTCTGAATTAAGGCTCATGCAGTGTTAATGAACAGCCCTCTCGACTGAACACACTGAGCTGTTCAACCTCTTTCTCTTTCCTTACTTTTCTCCCCACACTGCAACTAACGCATGTGCTCTTTTCTTTTTTGTGTACAGGCCGTACCTTATACGAGGGATAGCTCCACCCACGACGCCCTGCAGCACCGATGTGTGTGACAGTGACTATACCACGAGCCGATGGAAGGCCAACAAATATTATATAGATTTAAATTCAGACTCAGACCCTTACCCCCCTCCACCCACACCTCGCAGTCAGTACATGTCAGCGGAAGAAAGTTGCCCTCCATCTCCTGCCACGGAACGAAGCTATTTTCACCTCTACCCCCCTCCACCCTCTCCTTGTACAGACTCTTCATGACCTCAACAGAAGGAACTTTTCCTGTAAATATTTTAAAATATGAACAGATTTAAAGTATATATTTTATGATTTAAAAATAAATCTGGGTGGGAATTAAACAAAACTAAATGTGAATAAAAATGGGTGGGAGGGGTGGGGCTGTGAAAAATTGTACAGAGGAAGAATATTTATAAAATTGACTTTTTTAACTTAATTTCCATTCTTTTGTGCCATATTTGCCTTTTTGAAGTCACGTAACTGACTCAGTCTCCAAAGGATTTGGGGAGGGAATGTTGAAACTCTGCATTTTTAAGTCACCTTTTTACATGCAAAAAGTGTATGTAGTTCTTTTTGTTAATGTGAGACAAGAAAACAAAGTGGCTTGTGGGAAGGCAGGTCGTCTAAAGAAAGATGCAGGCTTATTCCTAGAGAAGAAAAACCCATTTAAATACAATTGTCAGTATCATCCTTTCACCACCACTGGAAGAAAACATGCAGGATCACAACCCTTAGATGCTCCTGTTTGCAAGTGAGTTGAATGCTTCGCAGCAGAACTTGAGTGCCAAGACCTGAGTTTCAATCCTTCCTCTCCATCTGCTTAGCACTGAGCTGAAGGAACACTTCTCTTGGCCAAACCTTCCAGCTTAACTAAACCCACAGGCATCATGTCCTACCTCATGTCAGTGGCACTCTGCACATGGCCAATTCTGTAACTGATTCAGGCTAAATAAGATCAGTCCTAAAAAATTTGGTTTAGTCCCAGCCAGTTCCTCACCAGACTGGGTGAATAGTAGCAGAAGCAGTTCTTCTGACATGTGGGTGAGAGCAAGGGTCAGGTTTAAAGCGATATTTAAGCTAAGAGAAATGCCCAACACACTGCAGATTTGGTCAGACTCGCCATTTTTATAGTGATGCAGCCAAGTTCCTTCATTCTTTCTTGTGAAGCTTTGGTGGCTGTCTGGGAGGAAGCTGTAATAATCAGCTGCTTCTAAAAACAGAGTGCTAGTTTTCTTTTTCTCAGAAGTCCTGTAATCACTGTGCCAGGTTTCTGAGGTGTTCACCCATGTTGAGTTGATCAGAGAATTGCTTCATGTCTTAGTATTCGTTTTCCAAAGTGGAACAAAAGGCTCACTTGTATTCAAATGAAGAAAGTTGTTTAGGTTTGAACTGGTGTTTGTGGAAAAATGATATCTGTATAGCTCAAATCAAAACTCTATTTAGTCATATCTCATAAAAATTTGCTACATGATTCAAATTTAGAAATAGGTAGAAAAAAGAGGAGGGACAAAAGACAAATACTTCTTTTCTATTCATGTTGATACAAAAATTATAAACTTGTACAAACTGCTGTGACCTCAGGACATCAAGGTCAGCAAAGTGCTTGTTCCCATTCCTACAAAAAACCCATTAGGGAATGGGGGAGCTAGAATCAATCCCTTTCAAATTCAGAAGACAAATTTTTGCTTTAATTGCTCTTTCTCTGTAGTAAAAAGGATTGGGTATTGTATGGCACTTTATAAATTCAGCACTGGTGATGATAATGTGAGTGCCTGCTTGGGACATCTGAGGGAAGGTCTGAATATGCAAACTTGCACCTGTTTCTGCAGCTGCTCAATAACAGATGTGTTGGGGCTTCAACAGCTTTAATATTGATGGCAGCAATGAAAGTTTTTTCTTGTTTGAACTGAAATTGTACTTGGCTTTGGGTCTTTTTAGCAAATTACTTGAGAGCACATCAGAGGAATCCTACAACTCCAGGAGAGAGGTCTTTGTTGTGGTGGAAGGGCTGGGACACAGTGTTCTAATCCACTTTGTGTTTCCAGATTAGTCCAGATCTGTTCTTCCTGTCTGCATAGTTCAAGGATAGGATTTGTGCTGTCACTGGTGTGTTACTGAAAGTCCTAAAGTAGCTTTTACTACCTTCATGCCTAAATTTTTACTTGAGAGATTAAGCACAAAGAAGATGATTTTTCATAGAGAAAATTACAGAAATTTCCTCATCTCCTATCAACATTAGCAATTTTGTGCTATGCTGTGATGGGCAAGGTCATAGTTTGTTACTCTTGGAGTGATCTAGCCAATCTCTGAACTGATAGTTTGAAAGAAAGCAATTCTCACGTGATCATGCTTCAATTAACTAAATTAGGAATGTACATCCACGTATTTTATGTGGTTGTTTTCCATATTACACAAGTTGTATAAAAGAGTATTTGTTCTGCATTACAGCAGTTGGTAGTCCAATTTCATATCATACGTAATTTTCTGCTTGATAAGTATTCACTGTTTCTAATGAATTCATAGTTGTTTCATGTCACAGTTCTATCTTAGAGATATTCCACATTAATTTTCCTGTATTCCTGTGATGACACTGGATGCAGAATTACTTAAATTTTTTTTGTTAAACCACTGATCTTTTTAAGAGCCATAACTCTAAGAATCTTAACCACTTCATCTGAAGACTTGTATCCTATTACAAACACTGGATTTGAGTCCAAGAAAATTAGCATTTTTACTGAGAACTGAACTGTCTTAAGAGTCACATTCTTTTGGTTCTTAGGTTTTAAGAAGGAGGGAAGCACTTGCTGAATTGGGTGAACTAAGAGCACATTTTTATTTCAGTTGAACATTCATCGCCTCTTGCTGTTGATGTTTGCTGAGGAATTGCCTTCTCTGAGTCACTTGAAGTTTGGTGGTGAAAATCAGGGCTCCACACTGCTTGATATTACTGACATTAAAAGCCTTTTTTTTAGAAAAGATTGTGTACAAGTTTAGCATCTTAACATTTAATATTAAATATTATTTTTGATTGCTGTAGACTATATACTTTGAAAGGATTACTGCACTCCTGGTGTTAGACCAGGAAGAAAATATGAGCAACAGGAACGACTTCTTTCCAGAATATCCCCACTGTGTTCTTAGTGGTTTCCCTCCTGTGAACTTTCAGGGTAAAACATAGAAAATAGGTGCAATTTTTTTAGATAAGGATGAGGACTTGCAGGAATTAGTGAGTGCACATGAGAAATTCTGACAGTTCAGGGATGAGTAGGAAATGTGTGTGGGAAAGTTACATTTTGGTGAGGCTTAAGCATAGTTTTATTAACTCAGAAATTTTCTGTGAGAAAGTTGACTGAAACATTTTAAGAGTTCTACCCTAATAACCTGCAGAGGGGTACATGTGATTCAGCTACCCATGTGAGCTTGTGAGTACTTGAATCAGTGTTTTCAACCACTGTTTTCCAAGCCCATTGTGACTGCATGTTAACACTTAAAACAACTCAGGGTGTAACAAGGAATGGTGTCTGGAGAGCACCCAGTAGTGGGCAAATGATATAGTTGATTGTGTGTTAGATTTAAAGGACAGATGGTCCAGCAGAGAGCAGCTTACCTGTCCTGCAGTGCTGTCATGAAAGCAGCCACGTGGGTCTTACCTCCTGTAGAATTTGTCCCATCTGCAGGGCAGGTGTAGCAGCAGTGTGAGGCTGTAAGGTAAATGGACAAGAAATCATCTTTGACAGTCAAGGATTCTTTCATTTCAAGGAACAGTTTGTGCAAATTACAGCTTGACTTCAGCTAGACTGGTCTATAGCCACTGCACCTTTAAATTTGCAGTAGAAGTAGTGAATTTGTTCTAGATGAGTCTGGGGAAACTTCATGAGCACTATCCCAGCTGCCTTACTTAGATTTCTTACTCATATTTCTTCTGTCTGGACGGATCACTAGGCAAACATTAACCTAAATCTGTATGTGTGACAAATAATAATTTCTTCAGGATAGTGTTCTAGTACAAAATGCTCTGTGTTTAAAAATAAGATTATGCCATTATCAGCATATTCTAAAGGGAAAGGCAGAAATGAGTGGGAAACAAAATTCTTTTGATTTTCAGTAATAAGCCTTTATTTCTATGGTTTGGCAAGGTACAGGCACTTCCCTAAAAGTTCTGACTCTTTTCAAAAAAGTAACAACCAAACGGTCTGTTCCCTCAATAGCTGTTTTACAGACTTAGGATGGGCTTTCTGGAAATCTCCAGGCTTGTTCACCCTAGATCTGTTTTCCACCTGGTATCTAGAACGTCATGTGCAAGGTCCAGGTCTCATGATGTTCTCACAGTTTTTATGCCAAAAACATTTGGTGTTTCTTGGATTCTGGGGCTTTTGACATTGTGATGCTCTGTGCACAGAGTGAGAAAGGAGGATGCAGGAGCACTCAAGTAAGAGCTGGTCACACTGGGCTGATGTCACTCCTCCCTGGCCTGCAGGGAGAGATCCCTTTGCTGGGAAGGGCTCTTGTGCTGCCCTTCTCAAAACCTCTCCAGCATGTTGTGCTACTTCACAAGTTTTCTCAGTTAGACATCACAAAAGTTGTGTGTCCTGTTGGCCTCAAGCATTTTTGGAAGCAGATCTCTTCTGTCATTTTTTGGGGGTTTATATTGAGTCAGTCAAATGAGTAGCTGTGCTTACAATTGTACTACAAATGATATCCATTAATGTTGGGAAATGAAAACAGAAGGCAAGCGTGTTCCCAATAATTAATAACAGGCATGACTGCCTGGCACAGGGCCTTGAATTAGAAGGAATATATTTGCTATTACAGTGCTGAAGGACATTTTATAAAGGTCAATGCATGGACAGAGACAAACCACAGTCAAAGATAACTGTTTACAGCTCAGTCATTTGGTGGCTATTGTGTGTTGTGACTCAATTATGAATTTTAAGTAGAGTCCTCCTTGTAAATTTGCTTTGTTTAAAGAGGTTCATGGAAGGCTGAATCCTAAACTCTGAGAGGTGTCTGCTGCTGTTCCCTTAGGTACTGCAACACTTTCTGTTCATCATTATATATAAAACTCCCTTTCTACAGCAGTTGTAAGTTTAGCTAAACAGTTTAAGGTATTTACTACACGTTAAAAGAAATATTTAATAGGCATAGGTATTTTCAATCCTATTAGGTGTTCTACCTCTCCTTCCTGAGAACACTTCGTCTGGATTTTCTAAAGGGTGATTTTCTTTCGTTTGTTTATTTTGAGGTTGGCCAGCTATGCTGTGAGCTTTTTCACATAGAATCATACTCCCTGTAAGAAAAGAAAAAAATTAGTTTAAATTAGTATTAAGCCTGCTGATTGGAATGATGGAAACCAGTCTGCTATGTCTTCTGCATGCCACAACAAAGTCCTTCAAAATGCCATGTTGTGACATGCTGACAGTGCTTCCAACCACCTGTGCCAAGCTGCCACATCCTGGCTGTTCCCAGCATGAACCACAGCCCTTGTTCCACCTCTGGAGTCAGGGCTAGGTCCTCACCAGCCAGCACAGAACCCTGGTGGGTAGAAGATCACAATATCAGTTCCTAAACAGGTTGGTTTGTGTTGACAAAATACATGCGGAGAATGTGCTTAGAAGGGTTGTCAGAGGAGAAAAGCAAGTTTGACAGCTCCAGTGAGAGACTAACTCACTGACACCTGAAAAGTGAGTGCTCCCACTGCTGCACCTCGGTGTGGATAAGAATGAGGCTGCTCTGGGACAGCATTCCTGGGGTGTGACAGAGGGAGTGATATTTCCGTTTGATCTGAGATCCTGCAGCCTGTTAATAGCTGTGCCTGGAATTCATCAGCCTGTGGAGGTGAAACAAAAAGCGTTGGAAGTGTGAGGACGGCTGTGTGAAGTTTGGGGGTATCACAAACACAACTCTAACCCAGACCGTTTTCCTACTCACCTACTTGTATCACAATTGCTGCTATTGTAAATGTACAAGAATATACAAAGAGTACCGAGAATTTTTATATAACCCACATGTAATCTTTTTATATTTATATTAAATTGTGTATTCTGCAAACAGCCTAATAATTGCAGCTTTATGTGTATCATTTTGTAGCATTTGTTACCTCAGAAGACAACCAAACCCAATACTTCAGTGCCTTGTGTATTTTAAACAGATTAACATATAAACTGAGGGGAAAGGAAAGTAGATTGTACTCTGCTGGTTTTAACAAAGCTTTGTATTACTGTTAGGGTTCTCTTCAGTTTAAATACATACAGCCACAAGTTGTGGAACTAACTGAAAGCTTACGATTTTGGAGGGGTTTTTTAGAGCATGCGTGTTTTGAATTTGTAATGTATTGGAGTTTCTCTCAAATGCATTCTTTCAAGTTAATTTTGATTTATATTTTCATATCTATTTCAACAGACATCCCAATACTTGTCAAAAACACATAGCATTTTAAAAAAATGCCAGTGACTGATATTTACATGTTTGGGGATTAAATTAATGCTGTTTTCAGCATGTCACAATTTTCAATAGAGCCATAAAATCTTTATGTGTTACAGAAAGTCTTTATCAATTATTTTTCCAAGCATGGCCTTCTAGCACACAAATGATTTGGTAATAGTGTTGTAAAACAATCTTTGAGGCTGTCATCACTTCAGACCATTGTACGCTAACAATTTTCTGGTCATGAAACTGCAATGTTTCTTTATGTTAACAAAACCAAAGGCTTGTTTGAAGTAACTGGTATTTTGTATAAATATTTGTACAGATAACAGACTCTGCTTTTGTACTATAGATTATGTGGATTTTGTTTTATAATAAATGCTTTAAAAAGAAATGCTTAGCAGCCTTTTTATGAGCAAAGCTGTTTCATCACCTACAGTAGAGAACAACCAGCCATTATCACAACTGTTTTAGATACTATTTAAGATAAGGATAGTGCTGTCTCCTTGGTTTAATTTTAGAAATGTACAACAGTGAGAGCTGGAAAGCAAATCACCTTTAGAATTAGAGTTGTTAGCTATAGAACTTACCACAAGTTTGTCAGCTTCATGACCTTACAAAAATGGTTATACTCCATAGGTACAATCTCAATTGTTCTGACTAGGCCAGATCTGATTTGCATTTCCTTTTTTATTGTGTGGTATCTTTCAAACTGATGCTTTGATGTCAAAGTAAATTATTTAAATAATGGCTTTTTTATTTTTTTATGGTGAACATACTTGAAAACTAATTCAAGTTGAGTCTAGTTTGTCTTGATTTATGTGCTCAATATTGGTGGTCCCAGATTTGTGAGACTTAACCTAGAAGTCAAAATGATTTTCAGTGGAGCTATCCTTTCTCCTGCCTGCTGGTTATATGGGACTCAGACTGAAGTGTTCCTGAGCAGTCATCAGCAGTTCTGTTTCTTCTGATTTTTCCAGGCTGGAGAAAAAATAGAGCATACACATGCAGAGACCTGCTTGTTTCCTACAAAGTTCCTCCAGGTTTTGCATCATACTGAACCAGAAAATGTCAAAAGATTTTTCCTCTTAGTCACATTATCCTTGCTGATAGTGCTTAATATAAATGGACTGTGGAGCAGCCATATGATGACTGCCTAGACCTAGTGATTTATACCATCACCGATTAGGATGGATTTGTGTCTTGAACGAAAATGACAAATCTGAACTTTTGGTGCTCTGCTCAGCTTGGAACAGGCCTTCCATCATCCTATTGTGTTAAAAAAGTTGGACCAAATTACCCAGAAGTACAGAAAGATTTTTAGGATTCCATATGGCGTGAAGCAGAACAGCCCCACTCTTCTTTCTGGAACTGCTGGCTGTAGCTAGGCTTTCTCTCCTGAAAAGATGCACAAGGTCCTCTAGGAGTGAGCTCTGTCTGACACTGGCTGGCTGCAGGGAGGTGTCTGATACATTTATCCCACACAACAATACAGATTTCTGCACAGCATGCCTATCATTCTGACTCCTAGTGCCTTAATCCCAGATGTTTCCTGAAACCAGAGGACACAGTATTTTCTTTTTGCTCCAGAAAAGCTTGCTCAGCTGTCTGGATGGATCTTTGTAGCCTGACACTCCCACAGCTTACAGACTTTTTAACGTTGTAATTGAGAAATAAAGCTCTGATACATCATTTTTCTGGATGGAATCTAAATACATTCCCAGGGCTGAACCTGTGGTCACAGGGAAGGGGGTCTAATTCCAAATGCACTGGTCCCAACCTTTTATGAAATTGCCCCAGCTGTTACTGTCAGTGGCAGGGCAGAGCAAGGTGTTTGGCTGATTTTGTGCAGCATCACTGAAGATTGAAATGAATAACTGTGTCTGGAGGTGCTAGGAATTGGCTAAAGTGGTTGAAATGCATTCTGCCACAGCATGGGTGCACTCAAGATCAGCCTGCTCCTAACCTATTCAGCTTCATGGATGTCTTTCCATGCTTTATGCCAGCCTCAAAGCTTCTGTACACATGGTGGTTGCTCCAAAAGACAAATATCACAAATACCTAATGCCATTCCTCTCTCCTCCTTTCTCCTAGCTTTTACTGCCTAGCAGACATTGTATCACATGGAATATATCCCTTTCGTCAGTGGTGGGGATGTCCCTGCCTAGATACTGCCCACTCCCCATCCTACTGGTGAGGGGTTAACGCTGGAGAGACAGCACTGATGCTGTGGCAGTGCTGCTCAGGGGCAGCCAAAACACCGGGATGTTACCTGCAATGCAAAGCACAGCACTAGGAGAGCTGCTCTGGGGAAAATGAGCTCCATGTCAAGCAGACCCAGGCAGACAGTGAGCTAACTGTGCCCACACACTGCCAAAAAACCCACATAAAGTTATGGGGAGGATTCTTATCTGCTCAGAAAGCATAGAGAGAAAGAGTGCTGGTGTGCACAAGAACCAGTGCTCTTGTGGGTTTAGACATCACAAAAGGCACCTGTTATAATTAAAACTGGAGACAAAGGCAGCCTCTGAGAAATGGAGGCTTGATGAGCCAGGTAATTGCTGGACTCTGAGTATGTTGAAGAAATGAGGCAAGGATGGTAACTGCAAAGGGCATTGCCAGATCAGCTGGCTAAGATCATAGCTACAGTGAACATTAGGACAAGCAATTTACTTAGGTCTGCTCATTTTGGGTTTTGATGGATTCCTCACAGAACACAACAGCCGGAAGAGGCATGGCAAGGGCAGGATAAGGTCTTGCAATTAGAGACTGGTCTCTTGTCTGCAATTAACATGAATTGTAAACAGGCTTGAAGCTAGAGTGGCTTTTGGAATAGAAAAATATCAACAGTTTGCATATATTCTGAACAGCAAAGACAGGATCTGGGTTCACCCTAATTGAAGTTAATGCCTTCTGTTACAGTTTCCAAAGGCAGAGCTTCTGTGGCAATAAATCTGATTTCAGGGATAGCAACAGCTTTGACAATCTATCACTTGGGGAACAATGTTTATTACTGAACTTTGCATGGCCTAGAAGGGCATCAGAAAGACTAATGGGAACAGGGACAATTGTTCTCCATTGTATTTTAATTTGGCTTAGCAGGCTATTGTTACAGGTTTAATTGGGACTTAATTCTTAGACAATTTCTCTTATAGTGATCTGAATTCCTTGGTTGTAAGGAAACAGATTTAGTGCTTATGCTCATTTTACTGTAGGCATTGTACATTGGAAGTCACTGAAAGTCAGAATAGAATTTGGGCATCAGGCTTCAAAAGCTTGTCAATTCCCATGCTATACATAGCCTGCAGCATTTGGAAGGGTTGATATTCTCAGCTTCTCTTTCCTGTTGTAGATGTTTGTATCAGTGCTGGGAACAATAGAATGGCAAGTGTTCAGTAGTTGGATTTGCTGGATTCAGACTAGACACAAATGCTCAGGTAGGTGGGAGCTGATGTGCTGTCATGCTTTAGGAGTGCTACTCTCCAATTCAATGTCCCCACCGAGACAGCAACAATAACAAAAAGTAACAAAAAGTATAACAAAAGTGTAAAAAGGTGGACAAGAAGAGGGTGATTTAAGTGCACAACGCTGGCCAAGTCCCAGATAATGAAAACAAACGGTGGAAGACTTCCCTCTGCCTGCCATACTCTTCTCTGACTGGAAAATAAATCCTTTTTCTCAGAAGTAAGGGTAAAAAGGTTCCCTCTCCATTCAGTTCTCATTCCTGCTTGTTAACACCTGATATGCTACAGGAGCCAGCAATAAACTGAAGCCCAGATGTATTACATTTCTCAATCTGAATATTAAGCTTAGCCTTTACAGGAAGATTAATAAGGAATCGTGGCAGATATGTGAATTTTGTGTATTTTGGTCCTTTTTCTTACCCCTTTCCTCTGCAGTTTTGCTTGCTGTATCCATGAAATACTGAAGTCTAAAGTTAGAGGTAAGATAAGCAAGTGCTCAGAGGACCTGTTTGCTACCCCAGTTCCTGGGGAGCAGTGTTACCTGGGGGATGAATGCTGTGTGTGAACAAACTCAGGAAGAGTTAAACAGGGCTCAAGGGAGTTCCAGGTTTGAGACTCTAAAATGTTGAAAGCTGACTGCTGCATCTGTACAGGATGAAGCAGCACGCTTCAACTGAAAGCTGAATGAGAACCCATTTGTATTTACTTGGAGGACCAGACCTAGAAAGTCAGGAATTGGTGCTGAATGAGATTGTGGAATATGTGCATCATCTCTTAAATTTAGCCTTGTGAGGGATAGTGTATTTTGTCTCATTTTATAAGCTGGTATCTTATATGCATCTAGAACTGAGGGTAGGTTTAGTGAACTGAGTGCTTGAAGAGTCTAGTTTATTTCCAGATCCTGCTGGATTTCCAGAGATGCCGCTAACAAGGAAACATTTAGAATCCCATCTTCAGCCTTGTTCCAGAAGTACTTCTCAGAGGTTAGGCCCTGTAAAGACAGTAGTAGGTGTAGGGACAACATCTTCCCAGTCTTACAACAGAAGATTGGATTTCATTGCCGTGACTGCATTTTAGGTTGGGGAAGAAAGTCCTAAAGAGGCACAGGATGGTTTTTCAGCTTGCTAAAAAAAAAATGCAGAGGGCAGGTGTCAAAGGAACGGTGTATTTTCTTCCAATTTTACTAAAAGGTTTTTTTCTCTGGCTAGATAAAAAGAAATTTTCAGTCATTTTCAAAGGAATTTTCACTTCCTTCATATATTCTGTGTCATTTGAGGTTGTTTAAAACACTTTAAATTACAGTATCTTTTGTAGGCGCA
>VRYO01001269.1:29484323-29508400 GCA_009812075.1 Sialia sialis | reverse complement strand
AGCATCTCTGCTAGCTAACAGTTTGCTTGGTGCCTGATTTCAGCATCAGTATCATGAGACTTATGCAGGTTTTCAGAACCAAGTTATCAATCTATTTCTCTATCCCCTCATTTTCTTCTTTGGGGGGAAATGTTCTTTGTGGAAGGTATGGAAATCCTAAGATGAGAATCAGGAAAAGGCAAATGACCAGAGGGAGCAAGGGATCTTTTGCAGTGGGGGGGGAGACACCAAAACAGAAAACCAGTTCTTATAAGACTTATTTGCAGAGACACCTGCATTTATGGATAGGGAGGATTTAGTATTACCAAGAAAAAGCAGTGCAGTAAAGGGAATCATCAGCATATCTGTAGTTTTCTCTTTTCTTCTTGCCTACCATGGGGTAAGTGCAGATTCTGTTTGCTGACTGAGTGTTGTTTGACAGCAGCGGAAATAACTTCTCTCATGTGGACTGTTTGTTTGTCTCTGACAAGAAATATGCTGGTGCCCAACCTGCCCACAGATATCCTTGTCCTTTGGGTTGGAAGAGCCAGTGTTTTGCTGCTTACTTCTAAAAAGAAAGATATTCCAGCAATGATGCATCTCTTCTTGGTGTTAAAAAGCTCTGACAATTGATCCTTTTGGTGTTGTTGAAAATAGTTATCTGTCTATACACATATATATGCACATTTTCTTCCCTGTCCCTCACTTCTGTACTGTCCCTTTTTGGAGGTTATGGATATAAAATTGCTATGTTAAAAAAAATTCCTATGTGTCCTGGGTTGGTGTATAAAATTGTTCTAGATATATATTTGTAATTTCTACATACGCTTGGATCTGAGTGCTTGGGAATCCTGAGGAATTAACTATCCTTCACGTTATTGAATTGAAATCAACCCCTGCATATATCCCAAGTCAAGCCAGATTCCCATGCAGAAATTGTACATTTACTCCCCTGTTCATCACTTCTGTACTGTCCCTTCTTTGAGCTTTGCTGCATACCACAGGCTTAAATGGCTGTGCTGAGCCTCCTGTCCTTTGTGAAGGCTTTGTTCATGGGCAGATCAAACCTCAGGGATGCAAGTATGATTCTCTAGGGTCCCAAGCCAGCTGCAGGAGCTGGCAGAGCTGGGTGCTTGAAAATAATGTGTTCATACTCCAAACTGTGCTGTTTATTAGTTGCAGAAGTCCAGAGTTTAATTCAACAAAAATGAGATCCAACTTCTAGAGCTGCTTTGCTTTTCCTGTCCAGAGGGCAGAGGTTTACTTTGGGTGGCCTTTCTCTTTGCAGCTGATGAAATACCTGAAGACCTTCTCCTCCTTGCATGGGAAATCAAAGTTTGAAATGTCTGTGAACTCACAACCTGTACATGAGGCATATGGGAGTGCAGGAACTGATTATCTAAATGAGAACATGTAAGTAGTTAGAACTCAGTGTCTACTTCTGGCCCCTGCTGTTAATTCTTTCTGTAGATTGTGTGGGCTTTCACCACTGAACTTCACCAAATGTCTAGAATGCAGCAGCAATGTGTCAGCATGGGTATATTATATTCTCAGTCCCTCCCACAGGCTGAGGTGCCTGAGCACCTTCATCTGGGTTGTTGCAAGGGGAGACACTACGCTTCCCCTCCTGTTGGACCATCACTAACAGGAACAGGTAGGACTGTCCCAGGAGAATAGATCTTTTTTGTGGCAGCTTGAAGTTAAGATGAGAAATTAGTGAAAGGGCCTCTCTACTGCATTATTTATTCCCAATCACTGTACATCTGTACATACTCCCCCAAAGTCTGACAGAGTCATTATATTCTTGATCAAAACATGCCACCTGCTGTTTGTCAGAAGGGAGACATGTATAGACAATAAAGCCAGTGCATAAACTAACCAAACTGGAAATGTATTTGCATTGCAAAACCAGTCAAAAATCCTGAGTGCCACAGGTTAGAATCAGTGGCTCTTGGCCACTGTACAAAAATCACCTGGCAACACTACTCTCTTAGAATCATAGAATCATTAAGGTGGGAAATGACCAACAAGTAAAAGACTCTAACATTAGCATGTGTTCAACACTAAAAACCTTACCCCAAACTGCTCCGTCTGCATGCCTTCTGACATCTTCCAGGGATGGTGATTCTAACACTTGCCTGGGCAGCTTGTTCCAACACCTGACAACCCTTTTTCCCAACATTCAGTCTAAACCTTCCCTGTTGCTATTGGAAGCCCTTTCCTCTTGTCCTGTCACTTGTTTTTGGGAGAAGACATCAACTCCCCCCTTGTGACAACCACTCTAGACTGATAAGATCCCCCTGAGCCTCCTTTCTTCCAGGCTGGGCATCCCCATCCTCCTCAGCTGCTCCTCATAAGACCTGTGCTCCAGACCATTCTCCAGCTTTATTGCCCTTCTCTGGCCTCACTCCAGCATCTCAATTTCTTTCTTGCAGTGAGGGACCCAAAACCGAACTCAGGATTCAAGGTGTGACCTCACCAGTGCCCCAGATCCTTTCCCTAGTCCTGCTAGCCACACTATTTCTGATGGCCAAATGCCATTGGCCTTCTTGGCTACCTGTGCACTGCTGGCTCGTGTTCAGCTCCGGACAACCAGACCCTCCACGTGCTTTTCTACCTGACAGCTTTTCAGCCACTTTCCCCAAAGCCTGTAGCATTACATGGGTTTATTGTCACCCAAGGGCAGGACCTGGCATTTCCCCTTGAACCTCATGCGATTGGTTTGTCCCACCAATCCAGCCCGTCCAGATTCCTCTGCAGAGCCTTCCTACCCTCCAGGAGATCAGTGCTCCCACCCAGCCTGGTGTCATCTGTGAGCTGACTGAGGGTACTCCATCCCCTCAACCAGATCATTGATAGAGATATTAAACAGGACTAGCCCCAACACTGAGCCTTGGGGAAGCACCACTTCTTAATGGCCACCACCTGGATTTAATTCCAGCCACCACCATTTCTGGGCCCAGCCATCTAGCAAATTTTCTACTGAGCAAAGAGTGTACACATCCAAGCCATGAGCGGACAGTTTCCCCAGGACAATCCTGTGGAAAAAGTTGTCAGAGGCTTTATTGAGGGCCAGGAAGACAACATCCAAAGTCTTTCCCCCATCTATTAAGTCACCTTGTCATAGAAGATCAGGTTGTCAAGCAGCCTCCCAGCTGCCTTTCCCAAACCCATCCTGGCCAGCCCTGATCCCCTGGTTGCCCAGTATGTGCCACATGCTGGCACACAAGACAATCTGCTCCATGACCTTCCCTGGCACCAAGGTCAGGCTGGCAGCTCTGTGGCTCCCCAGATCCTCCTCCCACCCCCTGCTGTAGATGGGCGGTGCAGTTGGTGACTTCAGCCAGCTGGGATCCCCTGGTTCACCAGGACAGCTGACAAATGATTGGAAATGGCTTGGCAAACTCTTCCACCAGCTCCTCGGTGCCATTGGGTGGATCCTGTCAGGGCCTATCTGTATGTATTGTGTATGTCTAGATGTGTAGCAGGTTACTGACCATTTTATCCTGGATTATGAGGGCTTCATTTTGCTCCCCATCTATGCCTTCCAGCTCAGAGGGCTGAGTCCCTGGAGAATAACCGGTCTTGCTATTAGACTGATGCAAAGAAGGCATTAAGTAGCACCCTCTTTTCCACATCCTTTGTCACTGTCGACCTGCAAATCTGCAAATGCTGAGGGCCAGCAAGGCCAGAGCCTGGACAGCCTTGCAGATCACTGCTTACCATCCAGAGCCAAAGCACGAAATTGGCACTGCCTAAAAAAGCCACAGTGCAAGTGAACACTCCTGCTGCCTCCAGCTGAAAGTTCCTAACACAGGGCAAGGAATGGTCAAGCCAGGACACTACAGACTGCTGTTGAAGCAGATTACAAGGCAACGCCCAATATCTGCTTCATAAGAGCAGTGATAACAGAGGAGGCCTCTGGGAGGAAGCACTGCCTCTGTGAAAGGGAAAACTGAATGGAGACAGCAAAACATGCTTTAACTTTTGGTCAGCCCTGAAGTGGTTGGGTGGCTGCAAGGAGGAGATGAGGTGTCCTGGGACTTTTCAGCTGGTGCCTGCATGGCCTTTGGGATGATATTGAGAGGAGATTTTGTAGCACAGAAACAGAACTGCAAGCCTCTTTGATATGTGTGCAGTCCTCCCCCACCACTGCCTCCTAGATTATCTGCCTGTTGCTGCAGAGCAGTCCCCAAGGTCCTAAAGAAGTCTGCAGGACAGCCAGAGGTCCCCGGAAGGGCTGGGAGACACCATATGCTCTGCAAAGAGGGGAAAAAGGGAAGAAAGGGTTAAAGGACAGAGGGAGGGAGGGCTACATTAGCAGATGTCCAGGGCTGAAAAGTAGGTCACCTATTTCTGCCTTGGGGAGGCGGGGGGGGGGGAGGTGATTGAAAATCGACACTACATCAATGCACAAACAAAGCCAAGTAACAGAGCAAGGAGTGAGCCTTAGAAGCCTGACAGAAATCCTCCAAGTACACATACAGCTCTTCTAACACACCATACACAGATATTAATTAGGATTAATTTTAAAAATTTATTTTTACCCACTTAAACATAAATGCAATCACATAAGAGGAGGGGCTAATGAAAAAGATAAAAATGGAATGAAAAAGACCCAATAAAAGCAGAATTTCACTTATTATCCATCTGCAAGGCTTGGACAGATGTTCCAGGCTTTTTCAGCAGCTTTATGCACATTATTTAGGCCTAGACTCTCAAGGCTAAGTACTAACTCCTGCTGATGCCTTTGTGAGTCCTTGTGAGACAGACCCTTGCAAATAGTTCTGAGGTTGTGGTTTTCAGTGTTCTTGTGACTCTTAACATGAGAAGTTCCCATAGCATGAAGGTGAGGTGGTCTCTGCAAGGTGTTTCCTTCCTCAGATGTTCAATTACATGAAGAGTTAATTGCAATCACCTACACTTTTCAGGAATCTAATCCTGTGCTATGAGGGCAAGAAGGTCAAGACAGATGGGATGAGAAGGAGATGAGATAAAGGCAATTAGGTGGGTTTCTCCAGTCAGGTCAAGGTAGAGTCAGTATTAATAGTCCCTAAGTTATTGAAAGAAAAAATGAGGACAAATTCTGATCGATGTAAAAGCAGCCCCAGCACATACTCATCACACCACATTACCCCCAAAGATAAAAGCTATTGGACTCACTGTAACACAAAAGATCTTTCAGGTAGGAAAAAACAAAGGACTCTTATTATTTTGTATAATTTGTTCAGAAAACAGAATATTTCTTAAATCCTATAGATGTTTAAATGCCTTAACAAAAAACTTCTGAAATACTTTAGATGCTGCAGAAAACGTTGGGGATTTATCTGTTTGAGGATATCCCAGAACAGTTACCAGGCATTCTTCAGAGCTCTCTGGTGTAGGATGTTACAAGTACAGTTTAAAAACTCTCATTAATTGATGCCTTATTTCTTTCACAACGGTGAAATTACTTCTTTGGAAAGAAGCTGTCAGATTAAATCCTCAAACACGAGGAATTAAATCAGCTATTTAAAATCCAGACTTGGAGGGGGACTCAGGGAATGTTACACATTTGCTACAGTGAAGTCCTTGGTGGTATGAATTGAGTTTGGAGATATTTGCTCTCAAGCAGGGGCTGGAGAACTACCCTCCCCTTCTGGCATCTGTCTGACCATCCTAAGGTCAGTTCAAGTTCTGTTCAGCCTGGATATGGCATCTTTAGTGAGCCTGTGCCACTTTCCTAATTTAAAAAGGTTTAAATAAGCATTTTCAAGTGGGTCATGAGGTCTCTGCAAGGCATTTCCTATCTTAGAGATGGGAATTACCTGCAGAGTTCATTGTACTCACAGACTTTTTAGGAGCATAATCCCTTTGACAGGCATTCTTCATCTTTGCATACTGTTCCACACCATGAGAGCAGCCGGTCAGGACGGATAGGAAGAGAATAGGGTTGAGATAAAGAAAGCATCTTAATTTTCCTTGAAGTACTGTGAAGGTAATTTTTCCACCTTGTTTTTTCTTTGCACATGGTGAGCTGATCATAGTGGTCCTTCCTGGCATTGAGACAGGGAAGCACCTTCCTTTGTTTCCTCCTACCCAGTGGAACAATGGCTTAAAAACAGAGTTTGGCTCTGTGTTTCAGGGTTGCAGTACTTAAACTATGTACAAGTTTTCATCTTGACCAGTTTGGGGGAATGACACACCCTTTTCCATGGTGGAGTTGAACAGGAAGAAAGAGAAAAGAAAGGAAAATCTTAGAGCAAAAATAACCTATGACTGCTGCTTATGACATGCACTTCATTAGATGGCTGTGTTCCCAGGTTTGCCTGGGTAATCCAGCCTGTTTCTATCATCTCCTTCAGTCCCCTGCTACCATTTCACAGAAACTCAATAGTTACTAGGCAGCTGTATCATGGCTGGTTGGGAAATGACAAAATATATGCACTTTGCACGCTTGAAAAGCACCTTAATTTTCCTAGGAGAAGTACCATGAAGGTAATTTCTCTAACTTGTTTTTCCTCTGTGCTAGTTTAATCAGCTTAGCTATTAAAAGATAACATGGGCTTAGGACTATCATTAGACCAGAATGGTCATGTGGTTGTGCTGGTAATTAGCACTGTTTCTGAACAGTGAGACATTTTTTTAATGAGTAACTACATAACAAAACCAGTACCCAGTGCACATCTAATGAAGCAAAAGAAAAATGAATGCTCTTTCTCCTGAGATCTGTATTCAAGCACTTGTCTAGCAGCTTTCTTCTCTCTTTTCTCCTCTGTCATATTAGTATCTGTATCAAAAGCATTTTATTTCTTGAAATAGGATTAAGACACTGCAGTCTAAAATTGCAATCCTCCTGCTCAAGTGCTCTGTGAGCTTTAAGGTATCAAAACACCCTGGGAGGGCCCTGAGAGGGCCAAACAGGTGACATCTGAATCGTGGTGCAGAAGCTCTGTATCATTTGGCCTGAGTCCCCAGGAGTTCAGTTTGGTCAGCATCCCAAATCCTAGGCCTGCCTCCAGGATACTGGACTCTTTACAGCTCGAGTTTTTGGGTATGTTTTATTTTGAAGCACAGACAGAGGGAAAACCAATGGAGATGGATGCTCCTTTTATACAAGTCTTAATGAGACTGTGGTTTAGTTCCCATTTCCTTCCTTTGCCATGGAAATTTCAACCTGCACCTCCCAAATGTACCTATAATCACCAGATTACAAGCTCTCCTGGGGTGAGAATGTGCTGCCAGGCTCCTGTCAGGTCAGTTAGGACCAGAGGAGGATGAGCAGTGCTGTCCACCAGTCATGCAAGACAGCTTCTCTGTATCTGCACTGGGTGCTGCACGTGTGTGTTGTTTAATGGATATTAAATTCTGCTCACCTTTATCCCTAGACTTGAGCTTCAGTCTCAGATGCTTGTAACTATACATTATTCCTTCTGCTTAGGGTACACACCCTGTTTTATTACTAGAGCATAATTTGCTTCTGATGTTAATAACTGGGGTAACCAGATTTTCCCCTGTTCCCCATATTCCTAAGTGTTATGTTTGGATATAAATGTTTGGGACATAAACTGTAAGCCTCCAGCCCTTTTACCTGGACAAAATAACTCAAAGGCTCAAAGGAAACCACCCTGCATATGTATGGGGCAGGGCCTAATGTTTAGGATCATTAGGCATCCATTTTTTCTCCCATTTTCCAATGTAATGAGATATATGGATCTTCCAACAAATTATGTCAATTTGCCTTTTGACCATGCTCTCACCAGTCACTGTTTCCTCTGCTCTTTTAGAAAACTGATGAGAAGAAATTGATGCTTTCCCCATACTGCTGGCAGCCTTCAGAAAAAGAGAGGATCCATCCCAAAAGGGAAGGGGTTGATTAGTCAGGACAGCTTTCCTGTGTAGCTGCCCAGCAGGCTCCCATATCTGCATGCTGGGCCCCCACCGTGCACTGTGCTGGCAGGTCAACAGAGCTAACAGATCCTGTCTGCTGTTTGCTCCCAGGTGATATGCCATTGATTACTAGTGCTGGGCAAGTGGGAGAAAAGGATGACCAAAACTGATATATGCCCTCCCACAGAGATGGAAGGGGGATGGCCAAAGCATTCAAGAGAAAACAAAATGGGTTGGTGCCAAAACTTCCCTCCATGCCTATGTTCTTTCCAGCAGGGCCACAAGCATGGTATGGAGGTCCTATGCTACTCCCCAGCAGCTTTGCCTTAGAAGTGCTAATAGGATCAATGCTTGAAATGAGATTAGAAAACTGAACTTGAACATTTTGTTTCAACTAAATGGATTAACTTGTGGGCCTGGTGCAGGCAAACATCCATGTTCACTCTCAGGAGCATAACCATGAAGTTATTGTTCAGAAATGCTCCTTCTCTCTTCTTAAAGCTACTTAGTTTTCGCAATTTTAATAAGATGTTGGGCTAAACATTAAATCATTAAAATTCTTTAACAGGCTTTGTTTTCTCCTGAACTATAAGACAAACAATGAATTTTGTAAGGGCTATGTTTAAATCAGAGATGTTTCTATCTTGGCTGATCTTGCTCTACAAATATTAATTCAGTGTTAACAGATATAGACACTGGTGCAAGGCATCCAAGCGTCCTGCTTTTTCTATGTCTGTTCCCTACATGTAACTTGCCAGTGCTCAGAAGAGTGAACCTCAACCAGATTAAAAGAGGTTAAGCTATGACTTCATTTTATGCCTGAGTTGATTGAATAGCCAGATATCAGCAGTGGGGAGGTTCAGCCCCAGACCTGTGTGCAGGTGTTCCAATTGCCTTGCAGGCACCAGTGCTTCCCTGTGCCTGTGGGAAACCCAAGTCTGCAAGCTGCGTAAACCGGAAACAAATAACCCCTCATAGAGTCCCTCACCTGCCCATGGGGGACAAAGGGAAGACAACAACATGTTGGTAGGGACAGGACTATGGTTGTCTTGGCAGAGCTGAAGCAGAAACACACCTCATGTGCTCATGATTTGACATTATGGCTCCATAAGAGCAGCAGCAGCTAATGGTGAAATGCTGCTGAGAGGCTACAGTCCTGCCTGCCCACCTCTGCTGTCACATCCAGCAATTGCAGAGCCACGGGACAAGCCGGCTTGGCAGGCTATGCCGCTCTTGGGAAGACAGGTTTGCTCTCTAAGGTGTGGCAGAGCTGCTGAGTCACAGCAAGCCCTAAGGAATGCTTCCCCTGGCACATGCAGGGAGCCCACCAGAGCCCACCAGCTCCTGGAGGGAGCACAGCTACGGCTGAGGGGTTAAAGGTGCACAATGAGGAAACACACTCAGCATTTGATGTAGTGACAGTGACTGAGCAGGCTGATTATTTGTAATTTTTAAATTTGCCTATCATTTTATGCTGAGGAAGTGGCTTCCTCAAGGGAGTAGAGGGATTAATCAGAAGTGCTGTCTCTCAAAGTGCCACAGGCAGCAGGAATCACCAAGTTAAGATACTGACACTTTAAACTCTAGCTTAGTGATTTAGTAAAACACCATCAAGCTTCAGGTCCATTGACTAAAAGTTAGAGTTCCCCTGCCAGCAATAAAACACTAGTCACCTGAAGCAGTCTAGGTTTCTGATTTGCCTGTAATCACAGGCACAGGAATGGTGTGGAGATTTGCACATGACTCCCAGGGATAAAGGACTGGGATTTCACTCTTTTGCCTCTGGTTCAGCTTATTGTGTGATATTGGACAAGCCACATAACCTCCCCATTTTCCCCAGCTGTTCAGTAGTGTTTTGAGATCCTCTTTGTAGACATAAAGTGTTTCTTCCTTGAGGTATTAGCACCCTGGCATTAGCAACTTATGTGGTAATGGCAGTTTCACCTGGACAGTTGTAGTTTTTAAAAATAATTGCACAAAATCCAGATTTAGAAATATATTGATAGGAAAATCTCTAGGATGAAAACAGGGCCTATGAAGTCCCAAACTTTTCTGGAATTGTGATGGTGGCCATAGGACTCTTGAAAATCATATATGTGCCAGTGCAAGTATTATCCTGCCTCTTCTGAGATAAGATGCACCCCTTGCTGCCAGGGCACATTTGCTCATGATATAGGATGTGTCCACAGTAGCAGAGTTTAATACTTAGTTATCTGTGAGGAGATGCTTAATATTGATAGGAACTACACTAAGTACCTATTTTATTGTTTAACTTTCTACACTCAAGCTATTAATTCCCACTCAGATACTACTTCTGGGGCTTGCTATATATATATGTATATATTTACATTTATATTTTTTTAATAATCTCATTATCCTTTTAACAACCTACTTGCTTGTCCTGGGGATGCTATTACTGTGGTACACTCATCCATCCATTGTTTAGTCCCATTCTTTCCTGTTAAGTCCATACTCACAGTTTCCAGTGTCTTTCCTACACACTGTCATTGACAACACATCCAGAACTGCCTCTACACACTTTTTATTGTGAAATCTCCATTTGTTGCAGGTAGTGCAGTATTCTCAGCTAGAACATGCAAGTGGCATAACATAAACAAAACCTTCACACAAAAAACCAGACACAGTCAAAGGAAAGAAAACAAAAAGAAGACAGCTAAAATAAATGTGAACGAATACAGTCTAGAGAGCTTTCTGGACTGACCACTAGTTGAAATAATGAATAAAGAAACAATATCCCATTTCATGTCGATTGTTTTGAGGATAATACTTTTTTTTTTTGTACATTTTACTAAATAAATCTGCTTATATGAAAAAGAAAGCAAAAGCCAGGCTGTACATTCAGAGACCTATGTATCTCTGCACAGTATCTGCAAATACATTTCGTGCTGCTGAGTTTTTACCATGTGTTTGTGACACATTAAGATCACATGTATCCATAATTGCTGCAGCTCCAGTAACTTACTCAGGCAGGATGATCATGTGTCTGTGCTGGCAGCCAACAACATCCTATTAACAGAAGCAACCCACCAGGCTCACAGCTTGGGGAGGGCTTCTGTTGACAGTGGTTTTGTAAACCAGGGATGTACTATCATATACTAAAGAGGAGCAAGCACAAACACAGCTCTTGGTAAGATATTGCACGCTGTAGCTCAATCTTTGGGAGAACCAGTAATGCCTGCAGAGAGGACAGGAGCCAAAGCTTGGTCAATTGGTAGGAAAGACGCAGGAACACAAAGAAAGCTGACACTGTGGCCAGCTTTTTATGCAATAAGCATTATGAAACCAAGCACCTCAGCAGCTGGCAAGAGTTTCTGGACAAAGCACAAAGGCCGGGCCATGTTAGCCTGTTTGCAGCTGTTGTAAATCTGGTAGCTACCTTTTTCTTAGAAGTAAGCATCTTAACCTATTTTTCTGTATTTAGAGAAACCCCAAGCAGCCTATATCCTATTTTGAAATTCTTGAACAGAATACCATTGTGAAGATGTGGAGTCCCTCTGATCTGAAAAGGACAATCACGGAAAGGTAAGCAAACACTGTGAAGTATTTACACTGCTATTATGCTGTCCCTTTGTCCAAACCCCAAGATGTTTTATGTAGACACAGGCTCCTATTAGCACCATACTCTTGTGGACAAAGGTTTAAGCCCATTTCTAGCTTGGATCACTGTTTCTCTCCTGAAAAAAGTGCTGCTTTCTGCAGCAGCGCCCTCAGTATTTGTCTCTTTGTAATATCTTTGTCTGAATGAGAGCAGAACTGCTGATTGTTTTTCAGTGAGATATGAGTACAGCTGTACTGAGCTTAACTTTGTCAGATGAGCATGTGAAAGATGTGAAGATTCACAGTGTAGTTGCTTTGTTCTAGACTGCTGATTCACAAAGAATTTAAAGAAATAGATTGTTTTCCCCTGCCTTCAGTACATGAAATAAACACAGTTCTACCCTTTCAGTTTTCATGTTCTCTACATGAGGAGCCTGCAAGAGCTACCCCAATGCTTAGCTATCATTTCAGCTCTGTTGTTTCTTTCTCCAGTGTAAATAAATAAATTAATGAGTCCTTACCTCAACTAGCCAATGCCCTCTTAACGAGAAACCACATTGAAACCTGACAAAACCCCATGGAAGGCAGGCAAAAGACCATCAAAACCAGACAAAATCTGTGGACCCTAGGCAGGGCAGGTACCTGATGGTGGCCTGCTGCCCACAGGCAATGTGCTGCTGCCCACAGCTGGGTGGTCTCCAACAGGACTGTGACACGCTGAAACCTGGAAGGCTGCCCTGAGGGGCCAAGGGGCTGGGGCCAGAGGGGTCACCACCTTTTCGGGCAGAGGTGATTCAGGAGGCTTGTGAGGGAAGGCCAAAAGCATCCTGGCTGGCCAGAATTTGTTCATGCCCTTAAGACACAGGGTGCTCAACATGCACCGTGTGTGTCCTGTGCCAGCTGTGGGGCACAAGAGGCTGCTTGTCCAGGTGTGTGTCACCTGAGCTTTCCAGCAGAGGCCCTTGCCCGCCGTGCTCAGCCAAGCAGGGCTGCAGTGCAAGTGGCAGCCAGGGAGATTTGCCAAATCTGAGGCACAGCACTCACCCTGGATCTCATGCACGGTCGTTCCAGAGCACTTCGGGCTGTATTGGGAATCGTGTGGCTACAGGACCAGGGCAGTGATTGTCCCCTTGTACTGGTGAGGCCATAGCTCGTGTGCTGTGTCCAGTTCTGGGCCCCTCACTACAAGAAAGACAATGAGGTGCTGGATTGTGTCAAGAGAAGGAAAGGGTCTGGAGCACAAGTTTTGTGGGAGAGCTGGGGGTGTTCAGCCTGGGGAAAGGGAGGGTCAGGGGAGATCTTATCAGCCTCTACACTTGTCTGAAAGCAGGGTGTAGCCAGGTGGGGGTTGGCCTCTTCTCCCAGCTAATAAGTGACATGGATGAGAGGAAACGGCCTCAAGTTGTGCCAGGCGAGGTTTAGATTGGATATTAGGAAAAATGTATACACTGAAAAAATGGTCATGAATTAGAACAGGCTTCCCAGGGAAGCCGTGCAATCAAAATCCCTAAAAGTGTTCAAAAAGCAGGTGAAACCCAGGGACATGGTTTAGTGATAAGCAAGGCGGTGCTGCTGGCTGACGCCTGGGACTTGATCACCTTAAAACTAGGTCATTTCCAACGATCTTATGTTTTTACAAAACACACACTGCCGGATCTCAGGCGGCCTTGGAAGCCTCACGGACACCTGCACGGAGTCAGGCTAAGAAGAGGCAAGTCCCGCCGGTGGAGCGGCCAGGCACGGACCCCACCACCTCCCGCGGGCCCTCAGACACCGACCCCCCCGCGCGCCGCCGCCCTGTTGTCAGGCAGTTTGGCACCCGCGCGCGCCCCGGGGGCGTGGCCCCGCGCGCTGGCCAATGGCGAAGCGCGGCGGGTGAAGCTGCGGGATGGACGCCACCGCCGACTGACGCCCTCCCCGCCGCGGCCTCCGAGCGCCTCGGCTCCGGATTGGACGGAACGGGTTTATTTTTAAAAGGAATCTGCTTTCTCTAGTGGCTGAGGGAGACGCCTGTCAGCGTGACGTTGCCTTGTTGCTAGGCCGGGAAGGTGGGAATCGAGGTGCACCCGCCCCATGCACCGAGAGCCCGCCGCCATCCTCGTCCCACCCTGTGGCAGCCGCGTAGCCGCGTGACTGACATTGGCCGGGCGGCCAGTGAGAGGCCGAGCTCCGCACAGCGCCCAATAGGAAGGCGTGAACCGGGGAGCGAGCCGCGCCGGGACGAGGTGATTGGCAGGTGGGCGGGAGCAGAGGAGGGCTCGCCGGAGCTGCCATGTCCGCCATCTTGGAGCGTCGGTGATGGTGGCGAGCGGAGGTTTTCCCGCCTGAGCGGAGGCACCCGGGGCCTTTGGCGGGGAACGCGCTGCCGAGGTACTGCCGGGACGGCACCGTAATCTCCGCTCCGCCGCTTCCAGGGCAGCAGCGCTCCGGCGGCGGCTCCTCCCCGGCGGTGCGGGCCTGGCGCCCGCTCACTGACGTGCGGGAGTTCCGGGCGCTGCTCGGGCGTCTCCGGGGCCTGCCGGGGCCGCCGGGGCCTGCCGGGGCCGGTGGTGCGCGGCCTCCCGCAGCCGCAGCGCGGAGCCCGGAGCTGCCGGGGCGCGGCTGCGGGACGCGGGGCCGGGCGCGGCGGGGAGGCCGGGCCGCACCGCGGAGCCCTCCCTGCCCGCCGCTTCTGCCCCCGGGTGCCGCGCGGGGCTTCTCTGCTGGGACGCTTGGGTTCTTCTGGGGCTTTAACCAGGCAGCTTCTCTGAACTATAGTGTTTTAAGAGCGTAGCAGTGTTTGGGTAAGCTTTAACTGCTGTTAAATACGTTTGGCAAAATCTCACTTAGAATCTGCCAGTTTTTCTGGTTTTGTTTTGTGTTGGTTGCTAAGAACTTTCCAAAGTGTAAGAGGGAATTAGTGTTTTAGTCTATTTAGTGTCATATGAGACTGTCTTGTATGACATAAGTGCAATTGAGGTTAAAGATCATTTCTGTCAGCATAAATGTTGTTTAAGTCAGGACAGTAGGACACTTTGAATGGGTGTGTTGCTATTTTAAAAAAATATTCTGAGTGGAAGAGTGAAGAAAACTTAGGAGTAGATGGGTGGTTTTTGGAAGGGATGCTCTGAGATACTGACAATTTAAAAATGAAATATTGTGTTACTGCTGGTGATGTTACTTAGGTTTAAGATGTCCTTCAGTGAAATGAGTCTAAATGTGCTCTTACAGTGCACTGTCTTTGCATTACACAAATACCTGTGTGCTTTTTTTTTTCCTGGGGTGCTGAAAGATGGGAATTCGCTCTGTTTCAGTGTTCCAGAAAGATTGCTGCAGTTATTTGAACTGAATGGTCTATTTCCAGTGCAACAAGCATTCAAATAAGACTGTGATTACTTAGCTCTGTGTTATTTATGTTTTCAGTAGCAAGACATGGACTAACTGAAGCTTGCAAGAGTTTCTTTATTGTACAAGTAGAAAATAACACTGCAAATCGCCTTTGCAATATGTAAATTGTTAATGAGATGCCGTGCAAAAGTGATATCCAGTTTACATGTTTTTCTTGACAGTTTATATGTTTAAGTACTTGTTTAGGTTCATTTAAATTACTTGTTTTCTCCATCTATGGTATTATTTGAGTGTGGGGGATTCTTTTTAGTTGCTTTCTGTCTGAAAAGCAAAATGTATTGGCATTGAATCCTGTCTTGAGTTACTACAAGAATTTATTTTCTAAAACTGCTTGGAAATACTGTTTTGACCAGAAGAACTGTTGATGAGGTCCGTTTACAGTGACCAGGGAAAACATTAAGTTGAGTGAAAGCTGTAGTTCAGAAATTCTGGAAAAGCAACCTGTTTAACAGGAATGCCTTTAAGTAGTGTAGTGCATTACAGCTTCTTTACAAGTCAGTTAGATTTGTATGTAAACTGCTGTAAGCATCACAGCTTTGGATTTTTAAAAAAACACAATTCAACTAGCTGTTATTCCCTTATGGAAATAAAGACATTGAATAGTTTATGTGTCTCTTCTCAATACTGCCTGTAAACTGCTCATTTCTGCTGAGTTGCTGAAGTGACCAAAAGTCACTTTTTCCTTCTAATGCTTCTGTCTTGCCTTTAAAGGGAGGTGATGCTATAGCCTGTGTACCACTCAGAGAATTGTGTTCCAGGAGTGCAATTCAAGTGAATTAGTAGGTGGAGCCTGAATTTAGCAGTATTAGAGCAGAAATTTCTGTATGTAGCTTTAGTATTGACAGATGTTTAGAGAGTGGAGTCTGTTATGGCTCAACATCTTTGCTTATTTACTCAGCTTAAGCTTGACGTGCATGTACTGTGAAATGCTAAAGAGCTGGCTCAAAACCAACCAGTCAGAAGGTTAGGACAGTCAGAAGGGGCAAATGTGTTGAAGAAGTGCTGGGTCCACTCTCGTTTCTGTCCATTAATGTCCTGTTTTGTTCAAGTGCTTAACAAGCCTTGTAAGTATGTACTTAACTCGACAGTTAAAGGTTGCTCTTTGTAACTATGTTGCAACAAGCTATTTTTTAGCTTCAATGTTTCAGCATAGTACACAACATCTTTGTAGGTGGGAGACTTTTGTATTCACTTTTCTGGGGTGAGTTAATTTATAACCTTTTGAACTATCGTGGAAACCGTGGATTTTTGTGCTTGGGCAGAAGAGGCGCTGGTATGAACATAGTGGTCTCTTTCTGTGGTGAGATAGGATGGCTTCAGCCCTTTAGATTAGTCTTTTGTAGTAGCACCTTCACCTTAAGCTTTCTGTGTACTCTGCTATCTCATATGCCAGGTTTAGGAATACTCTGTTATCTCAAGTTAATATCTCACAGCCAAATTCTTAACCGGGTGTCTGGTTGGGTTGTCTTAAGAGCCATTGTTTTTGGCAAAACTTTTCACAATAGTAAGACAAATATAGGCAAATGAAAAATAATATCTTGCTTGTGTCTTCTTGTTTTGTTAAGTGTGAAGAAGAGAGCAAGGAACTTGAGAAACTAGTGGTCTTGATATTTTTGGGGTGGGAAGCAAGCATGAAAGATCAAGGAGAGGACACACAGAGAACATGAACATCATGTTGAAAGCTTTGCATAGCGTGTTTAATTGTTTCTCTAGTGTGTCAGGATGCCAGCATCTGTTTTAGAAACTATATGCTACTAAGCAACTGAAGTAAAATATTTTTCTACTCTTGGATGTTATATGTAGCTTTATAGCTAGTTTGGGACACTTCTCAGGAAGTGGAATAGACTGACTTGAGAAGATTGGGAGGACATGTGGTTTAAGCTTGCCTGTTTATGGAAGAGCTCTTCACATACTATTGGCAAAAAATTGTTGGTATGGAATATAAGACTTTTCGTGACCTTTCATTATTTAATAGCTTATATAACGCATCAAAAAGCATGTTTGAAATGCTGTATGTGATTTGGATTAGGTGAACAAGTTCCTGACTCTTGGACTTTTTTTTTCTTCCTGCTCTTAGTTCATACAGTCATCCCTTAATTCTTTTAAATGGATGTACCTTTTCTTCTTAAACTTGAAATGCTCAATGACAAATCTGTGGAATATATTGCACATGGAAAAGAATAGCAAAAGCATCTCAGCATAAACTTTATGGATGAGTGAAGCTGTAACACTCCACTGGAGGGGAGATGTATGTTGTTAGGCATGTTGGCAAAATGGCAGAGAAGAGTGCATAATGGGGATTTGATTAACGAAGGGGAGGAGAGTAGAAAAGGAGAATAAAAAACAGTATGTGTGTACAAGGAGAAACTGGTGAGATTTGAGGATTGATTAGTTTCTGTGGAATGTTCTTAAAAGTTCATCCGATTTTGTTTTGCATGGGATGGTTCCAAATATTTATGCAATTTAGGTTGTGAGCCTGTAAGGAGGTACATGACCTAGTGGTCTCTGGTCTGTGTCCACTGGGCCTTCTTGAAAATGAACACAGAAGCACCACAGGGCATTTCTTGTCACCTGTGCCAAAAGATGCTTTTAAACATGAAGAAATCTCTAAAGCCTGTTTTGGATGCCCAGGCCTGTCCTGGGTGAGGCTTGAAAGATGGCCATGTGATTTCCAGTTTGGTGACAAAGCACAGTAGGGATGGAGGATGAAAACTTCAAATTTTTAAGTAAAAAGTGGTTTCTGAGTTAATTAAATATGTTATAGAATTGCTATTTCAGTACTAAAAGCATTCTGTTTGTAAATTACAGAAGTGAATCCCAGGCCTCCCACCCCTGTTACACAGTGGGTGAGTTCCCTTTTTGAGTGACCATTGGCAGGATTTCTAACTGGATACCAGTACATAAGATTTTTGTTGTGTAAGTTTAACTCCTGCTGTGGGTTTTTAAAGTGAATTCCATTATTTCCCAACTATTCTGTAAATGTACATGATGCTCCTTTAAAGAGCAAAGCCTAAGACTCTAATCCTCAGTTGTGTGTTGCACATTTCTCTCTTGTGGGAGTAACCTAATTGATAGATTAAAAGCTTCAAGTAGTGCTTTATGCAGTGGCTGTAGGCAATGCTAGTGCAGGTGTGCTTGCATTTCCATTGTATTGTAACTGGTTTAAGCCTTTGTTAGAGCAGTAAATAAGGAGTAGCAGATACTCGCAAGTTGCTTGCTGCAAGTTGATATTATTTCAGTGCTGTTTGCATTGTGAAAGGGAGTGTAAGTCACTGCCTCCACAGGATGGATTTCTGCATCTTTGCAGCAGAGTGCTTATACAATTAGTGATTCCCATAGAAATGGTGAAAATAAAATGCTATTTGCTTTTTTTGTAAGTATAGTGGAAACCAAGTCTTATGTTTCCGATATACTTGTTGCAGGGGGGAAAAGAGGAGTTTTGTGTGGGGAGGTTTTTTTGTGTGTGATTTTTTTTCAATTACTCTAAATTTCATTAAGGCATAGGGTAGGTATTGGTGAAAAGACTCATTCTTTCTGTGATTTGTAGAAGTAGGGCTTTCCATATTCTGTTCTTGCTTACCATGTTCCTACTACTTTGACCAGTTCCCAATCTTAAGAGTTCAGCTATAAACTGTAGGTCTGGTTTGAACTGCAGAATTTGAATTCATGTTATTTCTTCTGCTACTGTCTTGAGGGACTTGCTGGATGTCCACATAACTGAAAGCTAAGTGTTCTAGAAAATAAAAAGTAGTAGGTTACATTTGACAACTGTAGCCGTTGTCACAAAACTTCCTGGAAAAGGATGGGAAGTTTAGAGACAGCTGAAACAAAGCTGTGAGGGTGGGAGGATCACACCCATTTTTGTGTAAGTGGGTTCCTATTGATGTAAGCATCTCCTTTCTCTAGGAACTCAAGGTCCATTTCATGTCCATATTGGTCAGTCTAGATGGAAGTGCACCTGGAAGTTGCACCAGCACAGAGGTTTTGTTCCCATCGGCCACGTTTGTCTTTCTGTGTCCTTTCTGGCTATTGCAAGGAGGAGTTTGTCGCTGCTCATGGCAGCTCTGAGAGGTAATGACATGTAGCTGTCTTTCCCTGTCAGTGAGGGACAGCTGTGGAAGGTACAGGGAGCTGGCTGTGACAGCTAGTTCTTCCTTTTGGCTATGACAAGCAAACATCAAACGATCCTTCTCTGTGTGTACTTGATGCTGATGATGGGCTCTTTGTTACAACTTTAATCCACATCTAAATAGCAAAAAATTGTTCACTGAACATTGTATTTAGTGAAATTTGTTTGATAAAGGAGATAGTAAAGGTAACATTAATGAGAAAGCTGCATTTCTTAATGGTCAACATAAAAAACTAAATGTGTCTTTTCAGGCTCTTGTACTGTAAGGGCTAAGGCCATCTTGTAGAGTCACAATATAAAAGTTTATAAATTTCTCTAATACGAGTAATGTGTGATTGAACTTACTACTTCTCAACCCACTAATGCTGGATTGCTTTAATTACTCAGTAGTTGGACCAGGTGCAGTTCTCTTAATGTGACTTCAGTCATAGATTGGCACATTTTTTTTTCCTGTATCTGCATCATCCAGTATGCCCTCCTGCTATATTTAAATATGACTTGTTTTGAGAATAAAAACCAAAGAACTCTAACATAGCTGAACTGAGTACCAGCTACACTTAGCTTTGATGCTCTGCTTCAAAAATGCAAATTTAAATTTTACAAAAATGCAGGTTATAAATATAAATTAATCCCTAATGCCTGAGCTATTGACTAGGAAATTGGACAGATAGGCTATTGAAAGCAGACAAAAATAATTCTGAATGTTTTATGTATGAGGGTGTTAGTTGAAAGAAAGTCTGAAAAACCCGTGGGGTTTGTGTATTTACTTATTTATATATTTATTTATTTATTCTAGGAAACACCAGCAGATGTTTTTCACGGTGGATGCCTTTCAGGGCGTAACAGAAAGTAATGATGTTAATACTTGTACAAGAATTTTTTCTTTGAGATGCACTGGTCTAGTCTCCTCCTCTTCTGGACTTGGGAGGTTTAAATTGGAATCCTAGCCATAAGGCTGGAGATTAGAATGCAGTGGGGTTGGGTTTTTTCCCTCTCATGTTGAAATTGTAGCCCCATACAGCCAGGAATGAAATTATTTATGCAGACAATAAAAATTTGTAATATGGTACTGATCTCATCTTCATAAGAAGAAGGGATTATAGGTTATCCAGATGTGTAATTTTGTTGAAAATTATTGTAGGTAGTGAACATTGAGTGAAACCACCTAAGAAAGAAGCCTTGTTATAGACTTCAAGGCATTTCAAACTAAGTTAATTTCTGTGCCTCTTGGCATAGCAGTAACTTGGCTTTTTGGAATGGTAATAGGACTGTCTTGATGAGTCTGTGTGGAATCCTAAGTGTTACTGAAAAGGATAGAAGACTTAAGTTCAGGTCCTAAGTATGTTGATTTCTAAGTCTTTGGCTTAGCAGGGTGTTTCTCTCTAGGGCTCTATAATGTAATGCTCTAATAAATACCATTTTAAAATCTGAGCTTGCATTTTAAATAGCTTGGTTTCTTTAAATCCCTTGAGTAGGCATAGGGCACAGAAGTATCACTGTAGTTTTGTGTAGCTATAACCTATCAGTGCTGTTTTCAGTCTTGCATTGGGATTAGTTTTAACAGTGTGTCTTCAGTAATTCCTAGTTAATAAAGTAGCACTTGGTGAGAGTTGAGGCTCTTCTTGTGCGGGAGAAAACTGTTTAGAGAAAGAACTTATAGGAAGGAATGGATGCTGAAACTACTGGTGAGTTACTGTGTGGTAGCCCGCGCTTGAAAGGGCACAAATAAAATGAAAGAGAAAACAGCCAGTTGAAGGAAGGGTCATTTCAAAAGAACACTGTCCCTTAACTGTGGCATATTGCTTGAATGGGTTTTTTAAACTCTGTTTGCAAGTCCATACTAGTGTCCTTATGGTATTGTACAGCTGATGATCACTTCAGTGTGAAAATCTATACTAATCACTCTTTGGAAATGGTATTATTAAGAATTGCTGCTAAATCTTTGAGACAGACTTGCCTCATAGTTCCCACTTGTGACTGCAGTAGCATTCTGAAAGGCACACAAACAAATCTGCTCCTCTGATACTCGAGAGAGAAGCATTGAAGTAGAATTTAAAAAAGATTATTTTGAACATCACAGAGAAAATAGTAGCTTTGGCTTTTTTTAATGGAACTTCAACCTTTTTTTTATTAAACTAGGGTGAGTGTTGCACTTGGAAGAAGTGTCTTATTCCGTTAGGTGGTCTTGATTTTTGTACTGTTGTCCAAATAAATAGAAGAGTTTTGTGGTGGAGGCATTTATTCTGTCCAGTTGAGATACTAGAGGCACCTGTGCCTAAAATAATGTGTGATTGCTCTCTGTGTGTGGTTTGTAAAAGCACAGCATTGCAAAACTCACTTCGCTGGAGTCTCCAATATATAAATTGCCTGTGGGACTGGGGAATGGGAAAGAAAGATAGCATTAGCTTAATAGCCACTTTAGACTTCACTGGGAAGGCTTTTTGCTCTGACGTTTCATGATTTTGCTGGATTTCTTTTCTGGAACATATTTTTGCATGTACATAAATAAAAATGACTGTAATTCATTAAACTTATGTTGGTGATAGTTGGTGAAATCTTCCCATTCAAAGCATTATTTTCTTAGTTTTCTAAGATGAGTCTCAGAACAGTCAAGCTGGTCAGGCTTTTTTAATGCTTGTTTTTTAAGTAACATTGGACAATTGTCTTTGTAGCACTCAATATTAAGGAGGATATTTAGTCACTATTCAGCTGTCTTAGTCTTTGAGTGAAAAGTTAATCTGTTTGGCATCAAGTACTTGACTGACATTTCATATGTATTAGAATATTTTTCTAAGTAGTATTTACCTTCATTCTCAGGGTATCTGCAGAGGTGGGGAAACTGTTGTGTAGACAGTTTTCCCTGAATAGATAAGGTATGTTCTGTGAAGGAAAGTAATGATCTTGTTTGGTTAAAGGCTCAAATAAAGCTGTACCACTGGCACTAGGCTGGGAAAGATTCCAGATGGCACTAAAGCATTTTGCTAAATGCAGATACTAAAATCTAGAGAAATTAATATGCTAAAGTGCTATCACTCCTTGTGTATCTAGGTGCTGCTTCTGTGTTTTCTTTCTCTTGCTTGCCATTGAAAGAACTTTTCTACTTTTGTCCTAGGGATTGTATTGTTAAACTTAAAAATGCTGGTATTGTAGAAAAAAAGTATAGATGGGACTTAAGCTCTTTGGTAAATCAAGTCAATTTAGTAGTCTTTGCCCATGGGCAAATCAAAATAAAGATGTTTTAACTTGCTTAAATTAAAGATGAAAAGAAGAAATATCTTCAGCTTTTCATTATTTTGTATTTGAACACTCTTTGAAGCATGTTAGGGATTCTTTAATTTTGAAAAGCAAGAACATGTTTATGATACTGTCATTAAGGGAATATTTAGCTTCTGTATGCATGTAGGGTGGATTGAATAGTTCTGTCAGCTTTGTCAGGATATGGTAGCATTTCTGGATAACCTAATTAAAAGAACTTGAACTTGCAACTGTCCAAACTTTTTTGAATGGTTTTGTAAAGCTTAGTATGGGGAAAACCAGGAGATACTCTTGCCCACTGCCTTTAACTAGTGTAGATCACGTAACTTAAAATGAACATTTGGGTTACCTGAACAGCAGGTCCCAGAAACCTTTAATCAAAGTGAAGAGTTAAGCAAGAAGTTACAAGTTGCTTTGGTTTTAATTTCGAAGTTGCTATCTTCATGCAAGAACCCACTCCAGTTCTGGCTGCAGCAATAGCTTACTGGAGCTTCAGGAATCAAAACATTTGTGTGCTCCTAGAAGCTGCTGACTTCCATTTCTGAACCGCAAATGGGTTTTAAGTATTCTTTTTAACAAGACTGAGATTTTGCATAAAATTAAAGCAAATAAAAGACATGAATGGACTGTCTATACAGAAATAACACTGGTGTCCTGCTTAGAAGTTGCTGAAGTAGCTTTATTTTACCTCCATGTATTTTTTCATGTGCCTCAAAATTTGTTTTATGTCCAAATTTCAAGGCCTAATCCACAAGGGGAATAGGAAGATGAACTTGAGAAAAAAAATCCAAACCCATGCTGTCTTTGAACTAATACAGTGAACAGACTAAAACACATGCTTATATAATAAACCTCTGGTAAAATTCATGCCTTTCAGCTTCAAGGCTGTGACTTTCAGTTATAGTAGTTGTTTCTAAAATGTTCAAACAAAAAAGTTAAGTTTACTACTAAAGTAGTGCATCAGTGTTACTGGGGGTTTTTGCATTTCCAGAGTAGTAGTAGAGGAATTCAGGACTCATTTACACTTGCAAATTTTCAGTTGATTGAGACAACAGCAGTACTGATGCTGAATTGTCCAAATTCAACATCACCCATCTTATTTATCAGATTCAGGAGAGCTTTTACCCTCTAATTCTGGGCAGGCTTGAGGTGAAATAATTTAGAGCAAAGACGGAAGAGTCAGATCCTGATTGTACTGTCCTGATTACACTGTGTGTTCCCTCTTCCTTGGCTGCACTGGCCCTGGTGATTGATGGACCCTTTGAACTGTTTCATCCCATGGACATGGTGGAAAAACTCTTTTCCCTCTTTCCTCCTGCATTTGCCACTTCTGGTGTAGGTTTTTTCATTTAGAAATGTCTTGGCAGAAGTTTCATCAGTGTTGGGGAGCCAACAGAGGGTGACTGCACAGCAAGGGGTAGAACAAAGCTGCTCTGCATAAGCTAATTTAGCATCCTATAGCACTCCTGTGAGAGACCATTTCAGTCCTTATCCTCATTCTGAGTGTGGATGGTAGCATTTCAACAAACAAATGTATCCTCTAAGCAAGGTGTTGAGAACTGATAGCCAAAGCATTCAAAGTTCAAGATCTGATCTAAGTGAGATGCTTTTTAGTGTTTAAAAATTGCCTTGGTTATCATGAAGATTTTTCTATAAACTTAATTAGTTCATAAATGAGAATTCTAGGCTAGTTCAGATGCAGAAATGTCTTGGCCCTTCAGCTCTCACCACTTCCAAATTGGTGGTTATGGACAACACTTTCAGGTCAAGTTTCTTTGAGAACCATCTGTCCAAGGGGTTACTTAAAAGTTTTTGGGAAGAGATATTCTTGATTGTCTGGTAACACGAGTGCTCTAAGGAGTGTACATTACAGTAATTTCACGATTATAAGCCGCACCTG
>VRYO01001269.1:29462028-29483323 GCA_009812075.1 Sialia sialis | reverse complement strand
CTGGATTCTTCAATGAAAATGGTGCGGCTTATATTCGTGAAATTACTGTACTTTGGTTTTTCTCACCTGACATTTGGAGAGCTGTGATAGGGAGCAATGCTGAGTCTACAACTACAATTTCACAGTGCTCTACTTAAATGTTACATTAAGCAGTTTTGTTATGCTAGACTGTGATTTCACTGGGAGATCTTTCTGGGCTAGTAAGGCAGTGTTTTGTGCTTCAGCTGTTTTTCATGTTTGTTGCATAGAAGTTCTTGCACTTGTTGTGGCCCAGAGAGGTGATATAACTAAACCATCCCATGCCCTGTGCTTCCCTTCATTAATTGTAGTCCAGACCCTTATGTTCCAGAAGAGATGGTGGTCTTCTGCTAGTGGTTTTGTCAAGCCTATGTAACAACTCTATATCAGAAATATGAAGTTATATAAGTTAATGCATGCAGCAAATTACTGTAAGAGCAGCACTATTCAGGAGCTTGCAGTTCTTGCACTTTTTTACCAGGATGCACAAATATTGGATTGGTTTCTATTAGTAGACACTTGTTTGGTTTTGGTGTTTGGGCCAATAGGGATGCATGGGAATAGTTTTAGAAACAGACGTGGCCCAGTTCATGCAGCATTAATAAGGTTAGCTTAGTCCTGTTTATGGCAACTGGTCACATAGTGGTTGATTTCTCTTATCTAAAAATGTGTGAATAAAGTTTGTTAGGTAATATTTAAAACAGACTTTGCCATGCTGTTGCATGTTGTGTAGGGATGGATCCTACTCTGGGTAGTTGTGCCTTGCTTTATTTTCTGGGTATGGCAGATAAACATGAACGTGGTTATGGTCCTGCTTGTGATGAGTCCTCATAGTTCTGTGTTTGCAATCTGTCTGTAAATACGACAGATACTTCCATCCTGCCTTTGCATGTTACATTCAGGTCTAAGGTACATTTGAGTCTTCTTCATGCCAGGACTGTATTAACTTGACTAAACTACTGCTGAGTGTAAGCCATCTCTGGATGTAGGAAAGTCAGATTTAAATAGACTTGAACCCTATCCAGTTAGGTGATTCTTTTTTTACATTATTTTGTGGAAAGAACTTTTGTGGGTTTTTGGGGATGGGGGTTTTGTCCCTTTTTTCATGATGGAATACCTAACCTGTGATGTGGAGAGGATAAGTTAATAAACCATATGTACCACTAAGTGTAAGTCAGTCTTTAGACCAGCCTCTCTACTCATGCAGATTGAGGTGGAGTGAAAAAGTCCTGATTGACCAGAGCAGGGTTCTGGTGGCACACCCTTCACAGGGTATGCTATAATACATGCACTCCATGTATCTTGCTAATTTTGATTGCACTGGTAATTTACTATGTAATCCCACTGTATTGAATTCAGAAGCCAACCGTTCTGGTGCTAGACAATGGTATTTAGACACTGAAGTCTTCAAATAGAAAGTAGAGTAGAGAAATAACAAAGACATCCTTGTAAGGGGAGTAATTATAGTGGTTTTCATTCAGATAGTTCTACTAGCAATTGATACCTGTGGATCTTAATGTGGAAACACTTCTAAAAGTGCATTAAGCTAAGCAGGCTTCTTACTTTGTTTCCACATGACATAGATGTTCTCTTCCTTTTGGAGCTCTGCTTTGTAACACAGCACTTTTAAAATGCAGAAACAATAACCCAGAAAACTTCAGTAAAGTGAACTGAGTCCAGAAAATGTGTTTACTTTTTCTGCTCTAGTTCATAACTTGACTTGCAGGGGATTGGTGGGTCTGTCAGGCATGGAGACCTGAAGGTCTGTGGGTGCAAAAACACGTTTAAAGGACCTTTAAGAGAATTCTGGTCAATGTATTACACTGAGCTTCAGTTCATGTGTATGTTGGTTACTGAAATAACCTGAGAAATTAACTTTAAGGTAATTTCCAAACCAAGGTTTTCTTTGAATTGATGATCTTTAGGTTGACAGAGACCATCTGTTAAATCATCTACAGAGATCAAAAACCAGCTTTGAAAACATGGCTCCTTATCTTTAACATGGAAGGTGTAAAATCAAATCATTCTCTTTGGCAGAATACTTGAGATGCTTTTAGGTGAATAGCTTGGGTTTTTTAGCTCAAGATATATTTGTGACAAACTGATAGCAAAGCTTCTCAGCCAAATATTGGGTGGTCACTGACCTGAGTTAATAAACATGCCACTAATTTTACTACCCTTTCTTAGTTGCTAGTACTTTATTTTCCGTAAACAATATTACTCATGTTCCCGAAAGAAACCAAATATTGTTACTTGAAAAAGCAAAATCAAAAAGCCCCTCAAAGTGCTGAAAAGTGGAGGTGAATTTTTGTTTTAGAAATTCTTCCTGCAACTACTACAAATGGCTAATTGGAAAGAAAAATCAGTTCTTAGGATTCTTTTTCTTGCCTGTTTGGTGTTGACCAGAGCACAGACAGGTAAGTGTTAGTCTGAAGCCAGTTAAGGATACCTAATAGAGCTCTTTAATTCTTCCCGTGTAAAGCAAACAATCAAAAGTAGAGATTTTGATAAATGATGGCTGAATGATGTCTTAATTCAGCTTACTTTGGAAGCCGGGTTGTGATCTGTATTGTTTTTTGCAAAGTTGACCTGTTTTCAGATTGAAACTGGCTGAATTCTTTATAAACTTGTGCCAACATAACAGGCATTCTTAATGCTTCTTAATTTATTTCTGTGCAGGTTTGTGGATAAATGACATTAGTATAAGGGAATAGTTATGAAGATAGGGAAAAAACTGCGACAGAAAGCTCTAGCAATGGGATTTTCAGGTCTTCCAGATCTGAAGATGTTACTTTATGGGAAATTGCTAATAGTTTTTCTCAGAAAGTCTGGATTTGTGTTAGATTTTGGTGAAGTGCAGATTATAAAGGCAGTTTCATTTCAGTGAGACAAGGAAGATCTTTCCTTTGACTCTCAAAAATGGGGGGAAATGTTAAAATAGGTTTAGAAGTAAATAAGTATTTCAGATGACATACTACTTTTCGTTTTCAGTGTATGCTCTGCTGAACTGACACTTTTCCTAGCAAGTTGTTTCCTTCCTCTGTTCATGTGTTGTATTTGTTGCAAAAGTCCTTAGTGTTCATGCAGTTGTTGAGCTATTGAATAGAACCTATTAACATCATTAAATTATACAATTTTTTTTTGTCGTTGTAGGAAGAAATCTGCTTCATCTAATTCAATGCTAATTCAGTCCTGCTAATCTGCTAGTACTGTAGATTGAAAGATTTTTTTGCTGTTGCCAGGATACCCTGTAATGGGCAAGAAGCCTGAGAGAATACAAAACGTTCTGATTTTTTAACTTAAAAACTTTTGTGTTTAACAGGTAAGAAACTATTAAACTTCACCTACAGCAGTAGATTTTACTTCATCTATAAAGCCTTATCCTAAAGCATTCAGAAACCACTTCAATTTTAAGCTTTTCATATCCCTGATGTCCACTAAAGTCACCTGATTCTCATTTACCACTTTCTGAGCTGCAGCTCCTTCTTCAGTTCAGGCTTTGCGGCCATGTCTTCCCTTCACTTACAGCTTTTTTCTGACTACTTTCTAGCTGGGTGATTCTAGCTTTGTCTTGTAACCTACCCTACTCTTGCACTGTATTCTTTCTCCACTCTGCTTTGGTTTACTGTTCAATCAGGGGTGTTCCAAATATTGTTGTGGATATTCTGTTTCTGTTACAGTGTTTTGCTTTTGTGCCAGGAAGTGTATCTGCTGCCTAACTTTTTTGAAAGAGTTTCAAAGCAAATGTGTTCATGAGCTGACATATAGTAGGTATGAGTGATATTTACAGATTATTATATTGAAGTAATACTGTCTTCTGTAATTTAATTTTTTTAGTACTAAACTTCATGTTTTAGTGCAAAAGTGCAAAGTCTTCTGGGTAGCTATGCATTGAGCTTGCATTTTATATTATTGTGGAATCATGTGCATTTCTTAGTGCAAAGATATATTCATTTTCTTCATTTTAAAGCTAATTGGAAGAATTCAGACCAGGAAAAATCAAACTGAATTCTGTGACCAGTGAGTATTTTAAATTTGTGATTGGCAGTTGATGTGGAATTACTAGAAAATGATTCATCTTCTCTACTTGGGCAGGAGAGATTAGAGTCTTAATTTGTAGTTATTGCAGGTAATTAAGATCTTTATGTATTAACACTTAGTAACCTGTGGTTTGAGATAGTGTAGGAATTGATGAGGGTGTAGCTGTTGCTTGGTATAAAATTGCTCTTGTAAATTCACTGTAGACTGTAGATTTCACCTGATTTTTGTACTTCTGTTTAACAGTTATGACCTCTTGAATTTTGGGGGATTGTTGTCTTGGAGTAAACTTTAACTAGTTTGAATTTATTTATGTACTTCAGCAAGTCTAAGCTATTGATTATTGGGGCATTCAGTCATAAGGGGGCGTGGTATATGCACATGATATGTGTGTGTGTATATATATGTGTAAAATGTGTTATGTAAAAGATCACAGGATGACAGAATAGTTAAAAAGAACCTCTGGAGATCATCTAGTTCACCCCCTGCAAGGCAGGGTCACCTAGAGCAGGTGACACAGGAGCATACTCAGGTGAGGTTTGATTGTCTCCAGAAAAGGACACTCCATGAGCTCCCTGGGCAACCTGTTCCAGTGCTCTGCCATCCTCAGTGTGAAGAAGTTCTTCCTCGTGTTGAGGTGGAACTTCTTGTCATTTAGTTTATGGCCTTTGCTCCTTATCCTGTTGCTGGGCACCATGGAAAAGAGTCCAGCACCATCGTCTTGGCACCCAGCTTAGCTATTTGTATGCAAGAATGAAATGCCTTCTCAGTCTTTTCTTCTCTGGGCTAAAGAGGCCCAGCTCCCACAGTCTGTCCTCATAAGTGATGCTCCATATACCAAATCCATCTGTGTGGCCTTTGCTGGACCCCTCTTCAGTAGTTCCTGTTATTGCTTGAACTGTGGAGACTAGATTGAGCATAGCTTCACTCCAGATGTGGCCTCCCTAGGGCTGAATAGAGGGGCAGGTTCACCTTCTTCCACCTGCTGGCCACACTCTTGCTGATGCACCCTAGGATACCAGTGTCCCTCCTGGCCACAAGGGTACACTGCTGACTCATCCACAAATGTGTTTTTATAGTTCTCATCTAGATAAGAGTGCAGCTGGGATTCATAAATAAGGGAGATAAGGTTGATAAATAAGGGTAAAAGTGATTTCACTTCACTTCTTAATTGTTCTGTAACAGTAGCAGACTCCTCCTTCTCATATCTGATAGGGGAGTAAAAGTCCCTGCTTTAGTAACTTGCCTCAGTAGGAGGTGGCACCTTGTTACAGAGCATGTTAGGAGATCACTGTCTGTCTTCATAGAGTTTTCTGGCATGTTTTTCTCCCAGTCAAGAAAAGACTGCCACGTGGCATCTCCTATATTTCTCTGAAGAGGCTGTAGTTACCCTCTGAAAGTATAATAGTAGCTAGCAGAGGAGCGTATGTGCTGTGAATGAGTATAGTGTCTGGAAGGAATTCCATCATGGCATCAGGAGGCCACCATGGCAGCAGTGTATGTGGCCAGGTCTGGCTGTTCTGGGAGCTGGGGAGGCTGTGGCATGAGATGGACTCATGTGGGTGAAGGAGGTAGGTAGACTGAGGGCCCTTTTTTGGGGATCACTGCCCTATTCTTGCTGCCTTCTGCCTCCCCTCATGTGCCTAAGCTTCAGCCTGCTCTTTATGCTGTGCCTGGGGTCCCCTGCTTGAGACAGTGGGTAGCAGTTTTGCAGGAGGGTCAGAGATCCTTGGTAACCTCCCACTGTGCAGCCCCCTGTGCCCAGCAGAGGCGGAGAAGAGAGTGAAGCATCCAGAAATCCTGCTGTGAAGCAAGAAGTGCAGCCAGCCTACACAAAACCTCCCAGCTTTCCGTGAAAGAATTGTTGGTTGTTTTTTCCCCCTTTTTAGTATCTCTTCTAGTTTGTTATATCCGTGGACTAGGAAGGAATGTGCATGGTATTAGAAGTATGTATTAAGTTCTTGAGGCAGAGGTGTTTCTATTTTCTGTTCTGTTTAATTCCTATCAAATTCGAACCATTTATTTGCTTCTTTCTCCGCAGAGTTTCTTTGAAACGTCACTAGCTTATTATAAGTAATGAAGTATTTCTTTTCCACTAGGTTTTGGGTTTGTGACATGAATAGGCTATTCTGACACTGAAGAAACAGCTACATGTTATTTTGTATTCACTTGAGACTTGTATTCTATATCAAATTGATCTTATATTTTGTTTAAGAAATTTAGCAAGTACTGTGAAAGTTCTCCTTTATTACTGCTTTTATTGTTTTGTGATTGCTGTGTGTAATTGTAAAATACTGTAATTAAATCTAGGGGTTTTGAACACCAACTGACATCTTTCTAGCTGATAGTACTTTTCAGTTGTAGACAGCAAGTTAACAGTAGATGATGTCTGCTGAGTACAACAGGCACTTAAAAAAGTAGCAACTAGACTGTCTTCTGTCATTTTCATTCACTGGTACTTCTCTTTTTAGCTCTAAATTTTTTTAGACGTCCATTCATGCTTAGATTTGTTTTAAGCAGAGAGCCAATTTTCAGTGTCAAAATAAGCACTTTATAAATGCTATGACATTGTCTTATTACTGTCTATTGATTGGAGAAAGGGGACTCTCCGCCCTGAACTGGAATCTTAACTAAACATACCTAGATAGTAACTAAGTGAGGTTATGTGAAGCTTATCTTCATCATTACTTTGTTCTTCCTTAAACTTACCTACCTACTTGGTTTTTAGGAGACAAGGGATTCTTTGCATTGGAAATGCTTTTATCACTACGAAGTGCAGGACCATCTTTAAATCAGGGACTCCTTTGGTGGTTGCTCTCCTTTCATCCAGTAACTAGCTTGGCTTTTGCTAATTGCTGCACAGAAATTATAAATCCTGTTTGGCTAAGGTAGGCTACATCACTTAAGATGTGTTTCAATTGTGGAAACATTTGTTGGTGCAGAAGTAACTGATTTTCTTTTCCGTCTGTGTACTTGAACTCTATAGTAGGAAAATACAATAGTGCATAAAGAAAACTGTCAGATTCAGAATTCGATTTTTTTTTTTGTAATGCAGTAATTGTACAACTCCTCATGTAGCATTTCTCAGAATTTCACATGCTATAGAATCTTCAGCTTGGCACTGATAAACTTAAAGCTTCTTTTGCTTGAAAAATGGCACTGGGCATTGCAGTAAAATCTGTGAAGTTCCTGCCTGAAGCTCTGTGTACATGCCTTTGACATCTGTGCAGTTATCAGGTAAAGATCCTTCAGCTGAAATCCTTCTGGTTTTCATTCTACGCTGGTCTAGATGCCCATCCCTGCTTGGAGCTGCATATACTCAGCTTTTGTGTGGAAATCTGAGGTACTGAGTCAGAAGGAACTCTGTGTAAAACACCCTTCTCGGCTCAAAGAAACAGCTTACTTTAGTTTTTTTTATTTACTGAAAAGACTTCTGGATGCCTTAAATGCTTGTTAGTCTGTTTTGTAAAAGGTTCAGTATAAGAAGCATTGTCCAAAATTAAACTATATGCTTTTCTGACTGGAATTCAAATCTTAGTTTGGTAGCTTGAAAACAGGCATGTTTCAAGGAGAGGTGTGTGACAGCTACCATCACTTGAAGCTAAAGAGAGACTTTGTGATACAACTGCTACCAACTTTTTTTGATGGAAATGCCACTTATGCACTTGACCTCTAGAAAGAACCACTGATTACTGTTAAAAATACTCATGTGCTTTTCTTTCCCTGTACCAAACAGAAGATATAATTTTCCTTCGTGGTTTGAAAGGATTTTTTCTGAGCTTTATTCCTTCCATTTAGCACATAATGAAAGTGAGAATTTCAGTTATCTATATGCCAGCAGTTGAAAGCAGGCTTTCTTTGCTTTGTTGAACTGCTTTTTATTTTCAGATTTAAGTCAAGTGTTTATTACATGGAATGCTATTCAGCATTCATTCAGAGAAGAATCTGTTGACAGTATTAATTAAGAAAACAAAGCCATATTTTTCTGTATATTAGGTGTTACTCGGGAACTTGAATTGTCATAAATTGTGCATCAGCATAAGTACTTATGTCAGTCTTGCTTACTGGGAACTTCCAGAGATTATAGAAAACTAACATGTTACAAGACAGTCAAATGCATGCAGCATACTTACCATCTTTAACACTTACCATCTTTTGTCTTTCCACATGTGAAAGTTTTTACCATCAACCTGGGTTATTTTGCTTCTTGTAGTTTCTAATCTTGAGCATGTCTCATATTTGGAAGTCCTTTGTATCTTGCATTGAGTCCAAAAGTCTTTTTCTGCTCTGAAAGTGAAGTAACATTGGGAATAATGCAACCCATGTGACCCATTAAGTTTTTTGTAAATTTGCAGGTAGTGAAGTTTTGGAAGGAGCAGACTTGTGAGTTTTGGAAAGAAGGCCTAATGCCAACTCTGTTAATGTAACTGAAATTTGAAAAAGCATGATGATGTTTCAGAATTAGTAGATTTTGGGACAGAGGGTAGAACAGTAGGCTCTGAGGAAAAACAGGAATAACATGTTTTGATTTTGAAACTTCCAATCAAAACTATGCTAGGCTGATTCTAAATTACTGTCAGAAGTAATACCTAAGAAAATTCTCTTCAGGGTTCCTGGACTTTCCCTTTGGCACAGTTTATGTTGTTTATTTTTCCTTATTTCAAAGGACCTGGGCTCCTGTTGAGAAGTGATGGAATAATCTGTGGCCGGCACCTGACATGTTGAGGGAGCAGCCCCTAAAAGAGCTTGCCTGGGAGACACTTTGTGAAATAACGCAGTAACATGTTTGCAGTAGTATGCCTCTTTTTTTGTTATTGCTCTTTTCCATTGTTGAATTTCTCTTGAAATAACTGACTGAGAAATACATTCAAGCTATTGAAATGAGCATTAATCACTACAGAGGTATTTACATCTGGAATTAGAATTGATAGTGGTTACTTACAAGGATGGTGCTTTTACTAATTGGGGCAATGGGTGGGATTTGATCTACTTTCTAGAGGTTTAAAAATCCCAATCAAAAAATATCCTCTGACTTTAATAATGCACTGGTTTCACTTTCTTACAGTAAGTTTGTGTGTAGCTTGCACTACCCACAAACTAGTGTTCTTCATAAATGTATAACTTGATTTAAGCCAATTTGTAACATCAGGTGTTTTAAACCCTGCTTGAAAGTTTACTAATACTTCTAGTACAAAATAATTTCTTTCTGCTTCCTAATCATTTAATCCTTGCACGGGATTTTAGATTAGTACCAATACTGCAGTCGAATAAATCTGTACATTGCCTGCTTGATTTTATTTGAACCCCATATCTTTATAAACAGAAAACTCTGTAATCTAGGGCTGATTATGAATGTTACAACTTCTGAAAAAAGTTTAAGCAGAGTAAAGTGATCAGTATGTAGTGGTTAAAGCAACAATTAAAACCCTTAAAGCAATGTTTCTGTAATGAATATACTAAGCTTTAAAATATTTAGGCTGAATATTGGGAATGTTGCTTATGAAAAGATCATGCAGACAAAGGCTTTGCTAGATCCTTGAGGTTTTTTCTGTTTCCAAACTGCTCGAGTACTAAATTTGACACAGTGCTGTTCTGAGTAGCTGTGTGCATGCTGAATCAATTTTAACTAGGAAATAAGTGCTTAAATGCTGCCTCTTATTTACAAAAGAATTTGATATTTTTGTTCTAATTTTATGGGATGTTTTGAGTGTATGATAACAGCATAGTTGCCTTTAAGCTTGCTCCTATATACAGCTTACAGTTTACAGAAGTGTCCTTACTGAAATACTATTCACTGAAATCCCTGCTTACTACATGTCCTCACAACCTATATTGCTAATGCACAGCAGTAACTAATATATTGAATTAATCTTTCACATTTGGAAAATATTTACTAAGGGAGCAAAAGAGGTGTTTCTTACTTTAAGAGTGCTGCTCAAAACTGCTGCTTTCAGTTGTAAAGAAAGTTTTTCTTACTCTTTTCAGTCCACTTAAAATCTGCAATCATATAAGCCCAGTTAATACTGTGTCAGAGGTCAAATGTCGTATAAAAGCCCTGCTTTCAGAGCTAGAGGGAAATGAAGTGTTTGTATGGAGCTTAATGAGAAGTGAAAGCAAGAATTTATTGGATATATTGTAGACGGAAATACTCTTCCCTGATAGCACAGTTGTCTCAGTAGCAACTGTTCAAAAGGTATCTTAGAGAAACAGAATTAGTATAGAGGTGCCTATAACATTTTATGGGAAAAGATGAAGTTGTTCATTCTTACAGATCTGTTAAGCCTCTTACAGTGTTTCAGTGATTGGAGCCACAGCCCTTGACATGTTTGTGTAACACATCTTGGCCTTTGATATTCCTCCTCTGTCAAGTTTGTGGAGGCAGGGACAATTAGCATAGTGTTGAAATTAGTTCCTGCACTCTGAAGTGTGCTCCCTGCAAGCAAAAATTCTTTGCATTCCTCTACCTTTATAGATGTTTTCTTCAATGGTTGGGGTGGTATTTCAGTGCAGTTATTCTCTGTCCATTTCATCTTTGCCCAGCTTGATCACATGCTGAGCAAATTGTTCTGAATGTCTGCATAGATTAAAAACAAGGAATAGGAAAAACAAATTTCATACCTTTTTCTTGAATGCAAATTAGTATGTTCCTTTCATGTAAGTAAAACCCTGCCTAACTCTCACCTCTGGATGTTAGAATAATGGCTACTGCTAATATACTGCTATTCTTCTTACACAGACCAGCATGTTTTGGAAATTTGATCTCCATTCGTCATCGCACATAGATACACTTCTAGAGAGAGAAGATGTAACGCTGAAGGAATTGATGGATGAAGAGGATGTTCTGCAGGAGTGCAAGGCTCAGAATCGCAAACTTATAGAGTTTCTGCTGAAGTCAGAATGTTTGGAAGACTTAGTTTCATTTATTATTGAAGAGCCACCTCAAGACATGGATGAAAAAATTCGATATAAGTAGGAAAACTTTTGGGGTTGGGGGAGATTTGGAAGGTGAAAAGAGGACTAAATAAATCTAGTTAATTTGATAGTGTGAATCCCTGTATGCTGGTGTATAGTACAATATTGGTGTGTTTTAGATTAAATATGTTTTCAAGAGGCTTCATAGAACTTTTAAGTAAATCATTCTAATATATGCATAGTTTTCAAATGGAAGCTTCTTGTCCATAAATGCTTCCAAAACCAGTTGAAGTCTAAAGGAGTTGCCAAAAAAAGTCCAACCAGAAGTCAAATGAGTTGTGATTAAGAAAATAATTGAATGAAAAACCCTTTTTGGGTAGTATAACTGAATGGTTAGCTTTGTTTTGTTTACTTGTAAGATGTTTTGGAGATGCCTTTTAAGGGATTTGTGGTATTCCTTGAAAGCATGTCCTTAGGCTCTAAATGCTGATGTTTTCCTTTCCAGAGTATGGCCCTGACTTCTGGCTTGCTGAGAAGGTTCAAACTTAAAATCCATCTAGCAGTTTGTAGAAAAGCACTTCTACTGCTTTTGGCCTATTTTAGCCATACAGAAAGCTGGTTTTTTTCTTAAAATAATGTGAAATAAGCTACACTCTTAGTTGCAGAACTTCACCATTTCTGGTAAACCAAGCCTACTGTAAATGTTTCTAGTAGAGTTGGAAATTGAAGCAAGTAAGGAGTCAGTACTTGAAGAGATGGATTTAACAATATATCTTGAAATGAAAACTTGCTCTTTCCTTTCTCAATTCCCTACTGGTGTTCTATTGCTATTGAAAATGGAGGGAGTGCCCTTTTTAAATGAAAGCAGAGCTTATAGGCTGAATGTGCACTTTTATTACTTTGTGTTAATTTGCTGCTTTGGTGTAGACCTGCATGAAAATTTGGTCAGATGCATTACCAGGTTCTAAATTCAGAGCCGGAAGTATGAGAACTCTGAAGTATGAGTGATGGATAAATTTTTTTTTTCCCCAGATACCCAAACATATCATGTGAGCTGCTTACATCAGATGTCTCACAGATCAATGATAGGTTGGGAGAAGAAGAATCCTTACTCCTGAAATTGTACAGCTTCCTCTTAAATGAATCTCCTCTAAACCCTCTACTGGCCAGTTTCTTCAGCAAGGTGTTAAGTATTCTTATCAGCAGAAAACCAGAACAGGTAACTATTTGCAAATTCACCAATTTTACAAGTGCTCTGATAATGTTGTAGTACTCAGCAGTTCTGCTCTTAGACTGTGATTGAGGGATAGCAGCAGTCAAAAGAGTCAAAAGAGAGCATTCAGGTTCCATCCTAGCTGAAGACACCTTTTCATTATGCACTTGGTTAAAAAATGCACTTGGATGAGTAGGATGTATTTGATTCAGATTTGCCTGAGCTATGTATGTAATTGATGTGCGAGTACCTACCTTTTGGCTTAGCTTAGCTCAGTGTTTTGTATGATCATATTTGCATTTACTGCTGTTAAAAGCAAATGTAAACGATTGGAATCAGTGACAGTGATTCTGACTTGGTGTAAAGAATTATTCAGAACAAGAAGAAAAACATTTGGAGTCCTTGCTCAGAAATGCATTTGTACTCAGGACATGTGGTCCAGTCCTGCAAACAGCTGCAATGATTTGACCCTCAAACCTGAGATCCTGTTTCTATTAAGAGTTTTGCTCTGTTGAGCTTTGCCCACTAAGCAGAGATGACATTGATTCATATCAAAAAGAAAGCCTGACTCTGTGTTGAATTATAAGTAGGTTATGGTCAGCAAGTTGGGTTTGAGAGGAGACCCAAGCCAGGATACACTGCATGTAGTGTGGATCTGCCCTGTGCCACTTTTGCTGTTCTCTGCCTGGGTTTTATTTTATCTTATCCTGTACTGCAGGTTTTAGGTGGCAGAACTGTTTTATGAAGTTCTCATCTGTTTCTGTCAGTTTGGTAGGAAAGTGAAATTAAAAGTGATTGGTGTAATTTATCATGTAAAATACATGAAGCAAAGATAAGCTTACTTTTTCATTTCCAGATTGTGGATTTTTTAAAGAAGAAGCATGATTTTGTAGACCTCATTATTAAGCACATAGGGACCTCTGCTATCATGGACTTGTTGCTCAGGCTACTGACTTGCATAGAACCTCCACAGCCCCGGCAAGAAGTGCTAAATGTAAGTAAAATGTCACATAATTTCTGTCTGAAGTGTGTGAACTCTAACTTCTGCTGGCTTTACTAAGGTTATTTCTTAAATATGTTGAAATCAGATGTGTGGGGTTTTGTTTGTTTTGTGGATGTTTTTTACTTTGTTTGTTTTGTTTTTATTTTTTTTTTTTCCTGATCAGCTAGTGCTTTTCCAATGAAACCCCAGTGCTGCTGGGGACAACTTAAAACCTGAGTGGCTGGCCTCTTCCCCAGTCTTTAATATCTAACTTCTACCTGGCAGATGTAATTTTAAAATTGTTTTGACCTTACCAAATACAATTTTGGCATCAAAGTTTATTGAAATTAACTGAAGTTTTTTTAAATTTTTTTACTGTTGCTCAGAAATGCTGATTTTATTTTTTCTTTTCTTTTTTCTGAAGTGCTGTTAATGCTTATTTAGAAGTATTGACCTTATGGCTTGTAATAGTTGTCAAATAGCTACCTTTAATTTCATTTGTTCATTTAATTAGTTTCCTCTGGAAAAATTCTTATTAACATCCACAAACATTTTTACAGTGGCTGAATGAGGAGAGAATTATCCAGCGGCTTGTGGAAATTGTACACCCATCTCAAGATGAAGATGTAAGTATTGGCCTGATGATGCCTTGGACTGGCTACCTAGAACAGAGGCTAAACAGAGTTAGAGAATAAAGTGGATGTTTTTTAAAGGCCTTTAACAGATACACCTTGGGCAGTGCAGGAGCCTTGCAGAGGCTGTACCCAAGGTGGGCAGTGGTCACAAATTTTCTCTTGCAGATTTAAGTTTAGTCTACTTGCTTATCAGAAGTTAATTGTCCAATTACAGCTTCAGGTAATGAAGTCACATGGCTCCAGATTGCTTCTGCCCCAGATTCACTTTTGTTTATACTTTTCAGGCCTGAGGCTGTGATGGTGACCTTGGTTCTCAGACCTAGAAGGATTTTGTCTGACCAAACTGAAGAGAGCTTACTAACACTGTATGAAGTTCAGACTTATACACTAATGCATACTTATTACTGTATTCTGAAACCCCAAATTCCAAATCTTTCAGCGTGATATTACACGCTTCTTTTCAAACTACACGCCAGTGATTCTAGTTCTGTCATTCAATTTTGGAAGCCTTCTCCAAGGCCTCAGGTCAAAAGCAGTGCTCTTCTGGGGTTAGTGCCTGACAGCACAGAAAGTTCAAAACTCCCAGTTTCCAAGGTTCCAGCAGTACAGGATCTGAAAAATATAAAAGCTGAAACTTAAGACATAAATGGCACTCTCCTGGGTGTATGTTCAGCTGTACAGCATGGTGTTAGAACTTTTAGTTTTACTGTTTTCTGGTTGCTTTTTCAGTAAGCTGATTTCAGTACTAAGTGTGGTAATTTGAGGAAGGTTATGTGGTTTTGTTCACCTCCCTGCCTCCTTTTTGAGATCTGTATCAAAGCCTTAGGCATTCTTGGAGTTGTTGGAAGATTCAGCTCTCATGTTTTGCCACCTTAATGTTGAAAATAGATGCTTGTCTCATGCTTCAAGGGTTTTTTTGTTAAGGGTTAGTTATGGCATAAAGCTACTGCCTGAATGTTTTTTTGGATAGAAGAGCTCTTGACCATGTTGAAACTTCCACCTTTTTTGACTGAAGGATTAGAGTCCAGCATGTTGTTACTCTTGTAGTGAAAGTTGCTGTTTTTCTGTTTCAGAGGCATTCAAATGCATCACAGTCCCTCTGTGAAATTATTCGTCTAAGCAGAGACCAGATGCTACAAGTACAGAACAGTTCAGAGCCAGATCCACTGCTTGCAAGTTTAGAGAAGTAAGTTGGTTTGAATTTTTCATTTTATCCTCACTTCATAAGAAACAAATTTTTGAATTTTGGCCTTGGAAAAATCTTCAGAAAAGGCAACCTCTTTTCAGGTGAATTTTCTTGACTACCCATCAGTTGTTTGTGTAATGAAAAATAACTTGGCAAGTAAACAGAGCACACCTGGAAGGTCTTCTCTTGGGGAATGTGAGAGAGGAGTTGTGTCATTAAATTATTTCCTGTGCTGCCCAATTGAATAGTGTCTTATATGTGGAGGTCACATTGATACTGTGCAGACTAAATACAGGAGACTTCAGCTTTGTTCTATTTTAAGTTAATCTAAGTGTATGTTTCTGTCAGATAAGATTCTCCTGTATTCCCTTCTCCCTTTTTTTATGTGGGCAAATGGTAGTTACTTCTGCTAACAGCTGTGTCCTGAAGTGGTTTCATCTGTTGAAAATGCTTTTTTTTTCAGACAAGAAATCATAGAGCAGCTTCTGTCTAATATTTTCCATAAAGAAAAAAATGAATCTGCAATAGTCAGTGCAATCCAAATCCTATTGACCTTACTTGAGACAAGACGACAGACGTAAGTGTTGTTATTTCACTTGGTTTATGCCTGCAGTAGCAAATGCCTTCCTTGAGCTTGTGACCAAACCATTTCTGTGACCTGTTGCAGCTGAAGGAGTAAAAATGCAAATCAAGTGATTGTGGTTGGCATTACTACACTTTGACCAAATTACTGGTCTATCTGCAGCTTTTTCTAGTGTGAGTACAAGTAGACAGAGTAAATGCATTTCATAAGTTTGTTTCTGGATGCAGAAAATAGAATAAGTAAGTGTGGTGCAGTGACTGAATATTGACTTTTAAAAAGTTACTTGTAATATTATTGCAACTTCATTTTGAGAAACTACTGAACAGATCTCTCGGTACATCTAACTTACATTGTTTGTGATAGACAAATGAAGCTCTATCTGTTTCAATAAAACAGATTAAAATGCAGTTTTTAATCTCAAAACTGTTTGGGGGATTTCAGGCACAATAAACCTAGAAATACTAGGGCTAGTGTTTCAGAAAATCTCTTGTTCAACCATTATGTCACCCTTAATTTTTATGTGTGTGTAACCCTGTGTTTTTGCATTTTTTTCCTCTGTTTTTTTCACATCCTTTCTGAACTGTTACATACCACAGAAGTTTTACAACTAATTTTGGTACTAATTATTAAATTTTGCTTGTGTGCATTTTAGATTTGAAGGCCATATAGAGATCTGTCCCCCAGGCATGAGCAATTCCACATATTCTGTCAACAAAAGTGTTTTAGAAGCCATAAAAGCACGACTTTCATCCTTCCATGAGCTCCTACTTGAGCCTCCCAAAGTAAGTGAAATCTTGTGTTAACAAATTAATTGAAGCAAAACTCACCGTGTGCCTGTTTTAGGCAGATTATAACAAACAAAATCCAGTCTGACAACTTTTAGGCAAGCACCCAGGCTACTTCCATGCCTGTTGTGAGCCTTGGCTCAGGCAAACTATAATAATGAACAGCAATGTTTTGTGCTTTTCCAGCACAAACTTTGTTTAATTAGCAAAGTAACCTTGGAGCAATTACTTCTTTCTAAAAGCAACAAAAAGGGATTTGCTATATATTCTCAAGGGAGGTCCTGTTTTCTGCTTGGAAATCCAGTCTGGATAGGAAACACGGACTATAGATGCTGTGGTTGTTTGAAACTTTGGAATGGCCCACATTAGGCTTGTTCAATTCTCTTGACTTTCCCAGGACCCAAGTAAACTAGCTCCGTGACACATCCCTGCACTCTAGGCATGTTAAATTCCTTGGGCTTTTTAACTGATTTAAGCAACTTATCTACGCCATGCTCTTGCCAAAGATTAAAAATATGTATAAATAGGGGGTTTACCTGTGATCCATTTGTATTTTCTGCTCACATTTTCACTGGCAGAATTTCAGCTGGAGCACTGCATCCTGAACTGAGCGCTGCAGATTTTAACAGAGGCATGAACATGAAGTTGTTTTTAAACGTATGAAGTTAGGGTTGCTGAGGCATTATAATTTAGACTGTCCACCTAGCTATTCTGTGTATGTTGTGGTTATGTAGAATATAGCTGGACTAATGAGTGAGAATTGTTTCTGAGGAGCTATCTCCCAATTCCTGTGAAAGTTGAGTAGGCTTAATCTACTTTGAGATCTTGTTTGTAGTTAGCAATTTTTGTACCAAGTTGTACTTTCATGTGACTGGTTTTAGTACTTCCTGTCTGTGGAATTAAAATAAGCTACAGTATTTGGAATTAAAAATAGGGCTTTTTTGCAGGATGAGGTTTAGACAGTTGCTCAAGGACTAAATGTATCCATTCTTAAGCACTACTCAGTCGTGTATATAATAATGCTAAGTTGATTTTTTTAAAATATGTTTTAATGGGTTTATGTATTAAACGTTTTTCTTTTTCAGAAAAGCGTAATGAAGACAACCTGGGGTGTACTGGATCCACCTGTAGGAAACACTCGTTTAAATGTGATTAGATTAATATCTAGCCTTTTACAGACAAATACAAGCAGCGTGAATCAGGAGCTTATAGAACTAAACAGCATAGGAGTAATACTGGTAAGAACTTTATGCTGTCTTCTTTATTTTTATGGATTGCTGTTAAGATCCTGTCTGCTTTTTCTGACTGCAGGTAATTTTCCGGTCTAACTTATTTTCCAGCCAATTTTTCAGCACCTTTGTATTGTGATGTTTGGTTTAAGATGTGATTGCTTGGTTTAAGAACTTATAATAATAGATTTTACTGTTAATCAATCTGAGGTCAGTGTTTTCATCTGACCACTTGGCTGGTTCTTACTTGCTATACCTTCATAACTACATGGTTTGCTTAATAATCTTATTTTCAACTGGATGGTCTTGATTTTTCAGCCATGTTCAAAGCTTCATTGCTATTTTCATTTTTTCCCTAAGTTGTTCCCTCAAAGCCCTTTTTTCTCACTTAATATATGGCCTATAAAATGGTGTCTCAGCAGTGTCCTGTAAAGGAACAGTTATTCTTGATAGCTTGTACTCCTTTAAACCTCCAAGCCAGGTGGTGTGCAACAAACTGTCACCTAATTCATTACACTTTGCTAATGTAGATGTGTACTTTGAGTACTTCCTAACTCATACTTCGACTGTAGCAGATGTGTTCTTTATGTTTAGGTTCACCCAAGAAATCCGAATTTTGGTTGATTAACAAATAACTAGCAAATTACTTAGAACTTAAGCTAGTTACTGAATAACAATATGTAAAATTCTAAGTTGGCAGTTGTAAGCTTAAAGTATAAATACCTTCTCTTCCCTGATTTTAGTCCAAAACCCTTTTTCCTGTGACTGATTAATACAGTGTGATTGAAGTGTTTTCATCTCAGATTTTTTTCACAATTGGGTTTGCAGACAGGTACTAACTTTCATAGAAATAGCTGACTTCGCTGTTTTCTTAAACTGTACAGCTGAAGTTTTTTCTGGATCTTTTGTCTAAGGGAACATACACACTATGAATACTTGCATGTCCTTGTAAATATGTTATTTTGTGAATAAAGTTCAGTGAGGTTTGAACACACTTTTCTGTTGCAGGTTTTAGGTAAGGAAAAAAGTAGCTGTAGCCATAGAAACATCTCTGCTTCATGCTGTTTGCTGAAAAAGCACATGTTTTTACTGGGCAGACTTGACTTAGGAAAGTAATGGAAGAGTGTCTTTAGTTTAGGAGGACTGAAGGTAGATTGAAGACCTTTAGCTGACTTTGAATGAGACTGAAATTGTTAAATACTGTTTCAATCACTGCACAGATTTCCAGAACTCACTACGTTTTACCAGTGACAGCAATCATTTGAATTTTGCAGTGAGTAGCCTAAAATGGCTAGGCTTGGCAAAAATCTTTTCTGTGTTTAACAGAAAAAATGGGGAGAAGCAGGACCTTGACTAAATGGATGCTGTTCATTGTACCTCAACCTCAGTATTTGTCTTGTGCTTTGTTAATAATCTTAAACTGTTTCTAGATTATCTGAGGTAGTGGATAATGTTGTGTTTGAAACAGGTAGATACAATTTCGTCAGGAATCTCACAGAGGTGAGGAGCACATTTATGAAAGGATATTATAAGATACTAGGAAGGTTAAGTGAACTCAAAAAAGTCAAGGATTTCTAAGGTCATAAATAACATTTCTGACTCTGGGACTTTCTGGGCTGCAGCTGGCAGAAGGAATGTTAGTGGGAAACATTATTTCTCCCTGTCTTCATAGTCTGAAAGTGACCCCTGCAATAAATCCAGTTAGTTGCATTCTTGTTCTGATTCAGTATAATATTCCTTGTGTTCAGATAATGGCAAGCACAAAAGTTATTGATTTTGTGGATCACAAATATTCTCTTGTGCAGTAATACTTAGTGTAGAACTTAAAATATTTCTTTCATTGTAGTCATTCAAATGATTAGGTGGGTGAGACTATTGGTTATGTTTAATGCAAAGATCTTGGTTTGTGTAAATCTCGGTGAATTTGTTTTTCAGGATATGTTTTTTAAGTATACGTGGAATAACTTTTTACATACTCAAGTAGAAATCTGTATTGCATTGATTCTTGCAAGTCCTCTTGAAAACACAGAAAATGGCACAATTACAGATCAGGATTCCAATGGGGACAATCTCTTACTGAAACATGTAAGTTGTGTTTTGTGAGTCTCTTGAATTTTCCTGTTTGCATGCAGCTAATTTTATGTAAAATACAGCCCAATTCTATTTAATGTATAGAATGAAAAAGGATGTCTGGTTTTACTTAAAATTTTAGTTCAGGATGTTAAATCTGAAACTGCTGTAGAGTAGGTATTTTTTGGTTGCTCCAAACTGAGCATGGTGAAGAGCTGCAAGTAATTATTTTTCCAGAAGTTCCTCTTATTTTTGAGGCTTATAATTGCTATTTCAATAGTTTCATGCTACTACAACAACTCAGCACTTAGAGGAGTAGAATTAATACAAGTTTCAGGTTGTGATCTGACTGCTGGACTTTCAACCCTTTAATGACAGTGTGTATCCTGAATGTGAAATTAATAGTCTTGCAGACTTTAGTATCAGCTGTAAAATGCATAAATAGTGTTCCATTTTACTGCTACTAAGCACATTTTGCTTTTTTGACAGCTCTTCCTTAAGTGCCAATTAATAGAAAGAATACTTGAAGCGTGGGAGATGAATGAAAAGAAACAGTGAGTAATTGGTGGCCTCATTCCCTGCAATTGTGAATAGACTTGTGAAATGAATGTATAACCAATTCAGAAGTGATCTAGCCAGTTCTCCAGAATCACTTTTATGCTAATATTTGGGTTAAAGCTTTCTCTTGTACTTCTTGATAGCATTCTAATTCTTTTTCTTGTCACCATTTGAGAGCACAAGTGTTGTCATTCTTGCCATGTTGAAGATATTACTATGATCTTTAAAGTTTACCCATGTTCAAGTACAGAAACATAATGTCAGTTTTGAGGGGACAGGAGATACTTTTCCTCAGTGAGGGGCTGAAAATTACTTGTGAACACCTCAGAGCATATCACGTACTGGGGAGCACCAGACTCCTAAATAGTAGAAGCCAATTCCTCTGCAATAGAATACCTTCTAAAATTATGTGTTTGAAAGGATGTAAGCTTCAAGTAGCTAACATTGTCTGAAACTGTTTTTGTAGCAGGAGAAAAAATCCTCAGTCATCACCTGAGGTGGTAAAACATTCTCAGGAAGGCCAAATAATTTTAGCTCTGGAAATACTGAATAGTAAATGTCAGTTCTGACCTGTCAAAATATTGAATTAACTAGCTGGGGTAGTGCTACTGGGTTGATGGAAAGTTGAGACAGTTCCACTCCCCAAAACATTCCTGTTCCTATCTAAGTGATTCAGATAGTAAATATATGGCTAATGTAACTGACCTGGAAATCAGGATGGTGAAGAAGGCGGGTAATAAAAAGGAATGTGCTAAATTTAACAGTAGAAAACATACTCTCCTGAATGTCTTCCATTTTATATCAGTTCTCCTGAGGTTATAGAGACTTGCCAACTTTACTGGAGAGAAATATGAAAAGTTTTCTCTGCAATTCCAACCTAAAACTTAAGTTTTACTTGGATAAGTCTGTTCTTGATCCAGTGCTTACCATATGAAGGATTTAATTACAGTAATTTCACGACTATAAGCCACACCTGAATATAAGCCGCACTTCTGGGTAGCTGGGAAGACCATGGGATTTGTCCGTATATAAGCCGCACCTGAATATAAGCCGCGCCTTTTTTTTTATTTTTTCTTTTTTTTTTTT
>VRYO01001269.1:29407132-29461118 GCA_009812075.1 Sialia sialis | reverse complement strand
AAATATTTAGTCTCACGTTTGGGAATATTGATGAAGAAAGCCTTAGGTAGTGCTTTTATCTGGAAACAGACTTGTAATGAATTCACTCCTTTATCCACTTTTGTACAGGTGTGGCTCCAACTGTAAAAGATAAATCTTTAAGGGTACTTTTAGCTTAGCTGTTTGAGGAAATGGGTATTTTTTTAGTCCTTTTGTATTCTATCACTTAATGTTTCAAGCGGCTCTAGAAGCTTGAGGGTGACTGCTTTCTGCTGGTAAAAATCTGACATAGTACAAGTTGTTTGGTTCACTGGGATTAATAAGCATTTGCTAACAAAAGATAACAGTTGTGTTCCAGACTTTCTGGCTAGGCAGTGACAAGTCAGTCTAGTTTGTCAAATAGAAGCACTCTGTGTCATATCCTGTATTAGAAACCATAACCTTTGCTATTATTACATGCTGCTTGTTTTGAATGTGCTTGTTAACTAAGCAAGCTGTAAGCAGTGTGGTAGTTTATTCACGATATCTTGCATAGGCATAACATAATTTCAGTTACCTCCTATGTTAGATCGTGGAAAATTAAATCATGTGATCTGTGTGTGCATAACAAGATACTTCAGAAGCTGCTGTCACTTTACAAAAATTTCAGTCATGGGAGGTTTGTCTAGCTGAGTGAGGGAGTCTTTCTTGGCCGTTGTTTAAAACGCAAAACGTTAAACTGCAGCAGCAAAAGTTTGGTTGGCTTGCAGCCAAATGCTAGAGAATCAGTTCAAGATGGACCTCTCATGGTCACTATTTGGTCACATTTAGAATGGTTCCAATTGGCAGTAGGCCTTCAGAGCACTACTCTAATGTCTGGTAATTGCTGTTTCTGCAGAGCAGTTCCGTGTGAAATACTTAAATGGCTTTGTAATTTTAGTTTTGGTAACATGTGAATGTTGTTTCTGAATTTCAGGAAAGCAATGACCCTAACTTAAATGAGTATGCTACATGTAATGATAAGAAGCCCTAAAATACTAAAGCATACTTAAGAATGCTTTTCCCTTTTGATCATGGGCTGAAAGCTCTGAGGGAATATTTGGTGTTTTGGGTTTTGTGAAATACTCTCAGCAACAGAAATTTACTAAAAACTTTGAATCAGTTGCTAATTCTGCCATTATTTTGCTGATGCTGTGTGTTTTGCTTTCTACACACAAGCAGTACAAACGCTTGTATGTCTTTCTTGATACTTTTATGTGCTTTTAAAGTCTCCTAAGCTGGCTCAGTGAAGTTCAAACCACTTGTTACTTTAAATTCTTAAGTATCTTTGTCAACTTGTGGTTTTAGGATGCAACTGTAACTTAAGAAGCCCAGTTTATTAGCTTGTGTAACATCTTGACTGTGGCAGTGTTGCACACCAAAATACAGTATCAGAGTTGGTCTGAGTATGGCACTTGAACTCTTGATCTCTTGCAGGGCTGAAGGAGGAAGGAGGCACGGCTACATGGGTCACCTGACAAGGATAGCAAACTGCATTGTGCACAGTACCGATAAGGGGCCAAACAGCACACTAGTCCAGCAGCTCATCAAAGGTATTCGTTCATGGTCTTAACTTTATCTTCAGGGCTTTCGTTTGCAAATGCTGAGGAAATAAAGCAAATTTAAATTAGAAGGCAGTTGTTGGATTAAAGAAGAAAATAACTAGATTACGTAATGAAGCATTCAATTTGAAGCAGTCATCCTTAAACAAATGCTTAAGTATTTTCATTTCAAGCAGTGTTAAAGCTTCTTGAAATAGATGCAAAGAAGTGCTGACCTCCTTAATTTGGACTTGTTTGCTAGATGAAGTTGCATTTACGAATTTAGCGGGATATATGTATTCTTACCAGTATTTTTGGTAGAGCAGAAAAAAATATTTGAAAATTAGGTGACACTTCATTGTTGATAGTTTCTAATTGTTTTGGTTTCTTTGTTTCCTGCGCTAGAGCTTCCAGAGGAGGTCAGAGAGCGATGGGAAACATTCTGCACAAACTCTTTAGGAGAAACCAACAAGAGGAATACAGTGGATCTGGTAAGTAGTGATGGGTAAGATATGAAAATTGCTGCTGTTTTACTTGGACAGTTTTTTTGTCAACAGCATTGCCAGTCTTCCAAAATCCAGTGTACTTGTAAGGAGCCTCTCTAGTTGGTGAGCTGTGGAACTGATTATTCTTTAATTTACTTTTCAGCTAAAGCCATATTAATATTTGTGCAGGCATAATGCAGACAGTCAGCTTGTAATAGCTAACTGGCTCATTACTTAGTGTAGCTAATTCCATGCAATCTGCAAGGAGGAGGATTTCTCTACTTCCTCAAGGTAGTGTCCTTGAAAACTCCTGTCTGCTTGAGAGTACAAACTAAAAGTGCAGGAGCTGGTGTTTTATCTGCAGGATGTAAATGACCCAGTACAAGTTTAACAGAAGATTGCTACCTACATTCCACTGCCTGTGCTACTGACCTTGATTAAGTAACTTTGCTTATTGATGTGCACCTGGCACATTTCTTTTGCATGCAGATGGTTACAATTACACTTTTGGAGAAACACTTAAGTAGAGGAGGTTTGTGTAATAATGTTAAAAATACAGTCTTGGGTAATCTCTTGGAGACTTTAATGAGCAGAGGCAGTTTCCAATGTCAACAGACCAATTAATGAATTTATTTTACCTGACTTCTCCAGGAATGCAGTGCTTTGCATGTGGCTTCATTAACCTGTGCTAGTCTTATGTTATTTGGACTATAATTAATTGTTAAATTTACTATTTCAAAATAAATATTAACTGGAGCATGATGTTAACAGGTGTCAATGGAGGCAACAGGAAGTTTCTCTGAAACTTGTGAACAGGACCAAAAGATGTACATAAGGCATTTTTTCTTGAGCCAGTGAATGCAAAGAAGTGTGTAGGGCTTGCAGATGATTTTTTTTCCTATGGGTAGAAACTATATCTTGGTCAAGACCAAGAGAAGGATCATGTAAAGAGGAAGAATTTTAGGGTTCAAAAATGGTACTAATTGGCTCTTTAGATACATAATAATGTGCTTGGAGGTACTTGGTGTAATAACAGTAAAACTGAATTGAAAACTTACCTTCAAACCCCACAGTTTTCAGTAGAAATTAATTAAAGAATTAAATTAATTAAAGAATTAAAACAGTATTTTTTATCTGAAATAAACAAATACATTATATATTATGCTAATGACCAAATTTCTTTGTATAGGTTACTACCTGCCACATTCATTCTTCCAGTGATGATGAAATAGACTTTAAAGAAACTGGCTTCTCACAGGATTCTTCTTTGCAGCAGGTGAGTTGAATTGTTTTAACAGATTAAGTTGCTCTTTCTGTAAAAGTAAATTAGGACATTTTTAAAAACACAGTGGAACTTTTATTTTCTCTCAAAAGCAAATACAAGTCTAGAAAATTTAAATTTAAGCCTAGGCATGTGTGCATGCACACAACTGTGTCTTACCAGACTCATAAGCATCTCTTTGAATTCTTTTTCTGGTAGTGAATGAGTGGGAGCCTTGTGGTACAAAATTGCCAATAGATCACTTAGGTGGAATCAGATGCTTTAGATGGTGTTATTTGTCTGGGTTACTAACCAAAATCTCTCAGATCGCACTAACAGCTGTGTAGTAACTGCCTAGTCTAATACTGGCTTTGGTATTTTATGCATTTGCTGTAGATTTTATAATAAATAATTGCTTGTCTAAGTTCAGATTGTGGGTGGTGGCTCAGTCTTAAAGAAATCTGATGCATTTTTATCTGATTAAGTGCATTTGTACCTGTAAGGTGCACCTGTACAAAAACTTGATAAGTTGGGTGCTATCTGTAGCAGCTTTAGTGAGAAAGTAAGATCTTCTAATATCTCTGTGCTTTTCATGCATCCCCTTAGTGACCTGCTGTGCCTAGGCAATCCCAGCAGTTCCAGGTAGTTAATCTGGAGAAATGCAGATGGTCCAGTGCTGCTTCTTTCAAGTTTGTCTTGCTGTATACCTCCTCCTTTTATATATATTTTCTTTTTCCTTCAGTTTTCATAATGCCTTAATCTAAACTTGGGGTTTTTGATCGTTCTTTTGTTTTCTTTCCATATTCACTTAGTTCAACTTTACCACCATAGTGTCCCCTCAGCTACCTGGGCAAGGAACCAAGAGTTGACATGACAGCTTTATTTCCTAGAATATCTTAGTGTTGGTTGACTTTACACTTGGAAATAACATTATTAAAAAGTCCCTAGAGGATGTGTAGTAATTTTTAATTTAATGATAGTCCTGGGAAATAAGAGACAAAAGCTATTGTTATGGATAGATGATGCCCACATGTACTTCAGTGTATATACTGATCTGTTGGCAGTTGACACTGTCATCCTTATTTGAAAAACTCACTCAGTTGTGTCAGTGACACTGCACTGAGATGTAAAATGTTCCATGGTTTCATTCTTCTAATATTTAATAGATGCTGCTGGTGTGTGTGCCCAAGACTGATTTTGCTAGTCATACCTGCACAATATATATGCAACTGTACTTTATAATCTATATATAGTTTACTATTTATAACTTCTTGTTATTTTAAACAAGACAGCTTTTTCTTTTATATAGTGTTATTGCTCTATTTCTTTGGGGTCCATTTGGAAAGATGCTGATTAATGTGATTAAACTACAGATGGAACTTTTTTGAAAGCTGTTAGATTGGCTTTCAAGTCAGTAAATGTAAGTAGGGTTGTAGTTGATGCTACCTTTCAAAATTCAGAGGTTAAGACAAATCCTTTTCCTGTCCTTTTATGTTTAGTTTAGATAGACTTTTATTTCTTTGAAGCAAAATGGGCAAATAGATTTTAGAGTATTAGTAGAATCATTATATCACTGTCGTTGGTCCTGGGGTTGCCAGGCCTTTTCTGATTATCAGATGCAACAAATGACGTCCAATTTTATTGACCAGTTTGGCTTCAACGATGAGAAGTTTGCTGATCAAGATGACATTGGCAAGTGAGTATAATATTACACTGAATTTGGCTATAGTCTTGTGAGATTTTTCTTACTGTGTTTTTGGCTGTGGTTTTGCTGATAAGTACAATCATTTACTGATGTGAAGCAGTTGCCAATCAGTCCTGTCTTTTTGTGTCATCTGTGTGTATTGATAGAAGCCTCCCTAAGTACAGGAAAGCAACAGCTTCTCGTCATTTTCTAATCTCCTGATTGTGCCAATGTTGAGAACACTGAATTATAACTCTGCCTTTTAACAGAATCTTTTTAACAGAGACCTGTGGCTCTCTGTGACATTATTTGGGTCACTTTCTCTTTGTCTCAAAGGGGGTTTTTTTCCCTGCTGATGACCAGGTGAATATCTCTATTTCTACATTTTCCTGGAAAAGATGACAGGAACAACATGTCTCTGAGTATACTTTTCTGTAGAGGAGAGTAAGGACAAGGGCGTTGTAAATCTGCCTTTGTTTATAAAGTCAAGGCAGTTAAGACTGGTTTCTGCAAATAGTCTTAGGTGAAAGAGGAGGAAATGAGACCAGTCTTGGTCAGGTTAAAAAACCCCAAATGAAACAAAAACCAGCAGACAAGAGAAAACACCCTTCACAAAAGCTGGTATCTTTCTTCATAAGTAAATGGATGCAATAAAGGGAAAAGGTGAGATTAGGGGTTCTTGCTGAAGGTAAAGTTGATAATGGTTTTTATAAGATTTCTTGGCTTGGGATGCCAGAATGTGCATGTAGGAATAAAAAGCATTACTTCAAGATGGTTGTTAGAAGGGTATTTTTATAATAATCTCAGTGCTCTTCTATAAGAGATATGCTTAGTATCTCTTACTGTGCTTAGTAAGTGATGTCCGACTGAAGCTTGTATCTTCCATCCAAGCACTGCTGCCTTTTTACACCACAGAACTTGCTGAGATTAAAGATTAGGATAGATGGTAGAGGAAGTAACACAGGTTACTCCTTAACTTTGTTAGGATCAAGAGGATTTTGGCAAGGATAGGAGTCAGAATTCCTTAAAGTTCATGCTTTTGGAAGTCTGGTCTCTTGGTAGAGAGATGATGACTACTTATGTAAAGAGGTCTCAAGATCTGTGACAGGTACACTGATGATGTACTCATGAGTTGAATTAAGCTGTAGGTGAAGTTACTTTGAAGTTATGCCTTCTGTGCAAGACTCAGTTGCACTCTAAGTTACCTGCATGGCTTTGTACAGTAATTCAGATGGTGTCTTGTGTAGTAATTCAGTCACACTTGTGACTTAGATTCCTTTAGGTCACTTAACCTTTTCCCCTGCTTCATCTTGCAGTGAATATTAGAGGAGGAGTAGTGTGTGCTCTGCTTAACGCACTCATGGCTAGACAAATAATACATGAGCTCTTCTGATACGTAAAGATGTCAAGCCTAATATATAGCATTATTTCTGGAAAAATATTTCAGTGATAGGTTAAAAAAATGTTTGTGGGGTTCTTTTGTTAGGAAACAGAATTTGATACCATTTTTCATTTTTTCCCTTCCTGTTGACAAGGTCTTTTAATAGAAGGGTGAAATCAGTTAAAATATATAAGAACTGCAAATGCATATATTTGCAGTATTTTGAGGTATTCATGATAGAGCGTAGCCAGATTAGGCTTTCTTTAGACGTAGGTTTTTTTCAGTGCATAGCAATACAGTATTTGAGGTTTGGGTATATAATTTCAGTTGTGTTTGTCTAGGCTTGTTGCATACACCTGACTGTAGATGGCAATGTTCTTTGTTTTTGTTTAAAATATTTAACAGTTTAAAAAAATCACAGGAATGCCAGGCCTCCTTGGTGTGTAATTTTGATTGTTTTGTGTTGGAGACTACTTTGTCTTTTGTCTTCTATTCTTAGATTACTGTAAAATAAGAAACCAAAGAGAAATTAAATGTCTTCATGTCACAGTAGAAAATCCTGTTTTATTGATTATATTTTTTTTTTTTCTTGTAGTGTTTCTTTTGATCGGGTTTCGGACATCAACTTTACCCTCAATACAAATGAAAGTGTAAGTGTGTGTTCCAGTACTATCAGAAAAATTACTGCCTTTTAAACTTTGGCATGACCTCAAAGTTTTGGCAGTGGTTATATTTACTCATTTTATGTAGAAATCCCTGGAAAATGATTACCCTATACTTATTCCCTTATCATAATTGGAGGACACTGTTATTGTGCTTTTGATAAATATTAAGCAGAATTGCTTCTAATTTATAAAGCTGTTTTTAAGATTGATCTTAGATCTGATTTGTGCATGCTGCACACTTGTGGATTATGATTAGAAGCTATTTAAGTCTTCAGTGAGATTGTAGTGGCAGGAAAGTCATGACAGAGTCTCTCAACCTTGATATTATTTGCTGGTTGAGCTAAAGTAACCCTCCACTATAGAAAATAAAGCTGGTTGTCTAGAAGGCTCTTTGGGGTCACTCCCACATCCCATTTTTAAACATGATGGAAGTTCTTAAGTGATATTTGATCCACTCAGCTTGTTAGTAGCCAAGTAAAACAAGCAGCACTGCATATTTTCTTGACAAGCTTTAAATTAAGACATTCTGGTTTTCTGCTGCTCTTTTAGAGAAATGGTTAAGATTCTCTTTAGAATAGTCATGTATTTTCAAGATGTTTACTAATGTAATGTGGATTTTATTTTTTTGCTGTATTTAGGGCAATATAGCCTTGTTTGAGGCTTGCTGTAAGGAGAGGATACAGCAGTTTGATGATGGTGGCTCTGATGAAGAAGACATTTGGGAAGAAAAACATATTGCATTTGCACCAGAGTCCCAGAGGCGTTCCAGGTGAGAAGGGTGTTTCTCATCCAAATAGCAGTGTAGTAAGCCTGCAGAAATGCACCTGTCCTCTGATTCAGTCTGTCTGTTAGTACAGACTGTCCAGCATAACTTGGTATTTCCATTCTGGGAACAAATGAGTGAAGATGTGGCTCTAGTGCTTTGTTTTCCAGCCATAATTTACAGAAGATGCTCTTTGGCTTTAGTAGCTTGTTGGTTTTGGTTTTTTTCCTGCTGTGTCTTCTTTCCTTCCGCCTTTTAAACTGGCCCAGCTGTCCTTGCTTTGGACAAGGCAGCCCAGCTCCATACTTCTATTAGACCTTGCTGTCCTCACTACAGTACCAGTATGGCTGTGGACAAAGGAAAATGCATTGGGGGGAAGGAGCATCTAGTCCCCACAACTCAGAGCTGTTCAGTCTCCCTCAGTATCTACTGAAAGCCTCTTCATGTGATCTAGTGAAAAATCTTAAACTTTGTTTCTTTTGGAGAGAAATGAGGGGAATACTAAGAGCTAAAAATTATACCTCAAGTAATCTGTCAGGAATAATTGTAATTCTCTCTAGCCTGAAACTCTGAAATATTTCATTATGCCCAGGATGTTATACTAAAAACAGAACGTAAGCTCTCTTTGTATTTGCAGTTCGGGCAGTACAGACAGTGAAGAAAGTACAGACTCTGAAGAAGAGGATGGAACTAAACAAGACTTGTTTGAATCCCACACCAATACAGAGGACAAAATGGAAGTAGACTTAAGTGAACGTATGTAGCTTTTTTCCCTGCTGCTTTGGGTTGTAGGAAATTGTTCGATCTAGCAGCCTGATTTTGTAGGAGTTTCCTTGTTGACTGCCTTTATTCCAGCTGTCTTAAAGTAGTCTTTCCCACTTGCCACAGAGCATGCATGTATGAAATTTGAATTCCTTACATGTCTTAAATTACTTACTCTCTCTCAAATTCATGTTTCTACTCTTCAAGAGTTAAAAAAGGAGGAGTAGTCAGAAAGGGGAGGATTAAATACTCATTTATAAATATTGAATGCCTACAAAAACCTAATATGCTACTATCCAAACCCAAAAGATGGTATTTTTACTGGAAGCCTTTCAGACCAGCTTTTTGTCCAGCAATGCTCTTTTAGAAGACTTCCTTCAGGAGCTAAGTGAATTTGCATTGTTCTGGTTTCAAATGTGAATGAAAGATACACATCAGGAGACTCTTACATGGAATTTTAACTGATGTAATAGATTGAAAAGATTTCACATTCAAGTCAGGACTAAACTGGCTTTTGTTAAACTGGCAATATCTGTAGGTAAAAGCCCTGTGTTTATCTAGACTGTAAGGAATTATATTAGAAGGAAAAGTTAAGGGTTTTCTTTTCTTTTGTCAGATTGGTGTCGTTGGCATCTGTGTGTCAAACAAGTTTTGATCCATGTGGGTCTCCTCCCATATCTGCCTGGGTTGGAATTTCTAATTACTAGTCAGAGCTTCCTTTTCAGCCTGTTTTTTTGTATGTAAGTGTTAAAGAAAAACATGTTTCCCTTGGGTAGGTGAAGTATTTTGAATTGACCTATCCTAAATTAGTTGCTATTCACAGTTGCTCCCAAATTTAAAATATCCATAAATACTTTAAGTTGTAAAAAGCCTTAAACTTTTCTGAAACTTAGCAGTGGTGTTAGTGCATGAGAAATTATTTGAAAACATTGAAAAAGGGATGAAAGCTCTTACAATTGTCATTATTATAGAAATTAGTTTGAAAAATGATAGCAAATATTGAGGTTAATTTAAAGGATAAAATGGGATTGTACTTGTGATTAAATGTTTTATTAGTTTTGTTCTTCAGATAAATGTGGGATTTTTTTTGTTTGTTTTTTTTTTTTTTTTTTAGCGGAGTACTCTGAATTGCTGATCTTAAAATTCTGCCTTACTAGCAGAATTTTCCTTTTAGGGAATACATGCATTTTTAACAGGAAGTACAGGTTTTTTTTGCATGTGCTTTCAAGTCTAGTTATGAATCTTGCTTCTCTTTATGGAATGTACATAGAGAGAATCAGTGTGTTAGGCGCATGTGCATTCATATTCTTTATAGACATTTTTTCCTAATGAGCTTCGTGATGTTTTTTCAGCACCTAACTGGTCAGCAAACTTTGATGTACCTATGGAGACTGCACATGGTGCCAGTCTGGATTCTGTTGGCTCTGCTGTGTGGAGTACTGAAGCAACTGTGCCAGCTAAAGAAACTGGCTGGGCTACCTTTTCTGACTTCACATCCTCTTTGAGGTAAGAATATCAGTTACTCTGGGTGAGTTTGGTTTTGTTGGGGTGTCCATCTCTACACAAGCCTGTGTTACTGGTGTATGCAAAGGGTCTGAAGAGCACCATGTGTTCTAACATCATGTGTCTGTATGATGTCCCTTTCCAGGATGGGTGGATAATAGTGTGTTGGGTTTTTTAAATTTTGTATTGTTACGCAGTTGTGATAGTTAGGTTGAGTAGTTGTGCACGATTTTGAGAACACCCAAGATAATGCTGTTCTTTTTTTGGATTGAACTTTACACTCTGCTGAAGCCTTGTGCATATACCTAATCAAATATGTGTAAATTTTGAGTTGCCAAATATTGGCAGTCAGGAACTAATTCCTTCTCATATTGGAAAACTTTGCTTTTATACATTTGGCTTTTCACTTTCTGTCTGGGCATTAAAACAGCTTAGATATGAAAGTATGATTTCTTCCAACATAAAACAGCATTGTTTCATGATTGAGGCAGGTAAATTGATAACCAAATTAAGGACCTAGAAAATGAAGACTTGGAGTTGCCACATTACTGGATAGAAAAGACATTCTGTAAATGGTGAAATGTTTTTCAAGTGGCCAAATCTTCTCATCTGAGTTCCTTTAGAATGAAAAACTTGTAGATGTACAATATATAAAATCAAGTAATGAAATCACTTTAGTAGTGGTTCATGACTGCACTGGCAGAATCAACAGAGAGCTATCAAGTTGGAAAAATGCATTTAACAAAACAGTTAAAAATGTTTGGAAACACTGTAAGGAGCTGGTGATACCTGTATGCCTTAGAGACATGTCCACTAGTACTTGTAACAAAATCAAGTAAAAATAAAATGACCATTAAACACCCTCAACTCAGTTCTGGTGCATTTTGCATTACCAAACTTCTATTTAGCATGGCTTTCCAGCACTCCTAGAAGCAAACTTGATGTAATTCAGTTTCAGTATAGTTCTAGGCCTTACAGTTTTCATCAAGAATTAATGCTTTTTAAGAACACTTCATTTTGCTATTCAGAAATTTTTCTGAATTTTTTTTTTAATTCTATTTGAAGCTCAAAAGACTCCTTGAGAAGTAATTCTCCTGTGGAAATGGAAACAAACACAGATCCAGGTGACCCCTTGAGTGCAAATGCAACTACTCTTACAACACAGCTCGAGAGTAAGTAAACTGCATTCCCAATTGCAAGTGGCTTGATTGTAGGAGTCGTGTGTAAGAAAAATCTCCCTGAAATTTAAAATTTTAGATTTTCAGAGACTCTCCTCTGGCTCTACTGCTGTTCTGACAGGTATTAAATGTGTTTTCAAAGAATTTGTAAACTACTTAAAATAGTTTCCAATCTGAAACAAGAGCCAGTGTTTCTGATAAAACATTTGCACATCATGAACAGAAAAGCATTACAAAGATGCCAAGTTTGTTCTGTTAGAGAATCTTCTCACTTGTGTCAGTATTTAGCTGAGCTGATGCCCAGAAAGAATGGTAACCTCCACTGTTGTCCTGTGTGGTAATAGGCCAGTAGCCTCAATGTGTTCAAATTTCTCCTTCCTGCTCATGCCTTTCTAAGCCACCTTCACTATGCATGCCCTTGTTTGTTCTACATTTATGAAATGGTTAAAAGGACAAAAATATTTTAATTATCTTTTTTTTGTATCTATTACTAACAGAGAGAGCAAGAAGTGTATGTGAGAAGTCCAGATAGACTGGACTTCTCAAAGATTTACCAGTACTTAGAATATTAGAGTCAAATTTGTACTGTGTAGATTTGTCATGAATTTGACTGTACAGAAAAGTAATTTGTCACCTAATCCTACTAAGGTCTTGTTTAGGCAAAACGGTTGCAGTAAGCATTGTCAGTCAAAATAAAAAACTTACAGACTGTGGCTTTTTCTAAAGCCATCTGTAAGTAATACTCATACTCTCTATGCAGCACTTGCAGAAAGGTACCATTCTCTTTAAGGAAGAATTCAAAAAGTGTGCAAAACTGCAGAAGTACTGTTCTTGATATATTGGTTTATGTGCTTGCAGAAACATAGACATACCATGTCTATGCCATAGACATAAACATAGAAGTATGACCAGCCAAGTCTTAAATTGCTTCTTTATCTACTTGCAGCCCCAGCAAGTGTTGCTATGGATGCCAGCTCAGATGGAGAGGATGATGTGGAAAACGCAGACAAGGTAACCGAGACAGTCATGAATGGCAGCATGAAGGAGACACTGAGCCTAACTGTAGATGCTAAAACTGAAACTGCCGTTTTCAAAAGGTAAGAATGCCTATTTGCTGTCTTTCCACCATGTAAGTAGAACACTGTTGATGAAACACTGTATCATCAAAGAGAGTTCTTTTTAAGTGATAGTTCCTGAGGCTTTAACTAGAAAGCTTTCAAAGTCATTGTTTTGAAATTTGACTCCTAGTTTGTTCCTGTAACATGTGACTTTACTTATCAAGCCTTAGTTTCAGTGGAAAGTTATTAGCAGAAGACTGCTTTTGTCCTTAATGCACATTACTTTGCTGTTTTCATGTACAGTTCTTTTAGCATTGCACATCAAAACTGAGCTTTTAAAGTTTTGCACTGAGTACTTAGATTTGGATTGGAATTTCATTCTTTCCATCCAGGAGGATAAGACAGAAGTTGAAGGCCAGCCAGGCACTGCTTTTGAGTGTAGCTCAGCAGGCACTTGGGGTGATCACTGTTGGTGGTATGCACGATGGTGTAAAATCTGTTCTGGACTACAGGTGGCTCATGGAATTCTAGAATAACTTCTTAATTTTGCTATCTTCTGATACAAGATTCAGGAATAAGTTTCTTACAACATGGTCAAATTGTATATTGTATGTGTATCAACACTGTGATCCTTTCATGAGAATAAAGCACATTTCAGTGTTGTCTAATCCATCCTGTCTATTAAGATATTGTGATCTCAGATTTAATTATCAGGTTTTTTTTATGTAGTGTCAAATATTTATGTAGGGAAACATGCTACAAAAAGTATAAAGTGCAAAAATTGTCTTTATTGAAGCTGATATGTCCTGCCTTCACCCTGATGTTGACAAATGGGAACAAACTGCTAGAGCAGTTTTAGAATAACTTTCTACTTTTTTAGAATAACTTTCTACTATCTGTGCCTATTCTAGCTTCAAATACTATAATGAAATTGTCAGTATGTCTTGGAAGTTACTTCAAAAAAACAACCCCTAGTTGATTCCAGTATAAGAAACTTTTCCAGTGCTACTGCTTACATTGCCTGTTATATAAATTAATTTACTTTATTAATGGTAGGAGATAATTCTGGAACCATCCAAGATGGATAGACCTTGAAAACCAAACCAAGCTTTCCATCACTCTTGTTTCCATCCTTTTGATTATCTGGGCATCTTCACTTCTGATGGTTTTTCAGCACAGAGGAGGGAATATCTGACTGCACAATGCTTCTAAATCAAATGGCATTGATAGAGGAATGAACCACAGCACTTTAGAGAAGTGTTGGAGCTCCGTGCAGGTCGATGTCACATGAAACCATCCATAGTGCATTGCTGATTCAGTAAATGTGTCTGCTTGTTCTGTCTTTTGCACAATGCTTTTATACAGTCTTTACTCTTAGATGCTTACAAGTTTGGTTTAGTTATCCATGGTGTCTTTAAACTTCTCCTTAAACTAGTTTAGCTCACATGCACCTTCAAGTTGTGTGACTTGTGATACTGGTGCAAAAACTGAGGAGGCAGCATCTGGTGACAGTTCCTGCTTACCTTCATGGAACTACCTGCTGGCACTGTAGTTAAAAGGACATAGAGGTGCAAAGGGAGACAATATCATAGAATTGCCCCAGTCAGAAGGGACCTTGAAAGTTCATCTGTTCCAGTCTTTTATGGGAAAGGGAGACCAAATAAGATTACCAGGCACTCTGATTGCACATTGAAAACTTCTAGCAATGAGAGCTAGGGAAAGGGAGATGAAAGGGAGATGTCAAAGAAACATACAAGGGGGCTCAAACGTGAGGTCTTAAATGTGGAACCTGTTCTACTCTGATAGACATGTGCAGCTTCATTGTGATTCAATGCTCAAGTGGTATTTTTTAAAACCAACTTGCATGGAAAAGATCTAAGTTAAGAGTCAGAGCAGAGAGGGGAAGTCCAACTCTGGCCTGTTTGCCTTTCAAAGTGGATGCTTCCAGACTTCAGCTTTATCTAGGTTTCTATCAATAGAAAATTGATGGTGTTGAAGTCAACATTGAGGGGATTTATAAGCACAGTAATTTGTGGAAAGTTGCAAAGTGCAAAAATGTGATTTCCTAACTTAGTTCAGAGTGGAGAGCAAGTAGGAAGAATGCTAGCAGAGACTGCCTCTTTAAAAAAAAACAAAAACCCTAGGGCATCACTTTTGATGGTGATGGTGACAAGTATTTCATTTGGAAGGAATGCAAAGAGTATCAAGGCAAATGAGATGGGGAGATTAGATGGGGAAAACTTGATGAGAGATTGCAATGCAAAAGACAGTATTTTTGCAGGCTCTGCAGGATAGAAGGAGAAAAGAGAAGGATTCATTGAAATTTAAAGGATCCATGGAAAGGAGAACTGTGAGAATAGGAAGAAAACCAGCAGAGGAGATTGGCACTTCTTGAATAAATAGATTTGTTGCCACAGAGGTATAAGATTTGATGTTTGTCTGCTTCAGAGCTACTTTATAACTATCTCTTGCAGGTATATATGCTCGAATTTGTATTTTAGTTTGCTCATAATGGTGTGGTTGAGGTGGAAAAGGGTGGAATAGAGAGGCAGGAAAGTTTGGGTTTAGAGACAAACCAGATTTGTTTGCTAATGACTTTTAAGGCTGCCTGGTTATATGGTACTGTCTTACATAGTGTGAGTTTACAGCTTTTTCACTGAACTTTGTTTCTGTCTGTAAGAGGAAGTTTGTGAAGTAGATTGGGCTGCAGTCTTTGTACCCCATAAACCATACATAGTATTCACTGTGGAGTTACTAGGAAGTTTATTATGAAAGATAGTGATGAGTTAATGATTTTACTGGTATGTTTCATGGACAGACTTTATTAATGCTGGTTTCTGAGGGAATCTTGAATTTCTTTATACTTTCTTCCATTTTTGCATACTTCTGGCTTCAGAGTGTTGAAATCCTATCGGTATGTATAGTAAAGGATCGTGATTGTTACCACTTGAGGCATCACATACATTCCGTTTTCCTTTTCCTTATTTGCAATCACTGTGTTTCCTGCCCTTTTATCCGGTCAAGTTTAATGGAATGTAAACACCAGTGCATCATTAGGTGTTTGTGAAATCTGGAGCCATGTGCTTGATCTTCATGTTGCAATCATAACTTAAAATCCATTTGCATGTGAAATATGAACCCGTCTCAATTTTCTCCTGTTGCCTGAAATTCCCTATAAATGAACTTCTAAGTTAAATACATTAAATAACCTCTTGTTTTTGTTTTGTTTTGTTTTTTTAAGTGAGGAAGGAAAATTGACTACCTCGCAGGATCCTTCTTGTAAATATGTAGTAGAAGAGAATACAGAGGTTGCAGAAGAGGTCCCTTCAGGTCTTCAGCCTACTAACAGCAGTCCAGAGCAGAGGTAACTGTGTTCAAGGATACTTTCAATTCTCTACATAGCAGTTTGTATGCTTTTCTAATATGATTGATCTAAAGAGATTGAGTTTAGCTCAGTCTAAAAATGTGCTTGCTTTTGTTTTATTGAATTCTCGCAAGTTGAATTTTCAGTTGATTATAAGACTCTTGAGTCATCCAAGGTGTATTTTTCTTGCAGGAGGTTGTAAATATCCCCATTCTGTTTTGTGACAATGTTACTAAGTCAGAATACTGAATTGATGTACAGAACTACTGCATGTTCTGATTATATTGTAGATAGACTAAAAAGATGGAAGCATGTTTGACAAATTTAGATTCTAGTTTTTAAGACCTGTTTTGTGGCAATATTTAGCTGGTTCCTTTCTTCTGACTTCCTGCTCTGTGTAAATCTCAAACTTGATCAAGAAGGGGATTCTAACCAGAAAAAACAGCCCTGTCTTCTTATTGGGAAACCCAAAAACTCTTTCACAGTGTCTTCTAGAGATGCTGTCTTTATCAAGACAGTATTTTTTTAATGCTGCTAAGCATTAAATTGTAGGAAAAAAGTCCTTGGGTACTAGGTGATTACATTTAGAGTGAAGATGCTTGTCTGAACCAACAGAGGGTTCTCAGAGCTGGCAGTTTGCTAGATTGGCTTTAGGTTATGGGAAATCTCAGGAACTCCATCCACTGACTCCTGCTGGCTTCAGCAGAGCTCAGAACTTTCTCCAAAGATGGCTTTTGCAGTAGATCCTCATAAGCACAGGATAAATACCAAGATAAACCTAATGGTGCTTTTGGGGCTCCATGTGTGTATGACTAGTGGGAGGAGTCCCCTAGGTAGGTCTCTGGCTGGTGGCTAGCAGGAGTAATCTTTGCTAGGAGCCATGTTCTATCATGGAGTTTTTTCCAATTAATAAATGAGTGATGGTTGTACTGACTGTCACACTTCCTGTCCATGCAGCATTTGTTTCTTGCCTTCTAGGTTTCTCTAGGTTTCACTAAAAAGTGTTTCCTTTTGTCTAGTGCTGTCTTTTCTCTAATGTTTACATATGTTTTTTAAAAAGTGTTTTTAGAGCTTAGCAGCCAAAGACTTAGCTAGGGGGCTCCTGCTGGTCATGTGCCTGTAGAGCACGGACCCCAGAGTGGCTTCTCTGTGATGTCCACCATCAAAGAACAGGAGTTACAGGTAATTTTCCTCATCTGTAGTTTCAAGCAGTATTTGCGTTCTTTTAGAGAATCTTCAGATGTATTCCATAAACTTGCACTGAATGGAAGTTGAGGTTTATTTGTCTCTGTTGCTTGCATATTTTTAATGTCTTCATACAATGGTTTGATCTCTTTGTGCCAGTCCAGAGCAATTGAGCCCATGTTTACACTAAACTTTTATCTAGAAATGTATATAGTGTTACTGTTTTAACTCTTGTAGGTTTGCTCTCCATTTTCCTCCATACTTCACAAATGTTTCATCCTAGTGGACTAACATTCAAAGTATTTGTGAAAGGCTCTTTGTAGATTAGATGAATAACTCAAGCGATTTTTCAAGACACTGTTGTTTTTCCTGTTGTGTCCTAGCTGCTAGCTTTCCAGTGCAACCTTAAATTCTCCTGATATGACATTTTGCTTCACAGAGTAAGATTTGGCTAAGTATCAGAAATGTGCTCTTTATTAGTAATTCTCTGAGATACCACATCTCTAGAGATCACTTATCTCAGTTAATGAGGACCACACATTCTTCAATGGTGTGCTCAATTAATTGAGTGCTATGCTTAATGAGGAAATGAGGACTCCAGAAATGCTGGACTGCAAGAAGACAATTAGGATGAGCATATTATTAGCACGTTTCCTTCCTTCAGTTCACAGGTTGTGCTACACAGGATCTGAGGTTGTTGGTTTTTGGTTTGATTCTTATTGTACGTTGTTGGTTTTTGGTTTGATTCTTATTGCACCTACCTGAATTTTAATCTTTGTATACTTAATCTCTTTTTTTGGCCTCTTAGGACTGATCAACACACCCATTTAGGAGAGGCATCTGTTAATGGCCCTGTATGATATGTGATGTCTACTACCTTGGCTGAAGAGAAAGAACTGATGTCCAGGTGTTTGAGTGTTTCTTGAGGATATCATCTAGACCCTGTTGAAGCCAGTCACTGCTGCACTAATTTCGCAAGGAATCAGGACCAGCAACATTTATATTCTAGATTTTAAGACATTGTACAGAAATTCATAAGTGTAAAAATATTGCACATTGAGAAATACCAATAATTTTTGCGTATGTTTATATTGTATTGTTCTAAATAACGGGGGGCCTGTGAAATAAGATCCTGCTACCCATGTAATGATGACAGTAGTGTTACTATAGTTAAAATGGCTGTAAGAATAGTTTTATAAAAAAGTGAATACAAAAATCTAATGTATTTGAGACATAACTATTTGACGATTAGTGTGACCAAAGTATTTAGGAGTTTTCTTACATTTTTCACCTTGTAAAAAAGAAAAAGAAAATTCATGTTTTTTCTGAAATTGAAATGCCCTATAAATGTTATTTTGGTTGGTTTAGCTTACAAAAGTGATTTAAATAAGAATTTTTTGGTGTTCAACATTTTACAACAGGTTTTTTAATTGGTAATTGTTTTCTGTATTGTTCAAAACAGATCAAAAAATGTAAGTCTATTGGTAGAGATTTTAAGTATTTATTGCAACAGCTTAGTTGACAAATTGATGTTACTGTAAAGCCATATGTTCTGTTAAGTCTAGTTTGCTTGAAACAATACCTTCCAGGTGAATCACCAGAATATTTGGAGTGCACATGGCTTGTTGTGTTTAAGTGGTTCACCTGCCTTTAAACAGTTCACCAAGATTTAGTTTAATACCAAGCATTATACAATGGAACATTTCAGAACAATCTGCGTATTTAAAACGCTATAATCCTTTTAGACAAGTCAAGTAAAAGAAGTGCTCATGCTGCTAATGTAATTACAGTACCTGCATTTTAAAAGTAAATAGTGTTTTTAATACAAATTTTGGCAGCAGAGCATGTTAATTGGTAATTTCACTGTACTGATCTGTGTGAGGCTTTCATTTGTATGTTCTAAACCAGTTTTTTCACAGCTGGTTTGTGTATATATATAGTGATTATGGAAACTAATTCTGTGTAATTTATAATTTTCTATGTTAATGTAAAATTCCAACAGCCTTCTCAAACAAACAGAAGCAATATACTGTATATTGCCACATTGTCTGGTGAAAGGGTTAAAATACTCCTGCACTTTTAGATGCAAAACCATTTTTGTTTCTGTAATAGTCATATTCATTTATTTTTACATCATTTGTTTTCCTGACCAGTATTTAAAGCCAAAAGGATATTCTAAACAATGGCCAATGATTTATTTTAGAAGGCGTCCCAAACAACGTGCCTAAACATTACATTGCATACAGAAATAAAAAACCCACATGTATGTCACTGCCCTTATTGCTTTCTCTTTTGCATTTTCTGCGAGATTCAGTACACTTGTCCTTGGAAGTTTTTGCAAACTGATCAGTTGTGTGAAAACAAAGGGGTAAAACCACAATATCTTACGTGGAATTGGTAGCTATGGTTGCCCTTTTATTTATACTTTATAAATTATGGAATCCAGTCAGATTCTAAGTTTTCTTTATCAGTTCACAATTACTTTTAGATCAGCTTGACCAAAACCATTCTGTGTGGTAGCTTTAAGGTTGGCAGCTGTCCTTGTCACTTTGATCTTGTCACCGAACTTTGGAAACAAAACTGCTCATTTTGACCCATGAATTGGAGTCAAGTGGAAATAGAGGCAAGCAGTTGGTTTGTGTAAGTTTGACGCTTGTAAGGAAAAAAACTTGAGTCCTTTCCAGTGGAACTGTTTGTCCCTTGCTAAAAAGTAGACTTACCTAGTTCTGCAGCTGTGAAAACCAGAGAACAGTAGATGAAATTGAATCTGGGCCCCATTACCTTCAGTTCAACAGTCTTGTACTTGTCTTTCTGTTCATGAACTGTCATATCAATCCACTGTTTTGAGAAGTGTAGGGTGTGTTTTACCCACTCACTCTATTATTTGCACAAGGAATCCAGAGCTTGAAAGCATTGGAGGTGTGTTTGGGGAGGGGAGGGTATATGGGTGTGTGCAAACACACCTCTCTTGCTATCTTTTATCAACACTGCTGGTGACATGCTGCTCACATGGCCTTACAGAGGTTTGAACATACTGCGAGAGTCCTGAATGGTTGTTACCCAGCCTGTTTAATGAGAGTGACTTGCATGCAATGGAATTTGAGTCTTCTTTATGAAAAGGTATTTTAATGCATTTGCAGCATGAACTGAAGTCTAATACCTTTGTACAGGCTTGAGTTCCTGCAGTGTTTTTAGCAGCAATTAGGATGAAATGAGCTTGTTTTGAAAGGCTTGTCCACTGCCACATTCCACAGTGCTCTTTGAAATGGCCAAAGGCTCAGTCACTTGAAACTGAGGAATAATGATATCAGTTGATGTCAATGGGCAGTGGATTTAACCCTCAGGATTTCTCTGGTGAAGGATTTTTTGCTCAAGCAAGAGTCTGTTTCGAAAGTGGCTAGACCAGTACTATCTCTAGTAGCTCGTTGCCTCTTCCCGCCTGGCAGAATGGATGAATCATGCCTTCTTGACCAGTGAAACCATTATTTTGAAGTGTAAGCACTGAATTAGTGTTATAGCAAGACTGTTCCATTTAAGTAAAAGCGTTAAGTCATCATCCTGACTAACATTGCCATTAATTCACTGAAAAGATAACAAGATAGTGGAAACAATCTCATTATGTCATTGTACATGGAATCCCATGTGACTGTGCTCTTGAGTGAAGTCTACATTTTTGCACCTATTAAACCTTGTATCTACCTCTTGAAAGCAGTGAGTTCTGTGTTGTCATCTGCATACTTCTTGTGGAAGCTTATTGTGATATTCATTCTTTGTGTGAAGTCCATTGAGGAGATTTGTGAGGAAGATGAATAAGATTCTTACTGTCATTTGTTATAAGCTTACCTTTCTGTTTAAATTTTAAAGCATTAATTTCCTTGGAGATTTTGGTTTTTGTCACGTGTCCCATACAGTTATATCAGGAAGTACTTACTGTATATAACTGGCTCTATTAATAGACTTAATCACTTCTGACTGTTTCAGAATAAATAGTGCTTTCTCCAGTGTAGTATAAGTGCTTTGAGTTTCATTATGAAAGTGTCTGCATTGTTTTCCAAACTAGGATGGAAAATGGCTGTTACTGTGGCAGCAAAATGCCCTTTTTTGGTAAAGGTTTTAACATCTGTTTTTTAGCTTTTGTGTCTTACTTGCTAGCAGGTAAGGATTTGGCATCTTCCTTCCTGTTCCATAATTGTTTGAGTCTCTAAGGTTACAACATGGAAGGAGATGAAGGCAATAAAATTAAAATAAAAAATATTCTTATAGTAAAGACAGAGGCATTTTTCTGTCTCTTTTAGATAGGACAGTTCATGAATTTTTTTGCTCAGACCAGGTTCTGTTGCTCATTTCAAATTGTGATTTGCCCTATGTTTTGTCTTGGTTATGACTTAGATGCAGTCACACTTCTAATGATATCCAAAGGAAATCTCTGTACTTCTCACTCTGCAGCCACAAGCTAAAGCACCGAGACCCAAACTTTACCTTGTGTTTTGCTGATAGCATCTTTCAGAATTTCTCATTTAGATGAGTCTGGGCTTCGTGTTTGAGCATCTTATTGGAGAGGGCAACTTTAGCTGTATTTCTGTTTTCTCTAAGTCACTAAGTACCTTGCAAAATGAGATGGGATTCCCTTTATCTTCCTGGCCATAGCTTAAATACTGTAATTCTGATCCTAGGACCTCTTTCTGGATTTGAGTTGTGTATGATGTGGGTGCTTTCCTGTGATCTGTGTTTTCTGTGTCTCAAATCACGATTCTGAAGACTGTAATTTACATCATGATTGTCTGTTGACATACAGCCACCCAGAAAGAGAAAGCTATACCTTGCCTGGCTGTGATTGTGTCGACTTTGTTGCTCATATCCCAAGAGCTATAATTCTTGCCCATTTGCACAGGGGAAGTTTTTCTGGTAGTGTCACTACTATGATCTGTGGATGATATTTAGATAGCTGGGTGTTTCATTCTCAAGGGTCTAATAGATATGATTTTTTCAGATGGAACCTGGACCTGTTACAAATCAGTTAGGTCTGCTTTTTCGCTCTACTGTATGCCACACTTCTATCTTTCTTACCTGGGAAGGGTTCTCCTATTCCCCTTAATCTACACCAATTATGTAAAGTTGTCACAACTTCACCTTGGGTTATGCACTAGCCCGGCTCTTTTGCAAGGGAACTGAAGCCTGACTGCAGATGTTGCAAATAAAACCTGCTTTTCCTTACACCAAACAGAATTAAGTGTTTGGGAAATCTCTCTGCTATTTTTTGAAATGAAAGGTAAAATGTTGACTGTCTTCTATTGTTTCTTATATCAGACAGAGGCATGAAATTGCTAAAACTCAAGTGACCTTGTTTCTGTTGCTTGGAGTTCTCCAAAGCACCTTTCTTTCTTTATAGAAACATTTTTTAATGCTGTATTCGTCTAAAAGGGTTGTTTTTCTTTAGTCACTGCTAAACTTAAAATCCTGAGATGTGCTTTCAGACGAGAAGGGCTCTGCTTTGGAGCGAGCCATGGAGGATTGTGCATATTGACAGACAAGGTACAAGGAACTGAGATATTCATGGGGCTGTGGGGCCCTATTGTTTCTCTTTAGTCCCTTCAAAATCAAGTAGCTTGAAAAGATAAAAGGGTTGATGAAATGTGCCACTTTTCTTTTTAATGCTAGTACATTTCTTGTCTAGTTTGAGTTACTCCAAAGACAAATCTCTGAACTTGGAAAGTAGTGGGTGACTTCATGGTAAGTAAATTGTTTCAAGCTTCAGTTACACGATTCATGTGGCATTCGTGCTTGTACAAGCACTGAAGACAATTTTAAACTGAACTATTTAAATAAAGATCTATAGATTTAAACCTGTGTACATGCACATCGGTGTGTGTGTTGCATTCTCTTAACATGGCTGGTGCATTTCCAAAGTATTCTACTGAACTGTAGAATGCCAGGAAGAATGAAGAGATACTTGTGCAAAGGTTACAGCCCATTCTAAAGCATTTCAGGTTTGTGTCTGCGTGTGTAGACATTGGCAATGGTCTCTGGCCAGCCTGAAGGTATCATGATGGGAGGAGGAACTGGTGCCTCTGGTGTCAGAGGCAAACTTCAGCTTTTGTCAGATGATTTCTCTGATGCTTAGTCCAGCTACTTGATATGTTGGAGCCTGTGGTAAGGCATATTCAACTGGGAGTCTCTTTTACAATCTCAGTTACTATCTAGAATAGAGTAACTCAGGAAAGGACTTGGATTGTAAGATTAAGTGCAGGGCAAGGGTTATGTTAAGCATGACTCTGTACATGTGCATGCTTGGTGCTCTTCCATGTGATCTGTTCTCCAGTATCCTTTTCTGTCATATGAGAAGGTATGGACTATGTGTTAAATGACTAACCATTTCCTGTAGTGAGAGAATATTACTTCCGGATACATTTTTATGCCAAGTATCTGGAAAGGAATCAAGAAAGTGGTGGTGTAGCGTGACATTTGTACAGAAACTAGATCGTCTAGTCACATTAAAACATTGCGAGAAGTCTTTGGTGTTCACACAAAGTGTGAAAGTGTTCACACAAAGTGTGTAAAAAGGTTACAAGTAGGCAACACTCAAATGGAAAGGTGCTTTCAAGTATCAAGATATTGATTTGAAAGAAATAAAGTAGGAAAATGGCAAAGTTTCAAGTGCAGGGGAAGGAAGTTTGAAGTTCTTAGTGTCAGGCAAGACCTCCTTTAACTTTTTGGTCATTGCAGTGCTTCAGGGAGCTAGAAAAAGATGAAATCTTTCTGGTTGATGTCTGCCTGTGGAGTAATGGACTGCTCTAAACAAGAATCCTCAAATGGACTTGGGCTCCTGGGAGAATTGTTTTTCATAGTTCATGGAAGTGGTTCATGTGGCATATTATTTATGAAGGGAAAAGACTGAAGTTGAAAGTTGCAATAGGAGAAGGAAATACACATTAATGAAATCCACTCAGTAAGTTGTGTATTGAAGTCAGTTTATACTCATGGTGTGGCTGTGTGTTACATAGTGACATCTTGCTCTCTGGAATGTGAAGATTCAGAAACTTGAATGATTGTTAGACAAAATTACAAGGTTATTGGTTTTGTGTTAACATCAGTTGCCTTTTGGAAACTTCCTCTGTCTAAATTTGCTGTGAGGACTGTGAATTTAGTCTTCATTTACTCACAAAAGATATGACTGATAATATGACATGTTTGAAAGAGTAACTAGTTAATATTAAAGATTATTTTTGCCGCTGTTATAATGTCCAGCCATATGTGTCATCAAGGTATTCCACAGGCACTTGTCTGACTGTAGGGACTTACTACAGCCTCTGGACTTTGGATTTGCTCCTGCTTTGACAAACCAGTATTTCAGTACTTGAATACTGCTATCTCTGGCAATCTTCATTGTATGTTTTTATGACAAAAAAGCTTTTTTGACCTCGGAGCAGAAAGGGTAATGGAGCAAAAATTACTTGTGTATAAACAGTCTATGGCCTTGATGTGTGCTGCAAACCTCTAAGAATATCTTAGAAACTCAAAAATAAGCACAAGTATTATTGTTAGCTACAGCTTTTCTGTTGGGGAGAAATAAATGTAATGGGGCTGACTGCTAAGCTGGCTGGTGTTACCAGTTTACTGAATGTATCTAAGAGTGAACTCTGCTGCTGCCATAGCAGTTTCTGTGATGGCTGAGGGTGGAACTGATGAAGTCCTACAGTAATAATACTGAACTTTGAAACAAACCACTCTTAGTCTAGGAAGCAAAGAGGAGAAAAGAATCCATGTCAGTATTTCTCAATACTTTTCATTGTATCCTTTTTCTCCAAGTGCTTTATCAGGATATAATCCCTTGTAGAAATAAGGGAAAAGGAACCAGTCCTAGAAATGTTTGGGTTTGTTGTTTTGGGGTTTTTTTTACAGTTAAAGGATGAAAATAAGAAATAGAGTGACAGATAAATGTTTGCAGGTTATGAATTATTTACAGAAGCTCTTCCTAACTCTCCATTAAGAATCCTGACAGTATTATATTTGTCATTCTCTTTTGCCTGATGTCTCATGTGAGATTTCACAGAACTGTTTGGTTGTAGAAAGATAGAATGAACTGTTATCAGGGCTGCAAAAAACACATACTCAAGACATAGATGTTTATGAAGTAAAAGGTTTTTTTCATAGATGTTACAAGTTAAATAAATGTGATGGCTGCTAAGTGAAAGCTGAAAGAGGTAGTTAAAAATACCTCTTACACAAATCTTTGTAACAAAGACTAGAATTTCACTTCATTCTGGATCAGCTTGAAGTCTGGTCTGTCACATGATCTGTGAAAAGTTCAGTTTAAATTGGCTTCACACAGCCGACTTAAGATCATTGATGCTTAAATTCTAAATCTTTTTCTCCTCCCTACCCTCACTCACTTCTTGAGAAATGACAAAATATTAGAAATCCAAATAGAATGTATTTTTTCTCTGTGGGAGACTGAAAGTAAGTAAAACTTAAAAATTATACTTCCTGAGATGCTGGAATCAGGGAAGAATATGAAACAAAGAGACAGGAGAAGAAATTGAAGAAGTGAAATGCTAAAAAAAAAGAAGAAAAAAATCTGTAGTGAAATAAATAAAATTGAGTGGGATGACATGAGGTTCAGTGAGGGTTTGTACAGTTCAGTTTCCTTAGACAGTAGTAGCCAATACTTTAAAACCTGAGCTGCGCAGCCAAGTTGCAATACAAGAAGGCAAAACATGACCACTCATCCCACCCATAGTATTTTTCCCCCATTATGCATTTCTACACATTTATAAGTATTTTAAAGTTTCTAAATCAGTTCCCATAATATATTTTACTACTGTCAATATCTTTAAGGAAGACATTTGTTTAGTTGAAAGGTTCAAACTTATTTGTAATAGGTTAGAGCTGTTAAATAAAAGATACGAATGCTTAAATGGATTTGAGATCAAAGTTTTTTGTTATTTTCATCAAATTTTACAGCTGTTTATAACTTCAGTCAGTAGTAGTGGCATGTAGTAGTGGCTGTTCTCCAACAGCTCTTAATGTGTCCTTCCAAAACCAGGAAGGGGAAAAAATTGCTCCTTTTCACAATTTGAGCACACACAGTAAACGGCATAGTAAGCCTCCTAAATTGCATGTATGATCCATCACACTGCAATCACTATTATAAATCTGACTGTTGCGGCTGAGAAAGTATAAGGAAGAAAAAAATGGACAATTTCATATTACAAGAATTTTTGAAACATTCTAAATGAAGTACACCATGATGAATAATCTTGCTAACTGCATAATAATTAAAAAAAACCCAAAAAACTCAGCAGTTGTTGGTTTTTCATGTGCCTGTGCCCCCCGAGAGAGAGGCACAGGCACACATCTCGAGGTTTCCAAATGTGACAAAAACCTCTTTATTGTTTAGAACTGTCCTTTTATAACTTCTTAAATGTATCTCTCTAAGCTCCTGTGATTGGTCCAAAGTCTGGCTGACCAGCCCCTTTTGACCCTATTTGCCTTCCTGCAGTCAAGCCAGGAATCCATCGAGACAAACCCTGAATTTTCCCGAATTTTCCTCTGATGGGTTCTATCCCACCAGTGGCTTTTCCACACTTGGCACAGCTTGTACTGTGACAAGCAGTCTTGGCTGTACTGAAGCCCACTGAAGTATATGAAGGGAATTTATAATATGTTAAAATTGAAAAGGTCTGATAAGTCATTAAACTGAGATTTAGTCAGAACTGTGCACTTCTGTATTGGTGAAAAATTTTCTGCAGAAAACATATTAACAATGACCAGGATGACACTTTTTTTGAATGATTGGTGTGTTGTAGGTATCAGCAAACATTATTAGTTGATTATAGTAAGATAATATCTAAAACCTCGACTGCCTGTATCCATCTATTAGTACCTTGTCATATTTATTTAGTCTGAGAGAAGTGACTTGACTGGTTTTTATGTCTGAGAAGGCAGTATTCCTGAGCTGCACTAAGTAGATCTTGAGTGATCCTCTAGAGGAACCTGTTTCTCCAGTGGCTATCAGGAAAGCCTTGGGAAATACCTGTCCTGTGTAATGATGTAATTACGTTAATTAAGATGGAACACAACAGTCCTTTCACAAAAACACTTTGAGTTTTCTCTCCCTGTAATGCTCTTTACTCCATTCCTCCATCCTTCTCACAATTATTTGATACTGTATTGGGGCAGACAAGAGAAACATCAGCTTCTTAATTATACTTTCAAATTTCCTGCTTCCTAGTCAGCAGAACATTAAGTACAAATACATATAAGTGATATTCTTTAGCACTGAACAGCTCTTATATATGAAGCAGTTTGCTGCATTTCTTTATCAGGGAGGTCAACTTGCCCCTTACTGCTTTACTTACCTGTTAGGCTGGTGAGTAACTTTGTAGAATACAAAATCCAAAGTGAGGGCAAGAACCTTAAAACTTTCAAAGGGTAACAAGATGAATCAGTGACTAGAAAACTTTAAAGGAATTAAGTAACTATCCTATGACATCTTAAAGTAGCACCAGACAAATCAAGTGCCTCAGATGCACATGAATTCTGATCAAGAATTTTAAAAATTTATTTAAATGTGTGTTCTGTTTCTGTTGTTAGGATTAGCTTTAAAGGTCATGACCCCCTTTGTAATGCAGAATCTCAGTTGTGAGGCACAACTTTCCTTTAACTTTCCATGTTTGCCCAAAAGATTGCATTCATCTGCTTATTTTCTAATTTTATTCCTTATTACAATCTATGCTTGTTATTAGCTTGGTCTCCTAAAAGCCCAACAAAAATAGGCCCTACTTTGTAATTTTCCTCTCTTCTAGTACAAAGTAGTATTTATCAACCAATACCAGTTACTCTATTCTGCCCTTACAGGCAGATTACAACAAATACCTCACTGTATGAACCAATGCAGACTACCCACCCAAACCCCCTGAAAGCAAGCATGAGAAACTAAAACATTTTCCTGTCATTGCCACATCTCCTTTGGTTACAGACTAAGTACTTTCTCTTCATAAACAGTCTCAACATCAGTAATTTTTGTTAGTCGCATGATATTTGATCACGTGCACTCTCTTGTTGTCTTTTCAATCATAGTAAACTTCTGTAACAGCATGTGAACTTGGGTCCCAAAGTCTTCAGCTATAAAACATTCTCACTAACCACCTATGCCCAGTCACTCACAAGACCAGGAGTCCTAACTGGACAGTGTTTGTAAGTAACTGAGTTCACCGTATTGCATAGCAAGAGTGAACTGGTGTTTAGTGGTGCTGATGAGCTTAAAAAACAAATGCTGAGTACTCTTGGGTATACATGGGTAAAACCTTAGGGGTTTTTTTTAGAAATTTCACAGAGGTGCGTTACTGATTCTGTATGCCCAAGCAAGCAGGATTACTATTTCCTAAAATACAGGTGCTGCTGTTGTTACAAAGGCTCTGGGAACTTGCAAAGTTATCCAAGCTGTGAAAAATCAAAAATCCTGTGGTCTTTGGACTTGTTATGGCTTAACCCCAGCCAGCAACTAAATACCATGCAGCTGCTCACTTACATAGGTAAAAGTGAGCCATATGATAACTGTCCTCTGAGCTCACAAACTAATTGCTTGGATAAGTAAAAAGAGATAGGAAGTTGATGTTGTCATCTGATACAATGAAAGTTACTACCTGCAGTTCTAGATGTGATTTCAAATGTGTATCCTTGATTTTTACTGGATCTCTCAAAAACCCCAACAAAATAAAACCATTTGGGGTCTACATAAGCTAAAACAATCCAAGAAATCAAAGCTGATTCAAAACTGGATGTTTTGCTAGGGGTAAAGATTTACCTCTTTACAATTAAGTTATATTGTGCAACTTAAGTTTCTTCTATGAAAGAGTGCTGATGCTATCATCACATTAGCCACAGAGTTGAGTCACAGTGATGCATATGATCCATAGGAGTATAATCATGTTAAATTCCAAATTTATGAGGATTTTTATGAGTACATCTGGAACTTTGTCTTAGAAAATGAAAAATCATGGAAAAAAAAAAGTTATGACCTGATCATACTCTGAAATGGGATAAAAAAGGAATTGCAATCAGCTAGATAACATTTTGAATAATGGACATAGAACTGGAATCTGAAGTGGAAAAAGCCAAGTAAATTGCTGTTAAAAAAAAAAAAAAGGATCACTAGAGCTGTTCATGGAGCACATATTCTTTTTACTTTCCTTGAGATCTCTGTGTAATTTGGGGTAGGTTGATTTGCCTTTGCTGATCCTGAGGTGACAGGATAGTTCTGCTTTTTTATGTAGTCTGTGAAACTGAGCCATAAGGCCAAATATCAATTAAACAGAGATCAGTAAATCCAAGCAGCTGGGCAAAAGCAAAGAACTATAGCAAACAGATTAACACGTGAGAGATTCATTCAGAACAGGAAAAAACCTCAGCTGGAGAACTGGAGAGAACTTTTGTGTTTCTAGAAGAATGTACCCATTTGGAGAGAGAATTTAGAAAGCTATGCAAATTGGAGACATCTAGTAAATGTAACTCATGAAAAAGACTTGTATGAATTATTGGATAGTTCTGATCTCTAAAACTCTCTTTTCAGCCCCCTGATTCTTGATAATTTAGCATTTACCTTTTGGGATAGACACAGCAAATAGTAATTTTTCTATTTACAGCTAAGAGTTACTGTATGGTGCAAATCGTTGCCTTCCTGATAATGATTGCCTGCAAATTTCCAAAGCAAATACAAAATGGATCTTTTGACTCATCCATTTTATGGGGAAATACAGTGTGCAATCTAAATTGAGAAAATGAATGTTCTGTTGCAAATAATCTACGTTCTGTTGAAGGGAATATTGTACTATATGTAAAAGAAGGAAAATGCAGATTTGCTAATTTATCTGAAATCAAGCAATTACATGGAAAGGCTTCATCTCTTATTCTGTATTACGCAGTTCTTTCTTTGAAAAAAGAAAATTAGCTTTTTTATAATCTATTGTAGTAAAAGAATCTCTGATATAATAATATTGGAAGGAACACCAATGCAGGCAGCAGACAACTGATTTAAAACAGATGTGAAATTCCCTCTGTGTAGAAAATTATACGCACTGGTGATGACATTAGATGCATATGACTAATCACAGTTAATGCTTGCTGTTGCCAATTAGCTTTATTAGCACAAGCAATTTGAGCACAGCATGACATTACTTTAATTACTGTAAGCAGCTTGTTCATTTATTGAGCAGTATGCATTTAGAAAAGGGGTATTCTATCTGCAAAATTAATCATAATCCTCTTTATCATTAGGATTTCAGGAACACTGAGGAAAAAGATTTTACCATGCAAATAGAAAAAATGAGTGATGAAAGTCTGTCAGTAATTTTAGTATTTTACTACTATTCCATTTTTTTCATAAAAAGACAAAGCTATTGTATGATTTCTGTCTGAAAGCTGGACACGAGTGAGACAAAATTGCTACCATTAGAGTTAAGACAAGACATTATGGCCATTAGGTGGTAGCAATGCAAAAAAGATCTTGTAAAAGTGTACAGGAAAAATAAGGCTTAAGGTACCTAGAACAGAAAAACCCCAATCCAGACTCCAAGCAGCACAAGAAGCTTATTTTCTCCTTTTTATATCATATGAAGACACCTTTGTTATCTGTGACATAGGTAAAAATTTGCACATCAGAATACAGTTCTTCAGAGAGTGGAGGATGCATCGTTTCATTAGGAAAATGCAAAAAGAGTCATTGTGCAATTATGTTGCACAAAATTGCTGTAGCAAATGAAACAGCTGCATTTATAGCTTGGTTGCATTGGCACCACACCATTGGCTCACAAAATTATTGCAGAAATTAAAATCAATTTTATGGAAGCAAGAATTCAAAATAAGATTTTTTTTTTCTTTTTTTGTTTCTCCGATAGAGAGAGACTTTATAATATCTCAGAAATTTGTATTTCTTAATTCAAAAGGCAATAGATTCAAAAGACAAAACATAACTCTCCTATATTTTATGTCTGCAGATATTTTGGAATTGGATCAGGAATCATATTCCCCATGTTTTACAATAACTGTTTGTAATCTTTCTTTTAACCTTTCTGTTGCAAGTCTTATTTTGGACAAGATATTTACTGTCCAAAAAAGAATTTAAAGAGGTACTAAAAAGAGGCCTTATCGGTTGTTGGCTTCTGTGGTACTATTATTCTTCTGTTCATCCAGTTGTTGCAGCATCCTAGTTTGGTGGACAGGTGTCTACTAAGAAAGGAAGGAGCCTGTCTTTGAAATGGAGAATGTAAATCCCTCTTTCTCTAAATTTTTATAATTTTGAAATTAAGGGGCTCTCAGGCAAAGCAATGGGAATTAGCAATAACAGTTCTTTACTAGGGAAAGTAAAGTAGAAATACAGTACTACAAAGAAACAAACTCCAAACCCTGACAAAGTCAGAGTACAACCTGACACCCCGTCAGGCAGGGTGTTGGTAGCAGTTTGATTAAGTAGCAGCTACAGTCCTCTTGTAGTGACAGATGTGGTCCTGTAGAAGGGTGCGATTTCCCTCCGGAGATCCAGTGGTGATGTGGAGAAGTCCGGTTTCCCTCTGGATTCCAGTGGAGAAAAGGGCTGCCTTAGTGTCCCAAATTCTCTGTTTTTATCTTGGTAAGAAATGTTGGGCCCTCCCCCCTGGCTGGAGCAACTCCCACTGGGATGAAGTAATTTTATCAGTCACACAGTGAGACTCAATGGACCATTAGCAGAAGATGACTCCTTGGAGGAAGGATGGGTTGTGAAAAGATAAAGAACAATGCCCCATCTGGTTTCAATGGATGGCCCATTAGCAGAAAATCCCACGGAGATAAGGATGACTGCCCCCATCCTCAAGAGATGGTGATAGAATAGATACCTTTTATCACATCCAGTACTGTAGCCCAGACATGCAGAAGCAGTACAGCTAGAGGAAGTAAAAATATCTGTGGCTTGTGCTGTGTGAAGAGGTTGCACTGAGATGTGGAAGTGTCAGACTGGATGGAACTTTGAGCTCCATCTGATCTCTTGGAAGATGTCCATGCTCACAATAGGGGGGTTGGAGCAGGGTGTTCATTAAAGGTCCTTTCCAAACCATTCTGTGAGTCAGAGGTTCATTCTACCGTGATGAGGACGAACTTCTTGGGACCCACTGTCTCCTTTTGCATGAATGTCACCTCATTTTGGGTTACAAGTTGCAGGAAATCAGGTAAAAATGAAAAAGAGTTCAGTGCTGATGCCAAGGACTGTTGACTTTTACATCCCAAGATAGTGTTTAAAAAGATATTTCTCGGTGTGTACCAACAACATTTTAATTTCCTAATATTTAAAGCACCTGAAGGGGATCTGAATGCAAATCCTTACTTAATACAGAGTGAAGACAAACCTCTATGACAGGAATAAGCTCCTGACAGATTGGGCAAAGTTTGAAACATGTATGGAGGTAATGGAAAAGCCCCCAAGCAAAAGAAGAAATTAAAAATTGCACAAAGGGAAATGTATCCAGCAAAAAATGAAAGGTATAGGGTAAGGGTAGTTTTAAGGGAAAGGCTACCATACAGTCGAATGGTTTGGAGGGAATTCAAGAGCATGTAACATGCACGATATCTGTAGCCAAGGTACATGGAGAGCTTCATAACTGACACCAACCCCCAGCCTGAGTGCCTGCTAGGGCTGTGTTAGGCACTGGGCAGACACTGAAAGTGGAGGAGCTCCTGTGGATGGGTTCCCAAAAGAGCTGTTCTGTGTGCCTGCACTCATCAACATCCCATTATGCCCATTGCATGAATGCACCACAGATTTCTGTGTCGTGTTCAAAGGCCAGTCTGGGTAATTATAGTTTATCCCAATTTTCCTGGTTTTACTCAGATATGGTTGTCGGTAGCCTAACAAAGATATACATGAAATAATGTGCTTTTATGCATGTGTTGCATCACAGTGAATGTCATGGTTGAAAAAGCAACACCAGTGAATGCAATTTATTAACAGTATTGTTAAGGTTGGAAAGGACCCCTAAGATGGTCAGGTCCAGCTGTTCACCCAGCACCACTAACCAGGTCCCCAAATGCCACTTTCCCACATTTTTTGAATGTTTCCAGGAGAGATGTTTCTACCACTTCCCTGGGCAATTGAGGGTAAAATACAGAAAAACAAAGGTCAGTAAGAGGGCAGGCTTGTGTTGGCTGTGGCTCACCAGGGACAAACTGTCTGCACACCTTAGGAACAGAAACACAGAGGGAGCTTTGTGTACCATGGAGAGGGAGATGTGGAACAAGGGGTGGAGCAGCCCTGAGGTGTTGTGGTCATGCTGTGCTGAAAACAATGCAGCAAATGGGAAGTAAGCCAAAGGAATGATCCCAACAGTAACTGAAACTAGAACTACATATTAATTTTCATGACCCTTATATATGCTAATAACTGAAGACACTCTTCCTTATTTGTCTTAAAAATCTGCTGAGGGGAAAGTGAGGATGAATGGGAGAGTTAGCATGGATGCCATTCCAAGGTAATATTTAGGGGAGAAGCGTAATCTTACAGTTTCTTCTTAAATATAACAGTAGCAGTTTTAAATTGCATGAATTATAAAAGATTGATGAGTGTTATAAGGTAAAGCTGCTTGGAGATGCTTCCTAAATAAGGTTGGATATAGGCTGACAGTTTGGACTTTTTTAGTCCCATCTCAACTAAATGTGAGCTGCAAATAATAAACATGACAAATTTACAAAAACATGATAGTTCGTGCAAGTAGATAAAAAGAGGCTAATCTAGTAATTATTACAGGTAATCAAGTAATTATTAAATTAAAAAATATTAACGTATCCTAATGCAGAGTTAGAACCCTGAATTTAGGGATTTATTTTTTGAAATCTATTTAACACGACTTAATAAGGAAGTTTGGAGGTTAGCACCTTCCCATAATGCTAAGCATGTAAGTATGTAAGTAAGGCTTATTTCAAAAGAGCTGATTGATGCATGACTGAGACAAGAGTTCTACAGCCCAAGGAGTGTTAATACAGTCTTCTGCCAAGTCCTGAGCAGGTTCATTGCCAGGGTGGGGTTGCAGACTGGGGAGGGAGAAGTTCAGAACAAACAAAAGGGAAACAAAAAGGCAAAGGATGAGAGCTATTTCAGCAAAATTCAATATGGAGAATATCCAATGAATCAGACTGAGCAATAAAGCAGTGTCCAGAAAACTGATCAGGCTGCATGGAAGTGCACAAAAACAAATGTAATTCACATTACTTACAGTGAGATGATCTTGCAAATGAGAGGACTATTTTGCTATTTAGTATTTTCTGAATATTCTATGAATTAGTATTTTGTTTTAAAAATGCTATCTTGAGAAAAGATGAATCTGCTTCTTAATACACAGAATGACTCACTAGGCTTCATGGTTGACACCAATTGCTTTTTAAAGGTCTTAGTTTACAAAAGTCTAATAAAAAATATTCTAGACAACTCTAAATATTGAAATGTGTTTTAAAGCATTAAAATTTCCCTAAATATCCCATACATTTTTCAAATAGGAGCTAATGCAGGAATAAAATGCTAATAAAATAAGCAAGCTAACCATAAATATACACAAAATGAGTAAATTTCATTTATATAAACCATCAATGTCATTTTCTAACTGTAGGCCACACAGTGAAAACTGACAGAAAAATGTGATGCTCTTTAAAGAAACCAAGAGGAAGATCTCTCTGGTGCCAGAAATCACAGAAGAGAAAATTATCTAGCTATTTCTAATATCTGTGGTTCATGTGAGAAAAGAACAGAACTGCCACTTCAAAGGTTAAGTTTTTTCTTAGTCTTCAAAAATGGCAGTAAATACATTTATGTAAAAAGTATTATGCACACAGTATCTATAGGATCTTTGCAATAAAAGAAAACAGCTCTAATATGTGCTGTGCTCTTTTATGCACAATCTTTCAGCTTTTTTTTTACATTAATTGACTTTTTCTTACCTGGGTTACAAGTGAAAAAGGGGAACAATATTCTAACAAGCCCAGTTTGAAATTTGGAACCACATTCATGAATGGAAACAATAAAATGAAAAATTCAACTTAATGGTTACAGGTTTTGTTTTACTAAAAAACCAGTTGATTCTTCATGTTGAAGTCTGTAGCAGAAAAAAGATTAATCAAAAGTAAGTTTCTTCAGAATCACTAGGCGAAGGTATTACTTATTTTTGCATTTTCAGTTTGCTTACATGGTAAAGAATTAAAATAGGGAAAACACTGTCATTTTGTTAGTGTCTAATCAAAAACATTGTGTCATTTAACAAATGAGACAGTGATCCTTCTTCCATTCTGTTCCTCCTCTTGATGCTTTTGTTTTTCCCGGTGGGAGCCTGGAATGACCTAATTCAAAACTGAGGCATCTTGGTTTATGTGAGAGGAGCAAAGGAAGAGGGAGTGTCTCATTTTGCCTTGCAGGAAGGTGAAGGGAAGTTCTCCAATCACTCACAAGATGTCTGCTGCTAAATAAGGCAGAGAAAGCGCTTGCTTTGTTTCCCCACAGCACACAGAGAAGTCTGGCAACCACTGATGCTTCAGGTTTAGCTCTTGAAATACAACAGCAAGCCTTTCCCAGCTGTTTGCCTGTGGGACTCTGGATACTGCTTTCATGTTAGCACAAATAACCTGAAAGATTATGAGCTAAATTGTGGCAACATTATTTTCAAATTTGTTGCTTCATCTTATTTCTGAAGTCCAGTTTCACCTCAGTCTTGAATTCATCAGCGAGGACAGATGCCTGCTTACAGAACATGCAGAATATATTTCCCATCACAGTTGACTGCTGCACTGATTCTATCTACAAGGGCCTGGAATACCAGTGCCCAGCAGAAATTTTTGAAAGGAGGCTGCATTTACATGACATAAACAAATTTTCTGACAAAGTCAGTGAGGAAGCCAGAGCAGAGAGTCTGCCACACCAATCATTACTAATAATATTGATAAATATTGGGCATATATTGAAGGGCCTGGGATCCCAGCTGGGCCCTCTCCTTGAGAGGGAAGCAGAGAAAGCCTTGATGCTGTGCACACACTGCTCAGCAATAGCTGAAACCTGGTGTGCTGTCAAACACATGAGCTGCTATGAAGGGAATTAAATCTAGCCCAACCAGTACACCTGCAGAATAGACAACCTAAAGCTGGTGGAGCTCCAAAGTCCTCCCCTTATAAACAAGTAGGGTACTCTCATTTCCTGTAGAATAACTGGAACTGGCATGTTGTTTCCACCACTGGGTAAGTAAATATCTTTCCATGTCTAGCCTGCAGGGTGTTTACATAAGAAATTGTTGTTCAAGGTGGCATGATGTTTGAAAGACAACAAACTAGTGGAGTTTGGAGGATGATGCATCTCATCCTGAAGTACACAGTTATCTAGAGATGGATTTGCACTCCAAGTAAAAGTGTTGAAGCAATCTCTTAAATGGAGATAAGTAACAGACCAGCTCAGCACAGCTGCCTAAAGGTAGGTGGGTGAAATATATTTTACTCCTGTTTAAATGTCTTTTTCTGTAGTCTAGAGAGACATTTGCAACTAAAAAGTGAACTTCATTCTATCTCACCCTGCCCCAATCCACCTTTCTTCACCTACTTCTTGTTCCTAAGGCAAAATACCAGATACAACCTTTATAATTCTCAGTATTTTAAAACCTCCTCTTGGCAAAACACTCTTCTTGCCACAGAATATCATCTTGCAACTGAATTGTCTGTCGAAATGTGTAGTTTTTCAATGTTAGGGCTTTGATTATTAAACATTTCCTTATAACCTTCACCAGATTGTGTATTTACTAACTTCCAAAGGCTAGAAAAAGCCATTTTGGTTAGCCAAAAACAGATTGAAAAGCAAAGTTCTATTTTATGCACGTGTGCATATCTTTACCAACAGGTAAAACTTTAACCAACCGTATTAATTCATTTATTTGTTAACATGTGGGTCATGACAGACTCTGCAGCTCCTGATGTTATTTCTTTTTGCAATGATATATTAATGATACCCAGGACGCACAGAGAAAAACCAACTGCAAAAAGAATAAGCATAATTATTCCTGTTTTTATTATGCTGGGAAGTCTACATTGATACAAGTGTTCACTACAGAAACCTTTATGAAATTTCTGTAGATTTCTAAAGAAAAACAGGCAAAACTATTTTCACGGTTTATAATGCTTGTTTTTTCAGTATCTACAAAGCTTATTTGATAAATATTCTTAAATTATTCAAGAAAACTAGTAAGGTACCTGCCTTACAGGCATATTTCTGATTTTTTTCTGGTGTATTTAATTTGCTTTGTTCAGTTATTTAGGGAAAATGGAGCCTGTAAATTTTCAGTAACAATTGAACTGCTGTGCTGAAAGAAGGAAAGAAATAAAGGAAAAATAAACACACATAACTAATCTAAAAAATATCCATTTGTTTTACCTCAGCTTTTGCACATTTAGGAAATTAAATCTTGAGGTGAATTATGAACTTCTACTATTTGTAGAAGGGGAAGAAGTATAATCTCTCAGTGAAGATTGTCTTATAAAGTCAGACTTTAATGGCTGAAGTTCTGAAGAACAAACCTTTAATTGTTCTTAAAGGCTTCTAGGTATTATAGGCAAGTGTATATATATATATATATATATATAATTTATTTATTTATTTTTTGTAAAGAGGCATTTACAGCATCAACCTTTAGAATCTAACCAGGTCTCTCAATACAAGTTCTTAACTGCTCATATTTTCAGCAGAAATTTCTAACAAATACTCAGAATTTTCTTGAGACCACAGAAATCTCTAATTTAAGAACTTATACATCTGAACTGCAATGATGTCTTCATGATCCTATAAATAGTTCGAAATAGTAGTCCCAAAAAGAGGTATGAAGCATTCTTTTTTCAGTTTGGGGTTTTTTGTTAGGTTTTTTATTGTTTGGGGGTTTTTTGTTTGTTTGTTTGTTTTTTGCAAATTAATATAATATAATTGACTAAGATAATAATAATTTTACTAAGAGTTGCAACATAAAAAAGTGACCCAGTGGTGGTGACTTGGTAAGTACTAAATTTAGTATTTTTGCTTTATACATGTTTGCATGTATAAGCAAAAGAAATCAAAAATTAACTGCTGGTTCAAATTCTGTAAAAACAATCCCAAAACCTTCTGATGGCCTTCTTTCACTGATAATAAAGAAGTGAAAGTTGATTAAAACACACCCACAGTACTTCTAAATTTTACAATCCTGCTGAAGTGTTCAACCAAGAAATTATTTTCTGTACTTGAAAAATAAATATTTCTTTCCCTCATGTAAAAACAAAATATCCTCAAGTAACTCTTAGGAAACACAGAACGAAGACAGCAACCAGAAATTATGTAACATATTCCTCTGGTAAATGTTTGACATTTATTCCTTTTTACCCATAAAAAAATACAATAAAGAATTAAAAGGGTGTGGATGGGGAAAATAGAAAGAAGAAAATGCAGGCTTTATCTGGATTTACTTGGTGCTACATAACAAGTGTGTGTAGTAATTCCAAAGGTGGCAATCCAAAGGACTGCATGAGATATTGCTTTTCTCTTTTTCCTTGAAGAATTTGCAACTATTTACTACTAGTTAGTAGAAATATCTGAGTTCCATTCAAAACAATTGACTCATCTCCTTCTCTCAAGTAATATTGGAAAATATTGTATATAGAAAACATATCTTTTCCTTGGATAGAAGTGGGAGGAAACACTCAATTTAAAGCTTCCAAATTCATGTTTAGCTACCAGCAGCAACAGATAGTTTTGAAAATGGCACAGAATCGAGATGCTCATGTAATGTAGCAGTGCTGATTCATTGGGATAAAGCTCGAACATTGCTCCAATTCCTGCGAAATTTTCCACTTTATAAATACTGCAGAACTCAGAGCATACCGTTTCTGTGCAAAAAAGGCCAGGGAGTTCTGCAAGCAGCCAGATTTAGCCTCTCCTTGATCAAATATTGTGTCAGGTCCATCCACATCTAGGATATCCTATGCTTTGTCTTTTGAGAGGATAGGTAGAACAAAATCAATTCCCACATTTGTCTTGCAAACCAGGCCTTTGAGTGGAGGCTTGTTACTTTTTTTAGCTTATTTTCTTTTGTGTGTGTGTGTGTGTACTGAGGAGACTCCAGAGTGATTATATCAATGTTTTGGCAGCAGTATCAATTACCTCTCTGAAATGCCTGCACACCGACACACAGAGCACGGGGAAAAGCCAGACAGTGTTAGAGATGTGCGTGCACATTCTCACTGCACTTACAGAGACATGGTGGGATGCTCGCCTGACTGGAATGCTGCCATGGATGGCTAAGTCCTTCTTGGGAAAGAACAACCAGCAAGGGGAGCTGGTGGAACTGCTCTTTATGGGAGACAGCAGCTGGGATGTATCAAGCTCTGCCTTGGCCTGGGTGAAGAACAAGACAAGAGCTCATGGGCAGGAGTTCAGGGACAACGCTGCTCTGGGCGTTTGCTACAGGCCACCCTGTCAGGAAGGGGAAGTCAATGAGGAATTCTCCAGGCAGCTGGAAAGAGCCTCGCAGTCATAGGCTCTGGTGCTCACAGGGAGCTTGTGCCCTGATCTCTGCTGGGAAAACAACTCGTGTGGGCACACAGGAGCCCAGGAGGTTCCTGCAGAGCACTGAGGGTGGTATTCTGACACAGGTTGGTAGAGAAGCCATTGAGGAGAGGTGTGCTGCCTGACCTTGTTCTGACAAACAAAGGAGGACTGGCTGGGGAATCATAGTATCATAAAATCATGAACCACTAAGGTTGGGAATGACCTCCAGGCTCACCAAGCCCAACCTTAACCATGTGAATGTTGGGGTCAGCCTTGGCTGCAGTGCACGGAGTACAGGATCCGGCATGGGGGAAACCAGGCAATGAATAGGATCCCAACCCTTGTCTTCAGGAGAGATAACTTCTCAAGGATTTACCTGGAGGAATCCCATGGGTTAGCGATCTAGAAGGTAAAGGTGTCCAAGAGAGCTGGTTAATACTCAAGCATCACTTCCTCCAACCTCAACCCCCTATGAATGAGAAATCACACAAAGCAGAGCAGGAGACCTGCATGAATGAGCAAAGGGCTTCAGGCAACACCCAAAAGGAAGAAAAAAATTATGAAATGCTGAAAAAGGGAGAGGCTTGGGAGTAAAATAGGAACATTGTCAGAGTATGCACAGATGTGATGAGGACTGCTCAGGTCCACTTGGAATTAAACAGAGTAAGGCATGTCATGGACAACAAGAAGGGCATTCCACCCAATTTTCTCTGACCTGTTTTCAAATTACACAGTGAGCCTGTGAGATGGAACGGGTTATTTCTTATCAGAGCAGAAAAGGACTAACAGGGTACAATATGGTACGATAATGAAGGCTGCTAATCATCTTGCTAACTCTATTTTGTGCTTTAACAAAATAAAAAACAGTAACAAACAACACAAAAAATTGTATTTTGTAGCTGAATATCTATCTTTTAACATTCAGCCTATTTTTTTTAATACTTCAATGAACTTAATATAAAAACACTTTTGGAAAATATTTGATGCTAGTATTATTCTGTAGCTCCTTTTTGAATTACTGTGAATGCGTTTCATGTCTGAAATGCCTACTTGTGAGGCTTTTTGTTTTATAAAGTTGCAACATACTTGCTAATGAAGCAGCTGGCATTGTATCCTGTTAAAAGATAAGAGCCATGAAATCACTGACCTGCTTTCTGGCAGCTTCTCACTTTAGCACGCATAATTTGGTAGAGCACTTATTGTAATTTAGCTCAGGTTGGAATGGATCTTGAAAATTCATCTCTTGTTTAGCACCCTGACCACTTGACTTTAAAACTTCCATGATGGGGATTCCACTAAGGCTCTGGGACATTGATTGTTTTCATGTAAAAAATTCCTCTCCTACATCAAAATGAAACCTCTCTGAGTACAGCTTGTGCCCTTTGCTTGTTGTCCTCTCCATGTGTGCCCTTATGAAGAGAGTGCATTCATGCTTTTTGTGGCTGGCTTTTGGAACTGGAAAACTATGAGATTCCCTTGAGCCTCCTCTTCTCTAGGGTGAAAAGACCTTACTCCTTAAGTCTGTCCCCACAGAGCAGGTTCTCCAGCTCCTTGATCACCTTTGTGGCCCTCCTTTGAGCCCTCTCCAATGTGTCTATTTTTGTTCTTTTTGAATGGTGCATACCAGGACTGGGCACAGGTGTGGCCTGGCAGGTGCTGGCTAGACTGGGATGATCAGACTCTATCTCTGCTAGTTTTGCTCCATGGATGCAGCCTAGGATGCATTTTGCCTTCCTTGCTGCAGCAGCACATGGTGGGCTCATGTTATCTTGTCCACCAGGATTTCCAGGTCCTTCTCACTGAGCTCCTCCTCAGGCAGATGGATTCTAGCCTGTCCTGGTACCTTTGGTTATGCCATGCCTGGGGCATAGCCTTGCACTTGTCTTTGTTAAACTTCACGATGTTCTTTCTATCCCACTCTTCCAGCCTGCCCAGCTCTCCCTGTAAGATTTCCCTTCTTACATGTTCAATGCAAACTCAGTTTGGTGCCACCAGCAGATTTGGTGAAGGTGCTTTCAATCCCATCATCCAGATCATTGAGGAGGATGTTAAACAGCATGTGGCCCTATAGGGATTGGGTAGGCAGGAATTCCTCCTGGGGTCTTGTGTTTGGTAGGTGTGAGATGCCCTGAAGCTGATCAAAAGAGGAGGAAGTCATTGGTGAGTGAGGAATTAAATGGAAAACTGTGCCAAGAACCAGCCTCCTTCCCAGGTAAGCATCAGAATTCAGAGTTTGGTAGAGTCTGTGCTCCTTTATACAAATCGTATAAATCCTGAATCAGCTCTGAGTCAGAGGATCTCACTTGGACTCAGAGAAGCTGGAGTTGAGTGCCAGACTCAGCCTTACAGAGCTGGGGTGTACAAAGCTGTGTTTGCTTCTGAGAGAGGCAGTGCCGCTGACCCATCCTTCTCCTTGGCTGCAAAGGAAGTAGCTGAAGCAGTGGCTCTCCTGGAATTTCAGTGAGCCTTCTGCACATATCCTCTTTGCCCATAGAGAAATGTCCTGGGGATGCATAGGCTGGGAATGGCAGTAGGGTGTGCAGTCTGTATCGATCCACTGCTATTCATACCAGAAACACTTGAAAATGAGATTTCTTGGAATATTTTGAATTCTCAGTGTTCTTCTCAGATAAAATATCATCAGGAGAGCCTGTGGTTGTCTGACTTCTTTAGGAAATGAAGCTTGTGTCTTGGTGCTGTCGAGAAATCCATGATAGGTTTGAACCTAATGGCAAATTGATACATTTACCTGTAAGGAAGCAGGAATCAAGACTTTTTTCTTATTATTTCTCAGAACATTATTGATGTGTATAGAAACTAACTGACAGATTTTTTCTCTGAAGTGTTTATTCTGTGGTTTCTTTTCTATAGAGACACAATTAGTCTAAAAATCACCATGCTTCTTGAATCAAAAATAATTTTTAAAATACAGGGAATTATGCGGTAGTCGCAGTTTTGATGCAATGGTATATGTTTGTGAATAATAGCTCTGGTAGCACGCTGAATGATGTAATAATAGGAAATTGTTGATTGACATCAGTGTAATTTAGAAAAGAAAATCGCCTTTCATTCAGAAAATATCTATAATATTTAGTTCTATTTGATGCTGAGGTGGTAAAATGTGCAACAGAATCACTCAGTGAAAATTGCCTACATTTCACAGAAATTACAAAATGGGAAGAAAACAAAGCAAGGGTCTGAAGGATGAAGTAAATTATCTTATCTTATTAATACTTCTTAAAAACAAACAACAACAACCTATTCTCTGGAATTCTATACATGTGAGGGAAAGAGTAATCATGAGGTTTCTTTAAGACTTAAGAGCAAACTACTTACACAATGATGGTTGCATATTGAAGTTCTGTCATCTTCAGATAAATGCAGACAGCATCATCTTCTACTTTTCTCTGCTTCGGTTAACAATGAGCAGCTGAGATGTAAATACTAAGGATGAGGGTAATGGTTTTGAGCTGAAAGAAAAAACTTGTTTTAAGTTTTCAGCTTTGGCAGAACCACCAGACTCATTTAGCACAAGAATAACAATAAGCCTTTAGATCAGTGAAGCAATTCACAGCCTTGATGGCAACTGGAATGCCTCTTTGCTTCTGGGTACTCAGATCTCTCAGAGTCCATACTCTGTTAGAAAGAGATCTGCGCCATTCCCACTCAGATTTAGCCACAGAAAGCCTTGCATTTGTGTTCTCCATGTTCAGTTGTAATAAATCTCTCTATTCAGGGTGGAAACACTGATTTCAAAAATTTAAAATAGTTTACAGTGCAGAAAAGATAGCCATGTAAGTTACAAGTGTCACTGCATTTTGTTGATCCCCTGGTAAATATTGAACAGGATTCAAAATAGACATCTTGAAACTTCTGCAACCAATCTTTTCTAGTTAGCTGGGTGATGACACTCCTCCAATAAAGCATTCACTTTCTGCAATGTCATTGTTTCACTGAATTACTCATATATGTGAGACATTTTTATCTGCTAATTTCTCTCCCAAGACTAGAATTCATTACAATTGCTTATATAATGATGTTAGAGGTTTTGTGTACACATGTGAGAAAGGTCTTAAACAATATGTTTACACTTGATGTTGCCCGGGAAGTAGAAAAAAAACTCACTCATTTTTTGTGCAGATGGACATCACTGTGACTGCAGTGGTTTCTAAGATTTGATTTTGGTTTTCATTGGTGAGTTGGTGAAAACAACCCTATTAGACAACTTCAATACAGAAATAGCAGACATGCTTTTTCCTGCTTCATTCATTATCTCTCAGTAATCTCAGCCATGAAGGGAGTCAACTGCAGACTCCAGACCTTCGAAATTAAAATTCCACTTCTATTCAGCGTTTTTCCTACTATACAAGATAGCCATCCTGTATGGTTTATTTTTTTGCTAATTAAAATTTAAGTGGTCCATCTTACCTCATCAGTTGAATAAAAGAGACATTTTTATCATTGAAGACATGGTAGAATTCTTAGGAATTCTTACAGTTTTTTCTCAAAATGAAATCTTCAGTGACAAAAACACAATAATTTTATTTTCTAAGTTCAGTGTTTTGATACTGTCCTTTATTTAATCCATACTATAATTTTCTATAAAATTCAAAGCTTTTTTCTCTGGCTGCAAACAGTATCCTTCCCTGTTTTTCTTTTAATTATTTTTGAAACCCAGTTACAATCACATCTGTAAAATTACATATGCATATTTCTATGTGAGACAGCCAATCCTGCCTCTCATGTATCAGTTTAGAAACATCAGAGTCAATTTTGTTATCAATGCTTATTGTTCCATTGACTCGAGTGAATTTTAGATGAGCTTCATCGGGAGTTTATCTGATGATGGACTTCTGGTGAGGATTAGGCATAACCTAACAGCTACTGCAAATTGCATTTGGCCTTTCCAATTAAACAGACAATAAATAAACCAATGGAGGAATTAGTACACTGAAGGGTCTCCTCACAAGCTGTGCAGTCACAGAGATGGCCATTAGTCAAGCTAAGCTGGGAAAGGCAGGCTTCAGACTAATGCTCACTTTTATTTTTCTCTGAGCAGTGAGATTTCAGATTTCTGTGGAATAAAAAAAAGACTAATAGCATTCTTGAGAAGTAAATTTGTGGGAATGAGGACATCAATTGTAGGAATGACCGATAAAATGATTTAATTGACGTTAACATAAATGTAGATTTAGACAAAAAAGTTTGATGAGCAAGTGATGGATTGAGCTTTTCAGTATCCAAGAAGGCTTTCTTTTGCATCTGACTCTAGTGGAGATGAAGAGATCATTTCACTCTAATTTGACAGGAAGATGCAAGTACTCTGGATGAAAAATCAGAATAAAAACTGCAGGTTCAAAAACATTTCAAATACGTTTTACAGGAACATAAAAAAAAATTAGTCAAAGTTCACAGAATTAACACATATTTGTAACATTTCTTGAACGCAAAATTGCACATCTGGTGATGTAACTTCTGTGGTTTTTTTCAGATAACATAACAAAAAGAAAACATTTTGTGGCACAAAGAAGCTTCATATTTCAAAAATTACTTAGTGGAAGTTAACAGCTGAAAGCTAAGGAATTTCGCTCACACGTGCACTTTTGATAAGGTGAAGAAAAACATATCACTTTGCAGAAATTATACTGCTATTTTCCATATCTATCTAATCTGAATTGTGAGGATCATGCAATAGCTGAGAGAACACCTTCAGCAAATGATAAAAAGTATCAAATAAAACCTGCAAAGCTGAGCTTCCCATGTAGATACCCCAGCATTTAAAATTGCATAAAACAAACTTTATCCCAGCAGTTTTTGCTCAGAGGCCCAAGGGCAAGGCTAGACTGTTATAACCCTGCTGCATCTGACAAAAGATGATAAGAAATAGATACACAAAGCACAGTTTCTGCTTCTAGCTTGGATTGGGTTAAAGTAAAAAAAAAAAAAAAAAAAAAAGTTTGCTTTTCAATTAGTGGATGATAACTGTGTTGTTCAAAAGTTTTCAGAGACTCTTTAGCAGTTTCTGGAAAAGGAGCTGTAAGTATAACTTACTGTGTGCAACATCTGTGATGTTTTCTCACTGAAAGAGAAATGGATTTGAGGGACTTGCAGTGACTAAAATGATTCGTTGCAGAGGAAGTACTATTTGGCGGGGAGGGAAGGAATGGAACTAATGTTGGATTCTCTGCTTTGTAATCCAGTTTTGCACATCCCTGTGCCAGCTGTAACCACAACTAAGATAAGCAAACTGGTGAAACTCTGCTGGTTGTGAGGGCACTGGCCAGGGCTAGTCTAGTCATTGGAGAGAGCTAAATCCCTGCCTTTTATAAATAACCCCGAAAGAAGTGCTGTCTCAGCTACAGAAAGAAGTAAAGACTTCCAGAAGCTCTTCTCACTGATGTTGGAGCCCCGGGCACGACTCAAAGGGATTTCAGGGGCCACGAGTGAACTGCAGGGCTGGGAAGGAGAGCAGAGCTCTGTGAAATCCTCCCTGTCCCCAAACGCTGGGACTCAGCTCCGCCTGCAGCACACGCAGACACGTGAGTGGAAAAGTCCCTGAAAAGTGATGTGCAGTCCCTGTCCGTGAAATTCTCTAAGCAGGGATGTGCATTGCCTGTCCGTGACAGGAGTGATGTGCAGTCGGCTGTCCCCCCTCGTCCCCCGGTCCCGCGGGCAGGGCAGGGCTGCTGGTGCCGGCTGCAGCCCCCGGTTCCCCGCTCCGTGCCCTGCTGGGGCTGCGGTGATGCTGCGCTGCCGGAGCGGCGCTGGCGCTGCCGGGGCCGTGTCCGGGGGAGGGGGGAGGCGCCGGGCGGCTCCGGGCGCATAAAGCGCGGCGGGAGCGCGGCGTGCGGGGACAGCCGCCGCGGCACCGGCCCCGCTCCGAGCCGCTGCAGCCCTGCGAGGGACACACGGCCCCGAGCAAGGTACCCAGCCCCGGCCCTTCTCTGCCGGGCGAGCAGGTTCGCTCCCCGCCTTCCCCGCCCGCGGCCCGGGCAGGCAGCGCTCACCCCGCTGCGCTTTCTTGCAGATGCAGAGGTGCACCAGTTTGCTGTTCCTGTCTTTAATCCTTTGTGCCGCCCTCTCGGAAACACTCGGGCTGGTTTTCTCAGTAAGTATCTGCGTCTGGTAGCGAGGAGTCGCGAACATCCCACGGGTACGCACTGCTCTTAGAGATGGGGATTGCAAAGGATGCAGCGCTCAAAACTATTTTGGCCTATAAACAGTTTGCTTTTTTTGGTAGATTTTAAATACTACCTCCCTTATTAAAAAATACCATGACTAAGAATGTCTAGTTGCTACACCAAAATGGAATGGGCGTCCCAACAGCCTCAGAAGAGATGATGTACCTAGGGACTTCTTTTAGGAAGAGGCTGTCATGTAAACCCAGGCAGTAGAAAGAAGCATTGCTGCTTGCTAGGGTGGCTAGCAGGTGCTAATATAAACTTCGAGCATCAAGTTGAAATTTCCGCCTCCAAAGTGTGATTTGCAGTAATCATTTATGTACTGCGAAACTGTCAAACCACATGGACGTCAATAGCAACACTGTAGACTTAGACAGGGAGGGGGCAAGAGCTCACCATGAATATTTAGTTCAATATGATTGACTTTACTTTTAAAATATTTTTTCTTGATTTTGAGCCTTCAGAAGACTCCTCTGCTAAAAGAATGTCCTTTTGAGTGTAGGTCTTGTAATAACATACTCGTGATTTTTTTTCTTTAAGGCAAAAGACAAAAGGGGCTGGACTTTGAATAGTGCTGGTTATCTACTTGGGCCACGTAAGTCAGGCACTTGTTTTTTGTTCTTCATTATTTCAAAATGCAAAAATTGTGTTATTCATTTCTCCGAATACAGCAATTTTGTCTAAACCTGCAAGGCTGAAGAAACTCATTTGGGAAAACACTTGTTTAGATGCTTGCTACATGTCTATCATAGAGCTGAGTTGTCTTAGACAACTGCTGTTCTTTTCTAAAGAAGTGTCATGGGAGGCCTTATGTCCAGAAACACTTCTGCTCACATTTTGTGCATTCTAAACTGTAATTTACGTATGGCAAACACATCACCACCAGAAGGGTTAAAAAATCTTACTGCATCTTAGATGTCAAGGGCAGAATGACAAAATGTGGCATTTGGCACTTCTCCATGTATTTCAGATTTCACCTTTAAATCTTTTTATAAATTTTCACTACTTCACTTTAAAAAGTGAAGTTGTTTTTTTTTTAAATTAAATATAAAAGCAAAATAAATTAAAACAGCAACTTGCAGACTCAAGACTGTTAGCAGCTCACTATGTGAAAAATCAGGATACAGGAGTACTGGTTTACAGGTGGAAATAAAAAATACAGGTTGTAGGAAAAGTGCTGCAGAACTAAGCTGTCTCCAATATTTGTCCTTTTACCATTAATTTTTGTGATTGTGGTGAAATTCATCACCAATGCTTCTATATTTTCAGTCTCAGTACCACATAGACAAACACTACACATACTTACTCCAACACTCTTCATTCTTTTAGCTAACAATAAGGATACATTAAAAAAAAAAATAAAAAGAAAAGAAGTTTAATGCATCTTAAATGTATTAACTGGTTCTGTGAATGTCTGGAAGTGTATTTGCCCAAAGCAGATCTAAGCAAATTTGTAAAAACACTGTGGGGAAATGTGGTTGTCAAAGACTTACATTTTATATCTAAAACTGGATAATAGGAATCATCCTTTGTTACAGGTCATATTGATCAGCTTTTACTGATAAAGGAAATGCTCCTTGCAAGGGGGAGAGAAGAGGCACCAGGGGCATGTCAGAGTTTCTGGAGGTCATTCATGTAAACTATCTGCAATTTTCTCTTAAACACACTCCAGCAGCACTCTTAAAGAGAGAGGAAAGACTAGTAAGAGCGATTTCCCAGTTTACATGCAGATATACCTTTAATTTTTTTTCTTTACAGTAATAGCTTCTGCAAGTGTGTAGCACAGGACTGGGACTGTAATTTAGATAAATCACAAGACAAATTTGGAAGAAATGTTACTGTATTTAATGACACATTAAGTTCTTGTAATTTTGTACATCAAAGCTGCCCATCATGATATTTTCACTGAAATCCATGAAAAGCAGGCAATATAGGAAAGGTTGCTGCTAAGTCAATTAACTCCTCTGATTTTTAATGTATTTATCAGATGCAGTAGATAACCACAGATCTTTTAATGACAAGCATGGTTTCACTGGTAAACGTGAAATACCACCTGATGAAGATGTTAAAGCAGGTAATGAAAATCTGGAAAACAGCATTTTTTATTTGTTTTTTGTATTAAGTAATTTATTTGCTTTTGAACTCACTACTTGGATACAAAAGTATTTCTGCATTTCAACAGAAATCCTAATAAACATATGAAAGGAAGAAAAATTACATTTGGCCAATCAGTGTGATATTTCTATGGTCACGAATTACAATGTCTAAATGATTAGGTGCTTTAAATGTGTAATAGATCATATTGCTTTGAAGAAACTCTGGGTTTTTTTCTCTTTTCATATGTTCAAATAAGTATTTCAAATGTCACTCTAGCCACTCCTGTTAATTGGTTTTTGGCAAAAAAGACAGTCCATAGAGGCTGTCAGTAATGAAGTCTATAGAAAATACAAAGTCTCAGTATTTCCTATGATTAAGCAAGGTGGATATCTTCCTTAAAAAATTGAGAACCTCGTCACACTGAAGTCAAAATGCTTAGTTTTTTGCATGTGTCAGAATCTAGTAAATGGCAATGAAAATGGTGCAGACTTGTTCTGGATTTGTCATCCAAAGCTGGGCCTCTGGAATACAAGTCTAGACTCCCTTTATGAAGAGAAACAGACAATTTTTAGGTATTATTTTGAACACCTATTTCATGTTAAGGTGCAGAAACTTCTCGAAAAACCTGGTTTATCTCCTGAGGAGAAACTAAACCTGCTGCAGACATCTAAATTGGGTTGGGATGAATCTCATCCTTAGGCTGATAAAAGTGACCACTCTACTTACAGAGAACATTCATCACTGCACTAATGGGGGCAAAACAAAGGTTTTGGACCCTATTTTAAATACACTTAGTACAGCACAAATGTAGTGAACACTAAATAAGTTCATAAATAAGAGACATGTGACTAATTACAATCTCATACATACATAATTCTTAAAGATAAGAGAAACATTAATAAATTTCTGAATTGTTAACATTCTCTGAAGGACTGTCAGTTCAGTTCTGGTACACAATTACAGAGTGGGGATTTGTGTGTGATATTTTTTTGGTGCTGTGCTTTGGTTTGTTTGTTGGTTTTTAAGGGAAAAAAACAATGCTGCTGTCTCAAATGCTGATGATAAAACAAGATATGGCCAGTCAAACGCAATGTAAAAGTTCATGCAAAGGACTGTGCTCTCCTTGAAGGAATGCTGCAAAATTCATAAACTCTCCAGATAACCCAGAAAAAAATTGTAAGCTGTATTAGGGACTGAACACTAGGTCCAGCAAAAAAAAACCAACTACAAAACTATGAGTATTTCTGAGCGTAATCAGTCAAATCTTTGAGTTACAAGATCATAATGGTTTGTTTACTGAAATCTGCAAGTTATCCACTATGCAGAATTAAGGTCAGTATCAGAGCAGTGCATAAGTACATTTCCTAGTCACTGAGGAATAATGTTTATCCAATAAATATCACATGGATAATAAAATCTGGGTAAGAATGTGGCCAAAATAATAATAAAAAAATCCATGACAGGTTAGGTGGATGTAGAGGTTAAGCAAAAATTCAAATAAAAGACTATTATTAATGCAAATAATAACATCTTTGTGGGAGTTCAAAGACTGGAAGAAAAGATTTTTAGGCGCAAGCCTATTAAATGCATACTTAAATTCTTATTCTCCTTGTACCAGAAACCTCTGTGTCCCTTGCAACCCTCATCAACCTTTTAAATTTGTGCTACAGAGCTCAGTCTGCCTTCTGACCCATCTGATAATGTTTTCAGTGTTGTAATAATGGACTGTTGCATCTGGTGCCCACATCTGTGTGCAGAGAATTAAAAATCTTGGGGAAATCACTTACCATTCATTCTTAATAGTGAGGAGTTCTTCATCCTCCTAAAAATACCAAGGTGTATTCTTCCAACTCCCTGCTGTTTTTTTTTTTTGTATCTCTCATTTAGAGATGCATGCAGAAAGCATCCTTCTCAAAAGTGCAATAACGAGCACCCATTAGGCCATTAAAATAGTATCAAAAAGCTGTTTTCACAAGCTTCAAGGCAAGTATATTGGATTAGATGCCCATGTAAAAACATGATTCTCTGGACTTTTAGAAAAACACCCAGGCCTAGGTTTGGGGCTACAAATCACTTCTAGATCATTGGAAAGGCTTATTTGGAACAAGGTCAGGTTACATGAAAGAGCTTTGAAGTGTTCTGTAAAGCTGATGAATTTGTTTGCTAAATTTTAAATTTAACCTGTCCCTGGCTCAGGGAGGCCTCAGGCTCAGGTAGACACAAGGGAGAGAGCTGAATAGATCTCATAAGGCATAGAGACCACAACCATGGAGGTGCCAAAGCAGCTGCTATGGCACAAAGCTGGCTGATTTTGGTTCTGAGAATTGCAGTTACCTACCTTATAGGGGCTTTGCCCTTCCATGAAATGATGTTTCCATCAAGGATTTTAAGGAGAAAGGAATTTCAGATAGTTTTGGGTTTTTTTTCCCTCCCCAGAGTACTCATAAACTTAGCCACAATATTTCACAAGATGTATCTTTGAGCCATGAGTAACAACCAGCTTGTTTTACAGGGAGCCTTGGAAGACCCATGGCTGATGAAAACATTGTGCGCACAGTAATCGAATTTTTGACTTACTTGCATCTGAAAGGTTAGTGAATACCTTTTCATCTTTCACAGTTTCTGGTAGGAGATTTACTGAGGAGACAAGACCATGCCTTAATGTACACATCTGTGCAGATTTGAGTGTGCAAGACTTGGAGCAGCACCTCTGGCATCCCTCACACACACAGCGCAGTGGTCCTGAAAAATCACAGCTCAATGGAGACCTGATGCAGCAGAGTTCTGACACAATTCCATCACTTGTTAGCGACTAAAGAAATGCATTTCCCTTTTTGCACATATTCTACTATAACATTGCAACACCACCTAGCTGAATGTTGGCAAACAGAATGCTCTGAAGTGAAAATTCTGCACAGCCTTACAGTTGTGACAAGAATTGTAATGCTGAGCTTACAGCTGATTCTGTAAGAATGGCAACTTCACAGTGGAATTCAGTGAAGAAGAAATGTATCTGCTGCTGAGTTTTCATTAGTTTTGCTTTTAAAAAGCCCCCAAAATCCACAATGTTCAGCTTTTAAAAACCTTTTCAGCTTTTCTAAAACTGTCTACACAATGTATAAAACCATAAAACATGGTTGTAAAGAAACCACCAGGTAGAAACAAGTTATTCTACTGCAAACGTTTGAGGGTTTTTTCTGTCTCAAGAAGTAGAGAATTCAAGAAATCAGTAACTTCAATATTCTTACTTTTGTATAGAACAAATTATAAGCAGCTTTGTGGCAAGTGTATGCTATGGAACTGTGTGTACATTTGTGTTTTAATTTCCTTATTAAAAAGAGACTTCCAACAGGTGGGTTCATTTTCTGCATACCAGGGATGCTTTTTACTCACTGTTTTCTGAATTATTTGTATCCACCTGAGGAAAATAATTTTCATCACTGAAAATGTGAGTCCAGTGTTTATTGAATTGAATTTGCATTTGAAACAAAACCTCTTTATAGTTAGTCCTAAGGGCCTGAAATAATTCAAATACATATTTAAAGTAGAATTATTAGCATATATATTTACTGTGGATAAAGTAGTAGTTTATTTGTTGTACTGCTGTGAAGAAAGAGCCCAAAACACTCCTTTACTCTGCTGTGTGAGCCTAGGAAGTAAAATCAGTGTTTGACATCTCAAAAAAGGTGTAAAACAAGATAAACTCAAGCACACACCCTCTGCATAGGCTAAAAGCTGCTAAATCAGACAAGAAAATAAAAAGCATCTCACAGAACTACAAATTACTTCTCCCCTGGAACAAATGAGCTAAAAAGGTTCCTTTCTTAGGGTGATGATGACTAACAGCTGTTTTTTATTCAGAAAAGGTGCTGGTATCACCATGTCCTCATGAGAAACAAAAAATGAGTCTCCAGGTCTGGCTTTTTCCATAGTTCTTGTATTCTCAGGTTGCAACAGACACAGAATGTTATCACATATCATCTCTTAACAACATTTATTGGAAAGGCTTCGTACAAACTCTTACACGAACACAGAACTGTAAATGAAGCAGGTGAAAATCATATTTTTTCATTATAGAAATCCTTTAACACCTTTGCTTAAATGAAACCTTACTACATTAAATACATTGGTTTAGATATGTTCCTTGGTGGGGGAAGGGGGAAAAAACCCCACTCATGGGGTTCAGATTCAGGCACTAATTATCCAGATTAGATATACATTTTAATCTGTGAGAAAAAAATCAGTATTTTTACTGCTGAGAAGTACCTTGCTAATAACAAAAAGTGGCCTTCATCTCTTTCTCTTGAAAATTATTCCCTCCAGCTTTAAGCGCTTCTCATAAAGAGCAACAAGTAGGATGGCAGCTGTAACTAGATAATATGAAGTCTAATGAGATGCTGGGATCCAGCAATATCAATTGACATGATGAAATTAATATAATTGTTGTTCTGTCACTGCTGTTTCTAAAATGTTGAAATTGTATCAGGAAGATATTACTGACGTTCAGAAGAGAAGTCCCCAATATTTTATAAATTAAAATAAGAAAAGTTCAAAGATTTGTCTCTTATAATTGAGAAATGTATTAAAAAATTATATTACTGAAACTGGATTTCATTACTTAATTGCTAAGATAAATATACATATTACATATATGTTAATTATCTTGTTTTTTCCTATTTTGCAGAGGTGGGAGCACTTGACAAGCTACCTACACCAGAGGAAATGAACCAGTCTTGAAGAATGCATTTTTATTTTGTTGCAGTGTAGATTTAGACTGAATTCTAAAGAAAAGACCAAAATGACCTGAAGTTAAGAAGTATGGTTTGCATTTATCTGATAAATGATAAACAGCATTCTGCCCTCTGGTTGGTTTGTTGGATTATTTTTTTGCTTTTTATTTCCCTTCCTTCTCTCTCCTGCAGTGTTACAGTGTATAATTTTGCTTTGGTAAAATTTTTCTGTAGGTAAATGATAAAATAAAAATAAAGAGCAACTGAGTTGTTTCATTTTAAAATTATGTACATACCAGCACACAATGCATCATATACAAAGCCGGGGGTAAATTGTAAGATTCCACTGCATCTATAGTCTGCAATATTAGAACAAAATAAAACATATACGCTAATATTGGGTGCTTTAAATAGCAGAAAAATAGCAGTGACTTCAGAGTGCTGCCATGAAGAGTCATTTGAAGTCACAGATCTGTTCTTCAAGGAAACATTACTTCCACTTCATGTTGTCATAGACATGAAATAAACTCCTGTTCATAATACATTTACAGTAGTTTCACGAATATAAGCCGCACCTTTTTCATTGAAGAATC
>VRYO01001269.1:29393973-29406132 GCA_009812075.1 Sialia sialis | reverse complement strand
GTGCGGTTTATAATCGTGAAACTACTGTAATATTATTCACCTGCACTACACCAGCCCATTGGCTTGATGCAATGCAAATGTAAGAGTTCTGTGCAGGTTTACACAAATCCTAGGTGTAGGATTCCCCTGTCATTGAGAGCACTCCTTAATGAGGAAAAGCTCGTGGCTGCTGCAAGGTTAAAAATGCACTTCATGAGATGCTTTATTCTGAGTCTAGCAAAGCACTTGGATCCATGTTTAATCCACGCAAAACAACTTTGATGTGCTAGACCAGCATGCCAGGCCTGCACACAATAAATGTCAGATCAAGGCTGAGGAAAGGTTTGAGAGGATACAGAACCTTGGAAAGGTTTTCTGTATTCAGATGACTTTCAGCCTCTGCACAGCGCAAGGAAATATCATCCTTTCAAAATGCTGATGTGCACTGGAGTACACAGACTGACAGAAAATTTGCAGACCTTTATTATCTAATCTTTTTCCCTTGTAGCATAGCAGAATTCTAAAAGCCAAGCCATAGTGTGTGCTTTGTACCCATACAGCTATCCCACCTTGACATTCTGTGCTCTCCCTGTGATAACCACTCAGCCTCTGATCTAATGTCTCATGTTTCCACTTTCCAAAGTATGAAAATGCACTTTACATCAGATCCAGTGAGCTTCTGGGCAGACCCTTCACACTATGTTTTACTGGATTTCTTTTTGGTTTTTAAGAGTAATGAAAAAAGTATGCATTGCTAATATACATGCTGCTAGTTCAACATTATTTAGCAAATCTATGGGCTTGCCAAAATGGGAAAAAAAGAATAGAGTGACATTTAACCTCTGTTCATTAGTATAGCTCAGTAAGTCCAAACTCTCATTTCCACTAGTAATGTCCACACTTCTCATATCACCTTGAAAAATACCTCACTAAAATCAAGAGGTTTTCTCTTCATTGATTTCCATGGACTTTGGTTCACTGTTAAAATCCAGGATCTGTTTGAAGAACTCAGTAGCAAACCACCTCTGGCAAAGCAGCTGAATCTATGATCAAATTAAAGGAACTTCATTTTAGCATTGTATTTCTTTCCTTTTCAAAAAGGATAAGAAATTGGAAATAATACGGCAGGATTAGAAAACAGTTATTACTTCGATCAATTTAGCATATCTTCAGCTCCTTAGAGTTGGAGTTGTCCTGTTAGAATGGTTATTCAAAATTCTGAAATTTGAGATTATTTGAAATAGTGGAAATCTCATAGGATCAGGAAGATGTACAGCACTGTCTAAACAGGGAAGCTCACAAGGTTTTACATTGTGCTACATTATTATATGCATATGTTTTGGAAACCAGATTATTATTAACTAATTATCAAAAGCAGTCCACATACTTTCATTCAATATTTTTTGCATTAAAACACATATTGATAATATTTGGAAATAGAGGCTGGTAAAATTTTCAGCTTGTTTCTTCACCCTTGTAATGCCTCTTATCTTTGCAAATATGAAGGGGGAAAACCACAGTAAGGGGCCATTCTTCTGGATCAATTTTGCAATTTCAGTAACTTACTATTTTATTAACACTCATTTTATTTAAGGTATGTCTTAAATCACTTCATCTCAAAGATGAGTTCTGCAAATATTTGGAATAACATCGCCATAATCAACCTCTTGGACAAACATCTGATAAAAATGTCTAATGCCCTTTAATCCACAATTAGAAAACAATGAATTTCAATGGGGCAAATGGACAATAAAAGAATGTGACATTTCAGTAGAAAATAATAATGATAAAAAAATCCCCTTTTCTATCTTATTGTATCATTTATTGCTTTTTTGCATATATTCTATTCCACTGTTGTCTAGGATTCATTCAAAAACTAAAAAACTCCAAAAAACCAAAAAGAGTAAACATTTCTTGTAATGTTTGCCAGTGATATGACATTACCCTTCATGCAAATTTAACTCTGACAATGAACAGAAGGCTTGCATGATGCTGAATGACTGGACAATAACATGGAAGATGAGATTAAATGCTGATGCAAGCAAACTATGTACGCAGAGGAAAACAACTCTAATTTTACACACACATACTGATGCTCCAAATTATGTCAGGAAGTATAACTCAGGTTCATTGTACACAGTCCTCTAAAAATGCTTTTTTAAACCTCAATAGCGGATGGAAAGCCCAAGAGAATACTAGGAATTACAGTGAAAATATACCATTCCCAATTTTGATACCAACAGCAGTTCTGGGCAGTTCACTGCAGAGAAAAAATCATTGTCGGGCCAGAAAAGCCGTAAGGAAAAGTGACAAATATTTTTACAGTGATTTTCACACACAGAGAAAATAAAGAGGTAGGAGATGAGACTCTTAAATGTTGTTCTAAAAGTGCTTTTCCCTGTAACCCAAGATATAAATATTAAATGTCAAATGATGACAAACTTGTCAAGTAACACTTTTAAACTCTACATCCAGAAAAACCCAGAAGGCTTTTCCATACAGCTCCTGATGAATTTGTGGCATCAGACTCTGGGGAAGCTATAGGTTCTGAAATGGATATATTCATGGATGAAAAGTCCTTCAAGGTCCAAATGTTCAATTACATTTTTTTCAGACCAAATTAGGGACACGAGAGCACAGAGCTATAAAACAAACCTTAGAATTTGATCCAAGGATTGATTAAACAGATCTCCTTCACCTGTACAACATTTGATGCCAGTTTACAACAGAAACTTGGAAATCACTTACATTTGGCAAAAAATTCTGGAGAAATACTGAATTCTGAGCACCAACCATAACAAAAAGCCCCCTATAATTTTATACTGTGTTTCACCTACCTGTCAGATAGTCTCATTAAAACTTGTTTAAATGCAAATCAGTTGTGCATAAAAGGGGGAATTTCTGGAGGCACAGCTGGCACAGAAGAGTCTGTTCAGATTAGGAAGTCATTAGGGAGCTGACAGGATACATGTATTTTCCCACCTGTCTACTCGTGTAAAGGTCAGACTGCAGTATTAGCATAGAAAAATTAGATAGGACTCGGAGTACTGAGGGTGCTTGAGGAGGTTTGATATTGGGGTTGGCAGAATCCTGCTCCCAGGTTTGATGTTGCCAGGTTCAAACTACAGCTCCTGTTGCCTGAGGTCAAAGAGAAGCTTGGTGTCAATCCATTTACAAAAGATTCTGACACATTCCTGAGTGCTCTTTTGTATTTCCAAAGAGATGAGGAGATGTGATACAAGATAATATGTGAATTATATTAATAACTCCCCCCAAAAGTGGCAAAAGTATTTTAAAATTATTTCAGGATATGTGACACAAAACGGAAGCAAGTTAGAGAAGTATTTTGCAGTTTGTCCGGAATGCAGATTACCTTGGGAATTTTTTTAATTCAAAAGGGTTAAAAGAAAGTTTAGACTCAAGTGTTATTATTGTTATACAACAATTTTTCACCAATTCACAGAGTACATTAACAGTGCAGTATTTCTGTCACTATTTTGTGTTCTATAATTTATTTTTAAATAAATGCAAATAATAATTCTGATACCTAATTGTATGGGGGTTGAGTATGACCCAGCTGTAGAAAACTGCTGGTCCCTTTACTACTCAGATTCAGTAACTGAGGATACAAATATCAAATTATTAAGATTTTTCATATCTCAGAGCATTTGTCAGTGCATATGCCACACTCAGAACCTCTCACAGATGAGCTGTGAAAAGCAGGAGTTGAAACAAAGGTGAGAATTATTTTATCTCCTTGCTTGTAAAGGAGCAAAAACTGTATCAAAAGACTTATCCCCTAAAACTTTATCAAATTCCCTGAGATTCTACTTATGCATTTCTAATTTAACTGAGATTCTACTTACGCATTTCTAATGCAATTGATCTCCACACCTTTTTTTCCTAATGAGTATATATAAATCCTACAGCCTTTCTGAGTGCTAGGAGACATGAGTCTCATAAAGAATGTCTGCCTGAGGAGAAATTCTAAAATACCTGTTCCCATTCAATAGGATTTTTTTTTTCAGTTTCTAAAATAAATGTTGCCTATGTATCACTTATCAACACATATATAATTAATTCAGAATGTAATGCTTCTATAATCTCCCCTTCAAAATGTTCACAAGATAATGTATTTACCTGAAATTACCCTATTCCATTAAAATAATTCTATTGGAAAATAATTGATCACATTTATGAACATTATGGCTGTTATTTACATTTATCAGTATTAAAGGTAGGATTTCTTGACAAAATCTAAAACTGATGCTTCAATTATTTACGTTAATTTAAGTTCCAATGTCATATCTTTAGGAGTATTCTTTGCTTACTGTTTATTCAGATAACAATGTAGGGGAATCACACTCTACTTCCCTAAGATCTTTCTGTAATTTGATAATGTTACCTGATTCTTCTTCAATTTCTGATCTAAAAGATAGTAGATTTAGGAATCATTAGCTCTCTGATACATTTCATATCTATTGTTCTCTGTAGCAATTCAAATCCTACTTAAAGAATTCTGTGAGAACTTGATGCAACTTTTCTGCAAATCAGAGTTTGAGAACGCTGATGTTGAGTGACTGCTTCTAGGGGCACTCTGGGCTCTGGAACTGAAGAGGGCAGCTCTGAAAAATAAGGTTTGAATCTGCTCCCTGCTAGCAGAGCATGGGTGCTGCCTCTGAGTCCAGAGCAACCTTTTAAATGAGACATTTGGATTTCCTTCTTCAAATCAAGCAGAATGAACCCAGGCCCTGAGGCTTAGAGAACCAGCAGAAGCAGACACGAAAAACAACCATGTTTTTACAGCTCAATGTTACATTTTTGTGCCACATTTTAAAGCATGGTTTTGCAAATTGTACCTGCTTGGCATTCCTGATAATTACCCACTTAGCCACTGTTTCAAAATAAAATTCATCAAATACAACATATAAGGGCTAAATCCCGACCTATGAAACTAACAGCAGTGGTACTGTTGACTTGGAAAGTAAATTTATTCATGTCAGCCAAGGTTCTACTTTATCCAGTGCAGCAACGTTATTAAAAAAAATTAATTTTAACAAATCTCAGATCTCACATGAAAAATAAAATTTCAGAAAGAAAATGATAGCCACCCTTATTCCACCAACAATATTCCTCCTTTCCACCTGCTGCAAAGCATGTTGTTCCTTAATTCCTACTGTCACTTTGGGCCATCAGAACCATCTACTGATAGTAGTCATTAAAGAAATTACACTTATTTTTGTATTATTTAAAAGGATCCCCACATCTGTGACATTTTAATTGCAGTAATTTCACACTAATAAGCTATTACACTATTTCACTGAAGAATCGAGTCGATCCCAGAAGTGCGGCTAATCACCAGATGCGGCTTATTTATGGACAAATTCCGGAGAATTGCCAGCCCGGAGGTGTGAGTCGCACGGGGGAGCAGGAACGTGCGACCGCGGCCGGCCCCCCGGGTGGCAGGAGCCGTGTCAGGGGAGCGAGCGGGCAGGACGGGGAGCGCTTCCTCTGCTGTTCGGGAGAAGAAAAAAAAACAAAAACGCACTTTATCACCCGATGCAGCTCATTTATGGACAAATTCCGTGGTCTTCCCGGCTACCTGGAAGTGCGGCTTATAACCAGGTGTGGCTTATGAGTGTGAAATTACTGTAATTTTATGTAGTTCAAACTGTATAACAATTCCCCCCTGCCAATTTACATTTTTCCTCGCTATTTAGTCCATTTTTGTTTGAATTCCTTTTGCACTGCACATTGCAGGTAGTATTTTATTGTTCAGTAGAGCCCTCAAACATCTGCTTAATTAGACATAATAATTTTGTAATGTTAATCATTATTTTGATATTCTTCTCCCCATTCTAGCAATGTTTTAGCATAAAGCATAGTAATTACCAAAAATCAATATTTGTGACAGTGTTGATGAGCCAGATATTGTTGACTGGATAAAGGGAAGAAGATGTAACTTGTTTTTTCCTTCTATCATCTGTAGTAGTTATTAAGCACAAGCATTATCCTTCACCTCAGCCAGACAGAAAGGAGGCTTTCCTTTGTGGGGAAAAATCCCTAATAATTTTTACCACGCTGCCTTCTGTGAATTCACGGGGGAGTCACATCTCAAGTTAACAGACTTGGGATACATTCTTCAGAAGAATTAAGCCAATAAAGGATTTTAATCCTTTATTTTCAAGAACAATTTGAGGACACTGTTTTTTTTTGGAGGTGTTAAGATATTTTGAGATTCAGAAACACACTCGGCTGGATCTATTAGACTAGGAAGTATTGAATTACCACAATTTGAAATTTTAATTATTTATATGCAACATGAGCCATTATTAAAGCAAGAACTCATTTGCTCTTATAAATCCAACTTTATATACATCTTAATCTTAGGATGCTGAAATAAATCCCCTCTGTCGATGAAAGCATGGAGAGCACCATTAACTTATGCTAGCAAAGTTTTGTCTGTGTTATTATTGGTTTACCTATTTCTCAGCAAACGTGATGTTATCCAGTAAATAAAATGAGTTCACCAACCTCTCACGGCCAAGAATGTGCCAGGAAAGTGTCATTTGGCATCACCCAAGTTTCCTCTGACTTATTATAAGACTTTGGCCCCACAATGCTTAAAATTGTGCCGGAAAATTGTGCTAGAGACTTGCATCACGTTCTGAAAACCTTACCCTTATGCTATCCAGATGGGGAAAATCTTTGTGGAACTTTCAATTCCTGTCAGGATTAATAATCCAAAAATCACATAAAAAGCCGAAACTATATCTTACAGCAGGAAGGGCCTTCCTTTAGAAGAAGGAAGGTATGAATAAAATGATGAACACTGAATATTCATGTATGCTATGAAAAGAGCCAGGAAACCCTCTCTGCACAATCTTTATCTGGTGTTATGGCACTTCCCTTCTGAGCTCCCTGGTGCCATTTGCCAGCAAAATCACAACCAGAGGGACAGGTACACTGTATTCCTGGACTAATTTTCTGTTCAGTTGTGCCTTTTCTACCAAGCACTCATTTTGTTGATCATGAACAGGGGAGTAATTTTTCCCTTTGCTGTTACTAAACCAGTATGTTTCAGGACAGTCACTATGCCCTGTCTCACAACCCTTTTAGACTTTTTCCCTAAAGATAAAAAAACCACAGCTTGCTAAACTTTGGAGAAAACATGGTAAGGCCAGAAGAAAAGTTTCAGATATTTGGAGGATCAAGGTTTACAGTTTTCTCTGTTTTGTTTTGGTTTTTTTTTGTTTTCTTTAATTTAAAATATCATGTAGAACATGTTGGGGCTGCTAAATGCTAAATGCAGTAAACTGCAGCACTATTCTTCAGAGTGTAATAGATGGCCTAAATAGCCACAAGGTGGTAATAGTGCTCTTCATGGCAAAGCTCAGGCATGTTCAGCAGGGCAGGGCTAACTCTATAGAGATGTCTGATTTGCTAAGAATGATAACTGCAAAGAACAGTAGTGCCTTTGGAAATGAGGAAGTGAAAACTTCTAGCAGAATACTGTGTGCTGGCTAAGGGAAATGCCCTGGCTCAGTGACACACAGTGAAAGTAAACTGATTTAAAAAATGTTCTTGTGGAAGCATGACAAACATTTAGAACACCATGGGAGCAAAGCCAGGTGATAAAATCCACCATGATCGTGCAGTGGCTATCTGGGTAAATTGCCAAGGTTTTAGTGAGAAATAACAGGGAAAAAAACACTCATAAATTTTGCATTAGAAATAAGTAAGTTTACAGTTCTTCTGATTTGAGCTGAGGTATAGTTAGTTTTCTTCCCAGTGGCTAATACAGGCTGTGTTTGGGATTTCTGCTGAACACTGGGTTGATAATGCAGAGCTGTTTTTGTTATTGCTGAGCAGGGCTTACACATTTCAGTGCTTAAAAGCACAAGAAAAAATCCTATATATATAAAATACGTGTTTGTTTATATACATTTTTTTATGTAGGGCAAACCTATTGATTTAGAGAGTAATGAATTTGGACACTTGGGCTTGTAGACTGTGTATCAGTCACAAGCATAAATCAATTGTCTAATCATTCACATAACTCAACAGAAACATTGCTGATGTAGAACACTGGTTCTTAAACACAGCATATGTCTGTGGACTCCAAGGAACACCCTGGTGTTAAAGTTGTATGAAAAAGAAATTCCAGATGATGGATGTATGTTATATTCCTGCAGAATAAATACTATGATACATGCAAAGCGACACTTCAATTTCCTATCACACAGCTCAGCAATTATTATGTAGGCCAGCAATTTCATTACAAGATTTTACTTACTCTAAGATGATACTTGAAGAACATTTTTTGCAATGCAATCTAAAATTTATTCCACATCATTATACAAAGGATCTGCAATTCTTCTTGTGTTCCACTTAAATCCTGCTAGCCATGGCAGACTTTACAGCACAGTGTTCTACACAGGCTGGAACAAAAGGAAAATGATGAATTTAAATTTTACCATCACTTCTGAGTCCAGATTTTAAATCATCCCATGTAAATTCAAAGCACCATTTCCACAACTATACCTCCACTAAAAGTTTTAAAATCTGGTCTTTTATCCTTTAATTTAAAATAAAGAAGAAGGATTGCATCAATTGCCTAGGATGTTTAGATCATTGAATCATGTGAGTAATCATGTGAGTTCACTCATCTTCTGGCTGTCTAATCCATGGTTAGTGAAGGCTCTTCATGCACCCTTCACCAAAAGGAATCAACTCACAAATGGCTACCCATTCCTAAGGGAGTTCATTTAGTCTGAAGAAACACACTTTGCAATGATGTGACTTTTATGCTTGTCATCTCTGCAGAAAGTATCAAGCCAGAAGAAAAAAAAGTAAATCACATTACCCTGACCCACAGCAATTTTCTTTTGTCTTGGTACAAAGAGATTCTCATTTAAGCATATAACAGGACAGCATTTAGTCTGCTTTATCATAAGGCTTTTTTTTCTCCTCATCTCGTTAAAAAGACCTCACATTCATGGTTTCTCTGCAATCATATATTTTCTAAAAGTTTCAATTATAGTTTTGTAACCTTTTTTTTCCTCTTGTGACTTCATTGACCCATTTAAAGACCACTGTGAGGTTTACAGCACCACTTTCTGTGTAAGAGGTAACATCTCCTTCAAGTAAAATCAGGCTACCTGTGGGATGTCCAACACATGAATTTGAACTCTGTGACTTCTCATTCTCAGGAGTGCCAGTTGCAGCAAGAATAAACAACTTTTAAGTCTTTTAAGGCAGAGTCAGACATTAGTGCTGGGCACTGGGCATGCAGGATTGTACAACACAGATTTACTTTCAGAGATGGTACAAAACAAAAAATTCTTAGTCCACCAAAGTCAGTCCTCTGGTTTTAGTAACTGAGCTTACATAATCCCTTTGCTTGTTAACAAAACAGAGCTGTCCACATGTTGAAAACTAAAAAAAGTTTGGCATAAGTTAGTTTTAAGTAGAATGAGTTACATAGATTTATAATACTGTGTGATTTAGTACATTCTTTGCTTAACTTGACTTGTTTAGCAGGAATAGTGGGATTTGCTGAAACCTTAGGCTGCAAACTGTAGGCTCACACCTAGATATGTTTTCAGCAGGAACAGAGTAAATTTTCTAAATAATTTTCCCACTGCCTGGTACAGTGTTGTGTTAGTAGGAGAAGGAGATTGGCAGCACACTTACATTTTGGTTGTTGCTAAGTCATGTTTATCTCAAGTCCAGGGCTGTTTTAGTTTCCCATGCTCTACCAGCCAGCAGGTGCACCAGCAGCACAAACAAGGAGATAAGGAAGCTGTAACCATCAGCAGGAGCTGCAGCTTGACAAGAACAGGGTACAGCCTGCCTGCATGAACACAGGGAAAAATACCCCAGTAGGTGTTAAAAGCCCCAGACCAAAAATTACCATTCCACCATGAGGTACTTGCAAAGTGCTTGAAGAGCAGAGGAGGGGTGGGTACATGAGTTAAAAGGGAATAATTACCTTAATTTTTTTTTTTTTCTGGATCCCTCTGCAGAGGCACCCAACTCGAGCTGACCTGCTGCTGTACCACACTGTTAAAATTATTTATTTCTATAAATCCAGAACCTGAGATTCTGTTCCTGGGGACCCAGGGCCAAGTCTGTAGAAGGAGGAAGAACAAAGGAACTCAGATCCCAGCAGGTAAAGTCTGTGGTGGTCTGTGAGCAACTGCTCAGGCAGAGCTTCTCCTTTAACAGAAATGTTATTCCACACTGTATCTATACATACTCAAATGAGGCTACCTGGAAAAGGTTAAATCAAACAACAGCTCTGTGGAGTTCACTTAGGATGCAACATTTCTGACAGAGATTAAAGAGGGTGTGGGTGCCCTCAGCTCCTTCCTTATAAAAGCATATTCTGCACAGGTAAATGCCACATCTTTCTTCTGTGCAGTGAATACATTGGTATTGTGCCACATTATGTTATTAGAGTTCTTATTGTCCGGAAATGGTGGTCCCAATAGAGATGCTGTGAAATAGCTAGTTCACAGAAACCAATTTAAAAAGTTGTGTCTTCCTTTGTCATAACTCATCTGATGTTCCTTCTGCACTCCTCACAGTAACATAATCAAGCCCCTTTCAATCCAGTATTAAGAGTATAAAAAATAATTAACCTAAAGAAGAATTAATGAGCGGATATTGAGAAAAGTCCTGCCAATTCTATGTAATAATTAGGTTATCATTAGTGTGTGGGATGGATTTAAATGAGAGTAAATTTTTAATAAATTATCAAAGCTGTGACTGAAATGACCTATGGGAGATTGTTTGGACAAGTTTTTACAAATCACTACAGTTTGCTTACGAAAAGAGAAGAAAGAAAAAAAAGTTCTTTTTTTCATTTTCAGAACTTCAGCTAGACAACACTTCTGTGGGAAGTTTGGGAGGAAGATATTCGTGTGTTTCCGAGCTGTGCTGAGTTTCACTTGCTGCAGTTAAAACACGGGAAGTGATTCCATTTTCACTACTTACAAGTGTTCTGTCACTGCACAGTGTCACCTTGTACATCAGCACACAACATCCTTAGAACACAGGGGAAATGGCTGACATTTAGTCAGCTTCTATGTTGTGATTTTTTTCTTTCAGGTACAGATTATTTCCAGATCTCCTGGGGTCAGCTGCCATTAACTACACTGATATAATGGAACCTGACACATTATCTCAAAAGTAAGTTAGTATTTTATACCTAATTAATTTTCACAAGCTAATCTGTGCACAAACACTGTGAGACAGGAATCTGAGAAAGACCAAGTTCACCTGAGCTGAGATTTATGTATTTTATGATCTTCAGCTATTTTACAGGTTAAATACTTGAGCAGTACTTAAATGACAGAAGGGAGTGGCAGCAGGTGTGATAGAAGTAAGATTATCATTAGCACACAGCTAAACCCTTCCTTTTATCTTTTGTTTCTGTTTGTAGTCAAACTTTCAAAAACAGACAAACATAATTAATAACCTCTCTTTTACCAGGAAACAGAACTATGCACTTTATTGCAGCATTTAAAACACCAATTCTGAAGACTTTTAAGGTTATCAAGTAAGTAGGTATGTTTTACTGGTGTTTTCTTTATACTGATATATTTATGTATTTTCTACTGATATACTTTATCTATTTTTTACTGATACTTACAGGAATCTACATGGCATGCAATCTTCCTTTATTTTAAGAAGACTCTTCTATTATTATATTACCTGAAAAAAGACCAGTGCTGGTGAGTAATGATTGAGTGGAATGTGAAGTTTGCTGCCACTTGACAACAGAATGTCACTGAGTAGGCAGCCCCTCTACACATATCTTTGAAACCAAGACATTTGAATTAATAAGTCAGTCAAAAAACAGTGAATGCTACACGTACCTCAGACATTATTCAAGTGGCATTTGCTCTAGAGACTGTGGATTATATCTGACCTACTGTTGACTTTTAAGATTTATGTACAATATCTCCTGAACATTTTCAAGGAATGAGTGATGATCCAGGAGTCACCCCTGTAATATTATATATGCTCTGCTTTTTCAAAAGTTAGTCAGTCTTGCCTCAGAAGTTTTATTCTAGATTGAGACACTACTACAATGATCTTGGAGCAGTTCAACTTGAAATCAAAATACTTTGAACATGTATATACCAGTAATTTCACAATTATAAGCCTCAC
>VRYO01001269.1:29285805-29378366 GCA_009812075.1 Sialia sialis | reverse complement strand
GTTGAACTTGATGATCCTGATGGGTTCTTTCCAACTCAACATTTCTATGGTTCTATGATTACAGTGTGATCCTCCCAAAAGTCTAGACTAAGCCTTGCTGCTCTCAGTACACACTTTGACCCCTGAACAGACAATGTTAAAAATCCTGTTTACAAAATGCCAGTGCCTTTCAGAAACATTTTTCATGGAAAGCTCAAATTTCTGTAACTCACCTTGCACATACCTTGGAATTTATATTTGAATAACTCAAGAATTTTAAGAGAATAATTAAGTTGCAAAGAACATCTCTGCATAGGTAGAGAATGCTGATGCTAGAGGCAGATTTAAATCCTCCGCCCCGTTCCTTTACATACAATGCACATGGGAAAAAAGCTCAAATACAAATTACAGTAATTTCATGTGCATAAGGTGCACTGTAGTATAAGGCGCACTTTCCGAACTTTGTCCATATATAAGGTGCACTGGCATGTAAGGTGCCGGGTTCCGATCACAATTCCAGTCAAAAGGGTGCACCTTATAGTCGTGAAATTACTGTAATCATCTGCCCAGGGGTATTTGGGGCAGTCCCATTGACAGTTTTTGTTCAGGTGGCCTCAGGAGAAAAGCCCTTCCTAATTGTCCTGAACTGGAATCAGAACGTGCAAGGGAAAGACAGGAGCCAGTTAGGCTTCAGCCTCGAGGACCAGACATAGGCAAAAATTCCAGATGCTATTTTGCCTTGCTCCACAATGGAGGAAATCTACAGAGCAACATTTTTCTTTGCCTTTTTTTAGTGAACTGATCAGGTAGGACAGTGTTTGAAAGCACCTCTTACCCTCTGGCGCTCAGAATAAAGCCCACCTTAGACAGTCAAGGGTTAGACAGATTCTTCCAATCAGCATGAAATCAAACCTTGCTTGCATACTACTTACTGTTTAATCACACACAGAAGCGCAAGGTAAACCACAGGTATCACTGAGGGAATTCTAGTACATAAAATAATGCATGTCTTGTTCATGAAAACTTGAGTGTTGTAACCAAGAACTCCCTTGCAGCATCGATAAAAGATTTTGATGTCACTACAGCATTACCTTCTTGTGAAGGAAATATTATTTTGTAAAAGACTTGCTGGGAAAAACAGTTTAGGTGTTTGATGCCTTCAAACCAAAAACATTTATTCTTACCTGCAACTGGAGACAGGAATGATATGAACACCAGAAGAAAATTAATTTTTACTTATAACTATTTTATGTATTGAACGATTAATTTTTAAAAAGCCAAATGACCAAACAAAAACCATGACTTAATGATGTTAAAATGGGAAGCTACATACACTTTCATGACATAACAAGGCATATAAATGCTGTGGCCTTTCAGCATTACCAGATAAGATTACTTATTTTGATTACTATTTCTGTCTTTTCTGTTCAGTGCACAGTTTTGGTTCAGATGCATTTACAACTGTAATAGCATCACACTTAAAACCTCCATTTGTGTTTTCAAATATAAACCAACCGAAGAGAAAATGGAACAAAGGCAGAAACCAACTACAGCTGGGTTTTCTAGTTTTGAATCAGAATTTAAATTGCTTGAACTTGACAATTTGCTCTCCACCTGTGTGTGCTGTGCTCCCTCCTTACATAGAGAGCAGTTTAGAAAGGTAAGCAAACAAAGTAGAAACAAGTAATCAGTTTTATTTCAATACAATTATTTTTAACCTGGTCAGAATTTTGCTCAAATACCTTCAAGTAAAAGGGCAAAGAAAGAAAACACTCATCTATAGTGTAATAAACTGTAAGGATATACAGAAGCGAGCTGGTCAGAAAGATTTTTCTGAATCTCATTTTTAGCTCCTGGTACAGAGACTAACAAACTTTCATTATCTTCAACTTTCAAGAAAGCAACTGACCCATGGGATCACATCTTTATCATTTGTATGACAGTTCCTTCTGCAGAGAATGCTTGAAACCAGAACACTGAAATTTTTATGTGGCATCACTACAGAAATAGGAGAGAGGACACAATTTGGTGGCAGACAAGGGTGAATCCATATGTTTAGGTTCTTTTGAGAGATTTAATTCCCTGCAGTTTTAATTGCTCATTAACACATTCGCTATTAACTAGAAGACATGTTTACATTACTGCTAAAAGTGAATGTTCACTGCTGCTGTTCCTAAGTGGATTTAGCAGCAATGGTTTCACAAGTGCTGAATTTCAAGAGCAAGGGAGCTGGGAAGAAATACAAAAGATATTAAACATTGTTCTAAGTAGTGGTAATTGTGAAATTTTATTTCATTTTTTGAAGTCACAGAAGAAAGTAGAAAATAGAGACACAGTGTTGGATGCAAATAACCAACAACAGATGTAAAGTAACTAAACAAGATTAAAAAAAAAATCCACTACCTTAAATTAATACATTTTACACAAGAAAACAATTGGTACAAAGGGTGAATTAGAACCATGATTTTCAAGGTCAGGCATGCACTTCCCTAGTCCCTCAAAAGCCTCAAGCCTTAAAAGAATATTCAGCTGGGAACTGCATTAATCCTTGTAAATGGACTCCACGCTTTCCTAACTTCTGCCACAAAATAGATGAAATAATAAATTTGAAAAAGGCTCATTCAAGGTATATTCCACCAATTCCATGCTGCTATTTAATAAACAGAAAAAATTATTATCATCCAAACTTGACTTTTAGTTACCTCCCCAACCCTAAGTTTGATCTAAATCACTAATTGAGAATCAATGATTCAAGGTTTTAGTATCAAATTAGTACTTTTACTGGAATATGAACATTTAACTTTACAATAAAATACACTGTACTAGAAGGCTCATTCAAATCTAGGTAATTTCAGTTACATTCCTATGGCTTTGAGCAAAAAAAACCCAAGCAGTTTTACTGTATGTACACAATATTGAACATCAAGATTTAAATTATTTATTAATAACCTACATTCACTGTGGATTTCTAAGATTTACATCCAAAAAGCATATTTTATTTACATGCTGCTGACATTTTAAAGAAAAAGAAATAAAATATTATCTGTTTAGGAACCATATCTATTCCAAAATTTTAAAAGATACATTTAACACCACAAAACATTTTAAACATTTACAATAAAAACAGCTTTCTGTGCCAATCATACTTACTCTCCAAGAATGCAAAATTGCACTAACTACAATTAGACTAGAAACGCTTAAGACCTGAGAGTCAAATCTAAACCATTTTTTTTTGAAGGAAAATCCTACAAGCTAATATGCCCTTATGTTAATTTAAACACAGACAGATCAGTGGTCAATTAAAAAAAAAAAAAAGAAAAAGCCAACACCAAAAATAATTCCCCAAACCCCCAGTGCATTATTTCTGCAGCTCCAAAAATAGATCACTATAAAATTGTTGGAGTAGCTTGTTAAGTGCCAGGCCTGCCAGATGCAGTAAGGCTTATTTCAAAGTGTCCTTTCCCACACTCTGTACCCTAACCAAATAATGAGTGCCTTTGATCAGTTCCTGTGAGGATTCCCACATTTATGTAAGCATGCAGTTGCTCAAGTATGCATCTTGGATTTTCGAGGGTTTCCACCTCAAGCATACATACACAGGTGTTTTAATCGCTAGATCAGAATAAAAATAAACATGAAGAGGCATAGAAAGTTAGAAATACTGGCCAGAAAACATTCAAAGTCTAATGAGAAGTTTTATATCCACCCCAAGGGTCTTTTAATCTCAGCAGAGCTCAGGAGCATCATTCACTGCATTAGTAACCATCATGTACCTTATATCAAATAATAATAATTAAAAAAAAAATGATTGTGCTAACAAGTGCACTTTACTGCACTGCAGGATGTAAAAAAGGTACCACACCTATAAAGCCCAGAGAAGAGAATCATCATGCAAAAGTTACTCCATTTGGTAGCAGCCACTTTATTTCTGCACTTGGGAACATCATACACCTTTCTGAGTGAAAAAGCTTCCCCCTCCTGCCAGTATCCTTCAGAAACTGCTTGACCGAGAGCATGTCCCAGCAGAGGTTTGGGAAGGCTGTGATTTTCCCCCTCTGGAGCCATTTCCCATGGCTGTAGCAGGCTGCTCTGCCCATGCAGAGGGTTGGCAGTAGTGCTCCTTGCAGCAAACCGCAATCATCAGCTGGCACAGGCAGCCTTGCTTTGCAGACTTTCCAACATTGCATTAAGCTCAATTAAAATTTCCCAGGGCCCAGAACCCGAGCAACCACCAATCCCATTCACCAAAGCAAACACATGAGTAGCTGTGAATCCCAAACAAAGGTAGTCCTGCCCTTCCTAAGGACCCACCTTTGCTGTTTAAGAACAGGAGCATTTCATTGGAACCTTAAGCCTGACTGCACCATTTGGCAACACAGTCAAGTCTGCTTATGCCACTTCATCCTAATCTGTAATCTGAAAACCAGATCTGCATTACCACAACTTTACCTCTTCCACCACTGAAACAGCTCCCAGCAGATGTCTTTTTCCTGGGCTAAGGATCTTTGTTTTTCTAAGGCACTTGCATGAACAAGCACACAGGTCCATTTATTTATACAGAAATCAAATCAACGTCACAAACAGGCTTGAAAGAAGTAAGAAAAACGTGATACCTGCTAATGAGGGAACACATTGTACTATCCAATGGTTTGTTTTGGTTTGGTTTTTTTTTCCTTATCAAAAACCATAGAATTTCTACAGCTTAGTGTGTTAAGGTGGGTTACACCAGGGATTTTTTGGTATGTTTTAAAGAATTTACCTCTAAAAAGAAACCAAGGAAGGCAAATTGCCACAAGTTTTGTCACTCATTTACATAAAGCAGCAGACACATTGAAGAACATTCTGCTATTAATACTCAGCAAATCAAATTTTTTCTAGTATTTAAGTCAGTGTGTTTGATCCCTTTGATTCTGGAAACAAGTAAACTAACCTAAAGTTACAAAAAAAAGAAAAAAAAGAGAAAGTATATACAAAATGAAGAGAAAACTGCAGAAGTTAGAATATACATGACTTCATGCAATGATGCTATGCTTCCTTCCTAGAAACACAAAGATTTTAAAAGTCATCTTTTGTTGAAATAAGCTCTTCCCTACTACTGAAAAAAAAAAAAAAAAAAAAACAACGCCAAAAACAAACCACAACAAAAAAGACACATTTAATATACTGCTAAGGTTTTAATAGGTGATCAAGAAGGTGCTGACTCAGTTTCTTCTCCAGCTACTCTTCAACAAACCTTGCTCTTGTTCACTGTGCAGAAGAGTTCTCATCCCACCAAGAGGAGATTGCTTGGCACCAAGAATGCAGATCACTTTGTACAGTTTTTAGTAAGGTTAAATAAAGCCATGATGTCAACCATTGCTTTCTGGATGTTCTTTCCAAAGCGATGAGAATCCTTTAAAAACAAAGACCAAAACCAAATACTTGTACTGTCCATCAACAGTTATTTTTTCAGGCAAAAGAAGAAACTTTCTAATATTTTGTAGCCTTGGAGCTTATGGAATTCAGGCATGTATTTTACCATAGAATTTTAATAACAGAAATTTTAATGCAATACACATTAATCCAGATTTATGCTATTACTGACCAATGAGTTCTTCATTATGCACTTACTTTCCTACAGTCAGAAATGAGATCATATCCTTCTGAAATCAGATGAATGCACAGCTTTCTGCTACCTTAAAATTGCTGGGATTTGATATTTCTTTTCCTACAAGATTTTGCAAAAGCTCCTTTTCAGAAAGCAAAGGAATGCTCAGTGAGTGTATGACTAATGACCAAGAAGTACTGAAAGAGTAGAAAAATTATTTTTCTTTGAGTTACTATCATGAAGAATAATTTGCCATTGAAAAAAGTATTGAAAGTGAAAATAACAACTTTCTAAGTGTAAACAAAACAGGAACTTGTTCTGTTTATTCTAAGTGCTAGATGAATAGTGCAAGAAAGAAATTAAGATTACAAATGCAAATTATTAGCTACATTACAGGATCTACTACAATGACCCTACTAGTACCAAGGCTGCACACATAAAATGATGCCTTTTCTGTATGGACCTTTGACTTGACTAATAAGTAAAAAGAACAGAGTGAAATTTAAACTACAAGCTAACAGGCATCTGAAGAACAATTTAAAATATGAAAAAAACAAAGCTGTATTTCCCAATCTTTAATGATTAACCAGAAGCATCATGATCTCCTGGGCAAGTGAAGGTCAAAAGAGGAAAACTAGGTCAGCTATGTTACCCTGAATGAACTCAAGCATATTTAGTAAGGCCATAAAAATATAAAGGGGAAGGATGAACTAAACTCAAAACAGCAGTATATTCAACATATGGTATCTATTATACTCTAATAAACTTTTGATTAATTATGTTTCTCAAGCACAGATTATAATTTATGGATCATAATTTATTCACACCAGGAAGGCTTAAATAGAAAGCCACACATATTACTCAGTCTTTACAGCTGCAGCCTGAGACAAACCAATCAAAGCTCTAATAAGAAAAACCAAGATAATCCCATCTTGCTGTTTAGGGGATACATGTGATGATCTCACATGAGCTGCAGGGAAGTACATGAGTAAAAATGATCCTGGGCCACGTGTTTTCTTCAGGCTTGAAAGTGTAAGTGAAACAGAATATGGTATCCTTGGTTCATGGAACTATTAAATTTATACCAGAGACAAAAATCTCCAGCAAAACAGTGTATACTGAGAAAGAAAAAATATTGTTATAACAGTATGTTGCAAGTTCTAATGTACCTTGTAGACAATGAGTAGAACAGTTCTACAAGCACATAGCAGAACAGATTTATTAAACCATAGGAAGGGACTGACTCTTACCGTCTCAGAACAAGATATTTTGCTGGAGACATGGAAATGGATGGAATTTTCATCCAAGATAATGTAAGAAACACCATAACCATCATCGGCCACCTAGGGAAAGAAAGAAGAGAAAAATACATTTTAAACATTTCTTTCTCCTTCATTCTCAATCAACTTTTGCACAGTTAAGGATTTGTGAGAGTTTTTAAAATCAGTTGCTATTTTCTCAAGTAAAACTTCAACTTATATATTTAATTCATAATTTCTTAAGATTGGCTCCACTTAAGGAATAGTTCTAGTCTCATCTGAAGTGCATGGAATAACCACATTCTGAATATTTGTCTGTAATATTTCCCAGGTTTAATAGTTTGAAATAAAATACTAATTCAAAGAGCTTCTCTTATCAAGGCCTGGTCCTAAGCAGCTATAGAGCTTCAGTGCTTAAGCAGCAATGAATAAAATAGTTCAGTTATACACCTAAACAATCAGTCTCCTGGTATCATTCTGTAGATGTAAACAAATACAGTGTAAAAGCCTTATATTTTGAAAACTTGCCAAATGCAAGTTTTCTTTTGACTCTACAGCAAACACGTGATTCTGCATCACAAACAGAGGTCTGGTCCAATTTCAACATTAGTACCATTAACTGTCCCAAGTTTCATTCTGATGTTATATTCCAGCTATGCCTGGTAAACACAGATTATCCTGATGTCACCCTTCTTCATGTATTTCCTAACTCAAAGGATCACAACCTTCCATCTCTCTGCCGCCACTGCTGCTAAGCAGTCTGACAGTCTTCTCACTCTTCTCACTGTTAGTGCTACAGAGATACACGCTATTTTATGCTTAAAACCCCCTTCAAAACCAACAAAAAACACATGCATAGAAAGCTGATGTACTGAATCTCTGGGCTACTTCAGCAAACCAAAGCACAGTTTTTGCAAACAAAAACAAAAGTGTTGGAAATTCTTGCAGCCAAAGCCCTTTTCTATTGTCTTTTGGGCATTTGGAATACTGACTTCATGATCTGCTAGAGGAAGCCAGTTTCTAAGAATGAGCAATATGGCCACAGCTAGGCCTCCTTGATCCTGCAAGTCAAATTAATTCCAACTTCAAAAACTACTGAAAGCTGTATCAGAAACATGAGTAAATAAACAACAACAATTTAACAATCCTCCCCTTCTATCCCCCATCTTCCTGCTTGACAAACCAGTCTCAATACACTGAACTTGTTACCCTAATTTCTGCGGGGCAAAGAGCAGTCCTGTGACACATCTCATTGCTTCTTCAATAGAAACACTTTTTGAAAACATTAATCTAGTATAATACTCCTATAAAAGCTGCTTAGGAGGTCTTGTTGATACCAATGTTCTCATCAATGGCCAAGCTCAAATGCCAATAAAATATCCAGCAAGTAAGCAGCTTGTCAAATTTCTAACAGTACACTGGTTCCTTGAAAGTCTACAGAAGTCATAGAACATGGCTGTGTTCTTGACTTGGCCATTATTCACACTTAGGAGGGTAAGCAGAACAATGTGAGCAGCTTAATCTGGAGGAATGTATGAACACATTTATTAATCAAGCAGGAAATACAAAGAATAAGTCAAGTGTAAGTACTTCTACAAATCCCAAACTTAAAACCTAGTTTAAATAATAAGGCATTTCTCACTGCAATAACAGACTGAGGTACAGAAGATCTAGCACAGGAAATGTGATAAGAACCCCAACTTTATCAAATCTCTTTGCCATGTGCATTTCCTTAAGAATAATCCATCCTTGTAGTGGGATACCAGAAAGGTGGCACAGGTTTTTCTGAGCACAGCCACATCACAGGGAAGTATTAAATACATGCATTTAAAAGTATGAGCTGCACCTCAGATACGCAACAATGAGGGATTACAGAGCTGAATTTTTTTGACTGGTGTCTCGAAAATAAAACCCTTTTTAGTGGGCAGTTGTACTTAGGAAACTTACTGGTCCAAACCCTCCACCAGAGGATAGCATCTCCGGGTTCTTCTTCAGATTAATGTGTTGCTGTGGTGTCTGACTCGTTGACAGCCTCCAAGGTTCTGACAAAACCTTTATCAGATATGAAAGAGATGCAAACAAATAGAAAACACTGCTTAAGAACAGGTAACTTTCTCAAGAACTAGTCAAGATAAGTGTTACAACAGGTGCAGTATTGCTTTATAAACTCTTAAAAGCAATATGAAGATAAGTCCCATTTCAATGGAATGAAAAGCTAAGAAGCTTAAATGAAACTCGTCCTGCTATGGAAACCTTTGACATATGAGGAAGTGATGTCAATTCCTCAAAGAGAACAAAATAAAATTTCAATAGAAATTCTACTTCAAACAAATGATCTGGTCTACAGTCTTGTAACTTACACACAAAAGGTCCTCTTTTAACAAGACCATTATTAGTCACATTCAAATCCCAGGAAGATCCTGTATCAAGTTAGAAGCTTGTAAAATCTCTAACAACGCATGTTGAAAGTTTGTGTAAACTGTAGAAAGTTGTTTTATTCTCTACTTAGCTACATATAGGAGAGCAAGCAGACATGTGAGTAGCTTAATTTTGGAGCAAGGTGGAACACATTTTTTATTAATCAGAAAAATTGAACAAGTGCAGTGTAATTATTTTTATAAAATTCAACTTAAAATCTAGCTTAATTAATAATTTGTCAAAGTAATAAATACTGACATTAATGCCATATACAGCTCCTTTCACTCTTAATAACTTAAAAGGAATTGAATTTGTCAGCTTCATAAGAAAATTCTCCGAGAAAACAAACTGCCCGTCGCACTCCCTAGAAAATATGCAAAAACCACAAGCAAAAGATTTTTTTCCAATACTGATTATATATTTCTTGCAATTCTAATTAACATGTATTATGCTAAAAAGCTCACTGAAAGCAATCTTCTTGGTCTATCAATAAATGTATACCCAAAGGAAAATGAAACTAACTTAACAATTTATCAGCAGATGTTAAATAGCTGAAATTTTACCTTTTTTCTTAGGAAAACCAGAGTTGTACAAATATCTTGAGCAGACACCACAAAACACTAACTCACCAGAGGGCTGTTTACAGTACAGAAGACTGATCAATAAAGTCACCTACTTCCTTGAGGAAAGGAGAATCTACAGCCAGGTACTTGGACACGACGTAGAGGCAGAAGAGGTGGCGGTCAATGCCAGCCCCGGTCATGGCAAGGCGATACAAGTGCTGATGTCTGTCAGCTGCCCGCCGGAAGAACTTGAGCGTGTTGTCAGTCTAACAAGTGAAAAAAAATGAGGAAACCCCAGTTAAGAGAACTGCATTAAGGATGGAGGTGCACAAACTAAGTTAGAGCAGTCACTCTCAAGCCTTGAGCACTTAAAGGTTAAATACAATACAACTGATCTCAAACATCATCCTCTGGCTTTACAACCTCTTGTATTTAATTCCAGGTATTAGTGTGTGTCAGCTATTACCTGCTGTAAACTGCATAATGAAAACTAATTTGTATTTCAAGTGTTATCTAACCCTACAATCAAACATGATTACAACTCAAGTTTACTACATTATTTATGGTTTATATAAGTTTATAAAAGTTTAAGACCAATTATACTGGTCTTAAAGAGTTATAAAGAGCAAATCTCAATGTGATTTAAGGAAAGCTCAAACAGCCAGAGCTATTTCATAAGGCAAACTGGCAACACGGAAGGTACAGAGGTCCCTAAATGTTGGTCATCAAAATCAATATATAAGAACAACTACTTCCTTCCTGTGAATTATTAATACTTCTCAGAAAGGAAAGCTTATCTAGCATGAGATTACTTGTTCTATAAGTAGATGTTTGAGTTTTACAAGTCACAAAAATTTCACAGGTAATCACAGTTTCCTGGAGTTCAGAAACAGGTAAATAAGGCTATATTTGGTTGTTCTGCCATTCTTTTTTGGTAAAGAATTTCTTCCTTATTGACAGAAAACATGGACAATTACCTTATGTAGCTCTTCCTTCCTAAACAGAAGCATCATTCTAAATGCCCAAAAACTATTTAAGGGCTAACATGGTTGTCTAGTGGTAACTCATGTGCCTTATGAATTACCACAGAATCACAGGTTGACTGGATTGGAAGGGACCTTTAAGATCATCTCATTCCAACTCCCCTGCCATGGACAAGGACACCTTCCACTAGACCAGGTTGCTCAGAGCCCCATCCAGCCTGGCCTTGAATACTGACAGGGATGGGGCATCCACAGCTTCTCTGGGCAATCTGTCCCAGTGCCTCCCCACCCTCAGAGTGAAGAATTTATTCCTAACACCCAATCCAAACTTACTCTCCCAGCTGTAAAAGGCACTAAACATGGACTCACACTTTCGTTTGGGTCTTCCATGGCTCGAACAAAGCGGCAGGACTCAACGGTGCACGAGCGAACTGTCTCGGTCCTGCCTTCTCGGAACAGGCGCGTCATGGACGCCTCGTATGTCAAAGAGAACTTCCCCATATCCTTGAGAAAGGGAATAATAAGAACTTAAAGGTTATACAGACTTGGCCCCTCTTTCTTAATCAACAGTCCAAGCTAAGCACACAGGCTTATGAATCATTCCACAAATTAAACTCAACATTTAAGTTTTCAGTAGCCCACCATTAGCCCACTTACCTGCAAATAATAAAGGCAACATAAGATTAGCAGCAGGATTTGATAAACACTAACAGAACAACCAGATTAGCAAGGAATACTCTCCGCATTTTATATTCAACCTTCTTCAGTTTATAGGAGAAGCTGAATGTTGCAACACTGGTCTTTTCTAACAGCACGTTATGGGAAAGGTGAGCTAACAGAAGAAAATACAGGTAGGCATGTTAATCCTCTTAGGGAGTGTCCATGACTACTGCATCATGTGTGACTCTAATCTAAAAGACAATTTTAACATTGTTTAGATTATAAACACAGCTACTAGAAGTTTCGTATCTTCTTTCTAGTCCAAAATGCCTAGGGATAGACCAACTAAGCAGAAGAGAAAAATTTAGAAATGTATCAATATGTGAACCATTGTAGAAGTGATTTCCAGCTAGTAACCTGCTTAGGGGTTGTATCAATTTGCACTGAATTTGTACAAGATTACACAGTCACAGGTTTTAGTCACAAGCATGTTACACCCAACTCAATGAGGCTCTGTCAGCCAGAGCAGTTTTGTTCTTACCCGGTAGTGAGCAAGCTGCAGGGCAAGTTGCACAAAGGCATCAGGGCTGGTTTTCACTTTCTTTATTAGTCCTTTCCCAAAAGTATCAAAATAAAATGAACAGAAGTCCACATCATCTGCTAGAGTTACGGCAGTGCTCAGAGACTTTTCAATCACTTCTTGGCACTTAAATAAACAAACAAACAAACACACACCTGTATGCATTCATGGTATTTGAGAGAACTATGGAAGAAGTGCAAGTATTTTTAACTGATAAACAGGAAATGCTTACCTTTCTGCATGACAGGAACAGCACTACCTAAATAATCTCTCCTTAGAGAAAGAAGTTATCTTTGCTAGAAAGCTAAAATTCAAAAAGCTAACAAAAATGTCTTAAGCCAGTATATATTCAAAATTAACTCTTAAAAAACCCACCAGCATTAAAACTGTTCAAATCAGGAGAATACAAAAGAATGGCCTACAGAATAGTGTGACTTCCAAGTTCCCATACATGCCTAATTAAATACATCACCAACTATTAGCTTTTTATTGAAAATTAAAATCCAAATAGTTGGTGGCAGTTTTTCTAGAAATTCAGGCAAAAAAAAAGACCTTAAAAATCAAACCTCGCGAGGCATGTCCACAGAACTATGAACACACACAAAAAAGACAGTTTTTCTAAAGGACCTACCAGATAAGTGTTTTTGTTGCGACAACAGTAATGGAACCTCAGCAAGTAAAAATTTATTTTAATAAAGTCACTATTTAAAAGAGGTGGCCACTTATTTTTGGCAAACTGCCAACCAAGAAAGCTTTTAGTAAAATGTTGGCATTTCCCAGTCAGAGTTTTTAAAGATAAATATTTAAATCCCCCAAACTTTCTAAGGAAACTGAGTAATGGCTACACTTGAAATACACAATCTACAGGATTCAAAGGAATTTAAAGCTGATTAATACGGTTATCTATAATTACATAAATTATTTAACTGCTGGGGAAGAGAGCAGTTTCTTCCTCATACCACTAAATCTTATCTACTTACTTCTTCTGGAATTTCCCATTGCAGTTTGGTAGGAACAGGAATATTTGGATTGGTATCTCCTCTGCAATGTCCATCTTCTGAGTAGCCCAGTTCAAGATATTCAGTTGCCATCACATTCTGCAAAGAATGATACTTATTCAGAATTTTCAACACATTACTTACTGCCATGGAATTAGGATTTCATTGTGAAAGCAATATAACCTGTTTTCACTGCACAGCAAAATAAATTATACAATCCATTTCCAAATACTGAAAACAACTGCAAGTAAAACCTCCAGTTTTACAAGAAAACCACTAGATGTGCACCAAACACTTATTCAATTATATTAGTGCATTTTGTTAGATGCTGCCGATTTAAATTTCAATTAAAAATCCACCTCAAACTAAGCAAAAGTAAAAAACTAAACTCAGTCTTAGATTTCACAATCTCTGTTCAATTTAGATTCCAGAGAATTTCTTCAAGTTTGTTATTAGTCAAAACTTATTCATCAAGGAATAATTTATTTCAGAGTAAGTGCAAACCCCTGCAAGAACTCAATTATTTTTAAGATTTGTACCCCTTTCAAAATAGCAGTTTATTTTACGTGTGCTCTAGAGCTCATGGGTGGGAAAGAAGAATGCTTCCAAGACGAACAACACAACTTGAGCAGACATAAAAGGCCCTGTCTTTCAAGATACCAGGCAGCCTCAATGTTAAAAAAAAAAATCCAGACACAACAAACTCACATACAAACAAAGAATTGCCAAAAAATTTGAATCTGGTCAATATAGAAATATATGATTATTTATTTCTAATCTCTTACTTTAATTTCATTTTCTCTTCATTTTCTCATTTCACTTAGTTGTCAGAACATGACAACTATGAAATAAAGCTTTGTCCATTCTATTCTAAAAACAGACAACCTGTAAAGAGCTAACAACAGATAACATTCTAGAAAATTAAATCTTGTTTCAGTCATCTTAATTCTTAGCAGAAAATGCACCAACTAATATTCAGTACAGATATGTGAATTTGGCATATAATATTCATTAAAAGCAAAAAAATTATCCCTCTTTAATTGAGATAATCTACACTGCATTGCCATGTCACTCTCAAATCAGTTTGGCCTTCTTTCTTCCCTGGGTGGAGAATGGAAACACTTCTGTAATAAAACTCAGAAATTACTTGAGGGACTAGTTAGACTCAAGACCTATTTGCACAAATACATACAAAATCAGAATTAACTAATGTTTTGGAAATAGTTTTACTTGATCTGAGTCATGTAACTGTTTGTAGGTTTAAGCTTCAAAATGCAAAAGGAAAAAAATCAAACAGGATTTCAATAATTAAACTAAGCATATGATAAACAGACATGGCAAAGTGAATTTATTGTATTCATTGCAAACAAATACAAGAGATAATGTCAACAGCATATCAATTTGCAACTTAGCAAACAATGCTTAGACAAAAAGTTAAACTGTACAATTTTTTAAGTTTTGAAAGCAAGCACAGGAGTTTTACAGTGCAAGAAAGCTTAAGAGTTTTAGGAACATGTACATACAAAATATACAATGCCATATCAAAGAGGCAATAATCTGTGGCTCTAAAATATTAAAGTTAGATGGGGAGCTGTATCAGTTTTTTAAGCTCACTGAAATGCTACCATTCAAAAAACAGCAGCTCCTTAAGCAAGAGTTTGGGATCTTTTTCAAATTTTACAGTTGCTGCAGACATTGGCCCCTAGTCATTCATCAGATATGTGAATGCAAGGGATTGAAAGCAGCTGCTGACCTTCAGGGCTGCTTCAAGACCTTATCACAGTATCTTCTGCATTAGCTCTTTGTACCAAACACCTACCTCCCACAGGTGTCCAACAATAGGAGCATCTGCCCAGGAATGCTCTGCATTCAGACCCATTTTGCCATTTTTGAATATTATTAGAGTGAATGTCTTATCAAACCACCTACAAAAGAAATCAAGATTTCTTTACGGTTTTGTACATTTCAAAAGCATTTTTGTGTTGTAACTTCCTCTCTCTCTAAAATTCACATTCAAATGCACTTTTAATTTAAAAACATTGAAATAAATAGACAGAAATTTGAACCTCATGAAGTTCAAGGCTAATTACAAGGCTCTGCACCTGGGTCAAGACAATGCCCAGTACCAACAGACTGATGGATGAAAGGATTAGCAGCTCTGCAGAGAAGCACTTGGGGATGAAAAATGTCCTGGGCTGTTAAAGAAGCAGCATGGCCAGAAGGGTGAGGGAGGGGGTTCTGACTCTTCATTCCAGTATGGTAAGTCCCACCTAGAGAGCTCTGTCCAGCTCTGGGGTTCTCAGCACAAGGAGGATATGGAACTCTTAGACTGGGTCAGAGGAGATTCATGAAAATGGCAAGAGTGCTGGAATACTCCTCCTGTGAGGAAAGGGTGAGAGCTGGGCTTGCTGTTCAGTCTGGAGAAGGCTCTGGGATCAGCTTCTTGCAGCCTTTCAATATATAAGGAGGGCTTATAAGAAAAGCTGAGAAAGACTTTTTAATGTGACAGGACACAGGGCAACAGATATAAACTGAAAGAGTAAATTCAGATGTGCTATAATGGAGAAATATTTTTACAGTGGGCTGGTGAGACATTGCAAGCGTTCAAGATCAGGTTGGACTGGGCTTTGAGCAATCTGATGTAGTGAAAGTTGTCCCTTTCTATTGCAAAGGGGGTTGAAACTAGATGAAGGTCCCTTGTAACCCAAACCCTTCTGTGATTCTATGGAATTTAACAACTTAAAAGTCATCATTAATTCATATGTATAGCCAAATTCTAAAACAAAAGGGAATACATTTTCCACAGCGTCAATACTGCACCTGTCGTAACATCTGCCATGTATCAGTGATTTTGCATATGCATCCAGTGACCTCTCTGGGTCTTCTTTCTTGTACCCCTGCTCAAATTCATCCAATGTCACAAAAAATGCTGCTTTTTCAACAGCATCTAGGGACTGCTTGTTCTTTCCACGGCTAAAATAAGTCTGACGAGCCTTAGCCCATGGTACTCTGTAAAAAAGAAATTGGTTTATAGCCAGATTACAGAAATTTGTCAATGTTTGATTACCTTTAAAATCACTATGAGACATTCCTCCTACTTCTGTGGAAATTTACACATCTGCTTTCCTTGCACTTAAACTCAGAGCTGTGAAAAGCTCTGACAATACTGGTATAGTGGAATCCTAGGAACCAATTTAACCCATCATCACATGTGCAAAACCTCAGAAACTCAACATTTCTGCACATGCAATACCTACATCATAGGTCTGCACTGAAAACTAAACAAAGGAAAGGATCTATTATAAGGAAGAAGACAACAGTAAAAATAATAACTCACACATAGGATTGCCACTGCAAAATTTTTTTAACTCCACACAATTACAAGCAACTGAAGCACTGTTACACATCACCAATATACAAAATCAGTGAGCAAGGTATAAACAACTGACTGTAGACTATCTTAAAATTTTAACACCAATATTAAATGATTGTTATGCAATGATTTCTAAATATTAAACTTACTTAAAAAGTAATAATCACCATACCTATCTCCTGCAGTAAGAGCTGCAAGTTTCTCTTCACCAGGCTGAGGTTCTGAATCATCATCAATAATTCTCTGTATTTGCTGTTCAATTTCTCGGGGTCTCAACAATCTGCCATCATGGTACAGCCACACCTTGAAGTAACGGCCCTTGTGATACACAACAATGTGTTTGCTGTCTTTCACATGCTGGAGGGTATCTACAATTGTAATCACTTGTGTGAACACAGAGCTGAAGTCTCAAAACGCTAATGCACTAAATAACATCAGATGCCTATTGCATGCACCACAAGTTATTTCAGCACCCCATGATATTTCATCACAAATATTCCTGCAAGAAACAGTCAAATACCCAGGTCTGACAATCATTTGCACATATAGCACCACCAGTTTCCACACTGGAGGCCACTCTTAAGCACTCTTAAATCTGTATTTCTGTATCTGAAAAAGGAGCACTAGTTGTGCAGTCTGGTGAAACAGTCAGCAAAGAACATGCTAGATGAGTACCACGAAAGGTATTTTTAAATCAATCAAGCTCTAGATAACCCATGGAGAATCTAAAGAAGCTCAAAATTTATACCATCAGCTTTTGTTTACATTTGTCCTGGCAGATACAGAGTGAATATTCCATATACGGCCAAAATGTTATGTGAAGCAGAAAACTAGGCCACATTTTTGTCCTCATTTTACTATCTACATGGCTTAACTGGGATAAGCCTAAATTTAGTCATGAAGGCATTGTATCAAACCACAGATGAAGCCACTCACTCCATGGCATGTTTTGTCAAAGATCACGACTTAACAACTGCTCAAGTGACAGGCTACAATGTCCATCAAGATTTTACCACTAATTAATAATTTTTTTTTCCTTTTTTTTTTTTTCTCTTTAGGAACTGAAATATACATAAAGTAATTAAGATCAGGAGACAAGGAGTCAAGCTGCTCATGAGAATGCGTGAAAATATTTTTGAAACTCACTTAGACATATACAGAATGACACCATTGCTTTTCCTTTAGAAAAGACATATACAGAATGATGCAGTTGCTTTTTCTTTAGAAAAACAGAATCAAAGAAAAATGGAAAAGTATAATAGGAAATGTGAAAAGCTTAGGAGGAAAATACAGTAATTATTATATTGACTGTAGCTTAATTTGAAAGACTTTAAACAGGAGAATTTGAGGAGAACCACTAAGATATATAGGAAGTATTTTAATCAGGCACTAGTTAGAATGAGCCACTTCTACACAAAAGTTATTTTAGACTGAAAGAAAACCAAATCTGAGGCTAAATGCAAACTTTTTATACCTTTTATTATTTATTATATTGACAACAGGGAAGGGGCAAGATACTTAGCACTCTTAGTACTTGCACTCTTAGCACTTGAAGCATTACAGTATTCTAAATAATAGTAGCTCATGGACTAAAGTTGTCCAACATAGATGTAAAAACCTGCTTGTCCATTTAAGCTACTGGTTATGACATAGAGTAATGACACCAGGGATGTCCTTTCCGTCATTTTGCAGATAAAGCTGCCTGAGGCGTAGCTGGAAAAAAATTCCTCAACAATCTAGCAAAGGCCAGCAGCAAAACAGAGAGCAAAGTCCTTATCTGACACATGCACCTACTGCTACTACTCAATGCCACTCTTCCCCCTTATCCAACTTCTTACAGCACAGCAAATGTCAGGCCCCCAGCAGGGAAGAGTGGGGAGATCCCTGTGTCTGTTTAGAAATTCTTTGTTTTGAATTCTGCAGTTGAGTGGGAGTAACAAGTCTGAAGGCAGTTTGAAACACTGGAGTGAGTTACAAGCCTCACAGAAAGTAAAAAAACCAAAACATCCTGTCTTCAAGTGGCAGCCAAATGTGCATTCCCAAAGGAGGTGACTAAACAATAGCTCCTGCTTGTATTTCACTCTGAGGATGCCACAATGATGCACTGTTAGGTAAAAACGTAAAATTAAGTTCTAAGAGGCTCTTCAGCACATGACATGATCAGAGAAACCTAGATAGAGCTTAAGCTTTTGTAGAAAAACACAACAGCACAAGTCTCCACTAAAATCTGCTGTGAAGTTCTCAAAGAGTAAGGAAATCCAATCTATTTGCATTTGTACAGTAATTCTAGATGCAATCTGACTCCACTTACAGTGACAAAACTTAGGAAAAACAAAAAAGACAACAAAAAAATACCACTTTTAGTATTAAGACCTCAAAATCATCTTGAGCTTGGAAAAATAAAAGTAAAGGTTATTTCTAAACTAAAAAACAGGGCAGAAAATATTATCTTGTAGCATTTTTAAAATTTAAGTAAAGTAGAAAAAACACTTAAAAAGTGGCTTCAAAATCTCCCTAAAATGAAAAGCATCTAGTCACTTTACAGTAATCCATTTCATCCTGAGTCTTGGAGGACAGCATTGATGTACACTTGTGCCAGTCAGATCTTTATCTGGAAAACCAGATTTTTAGTAGAAGATACCAAGCCCTGAATTCCACCAAGGTGCTTATTCTCCTTGGCTGGCCTTCCTCACCTGATTCCTCTCCTGGGATACGGGAAGTGTTAAACATCCTTTCCCACTGAGCTGAGCAGAGTGGAACAGTAGAGCCCATCAGAAGAATCTGTGAAGCAAATGTACATTAGAATGCAATTTTGCATATAATATTAGAAAATTTAAAAGTAAAGAAAAAAAGACCCAAGATCTGGTTAAACAAAGGCTTCAGAATAGTAAGATTTACAATACATTAATGCAGTGTTGAGTTTTTTCTTCCCTGTTCATGGTCTTCCTTGAACTACATGTAGAATATTCCATGGAAATTCCAGAAACATTATTTTTTCCCCTTTTACCAAAAGCTGACCTTTCAGGAGGGAAGACTGAAGCTAGCCAGCACCTGAAATCCAAAGAGCTCACTATGGGTGCTCTGGATGCAAAACTTACACATGCAGCATGCATTGCCCCTTAATTCATTATTTTATGGCTGTGGAGGAACTGAAGTTCACATTTCTCAGACTTGCAGCTCCATACAATGAATCACATCCCCTCAATGATCTTGAAAAAAAACTACTTAATTGTTTCCACAGTATTTATTTACTACAATACACAGTCATTGGATAGTACAGAAACTCAGATGGGATTTGCTTCTCTTTGCTACCTAGAAATGAGTGCAACACAGGATTTTATCACCATCTTAAGCTCCCACTGGCCCACTCTTGGTGTCAAGCGGCCTCCAGACCTTTATCCCAACTATCCTGCATTGTATCCATACAATTCTGTATTTTGGCAGTTGGTAGCTTCTGCCCACATTCAATGCAAGTGATAGCCAAGATGATTTGGATCACAAAAATTCGTAACAATAAGACGTTCCTCTCCTCTCCCATTCTGAAAACTGGTCAGCTTCTCACAGATTGTGCTGGAAAAAGACCAAAAGCCATTCAAACTGATATACATACTGGCTTGATTTCTTGTCTGTCCAGTTTTTTCCGATAGAGCAGGATGGCATGGATAACATTACCAGCTCTAGCTGCCTGCAGGGTTGTGGGACATAAAGAAAGGAAGTCCTGTAAGGTAGATAAGAATTATACATTAATGATTACAGACTGCATGAAGATTGCTTTTTACAGTGAGGACAAAACTGTTTAAGTCATTACTGCACGAATTTGCCAAAGTGGCAGCTGTGCTAGGGTTGTTAAGATAGGTGTACTTAAAGTACTTCAAGTATGTGACATATTGAAGCTACCTGAAGACACTGGCTGAAGAAGAAAGAAAAAGAAAGGTTACATCCTCAGTGACAATGGATGTCTAAGCACAGTGACACCATGAAGTAAGATGCCTGCCAGAAGTGTTGCAGTGCTTGGCAAGAAGGTGTTTATAGGATTTACCTACCATTGCAAAATAGTTGCTATTAACCATAATTGGTCCACGGCCTCTAAGGTAGATGTATTCTTCCCACCAATCACTAACCTGCAGCAGGAAGGAAAAACAAAAGCAGTAAAATCTCATCATTTCCACAGTTTATGTCTTCTAAGTTGATGGCTCCACAAGACAACATTCCACACAGAAGTAGGAAGGAAACTGCTAGATTGCCTCCCTACGTAAAAAAGACAATAATCCCTGCCCTGCTCATTTTTATCAGGCTTCAGGGAAAACAGGGGAAAAAAGGGTGAGAGAACTAAATTAAATTCAGCTATACCTCTCTGACAAGGTTTCAAGGAAGTCATGATCTCCACATAATATTTAAAATGTATGAGATCTCCTGAATGCTTTACAGCCTTTGCCAGGACAGATTAGTTAGATCAGGTACAGATACATCAGATAATATATCAAGAAGGCATTAACATTGCAGTTCTCACAAATTATTTACGTGCAAAGTCACATATATTTAAAAAAAATATTTCGTGGTTTTAATTTCCTTCTTTCCCATTTAATGGAATAATGGAAATTATGGGATTTAAACCAAAAAGACCATCAGGGAACAAATAATGTAATTTGAGCAATTGAGCCTATACTTACATAATTGGTGGCCCACCAGGATTTTAGCTTCAAATACCACTGAAGCCTTGGTCCCAAATTAAATGCAAAATCTTTGGCAAGACCCTCCATTCTTTTGAACTTATCATCATTCATAAGCGGTCGAACTGACTCCAGATACTAGAACACAAGAAAAGAATCAGCATCAGTACAGGAACTAATACAGAGCTTCTTACTATTCCCACATAAAACACTTTAACAGTAAACAAAGATTATCCAGTCTCAATCCATAAGGCTGTAAACACCATGTTTTTAATATAAGAGCATATGCTCTTCTAAACATCTGCTGCAAACTTCAAAAAATAAAATATTTTTTCATACATTTATCAGCAAAACACAACTGGAAGAGGTAACATTTCTAAAGATTTTCCACTCCAAAGGGTAAGACATGCTGCTTCTTCAGTAGCAGACAGGTATTAATTTTTTTTCTCCTCTAAAAATCAAACCTTCAGTTTCTGTGACATACTGCCATACTTACACACTTTGCTACAAGGCTTTGTGTTATAAGACACACATTTAATAACACTGTACAACTGGGGAGAATAATAAAAGTGATCTGCCTCAAAAATCCTGGAAATCACTTTGTGGCACAGCCTTACAACAACAGGCATCATCTCATCCAATGTGAATCACACTGGCTTCAAACTGTCACTAGTTTCATCGTTTGTCACAACCTTTATTTTAATTTCCATGCAGAAGTTTGAATTCTGTTATTAATACCACTCTTCAGTTTTTCATGGGGTCATGGCAAAAACACCCCAAAAGGCATCTAGGTATGGATGCTGTGTCACTGAAGAAAATAAATTGGTGAATGTACATACCCTGTTAACTGTGTCTTTAACAGCTGGAACTGGCAGTCGTGGTAAAGAAGTCTGGAAACTGTACAACATGGGTTTACGCCCTGAGAAAAGTTTTACAAGGGTCTGAAGAAAAGCAAAAACAAAATATACACACCAAATTATTAGATCCAGCGAAAGAAAAATGACAGAGTAAACGTGTAATGCAGCTCACAGTCCTTTCATTGGTAAATTATACTGTACTAGATTTAGGAAGCTACCAAATTTATCATGGTTTCATGATAAATTAAAAAATGCCCTTGACAGAAATTAACTTCCTAAATGTTAAGCAACATGTCATTGGAAGAGCAAGATAGGCATGGTCACTCCTGACTTCACAGTCATCATCCTGTCAAAATATTGCTGTTTATGCAGGGCACACCTTGATCTCAATATAAATACAGTTACTCAGCACTTTTCTTCATATATTCCCCTCTGGAAAGATTAAAAATACCACGTTTACCAGGTGACTTTTTTACTATATTACATTGTAGATACTAGAAACATATCTAAATTGTGCTTCAAAACACAGCCATTACCAAGCCTGTGACTCTGCTAAGGTTTTGAGATAACTACAGTAATCTTTAAAAATAATAATTATGCTTTTGTATCATGGTTTAATGTTTTGCAAAGTTACAGCTCAATATCAATAATAGGACCAATGTTACAAGGAGTTAATTTAAGCATGAATCAGTCTCAGGTAGTCTGCATGATTTGAACACACCAAATTGTGCAAGCATGCCAGTGTTATACTCAGTGCTTGTGTTACAAAAAAACCCTCAGCAATGAAACAAAAAAGCCAGAGAGAACTTAGCTTCAGACATCACAGAGCCTCCTGTGCTCCACAGGAGAGTAAAAACAGCTTTTCTGTCCACCACTTCTTTTCAGTTGCAGCACACACTAAGCTGAAAATCTAGACCATGCAACTTCTAGGCTACTCATGAAAGGATTTTGACACTGTCACCGTATTTCAGCATGAAAGTCAAGTGAAGTGTTATAACAACAGTCCAGTGGGACTTTTACAAAGTGTAATCTTGGTCCAATACACAGCATAGTATATACAAGCCAACTGACAAGACAGAATGAAATAGAGGATGTCATTTCACTATTAAATTCTGATAACTTCTAACAAAACCGTCAGAATGTAGAGCTTTTCCTCCCTCTCAGTCTCCTGGGTCAGCAGCCAGAGGACATAATTTTGGGCAGCACAAAACAACTAAGAGTTGCAGAGTATTACCAGCAACAAAGACCTCCCTGCAAATGGATCTGTATCAGAGCCATCAGATGTACATGGGATGCACCACTGTGATCAGCCCAATGAAATCCACTTGTGCTTCAGGACTAGATAATTCTGGAAACAGGTGGGAAAGAAAAAGCTCAGCTTTCCATCTGGAAATCTAATTTCATACTTGGAGACAATTTGATTCCAAAACTCTTAAGCCAGAAAAGGCTAGAATTATTTTAAGAGAGTACCTGCTCAGCTGACAAAAACCAGGAAACACATTTTACAGTATTTATCTCTTAAGAAAACTGGTAATAGAGAATTTATAATAGCGTGAGGCCAATAAAGTGCTCTGACAGACACACACATTTCATTACATCTCTGATTTCATATGCAGACACAGCAAATAATGTCATTCTAGCATATGTTGCATCTGTTCACACACAATTACCACTTTTTAATTAATTGTTTTAAATGCCAACTAGTATTTGGATTTTCCCCCTAACACCGATACAGGAAATTTGACTTTACAAAGTGAAATATGCTGATTAAAAGTGCCACCAGACTTCCAACTAGTCTGAAAAATCACTTTGTAATGTGACTGAAATTAGAGTTCAGGTTTTTGATCTGCATGATGATTCGAAGAGAAAACAGTATTATAAAAATCTGGAGTGCTAAGGTAGTTGGAGCTGTTTCACTAGTGAAACCAGTCTTCTCTTTTTCTGGGTCTAGGTAAAGAGACCTTCATAGTAGGTATAGATGAGACACTGTTGGGCATACACCTTCAGTGTTCTATACTTTTAAAAGGTATACAATACACAACAAAATACATATGCAACATATATGATAGACTAAAATTGATAAATACAATATGCAACAAAGCATGGTAAGTAGCATTACAGTTCATACTGTTTCAAGATTGATAAGGCAATATTAAGAGCTTTGAAGTATCTATCTGGTAGGACATGCTGAAAACCAAGGCAGCTACAGCTCCAAGCAGTTGACACAAAGCCTTACCATTCAGAGCCTCTGGATGGTACCAATTTGAGTCATGAGGCTGATACTACTTCCAGGAGAAACCAGCAATCAGAAATTTCATTTGTAACGGACAAACATTAAACTCAATTTTAGCGTACACCATTCTGGATACTTGTCCTTGAATAGCTCCTATAGTAAATCATGACCTGTGCTTAGTTTAACACACATCCATGAATTCTTGAGGCCACAGAGACTAATTTTTTCACAATATGGAAAATGAGCTATTTCTACCACAATACAGGCAAAAGTGAGATGAAAGAACCCAAGTAACAAAACCCCCACTTCATCCAACATCTACGTTTCCTCACTTTACACCCATCACATCCTTTAAGAATCCTTTTCCAAAGCACCACAACAATCCACAGGGGATACCACTCTCACCTCATCCTTATCTAAAAACTGCATGACAAGCTACCTACGCCTTATGCTTCTTCCCCAACTCATTTTGGAGGCATACCAATAAATCAGTTGAAAGGACACTCAGCAATATCTTCTTCAAGCATAAGAGTAATTTTATAATGGATGACTAGAAATCCTAACATTACAACAAAGAATTAGGGAAGCACTTTCTGTGAGGACAGGATTCTTTGGTGCTGCAGCTGGAGTTCTTTAAGCTGTACTCGCACACGGAGAAAAAGTAGGCATTGAGAAACACAGGCCCAAGGTGCTGGCAAATTCAGAAATTATTCTTGAAGGGTTTACTCTTCCTTCCAGAAGGCATGATGAATAGTTTCATCACAGCATTAGAAGGGTGACACTAGAAATAGCTACCTGACAGCCTTCTGTCCCACGACACAAAACCCACAAGAAAGGAATAAAACTACAAAATTTTCTTTGAAGGCTTTGAATACTGATCAGTTAGAAGTAAAGAGAAAATGAACCCAACGTATCCTTACCATCCAAAACTTGGTGCCAGTACTAAGCTTGCCATGCTCGGAGAACATCCAGCCATGGTAGGAGAGCAGCATTTTCAGGGAGTAGCGCATTGTGACGATGAGGGCAACCCAAAGCCCTGTGCCAAAGAGCACTCCACTCACAATGTTCTGTGTTTGGTTAGACATATAGCCACTGTTTAAAACAAAAGCCAGCATATGCCAGTTAGTGTCCAGTTAAGTTCCAAAGAGAAGCTGGTATTGCAAACATAAGTCAGTATACAGTACAGTGTAAGTAGCACAGACAGGCCTTACACAGCTTTATGCCTGCTTCCCCTGCTTTCCTAAATTCCTTTCCAAACACCTTCCCATGCAGCAACATCAAAGGCCATGAAAGTTCCCAAACATGCTTCCCAAATACCCAGAAAACTGCAGCAATACTGGTACCACAACCTCCCAATTTCACATCCTCCTACATCTATTTGGCTTCCCAATGTCCCAAAGCTACTGTTCCAAAACCGGTACACTTTAGCAGGAATATCTTTAAGAGTAGCTGCAAATAAACTGATTTCCCTCCAGAGGAACAGTAACCTTTCAGCCTACTTACGTTGTATCAAGTGTTCTGTTGATCCTGGCTATTATTCCTAAGGAAGGATCGATTTTGGCGTACATGGTTGACATCACACCCACCACTACAATAAGCCAGCTAGATGGGCTAGCAGGATAAACGCCAGTGATAATTCCATTCTGGAAAGAAAAGCCTTCGCATCATTTATTCATACCAAAAGCACTGACTTCATATTACCACAGAAAGAAACAAAAATCAACATATTGAAGTCATTTAGTTATAAATAAGTACTTAAGATTGTCCAACATTTTCTTACATGCGATTATCTCAGCACTAGGGAATGGATTTACTTAAGTCTGATTACTATAGAAAATTGTAACAATGATATCAACAGTGAAATGAACTTTTACATTTTCTTGTAGACACCACTGATCCTGCTGCAAGTCTTACTAAAAATACTGAAACTAACTAACAACTCTAAAACAAATGACAATTTGATAATTTCAATTTACACTGAGTTACATGCTTCTACATGAATACATAGCAAAAATATCCTACTGAACAAGACACCGAGAACTAGAATTAATGTTTTTGATATAACTTAAACAGTTCTTCTCATGGCTTTATAAGAAAAACTCAGTAAGATTTCTGTTGATATATTTACAGTAGTTTCACGATTATAAACCGCACCTGAATATAAGCCGCACCACTGGGGCAGGCTGGATTCTTCAATGAAAAAGGTGCGGCTTATTTTCATGAAATTACTGTATGTTTTTGAAAGAGACGTTGAAAATAGCCTGTAGCTTATGTATTTTGCTACTAATTAAACACATATTTAGAATTATAATCCCATGAACAGCAATCATAGCAATCTACATCAAATACCTCATCAGAAACTATACTACTTAGCTATAATAAAGAGTGTAGCCTTGTATCTCTAAGACACATGACACTACAGACCACAACTAGTCATATTTTTGACTTCTGCTAAAAGATTACATAATTAGGTGGGGCATTATGAAGAGAATTAAGACACTTAAGTTAATTTCTACATCTGCTTCATCTTGCTTCCATAGAATAAATAAAAAAATTGTACCCTTTCAGTCTCTACAGTATCACCCTGTGCCACCTTCCTCAGTACCCCTTGTCTTAAATAAAATCCCTGTAAGTCTTTCACAATGAGGAACTTTATTTACCATAAAGGAAAAAAAAAATCAGTTTTCCCTAAAAACAAAAACTTCAATAAATTAATAAAACATTAAATAACCCTGAAGTTTGGTGGGCTGGACTAGCTTAGCATACCTTGAATCTGATGAACTTCTTCTTCCATGAATAGACACCAGACAGGTAAATCTGTTTGAGTGCCTCATGGCTCATACGCAGATCAATCCCATCTGGAGTTACTGTGAATTGAAAAGCTACTGCCTGATGAGCTTCCGCCATTTTCAGAGAGTTCTGTCAAAAAACAAAGTTTAAAGAGAGTATTTCCTTCTTGTCCAAAGGAATTAGGATCTAGTCCATTTCTAGCAAGCTATTTTCTACGCCATAATTTTGGCAAAGATTTCTAAGTAGAAAAAATTTACATAAAGTACTTGCCTTTTTGTTACAGGCTCTGCTTGCACTTCAGTCTGAGTGTCCTGAAGGTTAATTTAAGGCACCAGTTTTAGCCAAAACAGCTGCAAATGGAAACAAAACAGTCGTGTAACTCGGGCATTTTGGCAGCACCACAGATAGCTGCATATTATCTATACGTGCAATACATTAAAAATGGAAGCAGAACAGAAAACCAAAACATTTAGAAAAAGCGTATCACAGAGCATCTCACATTTCAAAGATTCAGAAAATGTTTTATTTGAAACAAAAGATGTCTAAAGTTTTCACCTCAGCTAGAATAACAAAGCTGCTTCTGGCTCTATCTTCTCCCAAAATTTTTCTTCATATCCAGAGTTTTAATATGATTATTCAAAGCAATAAGAGACTTTGTAGTCTCTGTGGCTCCATGCTATGTCTGGCAAATAACTGCAAAAATCAAAACTATGCAGAATTGAGGAAAACAAATCACATTTGTCAGCAAAATTACCTTTTCAAAAAAATCTGAAATAATGATGAAATTTCATGGAATTGCAACTCTGTTTAACTGCCAAAACAAATATCAACAATCATGCCAATGTTTATATATAAACACTATGGAAGTTATTCCTACTAATCATTGATTTAGACTAAGGTTTTTTGAGCACTTACAATTAGAAAGTAGATTTTTGCAGTCAGACTATGTATAACATTGAAATGATCAAAACTATGTGCTCCTTAGGAGACCATCATGATTCTAAAATCAGTCTCCTGTCCAACTTCATTTATTAGCTTACCAAAAGTTTCATGCATGGCCCTAAAACCAGTATCTTCCCGGAAGTATGACTAAATGGTAGTGGAATTTATTACCCCATCTGTAGGTCAGGATTCAAGGGTAAATTTTAGATTGAGTTCTTCACTGGCACAAAACACATTATCAAACCAAGTGTTTTAAGGTTGCACTGGCATTTCTCTGTAAGTAAAATCAAAAAAAGCACAACTACTTTACCCTGTTAAAATCCTAAAAGCTAAAATGTACATTTTGTTTGCAAACCTTAAGCTAGTAATGAAATTCTGGTAGACTGTCCTCTCCTGTGGAGCAGCACATGAGGACTAACCAGTGCAATTTAGATGGGAATTTCAAAAGCACTTTACTATGACCAGAGAGCTGTTCCTACAGTCTGTAAATACTTTATCAAAGTCATCAAAAACACAAAGAATGGATGCCAAGGTGTATGAGTAGACAACCAGGCACTTGGGATGCAGCAATAACAGTAGGCTTGGGAAATAAATACACAACGTAGAAAGAGAAGGAATACTTGGCAGAGATGAATGAGCTAAGTGCTGTTGCACATCATCAATTAAGGTTGCTGGCCAACAGGCATGGATCCTTTGCCACATTTAACATGCCTGTTCCTGGACCAGCCCATAATGATCCACCTCTGCAATACACCTCCTGCTACAGTGCCTAATGGTAAGTCACAGACCTCACAAATCCCTCAGCCACTGCTCAGGGTTTAGAAGCTGGGTGAATCAAAGCACCTGAAGCTCACGATTTATGTGCATGTAGTGTCTGATTAGAATAACAAAGAAGAACAAAGGAGAACGAAGGAGAAGAATGCAAACCAGCTTTGAACTCCAGTTTCAAAAGTTTTAGCACAAGCCCTGTGTGCCTGAGTAACAACTGCAATTTGTAGTACTTAATGACTTTGTCACTAACAACTACTTATATGGGCTCTGCTGTAGGCAAATATGAGGAAGTCCAAGTCAGCTGTCCATTCATTCATTCAAACTGCTCATCAGCAGCTGGCACGAGAGAAAAAAAAAAACCAGGCAGAGGTAGCAGCAATACAGGGAATAGCCTGAACTCAACAGGGTTAGCAAAAGCACTCCAAGTTAAGAATTTATCATATGTTTAGTGGTGCCATTAAGACTGGGATGATAAAACCCCAACAAACACACACACAGATCACAACTGTACTTGCATGCAGAGAATCAGGCATCTGGATTTGTCTCAAGAAGGGTCAACAGGTTCTGCTCAGTTAACTCATGGATGGCATTTTGTATTCTGGAATGCCACTGTCTCAAGTTCAAGATCAGCTAGTTCCCCTTACCCTTCAACTCCCCTGTGACTTCTCAGCCTGCAAATTTATAATTAACCTCCTCTTTGTTTCTGAATGGAAAGAATTTCAGGAACCCTTTCGTTTTTAAGCACAGGATTTTTTTACTGTCCCAAGGCAAAAAAAAAAGAAAAAAAAAATTATAAATAGCATCAAGCATTACCAGTCAACCTAACATTTTAATGAATTAAAATTTATCATTCTCATATAAACAAATAAGCTTCATAAAGGAAAATATTCCTTATCCCCTAATGAAAAAAAAAAATTAATACAGCAAGAATTAATCCCGAATCAAGCTAACGAGCCCTGAAAACAAATATAGTTCTAGGACTGTATTGCTTGACATTAAGACGTGAAACAATAAAACGACTTCTTTCTTCTCATTCTTTTCCTTTACTTGAGAAAACCATCAGCCTTTACCAGTGCCCTGAATTAGGATGGCGGAGTCCCAAAGGCTTGCCGAAGCCCGCTCCTTTGAGCACTTGTTTTGCTCCTCGCAGGCCAATTTCATGCCAAGCGCGGTGCACTTCCCCTCGCTGCATTCCTGCGCTGCCACGTGCTCGCCAGCGATCTGGGGGAAAGGGCACAGGCGGAGCCTCGCACTTTTCAACTCGACTCGCACGGCTCCGCAGCCATCACCGCAGCGGCGCTGCAGCAGCAGCGTCTTCGACTGCGGCCGCTCGGGGCTGCAGCGCAGCATATACTAATTAACCTCCTTCCCAGCACACAGCCATAAACAAGAGCTTTGCACTTCCCTAGCAGCTTGGCAGAGTCGAACTCGAAGAGGAAAAAGAGAAACCTCAGCACGAGAATTTCTACAACTAATCTGAAATGGCTATTTTCATTCCTTTCAGTGTTCTCTTGCAATATTAATGTACCTTAAAAAGCCACAGGCTTGCTCCTTAAAATTTGGTTTATTGATTATTTGTGAGTTTTCTTCCTTTTATTTGAAGAAGAAAGCTGCCTGTTCTTTGCTCTTATCTGGTTTTATTTAAATTCAAACATGCTGTAACAGTTGCAGATGTTTCTCCTCTTCCTTTTTCATACCTCTGCTTGAGCCAAACTAAACAAAGCACAATTTTTTCCTCATTGTTATAAACAAGCACTGCTGGGCTGGATGCCTCTTTTAAGTTAAGAAAACACATTGCACACTGGAAAGCCTATGTGCTGACGGACTGCAAAACTATGCTGCTACATCAACTATTCAAAAAGCATCCTCACATTGCTATTTTTGCATTTTCAGGTCATTTACAGCACAAAGACTGAGGTTTAACTCACAGACCTTATGACTTCAGACACTGAACAGTCAGTGTTAGAGCTTACATGTTCCTATAATCCCAGAAGGAGATAAAGGCTTCAGCTCTGGAAAATCTGAGGCTAAGAAAGCTCTGATGTGCAGGATGCTTCCACTTAAGACAGGCATGCAAGAAGTTACCAGTGGTTGGCAATGTCTCTCTGAAGCACAGTGAAAGAACTGCCATGTGCATTTTAGAAAGCAGCAAGCCATGATACAAAAGCATTATGGCACACTGCACAAAACAAGGTATTAATTCTTGAAGCAGTTACTCCTGGAAACTGCTGTTGAGTATGAATGTTTTTATTTTTCTGTAGATTTCATACACTTTACATGGGTAAAGTGATAGTGCTAAAAAGAATAAAGTCCCCACCTATACCTCAAAGCAAATGCAAATCCTAGGCTTTAAGAGGATTTTACTTGCTTCCTATACGTTGCTTGAAACATACAATTCACTTTTCCCCCATTTCCTCTTCCTCTTGAATAGAAACATCCCTGCCACTTCTCCTTGTCAGGATTCTAAGCATCTAATGAAAAGAGACATATCAATTAAACAGATTTTTCTCATCTAGAGCTCTTTTTCCTCCAAAGGAAGCTACCAAGTGCAGAGGAAAACTGAAGAGGTCTCATCCACTTGATCCTGAACAGCTAAAACCTTGATGAAAGACTTAATTCTATGACTCTCACTTCTAAGGTATATTGATAATTTAGAGTCTCTCCTTACAGGTTTCTGACATCTATTTATAGATTAGCTTTAATATGCAGGGCATATGACTGTCAATAACCAAACCAAGCTCACAAAACAATTCTCTCCAGTTATTCTACCTGGATAATCAAAATTTGATCGTTTTCTACAAAAAGCAATGGCTGCTGCATGTAGTTTCTCTGAGAAAATGGCTATGTACCATCACACATAGGTTTGATACTATCAGAGCTCTCAAACAGACATCCTTGGCATCCAAACCACAGAGTGCTCATAGATGGTGGGTAGACTTTGCAGCATTACAGGTGTGATGGCAGTTCTGAAATCAGAATTACCTAGAAGCTCTCATAACTTCAGGCAAATACAAGTCACCAGCAATAAAGCAAGGAGAAGCATCTTATGACAAAGGCTTTGTCTTCTGACTCTGCCGAGTTCCCACTAGGCAAGCTTAGAAGTAAAAAAAAAACCAAAACAATCCAAAACAAAATAAAAATCCCAACGAACCACAACAGAAACTTGACCCTGAATAATTCTTCACATGTTTCTTAAAATAAACTTACAACTTCAAATTTTAGCTTGGCACTCTGGTTTCAAATAGACGCTGATGAGGAAAAAAGCGTGATCCTGAACTATTTAAAATGACATTGTTTAAGCCAGCTTTCAAGATGGGAATGGAGAAAAATACCAGATGAAAGTACATTAAATCCGATTTTAATTAGTAAACATACTTAAAACTACATTAAAATTTCCATTTAAAGCTAGACACCTTGACTGAAGAATGATTTTGGAAAACCAAGCAAGTACCGTAAAGTCTTGGTTTGTCCCCAAACCAGTTGATTTAAAAGAGAAAAGAGAGGAGGACAGAATCTTTTTCTATTAACATGCAAATCAGTAAGAGTTACAGTTTGAATGTTAAAAGCAGCCACAGAGATCTAGAAAATGATTCTGGAGTTCCAAAGGTCTTGTAAAGAACTTTAAATCTGAAACCTCTTTAAATATTAAAAATATTGAAGAACTTTTATCCAGTATTTTGCTGTCCACACATCAGATCTCTCTTCAGGAGGTGAGCTTTTAAAAGAGAACAGACACCCAAGATTTATTTTGTATCTTCAGTGATAACATATTTTGACACTTTAGGGTAGGCCACTGAATTTTAAGAATCTGAGAACAGACCTAATGAAATTAAAGCCAGTATTTAAACAGTTGAACAGCAGTGTTGTGTTTGTGCTGACACAGTGACCAAGTATTTTCTTGCAGCTGGGTAAGCCACTACTATGGAAATTTGCATTTTCTATCTCCCAGAAAGCCAAAACTATGAATGTATTTTATTTTACACAGATCACTAAACAACTTAGTATGCTCTGTGGACTTCATATCAGGCACTAAATCAAAAGAATGAGAATTCCAAACACTGAGATGTCTATGCAATCTCTCCACGCATTATTACACATTTCACTTGGATTTCTGTTATTGATGGTCCTGTCAGCCCAAGCCTTCAGTGCCACCTACACAAAGTATTCAGACGAAACTACGGAAGCTGGCTTTGCCTAGACAGTGTGCTTGCAATGGAATGATACACAGTGAAGCACAACAAAGCCACTGCCAGCATCCTCAAGTAACTTCCTAGCCTGTTGGTTTATTTGCACACTTTGTCACCTGCTACAGCTTAATTGACTTTTACAGTCATCCCAGAAAGTGGATGCAATGAACCAACCAAACCAACAAACCAACCAACTAGAAACCCCAAACTGAAACTGCCAATGGATTCACAAGTACAGGGATTGCAACTGGGAGCAGTGGCTGATAAATTAGAGGCTTTCACCGCCATCCAGATGGACCTTGACAGGGTGGAACAACAGGCAGCCTGAAACCTCAGGAAGTTCAACAAGAAGTGCAAAGTCCTGCACATGGGAGGATTAACCCCACACACCAGCACATACCAGGGACTGACTGGCTGGAAAGCAAAGCTTAGCAAGTGGCACATGAGCCAAAAAGGTGCCCTGGCAGCAAGGCTGCAGAGGATGCTGACACAATCCTGGGGGCATTAGGAGGACTCCTGGCACCAGGTTCAGGGAAGTGACTCTGTCCTTCCACTCAGTGCTGGTGAGGCCCCATCTCAAAAACTCTGTCCAGTTCTGGGCTACCCAATGAGACAAATGAAACTACTGGAGAGAGTCCAGTGAAGAGCCAGTAAGAGGATTAAGGGCTTGAACTATCAAACCTGCAGAGATGCTTTAAGAAATTTAATGTAGGAGTTTTAATAAAACATCTGCTGCAAAAAATAAACTTACACAGCACTAAGGCCTGAACAAGAAATCTTGTGCTTCAATTGCTTTAAATGAGCAGCATACCTTGAAATTCAAATTGGTACTAGCAGCCAAATACTCAAAAAAAGCAAGTTTTCTGCAACTGACAAAAATATGCCAGTTGTTTGGAGCATAAAAGAAGCTGGACATTGAAGAATGAACCCTTTAGAAAATGATTCATCTCAGCTTTTCAACATTACTCCAGTAACTTTGCCTCTGCTGAATGGCACCGAAGTGCCATTATACAAGGTTTTCAAATGCATATTGGGATTTTAAACACCATTGCCTTGCCCAGTGAAAGTCTGCCAGTCTTAAGGCAGCAGGTAGATTTCCAAGCTGACTTTGACTGCCCCATATCTTGCAGTGATATGGTGGGAAACCATATAAGTCCTAATAAAAAAATAAGCTTGAAATTCAAAGTTACATTTGTATACACCTACCTAGAGAAAACATTGACTGCTCCTATCAAATTAAAAATGACTGTATTATCAATAATAAAATGGATGTGACTTCAGTAAAGCATATGGAGGTTCTTCATGGTGTTTGCTATAAATACAATAATTTCATGCCCTGACGTATAAGCTGTACAGCAGCATCCAACACTGACTCAGTAACTCAAGATCTCATCCACTCTTGGGTCAGATAGTGGCGAGGAGGCAGTCACTCACATAAATGCCAAAATTCTGTACTACTGCAAGAGGATCGATAAGGTAAGGCAGCTAACTAGGGAATGCCAGAAGGATGCCAAAAATACTTTTACTTGTATGCATGGGGTGCTCCTTTGATGCAGAGTTGAACAAAATTAAAACCAAAGCTTTAGAAGAAGCATTCAGGCAGCAAATTTGTCTGCAGTTCTATGCCTTTCCAAGGAAATTCAGTTCTTGTTCCATAGAATCTTCAGTAAACAGTACAAAACATGCAGCTGAAACATTTAAACACATGAACAAAAAGACTGCCTGGCTTTTCATTTCTGTTTCTTGAATACTGTTTTAGGTAATGGCACCTCCCTGTATACTGCACTTATGCAAAAAGGTAACAAGATACCAAAACCTCAAAAAGAGCAGTTTATTGAGTTTATACTCAGCTCATGTGACATTCCACAAGGTGCTGACTTCTGAACGTACTATAAAGATTAACCAGATGTAGTTACTCACTTGAGAATTTCTCCTTCTAAATTAGACTTCTTTGCCTACTGACCTTCACTAAAGTCTAATCATGCTTCAGTATATAGGATGACAGAGATAACTCGAGTCTTACCAATACCTCAGCTATCTTACAATGACTAATCATATTTTACAGACACAAAATCTTTACGAGAAATATGACAGGAATGAAGCCAAATCACATCTATGCAAAAATTAGCCACAAGGATCATTAACTGAAGGCTTCTCAGGTGAACCTATTGACTGTGGCATACAAATAAAACAGAAACCAAGGAGTCACTCTCCTTTAAAAGTTAAATTAACATAGCACTGATGAAAACAAAATTAACCTGACAGGTGTTCTCATGACACTTTAGTTGGGACAAGTTCTCATATTATTGCTAATCATTGGCTCCAATCCTTCGCACTCTCACCTACACCTGACAGGTGTGGTCTCTTGGAATTGCAAATGTCTTTCAAGATTTCTCACAATTAAGAGATGAGCAAATGCTGTGGTTCAAGCCAAGGTGGAGAACTGAATACATGTATCTGCCCAGCTACAGCAACACTGGGACCCGCAGTAAACCTCACCCATAGGAGAGAGTTTGAAACCAGAGCAGCTAAGAAGTCTTCTGTAACTTGCTGTCCCACTTATAGCTTACATCCTGACCTCAGCAGTTTTCCAAGATCACCTGTGGGGGAATATATCCATTACCCTCTGCAGATATTTCTTTTGGAATCTTGGGCCAATTTTCTGATTCCCTTCCTTGGTAGTAAACTGGAGCAATAGGTCTATATGGATGGAAAGAGATAATGACAGGCCAATGAATGCAACACAAACATACCCAAACAGCTGTCTTCCTTAAAAGCAGGCTTGAGATCTATTTATCACACACAAACCTTCCATCCCTGAAGCTCACTGCCCCTGGGATCCTGAATAAGTTGGGACACAACAGGAGGCAGACTCAGTCCAATGCCCCTAGCTCCTCACAGACACTGCACTACAGCAATGGCAATCACTCAGCTGTAGCTCTCAAACAGAAAGTCAAGGAAAACAGTGTGAGCTTTGATTCACACACAGCTTTCAACTGCTCAGAGGGGCTGGATCAGATTGGAACCATTTCAGAACAACTGATGCCAATGGAGAAAATAGCCCCAGACAGTGGCTCTGAAACACTATTTTCCATTACACTGAATGACACTGTTTACACTGAACATGTCCAAGATGGCGAGGAACTGAGGAGTGACAGAAAGTTCATGTGCTCCCCACTCAGTTATTTCTGAGGGCTTCAGTAGTGACTGCCAGCTTCTGTGACAAGCAAGTTCATTTCAGGGGCCAGACTCCAGTGTTAGGCTCAGTATTCAGTTTAAGACATCCAACCAAGTGTTTGTCTGCAGGATTTGAACTCCCATTAGACTCAACACAGATACCATCACGCTTTCTCAGAGAGGTGTTCAGAGAACTGTGTTCACTGGCACTCCAAGGAGAAAAGCTACAGTTAGTAAGTTGTACTTCTCACCTGATCTGGAAACAGGCAAAGCAGAGGACATTTGGAAACAACCTGTTAATTAATTACTAAGCTAACCCTAGGTATATTAGTCTGTACAGTTTCTGGATCATATGATCTCTCTCCTCTTCCCAATAACATGCTCCTGTAGAAGATGGAAATGCACACTTCAACCAATAAGCAAACAACCCTCCCAAAAACCCCAATGAACACAAACCACCAACATTCTCCAAAATCAAAACAGAAACTTTTACAATTATTGGATTATTTCTAGTTTTTTTTTTTCCTTATACAGGACACATTATTTTGTTCCTAGGCCTCTTAGATCATTCTAGCCTCTACTGTAATACATGTTATGTTGTCCCCATCCCAGCAAGCTACATCCTCTGACCTTCTAGAAATCCAGAATAATCTAAGAGAGAAGCACACTCTGCTAAAACACTGTACAGTTATCATACCATGCAGAAACCTCCACCACCTCATAAAAAACTAGGCTCTAGACCTGGGTATTTCTTTTTAACTGCTATAAAAGGCATACCCAGGCATTCAGATTATACAAGATTATTGAACCCTTCTCTCTCTCTTTGAACTTAATGAGCTTCTGTGCTCTCGTAATAAACTAGAATTATTATCTTCCCTATGACAACAGATGTTTCTGGAGTGGCAGGACTTTTACGAGACATAAAAGATGTCATATTTTAGGACTTCGGAAATGCTGGAAGATGGACAACAGTGTGTGGTGATGTAAAAAGAAACTGAGTTAATTGCTCTCAAAGTAGCTCAATGACCATTTACTGCACAAGGTTGAAAGACCTCAATAAGATCTTCCAGCTTGCATGAGGCTAAGACTGAAGAACCAGTTCCAAAGATTTGCAAAAATATTTAAATTGACATTCACATTGAAGTTAACCCAGACTTGAAGAAAGAGGGTTCAGTCATTTGGATAATGTTTTTCCAAACATGTGGAACTCAGGACTATGACACAAGCATGTTGCAGGGCAAAGACAATGGGTTTGGAATGCCAAACAGAAAAATAAAACACCTAGTTTTGGAGTTTTGTCGGCTGGCTGGGGTTTTATTCGTGGATTTTTTCGGGGGGGCGTTATTTGTTTCTCTTTTTAGTACAAACATTTGCTTAAGTCTTAGTCTTTGAGGTAAGACTTGGGATTCAGCGCCGTGCTCGCTGCTCGGGGGGCGGGCACAGGACCCCTCCTCTCTGGCCGGGGTTCACAGGACCCCTCTCTCTGGCCGGGGTTCACAGGACCCCTCTCTCTGGCCGGGGTTCACAGGACCCCTCCTCTCTGGCCGGGGTTCACAGGACCCCTCCTCTCTGGCCGGGGTTCACAGGACCCCTCCTCTCTGGCCGGGGTTCACAGGACCCCTCCTCTCTGGCCGGGGTTCACAGGACCCCCTGTCTGTGCCCGCGCTCCAGTCCCCCTGGCTCCCAGCGCGCTCCCCGAGCGGCGCGCGCGCCCCCGCCCCCAGCGCGCTCCCGGCCGGGCGCGCTCACGTGACCGCCCCGAGAAGTGGGTGAAAGGTCGCGCCGCCGCGGCCCCGCCCCGCGCCGCCCGCGCGTCCCCGGCCGCTCCAGGCCTTTCCACGCGCGCCGGGAAGGCGCTGCCAAACAAAAGTTCCCAGAGAAAAGAACCGCAAGCGGCGGCGGAAGCCAAGCGCATCTCTCAGCGAGCAGGGGAAAGGGTGTGCTCAGCTCGTGCAGCCCAGAGGTTTCTAGCCCCGGCTGTTCAAGGTTGTGCTTTCCTTGAACAAGGAATAGTGATTTCTCCCTAGAAGAGGCTCTTCAGTAGGGGCTGAAACTCCCCAAAATTAAAAAAAACACTTAGATCAACTTAACCTTCAAACGAAGTCACGTCTGTGACAGAGCCCGGTATCTGTGTAAACATGAGAAGTTACATTTCCGAGGATAAGAAAGATCCAATACCACCACCTGTGCTATTGTAAACTGGCAATCATTAGTCTATATTGATATGCTTGTAAGAGGAAAAGAACCTGCTAGTTAGCTACCACGGAAGCCCACACCACTTGTTTAAAGCATACAGTCCTGATGGCCAGAAAAAGCATAAAGGAGTTAGCAGATCTGGAAACTGAACACGTCAGACACTCGGGAACACATCATGAAATAAGAACGAAGGCACTAGATCTCCATTTTCTGTGCTACTCTCCTACACTCACGTGAAGAGGAAACGAGCAGTTTTCTGTACTGTAATTTCCTTTAGACTGCAGATCGTCCTCTAAGTGCTGACGAACTGCCAGGTTCAGAGGAAGAATGAGACGTTTGTCTCGGTCCTACTTTGTACTTTTCTCTTTCCAAAAAAAACTGCTTCCTGTTACAGTTTCATCAACACTAGTACACATCTATTATAACTGGATCACAGCCCAAGGAATATTTTAGTTTCAGTTTTCTATTTTAAACCAGAGAACACAGAGCAAAGACCAAAGCTGCGGGAATATGAGAAGAGAAAATGTAATTCCGTGATGCTGCAAGAATCTTGATCTATGTCTTTACAAATAGCCTAATTATCATTCTCATGCAGTAAACCTGTCACGCCCCGAACAAGATATTACATTTCCTGTGTTTGTAGTTCCAGCAGTTTATAGTGACTGCGGTTTTTATAGGTTTTACAGGCTGGAATCACACGGACATACAGACTAGTTTCATTCTCTCTCTCTCACAGACACACACAATAAATTCGTTTCCGCACTTGAAAACCCAGCACCGATGCCACGCCGCGTGCAAACTTCCACAGATGCGGAACTCCTGCCGCTCATGAGTCAAACCCAGGGAGCTGCAGGTCACCAGTGTCACCTTTGTTTCGGCGGCGGCAGAGATTCAGCGAATCTCCCGGTGCACGAGTGTGCCACACCGCTCCCCTGCCCCCATCCCCGCCCTTATCTGCGGCACTAAGGCACTACTCCTCACAGCGGGGCAAATGGCGAGCACGATGCCAAGGGCACCGCGCCCACCACCCTTCCCTGCCTTTCCACCCTTTTCTCCAGGAAGGACGAGCCCCGCTTAGGAAGCAGCGCCCGGCGCACTCGCACATGCACCACGGAACTTGGCGCTCGACCTAATGGAAACGATAATTAGGCTGAAACCGGACGAAGCGAGCCCGTCCGCCTGTCCCCGATGCTGCCCATCCCCAGCCCCAAGGAAGGCGGACTCCGCTGCGGAGCGTCCCGGCTGAAGGGGGAGGGGAGCGGCAGCCCGCGGTGGATCAGCCGGGCACGGCGGGCACACGGCCCCGGCCGCCCCCTGCCCGAGCCCGGAGCCGGGCCCCGTGCCGCTCACCTGCAGAGACCGGCGGTGGCGGGCGGTGAGCGGGCCGGTGCCGGTGCCGCGGCGGCCGCTCGGGAAGCAGCGATGGGACGGCGGCCGCTCCCCTGCACGCCCCGCGGAGGCGGAGCGCAGGCGGGCGGGGAGGTGCCGCGGGAGGGATGCGGTGGCCTGGGCTGGGCCGCCGGCGGGGAGCCGCGATGTAGGAAGCCGGATCGGCGGGGAAGCTTGGCCGTGGGAGTGGCGGTGCTGGGCTTGCGACAGGAACCGGGAAACACGGGCCCTGTGGCCTCGCAAGCGTCCGCGGGAAAGAAGCTTCGGGGACTGCGAGGAGAGGATCCGGGGCTGGAAACGAGGCGGGGAGAACCGTCCTACTCGGAGGGCTGCGCGTGGGGCACCTGTTTGTTGGTGAAGGGAAAGTTGAGGTTTCCCCCAGCCCCTCTGTGAGCCCGAGGCTCTCCTGGGCTCCGGCAAGAATGGGGTCAGATCTTAGAGCAAGTGCAGATTGGGATGTGAAGGAGCTTCCAAGGGAAGGCACAGGACAGCAACAGCTCTCCCTCCTGGTTCCTTTTGCTCCTTTTGCCAGGGAGCCCTGGCTGGAGGGTCTTTCATTTGAGTTTTCTCTTTTGAGCCTGGGTTCTGCCTGGCACATGGCATTAGGTGAGCGGTGTTCTTACAAAGGCAGAGCCCCGGTGAGCGTCAGGAAGAGCTTTCAGTCCTGTATGAGACTCCCCTTCTGTATGGGAGCCCCAGCACGGAGCCCCCCCTAGGAAGGACCAACCAGCCCACTCTGCTCCAGCAAATACTGGGATTTGAGGGAAATAAGTACACTCAACACATCTCAGTAAAAGTCTTTAAAAAACGCAAAATCATGGAAGTAATTAAAATGCAAAAGTGCCAGTCTCTGGGCAGAATGACAGCCAGTTTGAAAATCACTAGTTTTTGAATTTGTAATGAACTTGCCACTTTCAAGAGCTTGGATATCAGATGCTTTGTTCCATTTTTAGCATGATAACAGCTGGAAGACTTCTCTGTCCCAAAAAGAGGTCATGTCCTGTCTGACTACAGTGGTGTCAGTATAGAGTCTCTTTGAACTGCTCAGAGCTGGGATTCCTACATTTTTCCTTTGTGGGCACACCCACCCAGCCATTCAATCCTTTCTGCTGCAATTTCCAGGATGTGGCTGAAAGCTTCCAAATACACAAACGGGACCAAATCCAGAAGCATGGACACGACAGATTAAATATTTCCCTTACACTGAAGATCATGCAGCGTCAAGGCAAATAAACCCCCACTTCTGGTCAGAATTTTCCCTTCTAGTGTTGTATGCCTAATGATGCAATTTTAAGTTGTTATTCTTTCAAAAAGGAAACAAAGCCTAGCAAAAAGCAAGGCGAGGAGAAGAAAAAGCAGAAGCATTTAGATCTATTAATATCAGCAGGGAGAGAAAGAAAACAAAAGAATAAATCAGCTGCACCCATCAGCAGCACTCATATCTACATACGTCTGGTTAAGATAGGAATGGTGGATAGGAATGTAAGGTGGACAGTTACAAGAAGGTAATTGGGTGGGAAAAATCATCTGTGTGTTTTTCATTAGGCACAAAGGCAACCTAAAATGTCTTGTTAGGCATTTATTTATTGTATCTTGCAAGTGCCTTTTACTATCAAGCTATTTGTATAAAAACAAAAGAACAAAAAAGAGGAAATCTGCCTTCATTCATTCTACCACTACCTGTGTACATATCTTAGCCTCTGGTCCTTGTTTTCATCTACACATGAAATCAGGAGAGTATCAATCAGCTGAGAACATAAGTTGATGTTAATTATTTTGTTCTCCAAATAATTGTGTGAGCTGTCATGAATTAGGAAGCATCAAGACAGAGTGCTTACTTTAACATGATTAAGCCTCCTGCAGATAACCTTAGTAAAGACATGAAAACTATTGCCTTATGTAAAGCTGTGATGGTTGCAACTTAGCTAAACCTGACTTGTCTCTGTTTAGCTGGCAAGTGTAAAATAAACATCACAGATAATTCTGCCAGTAATTCCCACTGGTCCTGACACTGACGTCTAGGTCAGGCTCTATTCACCCGTTAACCCACAGAAGCCAGTTTGGTACTCCAGTGAGAACAACCTAATCAGAACATTTTCTGCCTTTTATTGTGGCAGTATGCACTGCTGAAATGCTCTATTTCCTCAGCTAACTGTGTATCTTCAGCTAAGAAGGTGATAAGATACAAGGTGATTCTGACATCCATGGCTGCAGCTGCAATTTTCTGCGTGCCTGAAGCATGATCTGTGTTTTTGTAGCAACCTTGCGCTGCTCAGCAAAGTTTACTCAAATTTTTCCCCTTAATTGGCCTATTTTTAATTTCTGAAAAAAATATGAGTATCATCAGTACAGACCACATATGCTTGGTGCTATAAGACTTCTCGTAATTAATTCTGATCCTTTAATCCAAAGAAATCAAAATAATCAATGGTAGGTCATGATAACCTGTGTCTTGCCAGACTGAAAAAATACCATGATGGTTATGTAGTTCTTGACATAAATATATTTGGTTGTCTTAGGCCTTCAAGACTTTCTGATTTCTGTACCTGCAGCATGACTTTTTTGTAGCAGCTTTTCTTACTCAGTATACCTACCTTCCATTATTTTTACTTTTGTTATTTTTAAGACATGGCAAAGTCTAGACCTGGATCTGGTCTGGAAGCATGGCTATCTCCAGTGCAATTTTGTGTTTCTCTGTTTTGTTGTATTTTTTGAAAAATGATTTCAGTTTTTCAAGTTGCTTATGTCAAGCAGTTTAATATAGATAACAGAATTAGACTGCTCATTGGAACTGAATTATTCAAGACTGCAGAGCACAAATGTATTGGGTGCAGTCTTAGTTTCTTGAGCAGATATTTTTCCAATTTGCTTGCTAGTGAAAACACCAGTGCAGTTTCATTTTAAACAGGGCCAAGACTGTTTGAGGTTTTTTTCCTTTCATTTTATCTCCCAAGGCATCTTGGTGTCCATAGTTAAAATGTAGAATTGACAGGTAAATCAATGTTCCATAGTCACTGACAGCCTGAGTGGCAACACAAGATTGTAGAAAATGGAACAAAGGACAGTTCAAAATTGTAACTTTGCATGGAAAGATAAGTGTATGCATGTTTGTATGCCAGGAGCCAAGGGCGAGGGCAAAGCCGGTTGGACAGGACACTCCCTGACAAGGGCATCTTCTCATGGATCTGAGTAAGATGAGCAGGACAAGTCCTCTGACAGCAAACTGGGCTGGCCAGATCATTACATGAGTCTTCAGCAATGGGACAAATCCAAGGCTGTGGAAAACAGCCAGATGTAAGCCAACTGCAGGAAGGCACTGAGAATGAGACTGTGTGCTTATAAGCTACTTCCAACCTAAGCAGGGAGCTCCACTGGGCCCTGCAGAGCAGATTCTCCCAACAGCTCATTTAAAAAACAGACACCTGCACCCTTTTATAAGGGGACCCAGAGGTCTGGCAGCCAAAAAGCCCAGGAGAGGTGAAGGGAGAATACCCTCAGGGCCCTGACAATGTGACTACACTTGAGTGCAGTCTCACTAAATGGCTGCATTTACCTCTCGTGAGAAGATGCAGGAAAAGTACAGTAATTTCATAGTTATAAGCCGCACCATTTTCATTGAAGAATCCAGCCTGCCCCAGTAGTGCAGCTTATATTCAGGTGCGGCTTATCTATGGACAAATCCCAGTGAAATGCCAACCCCGGAAGTGAGAGCCGGCCAGGGAGGGTGCCTGGGGCTGCCTTTAAAGGCTTGGCTGGTCTATGAAAACTGTTTGCAACTTGAGCACCTGACACCAAAGCCCGCGCTGGTGTGATTCTGTTACTAACTCATTACTTTGTTGCACATGGATCCTTGCTTAAAAAAAAAAAAAAGAAACAAAAGTGCGGCTTATAATCAGGTGCGGCTTATAATTGTGAAACTACTGTATTAATTTTTTGTTCTCCAAATAATTGTGCCAATTGGAAGAGTTGTCAACTCCCTGGAGGGCAGAGAGGCCCTGCAGAGACCTTGACAAATTAGAGAGATGGTCAGTCAATCCTTAACAGTATGAAGTTTAACAAGGACAAGTACCAGATTCTGCACCTGGGACAGGCAACCCTGGTTGTGTGGACAGATTAGGAAATGAGAGGCTGTAGAGCAGTGCTGTGGAAAGGGCCTGGGGGTCCTGGTCTATGGGAGGTTGGATCTGAGTCACTGTGCCCTGGCAGCCAGGAGGGCCAGCCCTGTCCTGGGGACACAGAGCCAGGCAAGGGAGGGGATTGTCCTGCTCTGCTCTGAGCTGGGACAGCCTCACCTCGAGTGCTGGGGGCCACAATATAAAAATGACAAAGCTGTTAGAGTGTCCAAAGGAGGGCCATGAGGATGGTGAAGAGCTTTGAAAGCCATAGAGGAGTGGCTGAGGGCACCGGGTCTGTTCAGCCTGGAGGACACCGAGGGAAGACCTCAGTGCAGTTACAACTTCCTCCTGGGGGGAAGAGGAGGGGCAGACACTGATCTCTCTTGTGACTGGTGCCAGGACTCAGGAAGCAGCATGAAGCTGAGTTGGGGGAAGTTTAGGTTGCATGTTTGGAAAAGGTTTTTCACCCACAGGGTGGCTGGGCACCAGAACAGGCTCCCCAGGGAAGTGGTCACAGCACCAAGTCTGACAGAATTCAAGATGTGTTTGGACAATGCTCTCAGGTAGCTGGTGGGATTCTTGGGGTGTCCTGTACAGGGCCAGGAGTTAGACTTGATGATCTTGATGAATCTCTTCCAGCTCAGCATATACAGTGCTTCTATGAAAGTCCTTACAAAATCCAGTATCCAGAAGGAACAAAATATTTTGTCAGGATCAAAATGTTGCAAAACTGTGTAGTGCACACTACTGAGCAGAGGAAAATACAGTAATTTCACAATTATAAGCCGCACCTGATTATAAGCCGCACATCCAGGTAGCCGGGTAGACCACGGATTTGTCCATATATAAGCCATACCTGAATATAAGCCACACTTTTTTTTTTTTTTCCTAAGCGAGGATCCAGGTGTGACAAAGTAACAAATTAGTAACAGAATCAGGCCAGAGGGCTTTGGTGTCAGGTGCTCAAGTTGCAAACCGTTTTCATAGACCAGCGAAGCCTTTAAAGGCAGCCCCAGGTGCCCTCCCCGGCCAGGTCTCACTTCCGGGTTGGCATTTCACTGGGATTTGTCCATAGATAAGCTGCACCTGATGATAAGCTGCACTGCTGGGGTAGGCTGGATTCTTCAATGAAAAAGGTCCGGCTAATAATTGTGAAATTACTGTAATTTAGTGATTTCATATACCACAAATACTACCCATGCCTTGCCACATCCTCCTTCCCTTACATGTTCCAGACCAATCCTGTCTCCCAAGCCCTCACTGGTATGAATCAACCATCTCATCTGCTGTTATACTGAGGAACACCAAGCTCTGCCAGCACAAAAATGTCTCAGAATTTGAGTTGTCTTTGTCTTTTTCTATTCTTAAATACTTTTTCATGAAGATGCAGTAACAATTCAACAGATATTTAAGCAGAACAGAGTGTCTTGCCATGTCATGCACTGCTTTTTTAAACCAGAACTAACTTCACTCGAAGAGTTGTCAACCGGGTTATCAGACTACCCTGTGATAGTCAGATCTGGCACAGAACACATGGTGTGCATCTGTGATTGCAACAACAGAAAGATGTTTTGGGAAAATAAATATACCCTTCTTCTCCTAGCCAGGATCCTTTTTAGAACACTTTTAGTTTATTCATTTTCTTGAGTGAGACAGGCGCTTTGTTTTTAAGGAATGGCAAAATGATCACTCAAAACATATCACAACTTTTGACAGGAGTTTAAATCTAAATAAAATAAGTGTACAGCGCTCTGTCAAATTAAATAGACTTTGCAGTCTGTCTGAAAAATGCAGGTGCCATTTAACCACATTTAAGCAACACATTATTGCTTTAGAAATTAAATCCTCTCCAGTAATTCTCCATGGCCACCATTATGTCCCCAGTCTCTGGTATTACTACGTTGAACAGCTGAAATAGTCTCACCTATTGTAACAATACCTCCAACGGGATGATTGGGGAACCAAATGAACACAAGCACTAATCAATATCCATTGGGAAGTGGGCAAGTATAAGTCTAATATACTATTGACCAAAATATCCATAAACTGAGCAGGTACCTAAGTTTTTTAAGGAAAGTTAAAAGTTTTAATAACTAACCATGAGTAGACCCCATTGGGATTTCCTAAAAGTGCCTGAGCATCATTGGCAGAAGAGTGCAAAAGAAATTAGGTGACATCTGCATACTTAATGTTCTGAGCACTTCACTGTCTCTCCATGTTATTTTTAGTACATATTGACCAGTAAGACCAGAATGAAAGCACTGCTGCAGCACACAGAAGAGAGAGCCCTGCTGGGCAAGTTCATAGGGGATCTTCCACTCAGAAAAATGGGTCAAGGGGCCATTTGGTGGGAACACCTGCAGCAAGTGACAGATCTGCATTGCATGCCAATTTTTAGATCTCGCGATTTTAATTTCTCTCCTGATGTTTCACTTCTTATCTGTTGCTTTGTGTATTTATGGCTCCTGACTTTGCCCTTCACAGTCACACTAAGTGAGGAATACAGATCTTCTGACACTATCCTGGATGTGAGAAGATGGATGACATTCCAGGTCTAAAGGGTATTTCATACAAGCCTTACTGTGCCTAAGGTTATGTCAATAGTAGCAAAATGGAGCCTGGCCAAGTTTTGAAAAGAAAGTATGTAGTTGGAAGTTTTCTAAGGTAAGGAAACAAGTAAAAAATACAATACTATTAAAAAAGCCACAGTGAATGTTGCAACACAATGGTGGTTGTGTCTGTGACTCCCTAAACTGCAAAATTTTGAGAAAGAACTGTGGCATGAAAATACACATCATCATTTCTAGCAAAGACTAGATGTGTATTTAGAGATTATTTTGAAAGTTATTTAGAGGTTTGGTTTTCAGATTGGTGGATCTGGCAGATACTTTTGGAAAGACACTGTTATGTCTGCTCATAAAATACTTAAAATAATCTACTGTCAATAGAAATTCTGTAACACAGACTAACAGTCACTCTGAAACTGATAGCATAGTTTTCCTTAACAGTTTCAAATGCCAGCCAAAACTGAAGGGGTTCACATGGCAGCATTTTTTTTTCTCATTTGGCCACATATACTATATGTACTGTTTTCTACTGCAGTCTCCTGGATGGAAGCAGAATTTTCTGTTACCCACCTAGGTCTGAAAGGACAATAATATTAATTTTAATTATTTCTGACTATTTGCTTGATTTCTGGTGTACCAATTACATTCCTTACAGTAGTTCTCAGATTGGTCTAGAGGTTGAAGTAGATTGAACAGCTGCTTAGAGATGAAACTTTACATGAAGGGAGTTCAATTCCTTGCTAGTCTAATTTGCAGTCAAAGAGTATCAGCAGACTTCCTCTTAGTTCAAGTTAAGCAGAGGACATGGGAAAGCTGTGCAAAACCTTATTTGTGCAGGTGGGGAGTAAGGAGGACAAAAGTCCTTTTGTTTCACATGGTTTTACCATTTTAGACAGAATGAGAAATGCACAAGATAATATTACGTACATGCTGAGTGGATTAAAAGATTTTTTCTCTTTCCTCATATTTTTGATGAAATAAAGCCTCCAAGCCTTGCAACACTCCCTAGGACTACTGTTGGTAACATAGTGTTGCTGTGTCACCGTAATCCAGTGTTTCCCTTCAAACCTCAGTATTTATCTGCCTCCCTGACTGAAGCACAGCCACACATATTCTTTACTAAATTTCCTTCTCACTCTGATATGCCTTCTTTAGTGTGGAATACAGCAGTGTGAGGACATACTCTTTCATGATGCCTAGAACTTTCTGATTTTTTGCTCTACGTTTCAGAAAGCCTCCCAATTACACCAGAATTACACCATCTCTGCCCTCATCCAGCTTCTCTTAGCATCAAGTATCTGTGGCAGAGGTATTTCCAAAGTAAACCAGATAAAATATCCAGTATTGAACACCAATCACACCAATCAAGCTAAGATCCAGCGCTACTGTGTATAAAGACTGTTCCTCAACCACTCTTTCAGGAAAGGTAAAAGTGCTCTAACTTTAGTCCCGAAAGAGGGCTCATTTTCATTGTAATTCTTATCCTAAATAAAAAACTCTCTGTGCTGTAGGTTCTCTCAGATCACACCAGTAATTACCATAAATAAGCTGCAATATGAGCTCAATTCCTTAGAATTTCATATGTATAATGCATAACCAACAGATCTTAAGGCCCTGTAGATTTGCAGTGTGTGCAAGTCTCATCTTCAGTCAAAGTTGAGTGTACACATATGATTAAAATCAACCTTTGTACCTTTTCTGTTGAATTTCCTTATCTTTTTATACTTGCAGCCATAATAAAGCATAATTTATTTGTGATGTGTTTCTTTTAGTTTCTATAGTACTATCAACTCAAGCAAAGCAGTGCTGAATGGGAAAGAGGAGAGAAAAATCCTGCAGAAATTGGGACAGGACATTGGAAATTATTCCTTGCTTTCTGTTGTGTTCTGTTGCCTTTGATGTCCTTGATGACATGTTGAAACCTCCTACATCCTTACCAGGAAGAAATGTGTGGCTTCCAAACAGGATCTTGGTTACTGCTCATGAATGTTTGACTTAGAAGCCCAAATCTTCTTTACATATGCCATGGAATATCTGGCATCAAGCAAGATGGGTTTTTTGCATTTTTTCCCCCTCATCAGAAACTGACACTAACACCAGTAAAGTCAATGGCTAGTTTTACCACCAAGGCCTCATTAGAGACAAACATTGTTTAGAGGTGAAGAATTGGTTCAAGAATTACTTTGGGTGCTGGTTTTTTTGCTCTACAGTTGCCTTTATTAATCCTGCTTGAGCAATTCTCAGAGCAAACAATTTATCATATTGGTTTTCCTTCCCCATTTAATAGGCAAAATGTATTCCTGTTATATTTTTGTGATTTAATATTTCCAGAGAACATTGATGTATCTACATATATGAAAAGCAAAGCAAGTCTGGAAAAGGTATTTTGTACTGGGTGCAGAAGTAGTGAATTTTGTGGCACACCTCACCTAAACATGTGCAGGTGAAAGATTGGCTCTCTGGGTAAACAGCTAAGAAGTGCACCATAATATTTTTCAGTTTCTAGAGAAGTTGAATCATTTGGTCACGTTTATTGACCCTGTGTTTATCAAACCATCCCAATGTGTAATACAAATTGTTACAGAAAGCACAATGTTTGACCAATCTACTTCCCAAAATTAAGTTCAGGTCATAGCAAGATGGGCAGCAGAAAGTGAACCAAGTGCACAAGTCCTTTACTGCTGTTTGGCTGGTCTGTGGAGTGACCCTAAGCATTCAGTGGACTTTGTTCATGTTTGTGACTGAAAAGTTCTAGTCTGTGTAATTCTGCTCAGTTTTGTGGTCGTACACAAAGTACAAATTCTTCCTACATGCATCTAAAACACGTATTGTAACCACATGAAGAGCTGAGAACAGATAAGTAAAAGTGACTGGAAGAACAGATGATCAACATGTTTCACAAACAAGTTTTTCAGGACCTAAACAATTACTACAGCCCGACTCTGTGGGCTATTTATGAACCTGAAGGCAGGTCAGCTTCCTAGGTAATCTATGTCTGCCAGGATACTGGTCAAAATACTGTAAGCCAGGGAGGAACTATTGCAAATCCTGTGTTCTCCTTGCTGTGTATGAGAACAAGCCTAGTTTGCATTTGTGCCTGGAAAGATAATGAATTTAGCAATCACACAGATGAACTGCTGGATGACTAGAATAACATCTGCACTTTAGGGTCAAGGGGAAAACAGCTAGGATAAAAAAAGGCATGGGTGTCTGGGATTATTAAAAGCAAAGGCAGGGAAGTTTGTGGTCTTCTGTATAGAAGGCAATATAAAAGAAAATCAACTGGTCAGAGAAAGGACAGCAGTTGCATCCCTCCTTCAAAGACTGTATTTTTAAAATTATTTAAAATGAAGAATAGTGGAGAAAATCAATATTGTGAAACATCATAGAATGCAAAGAAAGAGTGCTTTTTACCCAAGCTCATGAAAATAGCAGAGTTCTCTTCATCAGGATATCTTATGAATGCCCAGTATGTGTAACAAAGCAAGCATGACTCTGCCAGTGATTGATTTTATGTGGCTTCTAGGAAAAATATATGATTTGAATAATAAATTTGATGTAGGCAGATTTTGGTTTTAGAAATAATTGCATGAAAATTACAGTAATTTCACAATTATAAGCCACACCTTTTTCATTGAAGAATCCAGCCTACTCCAGTGGTGCAGCTTATATTCAGGTGAGGCTTATCTATGGACAAATCCCAGCGAAATGCCAACCCGAAAGTGAGAGCTGGCTGGGGAGGGCGCCTGGGGCTGCCTTTAAAGGCTTTGTTGGTCTATGAAAACTGTTGCAACTTGAGCACCTGATACCAAACCCTGCTGGTGTGATTCTGTTACTAATTTGTTACTTTGTCACACATGGATCCTCACTTAAAAAAAAAAAAGAAAAAAAAAAAGGTGCGGCTTATAATCAGGTGCGGCTCATAATTGTGAAATTACTGTAATTTGGAAATTATGCATGGGGGAAAATACATGCTCTTGAGTAAAGGCATTTTTAAAAAGGCCATAATACCATGTCCCTAAATGTATTATATTCATGAATTCTTAATTTCATTCAGGATTTGAAAGTGATCCTCACTTTGAAAACTTGGTGAGGTACTGCACTGTGTCACATTAAGTCTTCAGAGTGCAAGTATCAATGTTATTGAACAAGCACTTTGTGCAACATGCTCAGTAGAAAATAGGTCATACTGCCGTCATGTGGCTGTTGGTAAAAGAAACGATAAACAAAGGCTTTGGAAAGTGCATGCTGCAGGGTTTAATGCAACGTAACTACCAAGAAAACGCACTCACTAAACACAGATTGCACATTTTTCTCATTATAAAACTTTTCTTTTTGCATTTCAAGCAGCTGCTTTCAAGCAGGACCTGACTGGATGACCCATTGATGTTACATGGTCTGACCTTTATCTTTTCCTGGACTCTTCTATATTTGAGGAGATATTTTAGCTTATCTATTTGGAGACAAGAAGGAAAAAAATGATGGATTCACTTTTTCATCCTATCATTTTTGTGACCGATCTTTTGTTATTTCATCATTTTCTCAGTAGCATAGGACTACCTGTTTGGAGGTCAATATTCTTCTTAAATCCCATCACAAGGTGTGTTTAAATAGTTTTGGATCACTGCACTTAAGAAATAAGCTAAAATTAGAGTTACTCTGCTTTCAGACTTTTTTCAGAGTGTACTTCTACAAAGCCCCTTGAAAGCTAAAGAGGTTTGCTTGTTTGTTCATTTTTATCTTGCTAAAAAGTCCTGCACAATGCTGACTGCTCACAGATATCTGCAGTTTTCACCCCTCTCATGGGATGTGAGTTGGATATTACTTCCAGAGACAGAAGTATGCAGTTTTGCTGGACGTCTAGTGATAGTGCACAAACAGTGTGAATATTGATGCAAATAAGATTGGAATTTTTGAAAATATCAGCCAACTTCCCTACTCCCTTCATCACCAGCTTTCTGTGAAGGGGATTCTGGCCATATGCATCACTACTTTTCAGAAGCAATTTAAAATAATGATAATAACAATGCTGCAACAGAGATGAGGTTGCAAAATCTCAATCTTTTTTCACAGGGTGTGTACTTTCATAATCTTCCTTTAATACCTGGTGATTACATTGATAACAGTGTTAGTTAGCCCTGTGAGCTCACGACTGACCTTTCACATTGTACCTGCAGCTTTCCAGTGAAGATGTCACCGTCAGTGTCACGGGATTCCAGCACTGCATGAAGGGCCATTACCCACCAAAGATGTCCTTGCCTGGAGTCTCCTGTGTAGGATGCTGTTATTGGCCATACTCCTTACCAGGTGTGTTAAGTAATGGATATCACAGCATGTGCAGCGGCACATGTGCTATGTACACATGTCACCGTGCCTGTAGGGCAAACATCAGATATAACATCTGACTTTACTGGGAAAAATTAGATGTATGCTCCATTCCTGCCCCTCCCTCACACAGATTCTTGCAGCAGTGAAGAGATTGTGGAGACCTTTGAAACATCCTTTAAAAACAAGTGGTGAGGACAAATAGAGGGAGTCTTTCTCAAACAGCTTGTCGTTTCAAAAGAAGGCCACAGGCATGAAAACACTTGGCACCCTTGCCCAAAATGGACTCTTGAACTGGACAAGATACACAGTTTGAGGTTTAGCAACTTATTTATTTCTCTCTATGTAAATACAGGTGCTAGGACACTATCACCTACGCTGGTGTTTACATTTCAGCCTGCTGACAGAAAAAGTGGACAAGCGTGACTCAATCACATCTTGTTCAGCAAAATCTCACAAAATACCCACCAGTCATGGTGGAAGTGGCTTAATAACTGATCAAGTTGTTCACACAAATTAAAAGAAAAAGAGAATGAAGCCACATGCTTGGCTGGGAAAGTCTCTACAGAAAGAATCACTGCTTGTGCCACAGGTCTCAGGAGCAGTCCAGGATGGCACAAGTTTTTCACATGGCCCCGGACCCTGGGCTGCAGTGGTTACTCAGGCCACTGGTGTTTTAATGTACATGGGGAGTTTATGATTTATGCCTCAGAAAGAGAAAGCACACTTTATTCAGGGGGCTAAAGTGGGAAACCTCCCACTTTAGAAAGGAAGGGTATGTAAAGCCAAGGTGTTGTTTTTTTAGGCTGAGGAACTGAGTTTAGTGGAAGTTTGCCAACATCCAGGCACTTGACTCATTATGACATTATGACAGAGTTTTTCTTACCTCATGGTGGCTCTCTGATATTTAATCCACCAAATCTGATCCCAGGTCTTCTGTGAGCAGCGGCAAAACATGCTCTTCCAGGCAGCTGGAACATGCCCACAGGCATTGCAATGACTCTCCAGGGCTAGGAGAGGAACTTGCAACACTTATCTTCTTAAAAATTAATTCTTAGACACCTAAAATGAAGTGAGATGGATTCCTTCTCAAATTAGTTGGTCCAGTAATCTTTATTTATGCCAGATACTGCCTGCTCCCGCTGATGACCGCAGTGCAGTTAACTCAATTTCTTCCAATGTGAGTCAAGTGCTTTGCTGTGGAGGTTAGAGCTACAGATTTGGTCTTCTGACTATAATCTGCATTGTGTCTATATAGCAACTGAAACAATGAAATATTTAATTAGAAAAGGAAGTGATTCATAGCATCAGCTTTAAAGCAAAATATTGTACCATAATGAAGCAAGAAAGTTGCAGTGACTCATTTTATCTTCATTTAAATGACAGGGCATCCCAAGAAATATCTGCAATTTGAGGGAGTCTCCTTTGAAATCCAGCCCAATATACTTATTTCTCTTAGCTAGAGACACAGTGTGGAAATGATTGGGAGCCTGGGGTGAACTTCCCACATGACACTCTGTGAAAGACACTGACTTGCTGGGTGAAGAAACTCTGTTGTAGAAAGATTTACACCCACACTACAATGATTGCTCATTTAGCCTCCTGAGATGCTGTCTCTGACAGCTGATTGTGTCGACTATGCCAAGTAGCACATTTAAGCACATCCATGCTTTTCTAGGCTACAGATCACAGTGCACACAGAGCCTAAAGAATCATAGCACTTCATCAAAATGGTTAATTGTACCTACTGCACCTGCGTCCTGGTGATATTTAAATAAGCATAGTCCTGTCTGACTCTTGGGGCAGGTCCTTTCCACTTGAAGAGATAGGTTTTTATCAAGGACAGAACCAAAATCAGTGGCAGCTCCCCCATCTTCCCAAGAGAAGTCCATACTGCGAGGTGTTGAGTTCCTGGCTCCCATCCAGCAAAGCATTCAAATAATTTACACATGCATTTTGAGTCAGTGTTCATGTACTTGGAGATGAATCTGCATTTTGATGGCTGCTGCAGAGGAGAACAAGTGCTTGACGTGCTGGGTGATGTGTAACAAGAGCAGCATTAAACCAAAACATGCTATTTGAACCTCTTACTTTTAAGATTTTCAGGCCTTCCATCTGAGTGACATCCCTGCTCAAACAACTACTTTCAGCAGTGCTTTTTATACTAAAGCCTCCTTTTAGGCTCTGCAACATTATAGAGTAGAACTTGGACTTCAACTTACAAGACCACTAATCCCACTAACAGGAGTGACAAATAAGACAGAATTCAAAGAATGTGTATTTTTGGTGCATGTCTGGTATTTGATATACCTTTCTCTGCTAGATGCCACCACCAGTTAATTTTCAGAAGTAATTTTCACCAATATGCAGGGATAAGAAGCAAAACAGTGTAAAGTGCAGAAAAAATTGCTGTGAGACACTCAGATTCAGCTTCAGAGGCAAAACATTGTGCAAGAATTCCCTGTAACTGATGACTTATTAAACTAAGGTGTGTTTATGAACTACAGGAGCTGGGTAGTTATCTACTTCCTGGAAGTACTTAAGGAACATTTAATTCACTTTAACTGAGCAGAGTCACAGAAAAATCTCACAAGTTACAAGGAAAGCCTGGGAAGCCTTAAAAGAGGGAAGAGCAAGACTGGCATGTGCCACAAACACTAGAGCCAGCCTCAAGCTCTTGTAATTTACTTGCTGCATGTCAGGTGTGTCTTCCCAAGCAGCCTTATTTCCTGGTGCTTTCTATTCAACAACCTTGTTCTAGGAAGTGCTGAGTGTTGCTCACCTTCTCTTTAGTCTTGCAGCCTATTAACTATACCACTGCCACTGTGGCTAAGCACTCTCCTTCCAAAGGAAATAAACCACCACATTATTTTAGACTCCACAGAACCCATCTCCAAAATTAAAAGCTTTAAAGCACTGCTTCCATACAAAAAGTGCCAGGACAGAAAGCTGCTGCTGGCTGCTACCTGGCCCCTGTTGCCCATCCATAAATCCCCTAGATGGGGATAAGCAGCTGCCTAACAAACTATGTGCACCATGGCACAATTTAACCTACCACAAAAGCTCCAAAACTGAATATGTCTGGTGACTGTTCACACACAGAAGATATCTGGAAAGAAAGCAGTTGCAGGCTTTCAATTTTGCATTGCAGCCCACAAACTACACATCCAAATGTTGTGTGCCTTCTTTTCCACCTTGATATACCATGCTATTATTTACTTTCAGCAGATTACAGCACAAAACCTGAAAACATCTGCTACCAAAAAAAACCCAACAAAGGCCAGGAAAGAAAGTTGTTTCTAGCCTACCACAGAGATCAAGAAACAGCTCTACTCTGTTTGGTAATGTATTTGCAAAGGAACTGGAACAATGGTTAGGTAATCATAACAACATAACTCCATGCCAGTATGTGAGTGAAAGAAGGCCGATTGGCAAAAATACTGAGACATTAAAAAAAGAAAAAAAATCTGCTGTTTGGGGGATAACTGTGTTGGAAGGAATGAGTTAAAGGTGAGGAATACTGTCAATAGCTCAAGTGACTGTGCAGCTGGGAGCCAGGGAGGTTGTTAAAAATTTTATAAAAGAAATGATTCTTAGATTTGGAATTCCAGATGGTTTATCTTCAGACAACAGACCACATTTCATCAAAGAGGTGGTTCAGGGATTGTCTAATTTCCTTCAGTTTAAGGGACATTTGCACACTCCTTGGAGAAAACAATCTAATGAAAAAGTCTACAGGTTAAATCAGACTATCAACACAAATTTTCAGATTTTAGGTGGATGTATTGTACTGTTGCTTTACTGAGAATCCAGATTACTCCATGTGCTAGAGAGGCAGTAAACCCCTTTGAAATTCTGTATGGCACATTGCATCCAGTTAACACTGTGGTGACACAGTATTAATATCTCTCTCTCATAGGTTTTGTCCTCGTTGCATGGCATCTCAACCAGAGGACTCTCTCTTCCTTTGGATGTGGCTGTCCACAGCTTTCAATCAGCAGACACTCTTTATACCCAGACCTGGAAGGATGAACTGCTGGTGGGAAAGAAAATGTTTGGCTCCAATGTTGTTGATGCAGCTTATGGACTGCAATGGGAAACTGAAGGTCACCAACATCTTTCTATCCTGGCTCCTTTTGTGTGGGAACATTTGCCTGACTTTTTCATTTTTGGAGCTGCACTTGTGCTCGGTGAAAAAGCATCATGGTACATCAGATTGTTAGGCAGATGCATACCACCATCTAGTGGTGTTTTGGAATGGCATCGGGGGAAGGTAAAGAGCTCTTGCTCACCTGCACTTTTCCATTGCACCTTCTAAACTGCCACCAAATCTGAGGCTGTGCACTCCCCTTCCCCAAAAGTGTGCCATCTCATGCTTCCACCCCAGGAAAAGCCCAGCTCACAACTGCAGTCCAGCAACTGTTCCCACACAAAAGTGCCAGGACAGAAAGCTGATGCTCTCCTTCTTTCTCCATGCAGTCTACAAGCTGCAGTAGCAGCTCTGGGGATATGTGCTTTCCTTCCCACCTAAATATATCATCATATTATTTACTCTCAACAGAATCCAGCTCAAAAATTTAAAACATCCAGAGACTGCTCGCATACAGAAATTTGACAGGACAGAAAGATGTTGCTGGCACCTTTTCTCTGTAGACTGTCAACTGCACCACCAATACTGGGGGCTTTTTGCTTGCCAACTAAATCACCACACATGATCACTCTGGAAAGAGATCATCTCCAAAACAGAAAATGTCCACTAACAGCTCCCACACAAAAGGCTGAAGGACAGAAGGCTGTTGCTGGGCTTCACTCTGCCTTGCAGCCCACAAATTGCATCACAAACGTTGTGGTTATGTGTTCTCCTTCCCACCTAAATCTACTGTTAGGAAACTTTCCTGTTTGAGCACCCAGCAGCCTCTCTGGCAGTCACACTCCCAGCTCCAGATACTTTTAATTGCTGGGACTGAAGCCCCTTCACAAAGGGTGGCTCCAGTGATCCTTGGGTGCCCCTCCTGACTCCCCACACTCACACAATCACACAAGGTTTCCTTACTGGATCAACCCCCAGTTTCCCATAGCAGAGCCTCAGATATCTGGTTCAAGCATTCACTCTTGGCAGGTGGGGGCACACCCTGCCCAGGTGTGGGGGGAAGGGCTCTTGGGGGTGTTATACGTGGAAGTGGAAGGCCAGCAACAGCTTTCTGTCCTGCCACCTTCACTGTGGGACCAGCCACTGAACATTTACAATTTTAGAGCTGGGCTCCAGAATGAGAGAATGAGGGTGGGAAGGAAGGCACATAGTCCCAGTGTTGGTGGGACACTTCAGAAAATAACTCCAGAAATAGTGAACCTGCCCAGCCAAATAAATGTACAATGACACTCTCTAAAACATCACAAGCATAGTTTCAAACTTGAAAACCTCCAGTGACTGCTCCTGCACAAAATTTGCCTGGCCGGAAAGCTGTCACTTTGCCTTCACCTTCCCTTGCAGCCTATAAACTGCATGACCAACACTGGGTGGTGTCAGAGACAAACACTCTGTGCTTTCCTTCTCACCTAAATGTACTATCACAGCATCTACTCTCCTCAGAGCCCAGCTCCAAAATGGATAGTGCCCAGGCACCACTATCACACAAAATTTGTCTGGAGAGACAGATCTTGCTGGCCTTTACATTCCTGCTGTCCCTGTTCTATGGCACCACTAGATGGGGTGATGCACTTGCTTAGCAAACTAAATCCTCCCTGGCACCAAATCAAACCAGACTGCTCCGAAGTGGAAAATGTCCAGCGACTGCTCCCCACAAAATAGGATTCCAGGACAGGGAGCTGGTGCTGGTTCTAGGTCTGTTCAGAAAGTGATATGAGGGATGAAACGTGAACAAAGTACATGTGGGTCCCTGGGTTGTGAAGAAGGGCACTCAGAGGACCGTGGGGCACACAGAAATGGCATTTGGTTCTCAAATCCACAAAGAAAGGTTCACGAAAGTTAAGAGGTGAATACATTAAAGTGTCATTCCCTCCTGCCCTCCCATTGTCTCTACCTCTTGCCCCTCCACATCCCCCTTACTGCTCTGAGTTTTGTAACCTTTGGTCAGTAGAGATGAAGCCAAGATGTGATGCAAGTGTACAGTCAGCAAGAGCCACGCTGGCCATTGCCCACAAACCCTGTGTAATATGGTACCAACCTAAAATGTCATTGCAGCTGTACTTAATTTGATAATTCCAGTTCTTAAACCAAATGCTTTCTGTAAAACACAACTGTTATTGCAGGCATGGCCATAGTATTCTGATTTTCAAGAATGAGACTTGAACTGAGGTTATGTGGAATAACGTGCTGCAAGGAAGTCCACTGGAAAGCAAGATCAGAGCCCTGAAAGCCACCTGTGGTTAGCCTAAAATTGTTGATGGAATTGCAGCTGTTTTAATTTGTAGTGTGTAAAAACCAGTGTCCATAAAAACTACTAAACAGCTGTAATGCTTTAAAAAAACACAATTGAATTTTCATACATTATGTTTCATTCTAACCAATTTACTTATTGTGAAGTTTAGGTAGGGAGCAGCTGAGAGCACTTACTGCACACTAATTGTTACTGGTATATGTAAAACTGTATGTCATAGACTGCTTTGAAGAATTAAAACTATGGTTGCATAGATGTGGGCAAAAGTTCTAGAGAAACTTTGCCACAAATAATAATTTGCATTTCAAAATTAATCTGCTTCAGCAAATGCTTATACCCTTTCCAGAACTACTTCTTCCAAATGCAAAGGTTACTTGAATCCACCTTCAAAAGGATTGGTAGAAGAAAATTCAAACTTACATGCATGAGAAGTTGTAGAAAGTGAATTTGGATTTCAGTGAAGGGAATATTTTCCCTGAAAATTCTCAGTAATAAAAATTATACTCATTCTACCATGTAACAAAATTGATATCATGTGAGCAATTGGAACTCCCCAATACAGCACAAAGAAGATAAATACGCAATTGCAGTGAACGCTTTTTTGTCTGAAAATACAAAATATGCCACTTATGGCTTGATTGATAAATTTTTGTATATGAGATTAATAGGCAAGAAATGTAGCTGCTTAATAAATTATTCAGAATAGAGTCCTTTTTGGGTTAACTCGGTTGACTGGACAGATTCAATCCAGACAAATAGAGAGGATTGAATTGTTCATTTTGGATGACATACTGAATTCTAGCACATCTGAGAAATGCAATGGTTTAGGGTAAAATGGATCAAAAACTTTTTTTTCTTTTCAAATGAAAGAAAATTTTCTGTGTTACTTCAAAGTTTTGGAACCTAACTGGGAAATGTACCTAAACAGTTTCTTTTAAAAAGCAGTGAAATGGGGTAGAATTTAATGCTTCTCAGTGTGGTACCTCATGACCTATAGAAAAAACATGAAGAAAATAATCACCCACTCAGCCAATCATTCCCACCAATTTTCAGGATAGTTATGAAAGTTATGTCAGGACTTTCACTCTTTCAAACCTTTCCTGACATAACTTAATAACTATCCTGAAAACTTGGGAGCTGGGGGGACTATGTCAGTGGTTTAGGGTTTTTTTCCAACTTTTGGGGTATTTTTCTCACCCTTAGCATTGTGTATGTATGTCTCTGTTCTTATGATTCATGTGTTTTGTTTCTTTGCCCTGTGATCCCTTGGCACTTCATTTTTGCCATCATCTTTATCACAGTTTCTCTCCCTTTCTTTACAGTTAGTTCTTTCTCATTTAGCTCCTTGTGCCTTGAAAACAACTGCTGCAGTCTTCCCTCCCTTCTTTCCCTAAGTAAAAATCATTTCTAATGCTGGAAATCCCATCTTCACAGGGCTGGAGCTTGTCTACATTATTAGGACAGTATCACCTTTTAAAGGAGTAATTACATTCACAAATCATAAGTAAATGCCTGCATATATAAATCTACATTCCAGGAACATAAATCATGTTGTGAGTGTGGCATAAAAAACTTGGAAAAACTAGAATTAAGCCTTCTTGTGCAGCCATGGATTTGTCCACTGAATATGTAAGGTCTGGCATTGCTAGACCATTGTCTTTCCTCACAGGCCTTGTGTTATTCATGAGCTGTTGTAGTTTGTTTCCTGACAAGTGTCCAATCTTTCTGCAGACTGTAATTTCTTAATGAGATTTTCTTCACAACTCTGTATTCCTTAATTCCCTTAATAACTTCCTTATCTCCTACATTTAATAACTGCCTTTGGAATGGCCTCTCTGACATGATATATGAACACTGTGTGGAAGAAAGTGACGATGGTCAGTCCCACAGCAGAGCAGTGCCAACCTAAACACAGGGCTGTTTTGTTTCTGTGACAGTCTCTAGTCTGGCTCACCTCTCCCAGCCTTACCTGTCCTATTGACAACAGTCTCAATTGCCGCACAACCTTGCTGCAGTTTGATAAAGCTTACCTACATATTTTTCTTACTGCTTTGCCTCTGATCTTCCCAGTCTGTCAGCGATCCTGTTTCAGCTTCAGCCTGCCCCTCCCTGCTCACTGTGTACCCAGGTCACCCTCTACTGCTCATTCTGCCTTGCCAGCCTCCACTCCCCACTGGGCAGTTCAAAGGTGGGCAGTGGACCAGTGAGGGATGGATAAATTCCAGCACATTGTGACTAAGCAGGTGCTCACCACTGGGAGCCACTGGCAGTGTCAGCTCCCACGAGATCCTTCAGGACTTGCATGCCTAAGCCTTTAATCCTTTTCCAGCAGTCATATAACTCCAGTTTGGTCAAATACTCCCCTAAGCCAGAGAAGGCTTGAGCTGCTGAGGGATTTGAGCAGCTAAAATGCTCCTCAGATTCTCATTGCTAGGGCATAGGGAAATGACCTTCTGAAATTCCCTGCTTAGTGGAAACTCTTTTGTTCATATCTCCACAATGGAGCTGGGTAGAATTGCCAAAGCTTGGCATGCACACTAATTGATCTTTGGCAGCACTGAATAGCAAGAAAGGGTATCTGCAGCAACAATTGCACTTCTATTTCACTTACACTGAACTATCAATTGCTTAGTTTTTGAATCTCAGCTCATTTAAGCAGAAATAAATCTTCCAAGTCAAGGTTGAAAATAGTAAATTAAAAGTGTTTTCATTCATTCAATGCATCATTAAGCATACTGCTAATGAGGTGGATGATCGGCAGTGTGCACAGTAACACCATCAAACAAAACTTCTCCTTTACTCTTTAAGAAGCAGACCAATCTTCATTACTTCAAGTTGCAGGAGTAACAATGTGTTGTGTCTTTCTACATCCTATAAGAATTCAAACCTCCCTTGGAGCGTTCAGGTTGACTACTTTGAGTAGAAAACCAAAGGAGAGACCAGAGCTTGTTCCCCTTTGGAGATCTGAGTGGTCCACAAAGATGAGCCAGGACTGTGAGGCCAAAGTTTGCAGTGAGATGATTGTCTGCCTGCCCTATTTTTGCATACTCCTCATGTAGTATCTAAATGGCCTCTGTATTTTGCCTTTTTTTCAGTGCTCAGGAATGTGGATTCCACGTTTTTTGCTAAACTCACACAAAAATGCCTTGCTTTATGTTTTGAGTTTTTCTGGAACACTAACCATACGAGATGTGAGATAAAATACAATTATTCTCCACAATGGCCTGTAGCATCCACAAACTGTTTGGATCATGTTGCATAAATGCAAGCTATTGATATTCAAGTGGAAAAGGAAATGCATTTGGCATCTAGTTTGTACTGTACAGCAAAACTGCAGCCACTCACAGATGTTGTGCTCACTCCAATATTCTGAGAGGATGGATGTCCAGAAAGAATTAGAATCTGTAATACATTTGACAAGAAAAATTGCCGTGAAAAATTCACATAAATGTATTGCAAGCAAAACTAATCCCTTTGCTTTCTGCTGACTGCAGTCTTCCTTCTTTATTCCTCCAAAGCACATCAAGCCCTGTGTTTGGCCCTTTTGCTGCTTTCTACTGCAAGCCTTTTGTACTTCATTTTGTGTGAGATATTTCAAGAGAAAGTGTTTCACCTGGAAATAAAAGCTTCTCTTAAAACTGCAAAAAAAAAAAAAATTAAAGGTCAAAGAAGAGAATTTCTGAGAATTTAGAACTCTGTAATAAAAGCAGTGATGTGTTCCTAGACTGAAATAACTTGACTCTTGGATAGGAAAGTTCTCAAAGCCATCTAGCTACACTTTATGACAGATAAATAACTTACATTAATTAATGCAATTTTTCATACAATTCCAGCAAGTTCTTTCAGTCATTTCATCTAAAATAATGTCATCAAAGGCAATTTTTTTTGTTCGATTAGAAAATGAAAAGTGTATTATTCTCAACACACATCACTGGACAAAGAGCTTCCAAGTAACCCTGCCAGAAAATTATAGCCTAAAAGTACTTAGCCAATTAAATTTCAAATTTTTTTAACAGGTTTCTCTCCTCATCAATGCAGTTGCCAGGTAAAATGGATAGAAATATGTGTCTATTTACAATAAACTTTTTTTTTCCCCACAGAAAAACATATATTAACAGTTACTGGTATAAAATATAGACCTGATATGATATATATACTACATGTATATCAAACATAATTTGTGACACAAGCACTTTCCCCCCTCAGTATCAAAACACAGGCTTTGTTATTGTATTTTTAACTGTTTAAGGATGACTAGTAATTTCTCTCAGTTTTGATTGTTAAGCAGTTACAGGAATCCAAGAGTTGAGGAATTATTACTTTTGGAGCTTTAAGGATTCTAAATTAATTTTGAATATATTAACAGTAATATTTATCATATCACTTGAGTGGAGCTGTTGCAGAACAGTAAATAGCAAAAGAAAGGCCATCAAGGATGTGAATGAAAGTTTAAAAAAATCTGAAAATGTTTAGTTATTTTCACATCTCACAGCATCTTAAACTTGACCTGTATTTCACAGTTTCTTGTCCAATCATATATAAGTTTCAAATAAATCCAGAACATTTGATTTTAGGCATTGCTTATATGAAATTGTAATTCAAAATGGCTTGTGATAGCACTGCAAGTCGAGTGAAGAGTATCTGTCTAGACAGAGAATTCAGAGTGCAAAATGATGCAAATAGGCTGGAAGAGCTTCCAGAGTAAAATTAATTCAAAGAGCTTGAAATTGTGACAGAATAACTGTAATATGGATCTTGCATCCTACATGGCTTCTGTAAAGTAATTAATACTTCTAATTACTTTAATTACAACGCCTAAATGTTTACAGAGGAATTTGTGGTTGCTTTCATGAATCATTCCCATGCTATAAATATCTTCATATGTATGCACATACAGAATTAATGTAATATACTGCATGCTGTGTTTTAAACCCTGAGATGCTGCTGTGACATTGCAGCAAAGCCAAGAGGTGGGCAGAAGCTCTGGGTCTGACTTTTGAGACCCATACCTTGAGGATATTTGAATCTCAGATTTCATTCACCTCCTTATTTAAAAGGAAAATCAGATGAACTTGAAGTTGGATCAGCTTTATAAGCCCTGCAGACTGAGCACACCTGGCCATGTCAGGGTCTGAAGGATTCTCTGGGGGAGAATGGGAGTGCTGGGAATGCAGGCTCACAGGCCTTCTGCCAGGGGACTGCCAGGGGAAAAAATAAAGCTTTAGCTCTACAGGAACCCCAACTTTAGAGGCTGCTCAAGAAAAGAAGAAGGCTGAATTGATCCCTTTCTGAATCAGGCATATTTTTTTCTTCTATTTTTCTAATCCTCTGCCAACAGCCTCCAGCCTCCCTTAGGAAAACTAGAATACCATAACATCCTCAACTAGACAGATTTAGCGGAGATGAGCATCCCTGTGGGGCTGGGCGTGAATCCAGCCCTGTGTTTCAGGAGCTGCCTTGTGAGCCACTGCCACAGGCCAGTCCAGACCCTTTCCCTGTATCTGTGTTTCACATAAAAGTGAAAAGTTCATGACATTGCTTTTCTATCTACAAGTGTTGGATTGCTCCTTGATCTTCTATGTAAAGGCAATATGAAAGAAAAGCAGAAGTATTTATTCTGCCAATCCTCAGGTACTGTGAAAAGCCTTGAAATACTTTTTCCATTGGGCTTGAAACTTTGATCTGATTTTGATAAATATCTTCTCTGGCAATACTTGTACTGTCATATAAATGAGATGACGTTTTTTTCATGGAACAGCACTCATCTGGTCTGGGTTCTGTCTTTACTTTGGTTTTGGAAAGACTCCGATCATTCTTTCCAAATATTTTACAGCCCCTTGTAATACTGTTGTGTTTGAAGAGCATTTTGAAGGTGCTGACACTGAGATCTCACATGTGCTCGTATTTTGTATTTCATATCAGAGTAAAGAATGTAGGGAGCTTTGCTATCTTGTAAGTGATGAACTTGTCAAGGTATTATGGCACTGAGGAGGCAAAGATCAGCCAAAGGGTCTATGAAAGACTTCAAGGTTTTTTACGGAAAAAGAAAGGGGCACGTAGAATTTCATATCACCATACAAGAATACAAGAGCCAGTACATCCCCTTGTGACAGGAACATGCCAGAATTGTTCTTAAAAGTACAGCTTGATGTGTCTGGGGAAAGATACCTGGCAGGATGATGGTGAATAGCTGAGGATGGAGGAAAAGACATAGAATTCAGAATTTCCTGTTCCAGCCTTTTAAGGTGATTTTCTTCTTTTCAATAAGTGCTGGAAAACAAAGAGAAGAAGTGAAAAACTACACAATATTTTGGTGTCCCAAATTTTAACTCCGCTTTGTATTAGAAAAAAGATTCCCCCACATATAAATGCTGATATATTCTGACTGCCAGAAAATAAAAGCATTAAAATTACCAAGGTGGGAATGGAAAGGCAAATGTACCCTGTATTTCATGCCATGGGAACATGGGGGTGGCTTCAGTGTCCCAGATATGGTCATTCTAAAGCCAGAGTCCTGTCTCTGTTGAGGTGTGCCAGAACTATTTCACGTTTTTGCAGAAAGCATTTTAGGAACTGGCTTTGGGCTCATACATTGAAAGATCAGTGTGCTTTCTAGAAGAGAATCAGTGGTGTTCATCTGTTTCTTTCTAGGCAGTCTTGCCCAGTTTCATCTCTTTTAATTGAGCTTCTACTTTGTTTCTACCAAGCACAAAACAGGTTTTCAAAAGGCATCAGGATCACAATCCTTAAGCTTATTACTGTCACCAGAGGAAACTGTAGGTCAAATGTTATTATGCTGACCTACATTCTTCTCTGGCTTCACAGCAAAGTACTTTTCTGTTCAAGGGCTGCCTGTGCAGTGCTGGTGGCACTGCTGTAGTGGCTTTATCTGTGTGCTCAACATTCCATATGTACTTTTAGGGTACTGTGGAAGAAATGACAAGGGAATTCCCAGGTTGGTTTAAATTTTATTCTGGAGAGAAATTACGGTAACCATGAAGGACTCCTAGAAAGCCTAAAAGTATCAGGAACTGAGCAATAGAAACCATGTAGAGGAAGCAGCATGCCTTAGTCAGAGAAGACTCATTATTTCCTCAGCTCATCTTTGCTTAGCAAGAGGCATCTGACCTGATTGTTGAGTAAAGCTGTGTCTCTCTTAAGAGCAGAGGGAGCTTACACTCAGCTCCACATGGAATTTAACTTAGCATATTTTCTGGGGTGTAGGTGTTGTACCACTGTTCACCCGGATGAAGGCAGAGCTGTGCAGCTGTTGCATCGCAAACCTGATACTGATAACAACTAACAGACTGCAGTAAAATTAGAAATTGCCAAAATGCCTCAGGTAGGCTGCTTTGCCTTTGGCAACTGCTGGTCTGCTGCTAAGACAAGTTCCCTAGGGTTTATTTCAATTTCAGTGTTGTGGGGTTTCTATTTGGGGCTTTTTGTATGTTTGTTTAAAAAAGTGAAAGAAGAGTAAATAAAGAAAATCAAAGCAATTAATCTGAGTGATCCAAAATTCACTTCAAGTGAATCACATCTGGTATTTAAAATACATGTTTAAATTTTAGAACAGAATATTTTCTGTGATTTCTGTAATTTCAAATGAAATTTAGAATTGTATTCAAGGTTGGAATGGAAACTAATATTAAAACAACATGATTTTAAAAAGCCTCGATTCCTGCATGGCTTTAAATACAACCATTTGGTTGAAGCAAGACTATTTGTATTCTACCTCATATGTCGAACTTAGAGATATAGAAACAAAACACTACATGATTAGTGGTCTTGGATTAGCACCACCAGCACCATAATTACTATTATTGCTCAAACTGTGTCTTTGCAGGCAAGGTCTTTTCCATAAGACCAGCAGTGTTGTCATGTAGAAGAACACAAGCAGCTTTAGAAGAGAAAAATGTTGCATGCACCCATAATTCTTCCCTGATTCTGACCAAAAGTTTGGTTCCTTAACATGAGTAGGTTTCACTACCTCCCTTTTCAGAGCCTCTTGAATGATTCAGCCTGAGTGCAGAGAAAAGTATCAGAACCATTTAGGAATTTGAACCAACTCCTTTAAAAGGGAGATTTCTAACAAGTGCTTACTTCAGCTTCTGAATACAGATCTGACCTGACATCAGAACATTTGGAATGAATTCCTTCAAACAGAGTTGGGATTCCCCACAGGAAATGCAAGGCCAGGTAAAGTAAAGGGCTTTCAATGCACAGGGTATTGCTCTCTTAACACTGGCAATTCTGTAGTGGGGAACTCCTGCATTATTATAGATGCATTTCTCTGGTGCCTTTCCTTGTTCTTGCCAGCTAAGTGTGTATTCACCTGGTCACTGTTTTCATTACCAAGTTGCAGGCCATTTTAGGAAATAAATCTCACACTTGTACTCAATAGCTGGAGTGGTGTGTTGTGTGGGGCTGCCAACTCAGTGGGCAGAAATAAGCAGCTGAAAGCTGATTGCCATCTTGGAGAGAAAGAATATCTCCACAGATCAATGGAGAGACACAATTTAAGAATGACTGCTAAGACAACCTGCTCAAAGAATCTCATTCACTGTTTATACGTGCCTTCCAATATGTAGAATTTCCCACAAATAAATGTCTGGAATGAAATCCAGAATCTGTGAACCATGGAAAGTAGATGTCCTCAAGCTGAAATAATATCTGGGAAGATGGATGAACTTTTATAAGCAAAGGGTGTGGAAAAAAACTACAAAGCCATTGGATTAAAAAAAACACAACCCAAACAACTTAAAACTAGGCATGTACTTGATTTTGTAGTTATTGTGAGGACAACTTATTTTTCTAAGCTGGGAAACTGTTTGTGAGGTGGAATGGCAACTTCAATCCCTGTTGAGGACTAGATTTGAGCTCACAGGTGTGGGGTAAACCTGCCAGCTTCAAGTCTTATCAGCAGGTTTGACCACATGCCTGACAGGCAGCAAAAGCTATTTGGGAAGCAAAAAAATATACCCATATGCAAAGATATTATTAATTACCATTTATTTCCGGAACATCCCATATAGAGCTCTGGATGTTCCGGAAATTAATGGTAATTATTAGTATTATTAGAAAAGATAATATATTTTCATGCATTTTATGCAAACAGGATATTGGTTTGGGTCACATTGAATAGTATCTCACCAGAGTTGTGTGTGTATGCACAAATCTGCTTATGAACACTTAGGAGACACAAAAAGTGGGAGAGTCAGGCACATTTTTTTCAAGCAACAGGAGAGCTTTACAGCTCTCAGTTTTACTCCTTCTGGTGCTGTGTTCACAAAATCTAGAAATTAGTTTTCACATTACAAACAATCTATTCTGATTTAGTGATACAGGCTGACATTGTTAATTTATTAAAAGGTGTTGAGGCTGATGTTTGTCTCCACAATTAATTCATTGAAGCAAAGTCAGTTGTTTGTCACTGAGAAAACTGGTGATGCAGAAATGAGAATGGCAGGGAATACATCAATTGAGTGCCTGATAAAATCAACACAGCAAAACCATTTTGGCAGCCTACAGCTCTTTCATAAACAATGACTTCAGTAAAGAAATGGAGCTTACTTTTAGGTGGGTGATTACTCCTGATGAAGCACTTAAGTCCAGAAGTAGGTCTTGGGAGCAAGGGGAGCAGGAGGCTTCAACAGCAGCACAGCACAGCACTTTAGGAATAAAGCCACCTGTAGGACTGTGATATGTGGAACACCTTAGAGACAGGCTGGTTTGGTTTTTCAAGTTCTTATACACACCCCTTTTGATGACAGTGATAATACAGAGCATAGCATGGCCCAGAGACAGGGGTAGAAGCATTCTCAAGTACAGAAAGTTTACCTTTATCCTGTATTGTTTTTTTCCCTCTTTGTCTAAATCCTCTTTGTTGATTTATGCAAATATGGCTTTTGGACCACCTAAGCAAACTTGCTTTTCAAGCACTTAACTAAGGAGAGTGTCACTCCTTGTTTTGTGACCTTAGTATGTCAGAAGGGCTATCAAATTTTTCTCTAAAAGCCCAGGAAGTGGTGTTCTCATAGATTGCATCTGGCAAAGACCAGGATGCAGAAAAGTAATTGGCTTAAAGTCACTCAGCAAACCACTGTGGGTATCAGAAAATGAACAGTGCTCACCTGAGGTCAGATGATATCTTTGCCGGAGCACCACGCCTCTTAGACCCACAAAAACCTGCTGAGCTCTAGCCCAGACACAGCTGCTTTTAGGTCTGAAATGACCATTTAGAGATTTTAATAGGATTAATGGACAGGATGCTTGGCATGATTAGAAGCACCAGATCAGAGACACTAGAGGCAGTCAGAATGACTTGGTGAATGCAAACCATATATGTAACATAATATGATACTTTCAAAAAAATATAAAGTAAGGATAGTTTTGATTTTTGTGCCCCAGAGCTCTATCTTAATTAGCAGTGTCTTGAGGATGCCTGCATAAACAGCAAGAGCAAACGATTTAGGCACGAATCACTGCAAGTGGAGGCATTTCTTAGCTGCATTATGTGCTGACAGGGTGCCTCATGTGCACTCACATGAGTGCTACTGCCATGTGCATCTCACTCTAGTGGTGTGCATGGCTGTAGGGAGAAGCAGCTCTGATGCAAGGTGATGTTGCATGGTGTGAATACAAGGACAGGTGACTCAGAGGGAGTGCCACATTTTACCTCCCCAGCACAATAGGGGCCATGTCAAAAAACACTGCTAATGGAGCTGGTGAGGGCCACCTGGGTGCAGTGTCCCAACCAGCCATTTCAGAACAGCACATTGTCCCAGCAGAATTACACAAGATGATGGCTGAAAAATGTGACTAAAGCCTACAGGCTCCCTTTTGGCAAAACTTTAGCCCTAGAGGACCTTCCTTTCTTCTCCCACTTGCTCTCCTTCAACTGACTAATCTCTCTATTTTGTGCTCCTTTTTAAATGTCCTTCTCTTAAGTTCTCTTCTACTTTTCTTCTTTCTCTCTTCACATTTCTTTTGAAATGGTGAAATGACAGGATTTGCTTCTACCAGTAGGGAAAATGCATATATACTGTGGCAGCTCCATTGCAAAAAGATTTTTCCAGAAGCTCAGTTTGCAGTCTGTGAGACCAAACATGTAAGGTTGTGCAACAGCTTATCACCTTTTCCAAAGCAACCGTCTGATTTCTTGTAATGCGGCTTTTGCATTGATAAAGCAGCTTATAAACTGTGGCATAATCCAGACAGGAAATTGTTCATAACCTTGTAAACATCAATAGCTGCATAAATAAGGAGTTTCTGCACGACAGAGAAGGGATCTCAAAGGCAGTGTGAAAAAAATTTATAGGTATAGGTATATGTATAGGTATAGGTATAGGCCTAAGAAATGAGCCATAAGAGAGGTTTCCTCTCCTTTCTCTGCTACCCCATCCAGATATTTAACTAAAATTCTAATTGCTTAAGGATGTGGGAAAAGACTTCTCTTTTGATGCAGTCTTATAGGTGTGCTTCTGCACTTGTGAATGCTCAAGTCAGCCCCAGTCCATTTTGTGTACTGGTTTTGCACAGAAGTACCTGAGCCTTAGTGCTCAGCTTATGAACAAAGGCCTGCAGGTTTAAATAAATTTGACTAAACTCTCGAGATTAACAGGAAGAAGATATCATTGGATTAATGACACAATCCTTCACAGTTTTTAGTAAAATTGTCAATCACAAAGCTTCTCAGACTGCTTGGAGAAGTATTGCTGTGGTGTGCAAATGGGCGCTGAAGAATTTCGCAGTGAGATGTCTCTGATTCAGATACATCTGATTTTGATTTGCAAACGTGGACTTTGTTCACAGTCTATTAAACTGGCTTCATCTGATATTTCCTAGTTTATAGCCTGTTATTATTTTTTATCGCTCACCATAGTAAGAATGACCCGAGACTTTGACTTATGGGATGTAGAAAGTGAGGGAATGATAATCCCATAAATACTAATCTAGTTTCCTTTCTTTCAGCTAGAGAAGCAGAGAAACCTGATTAACTCTGTTGCCTCCATCCAGAACCCACCAACACAAACAATTCAAGGTCAATCATAGCAGAGAATGTCCTGAACACACTGCATCACATCTTCACCCTTACATATGTAAATCCTCTAGATAAGAATCATGCCACACACAGAATTTATCCGGGCTTTTGCTGACTTTTTCTGAGTTTTCTATCCCCTGAAAAGACACAGATTTACATATTTTCCTTTTCTTTTTTTTTTTTTTTTGGTGTGTGTGTCTGATCCCACACAGAAGCAGTGCTACTGACCAAAGGCAGGAGAGACCATAAGTGAAAAGAAACCAGGAGCATGTATAAACAAGGCTGCATCATAGAACAGTTCCCAGGTCTCCTGTGAGATACCATTCTCTTGCATCCTAAGATTGTCTTCACCAGACAGGGTGGGGCTGGAGAATGATGGAACCACTGGCATTCTCCTTGGCTTTATGTGGAATGATCACTGCATGTTAAAGATTCACACACTGCGCATTTTCTGCTCTCAGAAGTTCTTGTGAGAAGACAGTGTGGAATGTTTTTAGTATTAAAATTAAAACTGGTGACAGAAAGAAGCACTGAGAAAAAAACAAAGCCTGACTAGAGACTTAGTGGTGAAGCACTTGAGCTTTTTGAGTTTGTCTGGCAACAGCTACTTACATTTGTAGCTGGAGATGTTTAGGAAAGGAAACTTCAATTGTCCAGCCAGCCCAACAGCATGGTTTTGACTTTTCTACAGAAAAGGATTCTTTGCTGGCTTCACTTTGACATCAAAAAGACTTTGTGCAGTTTTTAACTCAAGAAATTTGATCTACTACATTATGGGAGAACTCAGTTTCTCTCTTGACTTCTACTTGGCAGAAAGGAAGCAGGGCTATAGACTTCCCACAGGCACTGGTCTCTTAACCCAAATTTCACTTCACCAGATGTGAAATGATTCTACTTTTAGACCCCACTCTTCTTCTAACTATGTTAGCCAGCTCTCAGTTTGAGATGCTGTGAGTGGGCAACTGCTCCAGCAAACTAAAGTATGTAGATATATCCCTGCTAAGGAATATCAGGTGGAGTGACAGCCATTTTTCTCATGTCACAGAAATGAGGGTCAAAATGCTTTACACAATCTTCTGTTATTTTTAAAGGGGAAGAAAAATCAAGGGTGTGTCTTTGACCTTTGAAATATGATGAAAATTTCCCTACAGATTAAGGTCAGAGGAGTTAGGAAACAATAGGGTTGATCAATCTGAGACAGCTCAAGGGTTAGAAAACAGTAGGGGAGATCAACTTAGTGCTGTAAAAGTTATCACCATTTAAAAATACCTTTCATCTCTTAATTTACAAGGCCCATAAAAAAAGGCAAAATAAAAGTGCGTATTTCTCTCAGAAGTCTAAATGGTCAATATTCAAGAAGATGTCTACCTACACAGGAGATCATAGAATTATTTAGGCTGGAAAAGACCTCTAAGATCATCAACCCAGCACTTCCATGCCCAGCATTAAATCATGTCCCTAAACATGGTAGCTCTATAAACATCTATAAACATCTATAGCTCTTATACATACGTCTGGGGATGATGATACAACCTGGGCAGCCTGTTGCAATTCTTGACAGCCAGAAAATCTCAGTGAAGAAATTTTTCATAATATATAACCTAAACTTCCCTTGGTGCAACTTGAGGTTGTTTCCTGTCACTTGCTTCTTGGAGAAGAGATTGACACCTATCTCCCTACAATCTCTACATGAAAGTAAGAATCTTGGGTAAAAGCAAGTAAAGCAAGGATCCAAAGGTAAAGATTCTCATATTTATTCTGGCCCGGGGACCATCATCTGTATGCATTTGGTGCTAGGTACCTGGGGATCATCATCTGTATGCATTCCCATCAAATTTAGGACAATATGAAAGGCTGGTTTAGAGATGTGCACACAATAGGTTTCTTGGTTTAATAAATCTGTGTCTTAGAAAAATACATTTATTATTCTTGTGGCCACATTTTTTGTTCCTACTCACCAGAGCCTAGAAATACATGAAAATGGGGCTTTAGGTAAGTCTGAACAAAGCTATACCTTTCTTTACACCTTGCAGATTCTGTAGCTTTGTAAGCTTGAGTTGCCCTTGTTGTAAAGCCCATGCTCACATACTTGGAAGTGTTCAAGGCTAGGTTGGATAGGTTCCTGAGCAACCTGATCTGAGGAGCAGTTTGTCCTGTGGCAGGTTTTGCTGAAGCCCTCTGTGCTAGGCAAGTTTTGGAGACATTGTTGGGTTTGCACGCCTCCAGCATGGTCAATGAGAGAGGATGACTCTGGGTCCTAATGAGGATAGGCAGAATGCTTACAAATATTTTGGTGGCTGGAAAATAAAACCAGCAGAAATTGTGGTGCTTACTGATCCCTACTGATCCCAGTTTAATCCCTCCCCTCTTAAAATCTGGGTTACCTGCTAACTCCTGAGCAAAGATCCTTTTTTCTGTCTGTTGCCAGGAAGCTTGGTGCCATGTAAACCGACCTGTTATCAAAAATTCTGCTGGTAACAGCAGGCTCAGAGCCAGCTGAGGCTGCAGGCATCTGTGTGATTTCCCTGTTCCTACCCCATTATTCCCTGCAACTGGCAGATAGAGGAGAACACCATTTGTGCTCCAGATCCTTCAACCAGGCTATGAGGTCTCTCTTGACTGACCTCAATTTCTTGTTGGGACTTCATCACTGCCCACTGGAAAAGACAGTAGTGGATAATATCCAGAGGGCTCTAACAGGCTGGAGAGTTTCTTGGTACTAGTTGGTATGGGCATTCAGGCCCAGTGACAAGACATGCAAAGCTAAAATGAGCTACCATGAATGTGATCAGCCTCACGAGAGCTCATGTGCATCCTCCCGGAACATGCACCCCCCACCCCCCACAAACACACACAGCCTCCAAATAGCGAGAAGCTGCTGGAAAATATGAAACAAAACTCCCAGATGCACCATCACTGACAGCCTCAGGTTTAAACAATATAGCTCTCAAGTGAGAAACTTGAGATTAAAATATAAACATGAGTGAGAAATGGTGCCAGGCTTGAGGGGATTAAGGGAGTCAATGAAAGATGAAACTTCAGAAAGTGTTTGAACCTGTTTCAAAATCATTGAAACTCAAACATACAGAAAAGTAACCTCTTAGTTGCTACACAAACCTGTGTATGACTTTGCCACTGCCTGCAAAGGCAGCTTATATATTTTAGTGACCAGAAAAGCAAATATGTCTCAACCACAGACCTGTGAACTGTTCCAGTTAAACAAACTTTTCTGTCTCTCTCCATGGATAAGAAACACAAGGTATCTTTTACAAGCACAAAATCTTCTTAGACTTTTCTGTTGATACTAATCTAACTTCATGAAATGTTCACTTAAGGCACAAGAAACAGAGTGAAAATACTCATGGCAGCCTTAGTTGGAAAACTCAGTTATGAGAATTACTAAATCCTGCAAGACTCTGTGATCACCAAGAGACTTGCAAATGAATGGAACTAACCAAGTAACCAGTTGGATTTCTACAAGTTTTTGTCACCTTCCTTGGTACAAGATAGAAGGGCAAAATGTTCACTGATCCTGACTGAAATTCAGCTGGAGGACACAACAAGAAAAGAGCAATGGTTCTGCCTGAATGAGGCTGTTTAGATGGTGGGTCACATAAATAGGCCTCTTTCCATTGGAAGACTTTTGTCTTCCTAGAGCAGTACACCATTAACTGCACACTAATTCCCTGGAAGAAAGTGTTGCTTCCAAAGCCCTTTCAAACCAAGTTCAGGAAGCTCAGGTTTTGTTCAGAACACAGAGAAGGACAACTCAAAGTACAGCCTGGGGACCACTGAGAGCAGCCAGCAACCAGGACACTGGTGCCTGACTCTTTGTGCCATGCATTTCTTTGTACAAATGCACACCTTTTGTTTTGGTTTCATACTGAAAATTGGGGTAGCAGTAATTTATTCTGTAAAGAAGCATACTGGGAGTCCAGGACTACTTGGAAAGGTCAATTAATTAAGGCTGTTTTGCTGTTTAATTTTGTAGAATTTCTTCATGAAATGACCTTGAAAGCTACCAGCGCAGCAGTCAGCTGAAACTAACCCTTAACTAGACAGATTTCATAAATAAATGGACATTTCTGTATCTGCTGTTCCTCAAAAATGTTGGTCAGTGCAGAAATCTTAATGCTGCCAATGTTGTTGGCTCAAACGATGCTTTTGACGTTTCAGGACTAGAGCATGAAGGATTAACAGATAAATGCACATTGTTATGCATGAAGAACAATTCTTAATCCTTCACACATCCCAAAAGAACATTTGTGTGGTCTGGGTGGGTAGGTAAGAGGCACCAGGGAAGGGACATTTGGCTTTCCTTTTGCATTCAGAAAGGATTCCCATCTGAACTTCCTAATTTGCCTCACATTCTGAAGGGCAAAAGTACATGAGTAGAGCTCTGCAAAAACTTGACAGAAGATAGAATGACAGCTAGGGTAGGATAAATTATGCTTGTTGAAAGAAAGCTAAATATTATCATTCTACTCTTGAGGATTGGGCTATAGTGATTTTAGGCTACATGAGAGCACTGAATTGGAGGTTTAAGTTCCTTTAGGATATACATAACCTCACATACTTAACTAATTCATGTCCACTTTCCTGAATAGACAGATGACAGTCAGGGGTCAGCCAGAAAGCCAGGGAGTGGAACTGGGAGCTAGCAAGTACAGTGTTAATTTCTGCAACAATTGCTGTGTTTTTCTTTTTGTATTAACTCAGCTAGGATTACACATGCTATACTCCTCCTGTTACCATGCACTAATTTTCTGTTATGCTGGCTTGCAGATCTCTCCCAAACCAATTTCTAGTGAAGCTTAGGAGGCATGTCCTCACTCCTCATTGAATTCCTTTTTCAACAATGAAATACTCTCAGGTCTTAACATGCTCAGGCTGTACCAAGGCCAAGGCAGATAGTAATCAGTTGTCGTGCTTGGAGAACATTTGCTCTAATATGTGTCGGTACATTTCTGTAAGGGAAGAGCCGCCAGGGAGGTGCCCTGGGAGGGCAGAGGCAGGCAGCAATGGGGAGCTGCATCCTGCATGTGTGCCAGCCCCTAGAAAATGAGGGAAGTATGTTCGTACATTTTGACTGTTGGGGTCTGAAATGATGTGTTAAAACCTTCAGTTTTCCCTTTGGGATAACCAAGAGTCTGCATTGCAACAGCATCAGCTGCTGCATAGATTAGACAGCATATGAGAGTGGGATACAGCTGTTACCAGTTAGTGCCTCTGAATGTTCAACAGTTCAACAGAAGGAGCACTTGTACTTCTTGCTTCAGTTTTTAGTTCCCAGTTTGATTTTCTTTCCTGATTTTCTTACCATTTGGATGGAATCTCTAGCATTTAATGGACTTTTAATGGGCATTTCAGTCAAATACGAGCAATCCCTTTATTTGTAAAATGTGCCTAAAAAAAGTCTCTAGTACCTAGTGTGGCTGCAGTCCTCCTTCGTTTAGACACGTGATGAAGTACATTTTAGAATGTCATTCCCATTAAGACAAATCAACTCCTTTAAGACATATGCATTATGAAGTATAAAAAGCTGGGTATCATCTAAGTGGTTCATCTGTCATTTTTCAAAATAAATACAGTAACCATCCATGACCTATGGTTTTTCAGAGGAGAATATATTTGTAAACCTCAACAGAAAGCAGGTTTGGATGCCTCAATTTGCTTAAAAGTCCTGTTCATAATCGCCTATAGAACAAGGATAAAATACAGAGAATTATCAAAGGCAAAGTCTCCTTTCTGCTCATTTAGGATGTTGTTAATTGTTCTAGAGCTCCAAGGCTTGAATACCCTTCCATTAAAATTCTGTCATCCATCCATCTATCTATCTGTCAATGCATGTAACTACTTCACAAAATGGAACTCTGATCTGAAACTTGCCGTGCATATTAACCAATTAGCTACAAATGGCTTCAACTGTCTGCAGTAGCTTTACATGAAACCTGTACACTCATTTTCAACCATCCCTCTTATTAGCTCATTATTGGAAAAAAAATTCCAAACAAACAGAAGAATAAGAGTGTGGTCAAGGACAGAATTATAGATCGTGTGGCAATGAGAAACCTCAAACTCAATTTGGATAGAGAATTTTCAATAAAGAACACAATAAGCAAGTAGTCTGTGTTCATTGAGATAATAACATAGTTACATACAAATCTTGAAGCCTGAAGTTTTAAACCAAAATGTACTTATCTTAAACTTATGAAGCCTTTGTGTTTAACTGCGGAGTAGGAAAAGGTAGCTCTTTGTTTAAATTCTATTTCCATTTAAAAATAAAAAATAATAGAAGAAGAGAATGTCTCTGGGAGAACACATACATGTGTGAATGAATCTACAATTACCTGCAAAAAAGCAAGATGACTACATTAAACCTACCCAGGCAGGCATGGGTCTCAGGCTGAAACGAGGAGCAGGCTGGACTGATCAAATACTTCCAGCTAGTGAGTCAAATTCTTACTCCTCTTAGCATTTGTTCCAGGTCTGAGTTCACTATTACCTCTGGAAATATCTCCTTGCAATATGCAGTTGCTGCTTGGCATATGCAGTGTAAACTACATGGGCAAGTGTAGGGGCCCCATATCCTGCCTTCCCAAGCAGGTCAATGCTGTCAGTGAGGAATGTAGCTCATGGGTTAACCACCCTCTTTACGACTCCTTGTTGAGATGAAAGATCCAAGTTTCTAGGAAGAGGTTAGGAATATTTTTAGATACTGTCTGCACTTTCTTTTGTAAGTACTTGAATGCAGTGCTGGTGAGGAATCTTCCTAGGCAACGTTTTTTCCACCAGAAAATTCCCTTTTGTCAAAATTTGTAATATTTTGTGAAAATGTATCAACTTCAAAGGAATATTTTGTGAAATGACATTCTTGGTCAAAATAGACAGTGATGAATTCTACCTGGTTCCAATATGTAAAGCTGAGTGGGAATAGCAGGATGGGCAAAAAGTTTCTTAGAGCAGAAGATGTCCAAGATTATAATCCAGGTAAGAGAATACTTCATCCATTAAACCATGATTTGCCAGTTAACAAACAACCAAAAAAAAACCTCAGAAAAAAACGAGGTCTTGTTTTTTAGTGAAGGAATACACAAGTGCAAAAGAAGCATCCCTAAACCAAACTAGAGGTGGTTTTTAAAGGACTGCATATGTCAGTTGTTAGAACTGTGAAAACACAGAAGTGGTTGTTTCCTTGTGCAATTCTTACTATTGAGTAAGTGGTTCTCAGCATGGTAAACAGCAAAGGTAAGATGGTGAGATACAGATAGCTTGGAGAAACATGTATTTATTTGTCACTACCATTTCAGAGAGTGCAACTGCAAACAGACTTGGTACTGTATGTGCAGTGTTGGATATCAGGAATATTTATGAGCAAATCCAAGAGTGTGTAGCACCATTAGTCCTTTTATTAAGGACAACCTTCATAACTCTGACTAAATAGTGTCTGTGTATTATCCTCTCCTACGTGAAAGAGCATTGTCCTGTTTCTGGCTGGGATAGAGTTAATTTTCTTCATAGCAATTAGCATGGGACTAAGATTGGATTTGTGCTGGAAACAGTTGTGACAACACAGGGATGTTTCCCTTACTGCTGAGCAGTGCTTACACAGGGCCAGGGATTTTTCTGCTCCTCACCCTCCCCACCCCACAACAAGCGGTCTGGAGGTGCACAAGGAGCTGGGAGAGAATGCAGCCAGGACAGCAGACCCCACCTTTGTCAGGTTCCATATTGTACATCATGCTCACACATAAAAGCACAAAAAGATGAAGGAAGAGGGGGATATGCAGACTTATGGTGTTTTTCTTCCCAAGTAGCTGTTACACAGCCCTGCTTTATTGGGAATGGCCAAGCACCTGCCTGCAGATGGGAAGTGGTGAATGAATTCCTTGTTTTAATTTGCTTGCGTGTGCAGCTTTTACTTCACCTATTAAACTGCGTTTATTGCAGTTGATGAGTTTTCGCATTTTTCCACCAAGGGGGAGCAAGCAAATGGCTGGACAGAGTACAAGACATCTAAATACTGTTAAAATCAAAGTGAGGAAAAGAAACTGAGCCCAATTGAGGAAACAATGTAAGAAACTTGGTACAGCCTGCTTCTAATATAATTTGCAAAGCTGCTGATTCTGAAGTTTCTTTTCAGGTGACCCTTGGATCCTCACTATTGTAGAAACTTTAAATGGTGTTTGCTCAGTACTAAACTCTGAAACTACTGCTAGATATTTTCTCTTTTCCGAATTACAGAATCAGTGGAACTGACCTGACTTCTAACTCATTCCCTTAATTCTAATGAATGTTGCACTTAGTTCTTTGAATTGTATACCAAATAGCTGTTCGATATCCTTTTACTGCTATGTTGAATACTCTTGCAGAAATACTCTGCAATCACTAGACTGAGATCCATTCATTGCAAAACAAGCAGATGAGCTAATTGCTGACATTAGATTTCTTCTCTTTGCACTCTTGTTTGCTAAAAAAAGGTGTCTAAGTTCATGTGCATCTTTTCTGTCTGCCTCCTTGGACCTCTTTTAGCTATTCACCAGTTTTAACTATATTTGACATATGAGCAGGAGTCCCAAGGATGCCACAGGTTCACTGGAAATGGTCAGGTGAGAAAAGAGAAGACTTTTTTAAAAAAAACCACACGTGTCATACCTGGATCTGATTCTGCTTAAGAATTCAGATCAAATTCAGAATTCAGATCAAAACTGTCCTAAAACTTGAAGCTCCCCCAGACTCATGGACTCATTTTTATGTCATGTGGTGAGCTGCACAGATTACACACATTGAGACAGATCTGATTTTCTGTGAAGAGTAAATCAGGGTATCCCAAAGTTGTACAAAGTGGGTTAGAGGCAATAGTAATTCCTTTGTTCTTTGCCAGGTGATGATAAAGAAAAGATCAGGAGAATCATTACTTTTAATTTTTACCTGTTTTCCAGCAGATGGTGCTCCTTCCCTTGTCCTGAGGTTGCTCTTTCTATCTAGTAATATCTACTCATAATAGACCCTTTGCATCTGTCTCTGCCCACCCTGTATACCTGGATGCATTGCTCTGGGTGTCTCCCTCTGGCCAACAAAGCTTTCCCAGCTCTGACCTGCAGCTGTGCTTCACAGGATGTTTGGGGTCTGTTTGGTTCTTCAAAGCCTTCTGCATTATGAAACTGTGATATTGCAGCTGAGACCAACCACATTGCATCAGTACAGCCCAGTGCTTTGTTACCACTATTCACATTCACCTTTGTGGCACTGTCTGAGACAAAAAGACCAAGAAATGGGTGCAATTCCAGCACTAGTATGACTGTTATAGGCCATGGTGTATCAATCAAGTGTGGGATTATGACCCATGATGGAATGCATTAGCTGTTTGGAAATCACGGATTGGTTTCTCCAGACTAGGTCTGTATCAGTGTAAACAAGTGGATGACATTACCAAATTAAAAACAAAGGCTGAGTCAAGCAGGAAACAGAACTGATTCTACAGTGTCTGCATTCTGTGTTTTCCAGCGCACTTGCTGCTCTTACCTTGACACTGCTCCCTGCGGATTATTTGATCTTGCACCAGCCTGCACCAAGGTACTTTGGCTTACCCAGAGCAGATCACCAATGTACTCTTGTTAACCTCCACTTTTATCTAGGACCAGGAAGACAGCCAGAATAGGATGTTGTAAAAGCTTCTTTATCTCTACTAAGAGTATAAAAAGTTTAAACAATGTGGCATTACATTTTCTCTGCCATTTTAGATGCATGGAGTGACACTGCACAGAATAGTAAAGGCACTGACGCAAAAGTAGCACTCCTGGCACCTGACAAGCCTCCAGCCACTGGATGCTTAGTAGACACACTAGAGCCAGCTGCAGCCCTGTCCTTCAGCTGTCAGTATCCTCAACCTGCTCACAGCTCTCCATAGCCCCTCCTTGCCTCTGCTTTTTTCATGGACCTGCTATTACAAAAACTCCTGAAATAACTGAACATATATTTTGCTGTAAGGCTTCCACTTAATTTCTTTCTCCTTCTCAGTATACTTATCCTCCTGTCAGTCCCCACCCTACCTCCCACTCCCCCATGATGGTGCATTATTGGTCTTGTGGAGGAGATGCACTTACCAGATGTGTCAGGAAGGGATGAGTGAGGGTTCCAATATGTGATATAAATAGATGCTGAGCAGAAGGAGTTTGTTTTCTGCAGGGCTTTTGTCCTTTGCTGTTTCTATGTTACTGGGCTAGGAAGGAGGCAGGTAAGAGATAGCAACAGAGCTACTCCTTTTCACAGGAAGTTCTTGAAGTGTTTTATGAGACTGAGAGCTATCACTGCCCCATTCACCTCTTCCTGAACTGAGACAGATACTTGCCGAGGCTGCACAGTGAGTTGCTGTTGAATGGGTTTGCCTTGGCTTTAGCCTGCAATTCCATAATGCATTTTAGGCACTCTGTAAGAACAGATGATTTAAAAGAGAATTAAAATGAGTAAAGAAAACCTCAATGAAACCAGATGACTAAGCATCGTAACTGCTGCATCCTATTCTCCCCTGCTGGATGTTGCTAATTCACCTAAGTCCTTATATCTATAGATAAAGAGCAGCTTAAAAACACATGGGACTTCTGCTAAAAGCTGAATTAAAATTCCATCCTATTTCCTTCTCTTTTTTTTCCTCACTGTTTAATGGGAAAAAAAAAGTTTTCAATGGTGAAAATTTTACTTTTTTTCTTTTTTTTTTTATTTTAGATTACGTGTTTTTTCATTGCCTGTTTGTCTCTTTTATGTGCAATTGTAGATATTTAATTTTAATAGCAAAAAGCATTATACTTTACTCATTGTCAAGAAGCAGAATCCTAGAAACAGCTTCTTCACAGTCTGCCTTTGTGCAGGAATGGTGACTGATTGCACGACCCTTGAGACTCATCCTAAGCCTAATTTTCCTTGATGTCTTGGTGATACATCAGATCATGTCATCTGTTGTGAAGTTTGTATGTCCCACATTTTCAAATGCCTGGATGTTCCAACCTTCATGGTCAGACACACTTTTAAGCTAAAAGGAGCAAATACATACTTTCACAGTTATTATTAGTGATACAGGAATTGCATGTCTTTGTGCCAAATATTTCAAGGATTAATGACAGTAAAAGTTATGGCTCAAGATCAGTATATTAGAATGGACTGGAAAACCTATTTCACTTTGGTTTTTTTCTACTTTGAAGTTTGCTTAATTTCAGAAACAATTCATAGGGATGTTCACTCTCCAGCTGCCTTAATAATATGATGCATTTATAGGAGAAGGAAAATTATTAGAAGAATTTATGTTCTCATCTGATTCATTATCCAAGAGGAAAAAACCCCAAACCCTTTAGAGTATTTGTGGCTAAAGGTTTTCCTTCTTTCCCATTTAGAACAGCTTGATTCACATGTCTCTGGGAATGATTTTTGCCAGAGGACCAAGTGAGGATTGAGTGGTTGGTGTGAAAACTGATTTAGGAAACAGTCACAACACTGATGAGGATGGGACAATAGTACTGCAGGAAATACTTGTTTGTGATGCAAGAATGCAAATTGTGCAGTGTGTGTGCAGAAGAGTTAATCCAACAAAACGGGGTTTTATCTCAAGACAGTTTAATACTGTGTTGCCCTTCCTTGGACATTTTAATTGCAGGTGGAGAGAGATAAGTTAGCACTCAAAGTGACAGCAAGCTAGTACAATGCTTTGTACTGAGAGCAAAGGAATAAATAGCTTTCTCATTACCAATTTCAGGCATGGTCAGGCAGAAGAAAAGGCAATGTTAAGACCCGGAACAGGTCTAGAGATCTGCTTTGTTGCTGCACCAGACATACGGGGACAGTGGAAGCATAACTCCATTGCTGGACTGGAGTGATTTGGACTCTTGATGTTTAGTGAGTATTAATGGCTAAAAGCTACAGAGAGAAACAGTTTTTCATGTTTCATAGAGTCACATAATATAATGAACATAGTCCTGCACTGATAGAGAGTTAAACCTAACATCTTAGTTCTGTCTCAACACTAGTAGCAGGCTACAGAAGCCAATGCTGGAGTGGGGTGAAGCAGGACCCTCTGGGGAAGGAGAGGACTCTGCTCCAGAAGGTTACCAAGGAACAGCTGTGATTCAGAGCTGAAGTGACAAAAGAAGAATGTGCTTTCCAGAAAGCCTCCAGCTATGCCGCTCAGATGGGCATGAAGCCATGGTATTGATTGCTGGTATCCTTGAAGCTGATGGCACACATCTTCTGACTTTGCCCCCTGCATTCGGATTTGGGTGTTAGGAGCCTCTTTTCCTGCTCTTTTTTTTTTTCTTTCTTTAATTTTTTTTTTTTTTCACAGACACTACAGTATAACTTGCGTTTGTTTAGCAAAAGGAGATCAATGTCTAAACCAAGTTCTTATTCAACACTAAAATCCTTATAGAAGACTTCCAAAGGTAGTGTAGAAGGACTGTGCAGCACTAGCAGTGATAGTGCTCCTTGGCACCCACTGGGACATTAAAACTCCTATGACTGAAGCTTCTTTTAGAGGCTGTGAGTATTTCCTCGGGAACTAATCTAGCTGAAGGACTCTCAACCACATCCCTTTTTCTCTCGAGGGTATAAGAAGAGCACACCAGAGCTATACTGTACAGGTCTTGCACATTACTGAAGCAATGATGAGTTTCTTCATGTCTTTCTCAAGGGAACTTTGAAGTCATTCAAAGAGCTTTGGGAATGTATATTTTAATAACAACCCAGGACAATACTTGCTGGGCTTTGCATTTGGCTTTGCCATTTTGTTTACTATAGTGTTTGTGAAATAGGGACAAGCCATAAACATCCACCTAGATGCACTTCTGCAATGACATGCTCTGACATGCACAAGTATTTTCAGTGGAAGTGTTCCTACAGTCTTCTTTGTGGGTTTTCAAGTCATCCAGTTAGGGAGAAAAACAACCATAACATGTTACTGAGGTCACAGATGAATAAGACATTATGAATAGTCATGCTTGAAACAAAAGCTTTGGTGAATACCTGGTGAGAACTGTGGGGGTTGACAAAAGTTTGCAGAGCAATTCAAATTAATGAAGCACATGGAAAAATGTTACCTTGTGGATAATTTCCAGGCTAAAAGAGTTTTTGAATAAACTGTTCAATGTTGGGATTTCACTCGCCATTATTTTCATCTGAGCTGTGAATCATCTGATCGACGGTTTGAAGGTAAATCATTAAGTAAAATAATTTAGGGGGCGGGGGGGAGAGGAGGGGGTGGCAATCAATGTGTCAGGTTTACCCTATGTCCCAGAGCAGTGAATAATTGCTGTTACTGTAGCAACTGATGGCTTAATGCCTAAGCTTAAACTTCTCCCCAGCAGTGTCAGATCTTCTGAGTGGGTCATAAATAAATGGGAATATATATCTATCATTTTTGCATCAGAAACTTTGCCAACAGATAAAATACCTTTCTTTCTTATGCCATTTTAAAAGAGAGCATATACTAACATGCCCACATAATAATAACTTGCCCGTTTGTGACAAAGTTTTTCTCCATATCACATCTTATTGCCAACAGTAACAGTCAACAACTTCCTTCATGAGCTGCTGTGATTTTATCTGGAAGTTTCAATCAAATGCGTGCTTGTAAACTTTTCTCAACTATAGATTGTGAACATTTCTACATTTATTCTCCCAGCAGCTTTGTAAAATTATACAGCGTTTACAGCTCTGGACCTGAAAGATAAATATCACATAATCTGCCTTCAGTGTTGCAGAAAGTCTACAGGAGAAAGAGAAAAACATTCCAGATTTCATAAGGTCAACTCCAGAGCCTTACATACATAATTTTCCAAGCTAAACATCAACTCTGCGGTCATGGGTCCAGACATATCTGTCCCTAATATGTTAAATGTCAGAAACATGCTGGCACAAAAAGATGGGGTGAAGTTGAGTGTTAGAATATTTACTTTTCTCAATCTTATGTAATCTTAGCATGTTAATCTGTTTTTCCTACCTCTGAGGTAGATTTTATAGATTTTTCTCAAGTGATGCAACATACTTCAAGTTCACGTTGGTCATTCAGTCACTTATTTCCCCTTTCTTCAACAAAATAAGAGAAGGTTTGCCATCTGTCAGGAAATTTCCAGTGAAAGGACAAAATCTGTAGCAGCAATCAGCTGAAAGTAAGAATGTACTTATTACATGAAAGTGCATGCTTAGCAATTAAAATTTTCTAAAACAACATTGTAGTTGTTTTTGTGCTTTATATACAGTATTAAAAATAAAACAGTCTACCACATGTAATTTATGAAAGCAGCTAATAATGAGTTCATTATTGCATAGCAAGACAATGTTGCAGTCGTGGTTACCGGCCTAGCCAAAGTCTTTGATCTTCTGGTTCATTAATGTATAAATGAAAAGACCTTAGCTAATTATCTCAGTAACTGGTCTCACTCAGGCCTCAGTCAGTTCTTATTCAAGGGCTTACTCTTTCATTTTCCATCCTCTATGTAGAGAGTGAGTCAACTGAGTCATGATTTATTGTCCTTTCGTATAGGAGATTTGTTATTTTCATACCTATGTCCAAGGGATTCATCTGTCTATAAAATTTGCAGTTGAAACAATTTGAAAAATGCCAGGTGATGTGGCTATTTGCAGTGACACCGCTGAGTATTTGTAAAGAGGAGCTGATTTTAAATAGACAAATGCAGCACCAAGAGCTGAGCCAGCCCCAGGGCTGAACTGAGTATCATCAGAGCATCGCTGCACTCTTTGGGCTCCTTGCTCTGCTCTCAGACAACCAGGTTGTGAAACCCAGCACTGGGAATGAGAGTTCATGTTAATAGGGCATTTAAAAAAATCTAGTGAAGGTGAATTCTTGAATCTGTTAGCCTGGCTGTTAACAGTGTACTCTGTCAGAAGTGAACAGCAAATAATTCTTTCTATCAGCTCTCAGCTTTCCACACAAAAGCATGGTATAATTTAAAGCTTTTATTAAAGCTTTTATTTGCTTTCAAATATTGCAAATGGCCACTTCTGTTCTGATAAATTTCAGTCAAGTTTCTATATATCTATAATATATATATATATTTATAAAATAGAAATTCATTCTAAATTTTAAACTATTGAAATCTGATCTTGATGGTGATTTTAAAATGTGGTCTTCATTTTATACACAGATTGTGGTTTTCAACTTTCATCTCAAAGAACAGTAATAGTTACCAAATGGTGCTTCATAGATCTCTTTCCCCTTCTTCCCAAATCTTTTTCATTATTTTAATAATGACAGTTCAGTGAGAGCAAATAGGAACATTATGTTCCTACCTTAGAAGTTGCATACCAAATTATTTTACGCCAGGATTCTATGACACATTCTGTGTTTCTTATTATTATAAACAAATCACATTCCATGAAGAATGATGCCATTAGAAACTCACACCAAATTCACATGTTACAGTATTTATATGATGAATGTTTGGAATAATAAGATGGCTGATATGCCTTTGAATTCTAGTATAATTTCTTTTTTGTGGTATCTTTCAATGAATCCATGCATGAACATATCATGGCTTACCTGCCTCCACTGGCATTGATTTTCCAGGGATGAGACCTAGTGCTGGGAATGGAATCTGTTTTATGCAACTATGCTATGTGAAGAAAAATGCTGAAGGTAATGTTTAACAATGGTTGGGCTCACATATAATTAACCATTATTTTCAGGGGAATTTGCTTCTGTTATTTTTTGACTGCACACAATTGCACAGGAACAGGTGGCTGCTTTCTTTCAACTTGCATCCTTACGGACAATGGATTTTATCGTGCCTCGGTGCCTCTACCTACAGTATGTGAAAAGAGATATGAGGTACAGCTTAGAAGATGAAGTGACATGGTGAGAAGATTATGACAGTGGATTGCACCTGAAGTATATTTTTCAACATGACTGGGGCAAAACTGAGCCAGATAAACTTCTGGCCAGAATGTGATAAATCTTTGAAGAGTCAGTAAAGGAAGAGGTACGAGAACCACTCTGAGGAACATTTAAAACTAGTCTAGATGATAGACTGGTTACAATGACAGTTGTAACAGCAGTTTTAATTAATGAAATACACTTGATTGACCAAGAAACTGCTTTAAAGGGACAAAACAGCCCTAAAGCCTATAGCAACATAGTTTCATCACTTACCTGGCTTTGGTTTGAACAGGAGGTGAAACTAGACATATTCTGAGGTCTCTGAAAGTCTGAAGTGTGCTATAAAATCACAGAATGGTTAAGGTCAGAAAGGACCACTGCAGGCCATCTATAAATATAAAAAGCAAATAAATACAATCAAATATATGATAGAGGAAAAAATACGGAAAGTGAATGTACCATTTCCTATGAAGCCGAAACTTCTTGGATTTTTCCTCCCTTTTTTCCACCTCTTTCCTTTTCTTCTCCACTCCATTTCTTCTTTTGTAACTGTTGGGCATACTAACATATTTTCCTGTGTTTCCTGTGTTGAGATCCAAAAACATGCTTTTTGTCCTCTTTCTGTCCATATGCAAGAATGCTCAAATCTGCAGATCATGTGTCTGTCTCCCATTTAGATTGGACCATCAAGACCATTAACTAAGTGATGTACTTGGCAGAAAGAACAGAATATCCAATCCATTTTAGTAGCAATGGTGCCATCTCCTAGTACAGAAATTGACTGAAAATCTGTGTCTGTTTTCTCCTCCAGATTTGGTATCCCCAGTAGGTGTTTCCCTCAGGTATGCTCTGAAGAGGCATTTCTGCAACATGTATATGTGTGGGGGGGTGCATGGTAAAGCCACCTGTCTCTTTACTCAGTGGGGGACTGACTCCCACCTGGGAATCCTGGGGTGATTGCAAGAGGCATTGCTGCCTTTAGCATGTCTGCATGTAAGCAGAAGGATCTCCTGCAGGGCATGAGACCAGGGATGGAGTTTCCTAGAGATCACAACTCCAGCTCCAAGGCTTTCACTGTCTTAGGGAGCGGTTCAAGGAGAGACTCACTCCTTTGAAATTCAGGGCTGTTTTGCTGTGGGTCACTGAGCCCAGTTTGCAAGCCACAGAATAAATCCTACTAAAGTCACTACAATTCTTCTCATTCTTTCCTCCCACAGATTCAGAATGCCAGCTGTAAAAGCCATTTCAGAAAGGGCATGGGAGAAACCTGGGAGAAGGCTTTTCTTTCTAAATAAATCAAGTAATTAATTCTGACTAATGCAATGTTGTGTAGTAACCATATACTGGGGTGATGAGGTGCCAGCTTCATGTCAGAGTGCCTCACTGCAGTGCCTGTGATACTGTTCACATGCTCACCTTCCAGATTGAATACTCTGGTTTGTAAGAGGCAGATGAAGCTCTCAGTGCAAACAGCCACAGAACTGAATTACACTGGCCCCCTGTCCTGGAAAAAGTGATGTACATGTGCTTTAATCTGGGAGCAACGTGCCAGATTTAAGGAAAAGAAACATGAAATCTTTGCCGAGTAAAAGGCATCTGGAAAATATCAGGAGTATCAGACATGAACAGCCCACCTCAAATACTAATGCAGCACAACTCCAAGGATAAAAGCTGAACTTCTGTGCCTCTCAAGTTTAATTAGCATGATAAGTGCTAGCACAATAATCTGGTACATAGCCTGGTATATCCAAGATCTCCCTTTATGGCACCGCTAATAAACTGCAGAGTCTTCATCTCTAGACATAACCACTGAAACTTGGAATGCCTCATGAGCAGGAAGGTATTCATCTTTATAGTGTTACACTGTTTCAAGAAGGGCAGCCACCTTAGCATCATGGCTGAGACCTGGAAAGGCAAATTGCTGAAAGGCTTTGACAGAACCCAGAGGAATAACCCAGCCCTCTGACCTCCTCTCTCTTTCCTGCTTAGAAAAAGTGCCTATCCACAGTGCAAGTTTTGTAGTAGGAACCAGCTGACTTCCAGTGAGGTCAGTGTTAAATATTTGCTTATTCTATCCCTCATCTCCCTCAGAACGATATTTCCCCTGGTCACGCATGCATCAGACATGCAGATAGGGTGCTAACTAACTCCCCTTCCAATTAAAGGATGTGAAGAAAGCTTTTTGGACATATTAGGATATAGCACATGCATCCAGTAAAAGATTTTCTTTTGAATGTTATTAAAGTGAAAGCATAGTAAGGAAAGGGTGCATTGTCTCAATTTCATTATACAAACAAATAAAAGTACTTGCAGTTCCATGGAATTTTAACACAGTTAATCATAAACTTGATATTTGCATCTCACATTGTGTAGTTACTGGAACTGGGATAAACTGGTTTTGAAAGATTTGCCTGCTATAGCTATGTTCAAGGGTTAACCCTCACTCCCCTGCTCAGATGTTGGCAGAGGAAATCCTCTCATAATCACAAAGATTGGAAGTTCGCCGATGAATTGTTCACATCTCTATCTTGCAGGTAGCGGCTTGCTGTGAGATGCCCTCAAAAGATGTGTTCTGGTATGACTCCTAAGGCTAACTCGAACCATGAAGGGTTGGGTTTTTATTGTCCTTTGTACCTGTATAATTCTTAGACCCCCCCTTCATTCATTTCTGTGAAGCTACTCCAACTTCACCTAATGGCAGATATATCCATTGCCTGAGTAAATGCTGAAATCTTGGAATCTGCTTTAATATCCTTTTCCAAATGCATGAATGTTCTCTTTCAAATTCACTCAGCTGACATTTATACACCAAGACAGAAATGTGCATAAGAAGTTTTCAGTTTATCCCCTCTGCAGTCATTCAGTCATGCAATGCTCACTCACATGCACGCAAACATGCAAGATAATGCACTCATCCAGAACCCTGCTCTTCACTGCCATGAAGAGTGAGAAGCTCACACTGAAGATCTTGGGCACTTACATACTCATGTTGTCATGTGTCTTTGCTGGGCATGCTGCTATTTGAGCAATCCAGGGGAGTAGCAGCGCTACCATAGATCCCTCATAACTAATCAAATCTGTAATCTCTCAGTCAGTTGCTCTGCACCTCAATTTGTCTGTCTCTGGATTTTCAGTTAGGCCATGTGTTGTGCCATCCTGACCTTAAACTGCTTTTGATCTAAATCTGGACATGGGTAATTGTGTCCAGGGTTGTCCTTGACTCCTCATCTCTGTTTCATTTTCCCATGCTGTATGGATTACAAGGGTGACTGCCTTGCAGGTAACTGATTACAGTGGGAACAATTCCCACTTTTTCATGTAACTGGCCCTGCCATTCCTTTTCAATCTGATTTTATTGACTCCTAATGTGTTCTCATAGCATCTTGTTGTCCTTATTTTTTAAATTTTCTGCTTTCCCTGCACATAACAGAAATTATGCACACTCCTTGTAGGTCTCTTCTAGAGATTAGAGACCTACAACCCAATTAGCTAATCTAGAAATTAGTTCAACCCAAATTCTCTTCTTTGAACAGTTTTTAAGTTTGGGAATGTTCAAAACATTAAGATTTTAAATGACTCCATAGGGCTCTTAGGCAGTCCAACTCTCCTAAACCAGGGAAAGTTTAATTCGGTAAGACACACTGCATCGTAAGAATCAGCACTCTCTGTCTGTGTGCCATGTACTCACTTGCAAGTTTCCTAAAATGTTTGATATATTCTGAATATAATGAAATACAGTCACTACTTACAATGCTTACTCCTACTTTCCTTACAATTGTACTGCAATGCCAACCACATGACACAAGATCTCTTCTAAGTTCTATAGCTGTGCTCCAGCTCGTATCTCTATGATCCTGTCACAAACCTGTAATTTCTATATTCATCAAATTTTGGGAGTGAGAAGTGCAATACCCAGGAATGGTTATGTATCTCCTGATTCTTTGTGGTTTGATCATGTCCTGGTTTATTAAAGTAACAGCAGAAGTATTTGAGGCCTACTAAAAGTTTATCTCATGATATCTGTGCTCCTTTATTTTTTAATCTTTGTGCATTACTTTGTGTTTGCCTTCTTTATGTTCTCATAATTTTGCTTTGGTTCTGGCAGCTTCAAAGTGTTTGCTCAGAAATTCAAACCACAACAGGTAGAAGAGACCCATTAGGTCATACTGCCCTGCTTGTTGTTTAACACCCTCTATTGCATAGTTATGAAGTTTTCCACTGAGACATCATTGCACAGTCAGTATTGCCTCATAATAAAATTAAATAGTTTGGAGTCTTGAAAAGGCAGTATACACAACTGTATAAAAATACTATCAGATATATATCGTCAAAATCTCACAGAAATACAGAGGGCTGTGTCAACTCATATAGGCAAAAGATAGTTTTATAAATAGATTCTTACCAACTCATTGTGTTGTCTCCTTACAAATTATAAACATTCTCCCTTCAGACCAGAAGCAAAACATAACTGATGCGGCCCTGCATTTAATGGCCTCCTCATTGTTACATATCCTTTTATTTGTCACAGACATTATTTATTAATATTAATCCTTGTCTCCTGTTTCTTATACCAGTTTATTCCCAATGGTTAGTGCAACAATGGTGCATTGAGTTGGTTTGACCTGCACACTGAGGAGATTGAAACAAATAAATAACTAATTATAAGCCTATATTATCTCTAGGATTTGCATTTCTTTCTTTCAGTATTTGTATAAGCAATTTGTGTTTGCCTTGACAGATCATTCTGGCCATTTATTACCCTTATCTTTTCCATGGAAAACTTAATATGTTATTTATACTGTTTTTTTCGTTCTTCCCTATCCACATCCCATTTCTCAGTTCAGATGTCTATTTTTTTTCTTATGAATCTCTCTCTCTCAGAGCATGGACAGTTTTGCAGTGTTCCTTGCAAAAGTTTCTTAAGTAACTTTTTTTTTTGCAAGTCCTTCAATTAATGGATGCAAACTTGATTTTGCCTCTTCTGTATCTTTACTGGCATGATGAGAAACACCACTGTGAACCACTGAACCACTGAAAAAACATAAATTGAACTCTTGATCTGAGATGTGTGGCAAAGAGACCAAAGAGTCAAGGTGGTGGGGGTCCTCTCCAGTAATAGGAGAAGTGGTGCTTAAATGATATTTTCTGGCTGGCAGAAGGATTTCTGGAAAAGGAATTTGAGGATGTTTGCTTTTATCCATGTGTTTATCAGGTTATCCAGTAGCCTTTTTGAAGCATACATGGATTTTCAGGATACATTCTTCTCCTGTGAGAACATACAGAAGCAAGGAACTTTGTTACTCAATTATTTCAGTTTATCAGATCAACTAACAGAAAGTTGGGGTTTATTTGATGACTATAACGTGTGTGAAGAAGCTGTAGAAATACTAAAATATGTAGCTGTATTGGTTTAAAATTTGAATTTTCACAGAATTGTCTGCAAAGCTCATATTCTGCTGTGACCTTTGCCAACGTCCTTATTATTACTTTCTTTACTTATAATTTAGCTAGACAATGATTGGCAGAACTGTAATGGATTTTTCTTGAAATTGATTACATCTGGAAAAATGCAGACAAAATGTTTTCTAGACTCAGGCCAATATTTGGCAATATTTAAAAAAAAAGCCATTTTTCCTTCTGGGTGAAAAGGAGTTTGATTTACAGAACTGCTAAGTACTAAGATCGGAAATGAGAATGAAGGCAGCTGTGCTTTCAGTATTTTACATAACTATAGAATGCTAAGTGTTTTAAATACATGGTGCTCAGGCAGCTCAACATGGATACTTGAATTAATAAACACTTTTGTCTTGATTTTTCGGTATTCTTCATTAAAATAGGGACAATAAATTGTTACTTTCTTACCCCACTAGGGATTCATAAAGATCAGTAAATATTTTAGTGCTAATACTGTAATGTTAATGCTAATGTATTAGTACAATGTAATACACTAATCTACATATATTAAATGTTTATTTACATTATAAGTACATGTTTAACTATAATACCTAAAATACCATGAGTATGAACGGCATAAGAAAACTCATGAGGAAATGAACAGAAGTTTTCAGCACAAGTTTGATTCATATGCAGCAAATACAGCTCAGGGCCACTCCCTGTATGCATAGTATTGGGTAGCTTCCCTTTGAATGAATACCCCCCTAGTCTGTGCCTCCCGACCTGTCACAATGTTAATAATGTTCTCTTAGTTCTGCTCCTGTGTACAGTTTCTGGGTTTTGAATAAGTGGTGTATAGAAATGGCTGTTTCAGCATTGAGTAGCCTGTGGGTTAATCCCATGAACAAAGCCTTAGCTTCCCACTACAGACCTCTGCCAGTTGTGCTGAGAGTAGCTGCTGGACCAAATGGAGGACTCATTGGAAAATCTGCTTTTTCAACTTGGTGGATGTACAGGATTAGCCTTTTTTATCTGCCAGGAAAACCTTGTGAAGCCGAGAAGTGGAGAACACTCGCTGCAAAAGAAAGATGAGGGACAGAGGCTCTGCCTCATGAATCCATCATGTGGACTACGGTTTCAGGGGAAACCAGTGGATGTTGTCTCCCTAGACTTCAGCAAGGCTTTCAACACTGTCCTTCACAACATCCTTGAAGGCAGAATCAGGAAGTG
>VRYO01001269.1:29175770-29284805 GCA_009812075.1 Sialia sialis | reverse complement strand
TTGCCCAGAGAGGGTGTGTGGGGTCTCTCTCAATGGAGATGTTCAGGATCTATCTGAACACAATCCTGTGCCACGTGTTCCAGGATGGCCCTCAAGGTTGAATCAGAAGACCCACTGTGAACCTTTCCAAGCTTTCCCTTTTTGTGATCCTGTGATTTATCCATAAGCTTTAAATTGGCTAACTTCAGTTGGATTTTATTTGGACTGGTAAATAGTACACTCTTAATTTTACAGCTTGTTGCAATCATCTGTGCTTCAAACATAAATGTTCCTGAGCTTTCCAAAGAAAAGGCAATGATATTTCTCACTATAAATACAAAGTACAGCACTTTCCTTTTTGAATTTGTCACAAAAACATATATACTAGTATGAATGAAAATTACTCAAAATTTTGTGGCATAGCAAATGTCCATGATGGAGAATTTCAATTTAGCCAAAGAGATAAAGGCTAAAATTTAGCAAACTGTGAAGAAAAAATTACAAGGTCTTGCAAGCCTAAGTAATGGCCAACCTTAGTAATAGGTGGCACTTGCCTGTAACATATAACACAGCTTGGAAATTGTATCTGTCCTATTTCTTCTGGCTTCTCTAGTGATGGTTTTACAGAAAGTGTATTATTTTCCATGAAAATATATGAATCACTTCTCATTTTTTTGCAGCTGAATGAAGGCAGGAATCTCATACTCTGTATTCTCAAATTGCTTGGCATGTCTAACCTACATATCAGCTTTATACCCACCTTTTGATATTCCACTGGAATTTAACAAATGAAGCAGAGATTAATATTAATGAAAAAACAGAAATTACCATACATTTGTTCTCTGCTTCCATCAGATGTCAGACATTACAGAAAGAGACGCCAATTTAAGAATCTAGACAGATTTAGGTAATTTCCTTGATGCTTGATGGCTATAATTAAATTAATTCTGGGAATCTGCACTGGCACTTCTGCCATACTCTGATTGTGGCCTCCAAGTTCCTAGTTATGAAGTTTTTAATGTTTTCTCTGCCACCTAGAACAGTGTGGGGACCAAATTCATGTTAATTTTGTGGCTGCAGCGCTAAAGAAGGATAAGCAGAGGGAAAGGCCGGACTGTCTCCGAAAGCCACCCGTAATCCGCTCTGTGCTGAACCACATGTAAGTGTCATTAAGCATACTTGGGAGCATGGGGACAGCAAAGTTGGCCAGGTAGGACAGCAAATTTAGGGAGCCACCACCCTGTGTGGCACCCTGCCTTTGAAAATAACACAGTAATAAATAATGCATGCTGGTGTGCCGACCAAGCTAGCTTTACCCTGTCCAGACCTGTTGGTACAATGTGCTTTTTTGTCTGTCTGGAAGTATTCTATGTCTTAGCAACCAAAGCTGTCTCTGCCCTTAGGAGCTGAAACAGAAGAGGCCAACAGTCACACAAACAGAAAGTGACATTCCAGTCTCAGTACCACACTGGAACCATTTTTCTTCTGCTTTTCCTTATGGCCTTTCTAGTAATAGGAAAATTCTGCCTTCTCTGTCTATATTGAAATCCAGTGGTCACATCCTCCTGTGGTACTTCTGCAGCATATAGATGAGATGTATTTCAATGTGATTCTTTAATCTCTCATGTTTTGCTCAGTGGCAACATGTAAGACTTGGGTTTCTTGCTAAAGGCATCCTTCCTGGGAAGGAAAGTGCTCTTTACCGCTTGCTAGTTCTTTGTTTCTTAGCTTTTCCTGCTCTGGACTGATCATTCATGCTGATATTATGCTAAGGCATTATTTTGATGATGAAAGCTGTAAATACTCAGCAAGACATGACCTGGTATGCAGATGCTTGGACTCAGTGACACGAATGCTTAGAGAAATCTTGCAAGTGCTAGGCCTATGAAACCAGTTGCCTAGCTGTCTGCAGGGACAACCTCAACCCTTGGTGTCATAACTGCAAGACAATGGAGCTACCCAAGATGGATATTTACCATCTTTCTTCTTCCTCAAGGACAACTTTCTTTGATAGGTGACAATCAATGGAAGCCATGGAACTTCACCTAACCTGGGTGAGAAAAAATTGAATCTTCTCAAGCAACACTTGTACACAGGTGCACCTTACCTTCGCAAACAGAAGGAACTTAGTTTTTAATTGATGTTAGTGTGGATGATAGGAACAAAGGTGACATTCCTTGAGTCTGAGATCCATTATTTATCTTGAAATCAGGTTCAGCATAAATAAGATTCGTGAAATATTTCCCCTACATTGACAATGAGCCTTGATTAATAATTAATAGTATCTCTGGATGTTGAAGGACAATTCAATCCCTGTGCTTGGTAAATCTAGCACTGAGAACTCTTGTCAGCATCTGTCAGGGGAAGATTTATGATGAGACTGGGGACCAAAAATGAGCAAAGACTAGAAAATTCACTTCACACAGACCAGTGAACAGTCACTGAATAATAATATTTAGCATTTCTTCTTTTATGCATACAAATTAATGAAACCTCAGAACCTTCCCACATTTTAGTGCACTTTTAACTGTTTCCATGTTGGTGCCTTTTTTGACTAGTGAAGTCATGAGAAACAAAGGCTTCCTATTTTCATTTGGGCACCTGGTTTCCTGCTCAGGTTCATGGCTGCAAGCAGGAGAAGTAACTCACATATGGTAGAGGAAAACTTTGGACTGAGCACGTCTACTGATTTTTCTGCCCTGCTAACCTGCATATAGCTGAACTTTCATACTCAAACCCATATACCCACACACTGATGATTTTTTTCCTCACTTTTTTCTTACCTACTCTCAAATACCCAGAGAAGCCGAAAGACCAATAAATCCCCCTTTCATTGATTTTTCAGGATTCTCAATGTATAAAAGAAAGGACTGAATCTATGACATTGGCTCACGCAGTTCACCTCCCTACTAGCACAGGGTTATTCCATACCATGCATCTCCTAATGTTATTTCCAGACTAATTTTAATTTAGGACATTCCTGCTTTTCACTTATCCCCATTCTAATTACGATCTCCCTATCTACCTGAAATAACCTCAATTTAAAAAATAAAATAAAAATGAAGGGATGGTCTTAAAAAAACAACTACAAAGAAATCAATCCCTCATCCATTCCCAGGTTTTTCTTTTGTTCTGGAGCCACGCGTGTAACCCGGTTAGACCTGTTCTCTTTGAATGCCGAGGACTGAGCTGGCCTTATGCAAACGCTCTCAACCTCATCTTGGTTGTTGTCGTTGCAGATCCAATCAAATGAACAGGAAGTGACCTAAGGAATTCCCCTATTGGCTGCTTGACTGTTCAGCAAAATGTTTTAAAATTAGTATCACATCCATTTATCTTCACTCCTGGGAGTCTTTAGTTGACATAACCTAGTACCTGTGCTTACCCAACCTACTGTTCTGTAGACAGTTTCCCATTGCCTCAGTTCAGGATTTCCACTCCAGAATCTGCAGCTAAATGAGGTAAGGTGTTTGGGGTATTCATTTTTTTTCTTAAATTCGCTTCCTTTAAAATAACACCAGTGAAAATAATTTTTAAAAAAGAAAAATATTGTCTGCTGGACTCCTGGCCACCATACTAAGCCTCTCCCTTCCCACTTTGGAAGAGCATCTAAGCCCATTTCAAAAGGCTTTTTAATGTTGCAATAAAGAATTCTGCTTTCCTGCTTTGAACTTGTATCTTCTATTTAAGTACTTTTGTTGTTTGTGTTTGAGTGGGGCCAGATCCTGAGAATCTTTTCTATCTTGATGTATCTAATAATATTCCGCGTCCTAAATCTGCTACTTTTGTCAACAGAGTTGTCACCTGTTCAGTAAGACAAGGGGTGAAAAAGTGGACTTGCTCAATGCTATTGAGAGTGCTTGTGTCACAGAACTGGGATACATTCCACAATGACCGTGCTTTGGTTCAATTTAGTGATGAGGATGTCGATGGACATGGTGTTTATAACAAAAAACCCTAAAGTACATTTATAATTTGGCTTGGTTTCAGTCCCAAGGCAATTCCTTGGCAGTTGAGTGGTGAAGGAGGTTCTGCTGATCTTAGTTCTGTCTAAGCAAAAACACTGCACAGAACCCAGCTCAGGCACTGGGTAGGTAAATATAGTGTGAGGCCTGCAGTGTCTTTACTTGTTTAATTTGTTTCTGTTCCAAAGGTAATTTTATTTTAATAGAACCAGAACTGGCCCCTAAAGGTATAGACACAGCTGTTTAAGTAGTTGTAGAAGAGGATGTAAAGTAAAGGTTGCTCCAAATCTGTGTTGATTTTGTAAAATATGTGTAATGGACTTGGTGACAAATGTTTGCATTTCACTCTGTGAGACATTTTAGGCACATACTTATGTGTATATTGTTATAGAGTTATTCAATTATATCAGTAATGTGCTTTTTGATTACTTCATCTAAAGGTGCATGTTGTGTTTGCTTCTCAAGTAATCCAAGTATCCTTTCTTTCCTATATTTGCCATTTTAGAACCAAATAATTAGAATTAAACTAGCTCATAATGACAGAAATATACCTTGAGGTAAAAGTTTCATTTAGTCATTTTATTTATACTTGTCTCACTTGATGCTGTGTTAAACAGATCTAACATGCACCAATATTTTCTGGAATTTGTGAAAAGTTCAGTGAAATTGAAAGTTTTGCTGTAATAGGAAATTTGCAGGGTGTAGTTTAAGCCAGTTTTCTGATCTATTTCACACTGTAGAAAATATTAGAGGCGGAAAATATAGCAGCTTTACATTTAATGCAAAGGTAGAAAGTAAAGCAAATGGCTGCAATTAAAACTAGAAAAACAACAGGATTAGGGTGTTTCACTTACAAATATCACAATGACAGTTTAATTCCTGTCCTGTACAATTTTCAAAATCAAGTGACTGTTGCAATGACAACATAAGACTTGTCAGAATTTTCAGAGATAATTACATGACTTCAAGTAGAGCTTATCTTTTAGAAAACTTCCAATCTTGAAAAAAAGTCTAGAAGTCTAGTGATGGGAAATTCCCCAGAATGTTTTTAAGTGCCCTGGCTCTTAAATACCATTCTTCTAAAAATATTTTATCTCATTTTCAGTCTGACATGTCTTGCTTTAACATTCAGCTGCCTGATTTTGTTGTCTTTTGGTGGTCATTGAGAAGTTCCCTTGGGCAGGAAATTTCTGTTCCATGTGTAGTTAGCTGGGGACAAGTCCTTTCTTAGCCTCATCTCTGATAATTGTGGTAGTCTGAGCTCCAAAGCTTGTTCCTTTTCATGGAGAAACTCACAGTACAGTGAAGGATCTCAACCTGTTTCACTGTAAGCTTTTCCATCCTTTAATCATTTCAATGCTCTCCTCTAATTTTTCAACATTAGCTGTGAAATTTGGATGTCAGGATGGATCAGAGTCTGTACAGAGCCAAACAGAGATATTATGAGTCAATATACTGGGAATTCCAGTTCAGGGGTTAATGAAGTGTGCCTGAGGCTTTCTTAGAGCCGCCATCCTCCAGACACCCTTCTCCCCCTTGAGCACTGGTCCTGTATGCAGAGACGAGGTTATCATTAGTAGAGTCAGTGTTACCTTGCATTTAGCATTTCTATTTTTTCTACTGCAAGTGTCACCTGTAAAACCTATAACAATGGTAAAAGCACATATTTTCCCCTAGTCCTGGTAATAAAGGCTCTCATATCAGATCAGAATATCTCTTTGCTAGCCCCAGCACAAGTTAGGTCGCACTTCACAGCAGCTTATAGAGTGATGACCCTATATTTACCCCAGTCATGGTGAGATCAGGTAGTAGAATGTGGTCTGTTTAACATGGGATATTATTACCCTCTTGTCACCTGAGACAATATGCTGTGGTATTGCCATAATTTCTTTTTACTTTAGATATTCTCAGGGTGTTGTGGGTTTTCAGCAGTGGTGGAAACACGACAGTTGGACAAGTGAAAAATTAAATCATTTGGCTCCCTCTCAACTTCCTTAACTTGTTCTCATTCCCAGTGAATTTTCTTGTTCACATCTGTACTTGTTCTGTCTGGGAAGTGCAAGGTACCAAACTACAGTGGAGAGAGATCAAACTAAAAAAAAAATTCATCCAGAAATACAGATGGAGAGAGATTAGAGAGGAAAAAGAAGGATTTCTGTAGGTGCGTCTGTGTTTGGACAGAAGTGACATGTTAGTCTGTTGCGTGTCCCGCAGCAATTTGCACCAAACTCCCATGTGAGGATGGAATTCTACACCTGCTGAAGAAGTGTGTATTTATGTACAATTCTCACAGAAAAGGATTAATGATTTTATTGACTCAGCAAACTCAGAGAACTGCCCACGAGCCATGACACCTTTCCAGAATCAGCGCTTAGCTTTCCTTCCTTGTTCACCCCTTCCATGCTTTTTTATAAAGACGTTTAATTTAGTGACGAGACCAAACCAGGAAAACTTCTCACTAACTGTAACGTAGCCTAGATCTGTTCTGTGGAGTCTACAGTCACATGCTTTCTATTGCTGTTAACTTGTTCAGATTCAATCCTCACAAAATGGTCTGACCTCTTTCTGCAATGCTATGAATACCATCTCTGTGAACCGGGGCAATGACCTACTGTACGGAGAGACAGGTTGGAAAGTTGGTGCTCCAGGACAGACCTGTCTGGCTTAAAAATTCGTCAGTGTGCTCAGATCAAGATACAGATAGAGATGAATGACCCCTTCTTAATCTGAGGGCAATATGCCCACCCTTTGTGGGATTTTTTGTGGTCCTTTCTCATCAGCCTTCCTACAGTTGTAAAGAAGGTATTCTTGCTGAGGTATAGGCATTCCTGCAACAAGCAGCACATAAAAAGAAAACGGCCACAAACTTAGTTGTCATTTGTCATTACTAATGACACACAATATTAGGATGTGGTAGAACGAAATGTAAAGGCTTTACTGTCCACAAGGAAATGAACAGAAACCCTATTTTTGTAGCTAGCATAGTTTGTGGTGTTTAATGAAGTAAAGTGTCCCATCTCACAGCTTCACTGCTGCTTAATTTCAGCCATAAGCTCATGGAATTTTCTTCCTAATAATAAGCGCCTTGTGAGCACTGGTAAAGTTCAACACCATCTTCAGCAAAGTGCTCTGGCTTCAGCCGCTCAGCCAGTGTCCAAGGGCACTTCAAGATCTCTAACCACAAATGGCTGCACCTGTCCCTAACTGTCTCTGTCTCAGCACACTCTGCAGCTTACATGTGTAATGGTCTCTGATGATCCCAGGAAGTATTTCAGTAAGTTTTCAAGAAGAGGGTACATTGTAGACTTAGTAACAGTGAAATTCATGAGTAACACTGCTGATCCAAAGGCTCAGCAAAGAAGGATTTGTTCTCACAGCTGTTATACAAAAAAAGTAAGGATTAATTTGGTTTTTGAGGAAGTCATCAGGAGTCTTAGTATGAGAGCACCTTTGAGCTCTACTGGGGTTGGAGTTTGTACCAAATCCCTTGCTGAATGCCTAGAATACTTGGGACATTTGTTGGTCATTGGTCTACAGACAGGTGAGAATGAGTAAACATGGAGTCATGTAGCCAGTGGAGCAATCGACTGGCATTTGGCATTTTGCATGTTTCCTTCTGAGGAAGAGCCCTCAAAGGCTGCCTTTCCAAAAGCTGACATTGCACATGGTTATCATTACCTATTCCTCTGCTGATCTTGTGAAATGTGCTTCACAGGAAAGAGTATGAGAACTAGTAGACAGAACAGCCAACTGGGGCTGGGTAATCACTGGTTATAGACTGATGAGATGCGGTAATAAAAGAGAATAGCTTTGCGGTGGTGGAAAGAAAGTAATTTTACCTAAAGGAGCCACAAAAATGTGGAATAAAAGTTTCTGCCTGTTATGGAGGAAGGATACAGAAATAAACATCTGAGATATTTTCTCAACTTACAATAAGATGTAGCCAGAATAGTCTCCTGAGCCCCTATAAGGGAGCTGTAAGTCTATAAGGTTTAAGCAACTATGTGTAAAAATATATTCTATTGCCTAAAGTTGTCGTGCCATCACAAGAAGAATTGGTTTTGTTTTTTAAAACTGTTCCAGGTTTTCTTTCATTTAGCACTGAGAAGTTAAGTAATTTATGTCATTAAAGAACCCTTGTAAAACTGGCCAAGATCCTATGGTCAGGAATTAGACTAAGTCCATGATATAGTGATTACCCCCAAACTTTCTTAATGATTTTTACTGCAACATGTAATTATTATTACACAATAGTTTAAAAGCTTGCATCTTGATGATGCACTTTTAAAGTATGCTTGGCTAAGCAATTGTCTCATAGATTGGAGGGGCTTTATCAGGGAGTCAAATTCTGACACACTCAAGGGTGCTGTTCTCATCTCTTTTGCAGTGAGATCTAACATAGTACTCACATAAAAGACTCTTAATATTCCCAGGCACCTGCCTCGACAGAGGAAGATGAAAAAGTTTTAGAAGACTGAATTAATAGGTGATTAGATGAGTAAGATATCCTTACAGATTTATCAAAATTAGAATGTACAAAATAAAACAGATACAGTTTTTTTCTACATTTAGTGACTTACAGATACCCTTACCCTCTCTAAGACTTTTAATGATGGAGCTGTAATACTTTGTAACAACAAGTAGAAACTTACTTTCCTTCTTTAAAATCTTAAATGATTAAATATTTTTTGGATGGGAACCAATCCCATAAATTTCTTTGCCCGTTGATGATTCCAACAGTCATAACAAACACCTTGCTCTAAGTTCATGGAATTATAGATTCATTTAGGCTGGAAAAGATCTCTAAGATCATTGAGTTCAACCTTTAACTCAGTACTGCTGAGTTTACCACTAAACCAAGTCCCTAAGTAACATATCTACATGTATTTTAAATTTCTCCAGGTGTCGAGACCCTGCCACTTCCCTGGGCAGCCTGTTCCAATACTTGCTAATCTTTCTGGTGAAGAAATGTTTCCTAATATTCAATTAAAATTCCCCTGATGTGGCTGGAGACCACGTTCTCTCATGCTGGCACTTGTCACCTGAGAAAAGAGACTGACACCCAGACTCCTTTTGGGTAGTTGTGGACAGGAATAAAGTCTCCTCTGAGCCTTATTTTCTCCAGGGTAAAACACCCCAATTCCCTCAGATCCGCCTCATAAGATTTGCAAATCCCTTATCTCCTTCACAGGCTTTTTTCCCATAACTTTTAAAAGAGGAATTCAAATGTTTTTTTCCCAATTTCAACCAATTCTGTTTTCTAATCTGCATAGCTCCTTGATTTAATCCTTTAAAATGCACAGTTATTGGCATGTCAGTTGTGTCAGTAGGTGTGAGTGACTGTGTGTGGCAGTGAGTGAGGGACTGTTCCTGACGGGAGTCCTAGACAGGATTACTATCCATTTCCATGGCTGTGGGTTTTGCCCTGTGCTGCAGTACGTTTTTTTTTGCACGAACAAGTGCATGGTCTCTGTGCTGATGTGCCCAGGGCTGCCCTTCCCCAAACTGTGGACTATAAGCAGCAGATCAAAGCATCAGCCTTCCTTATGCTATGACACATCTTCAATGTTTAAAAATCTAATGAAGATTTAATCATTAAAGATAAAAAGAAAAGAAGAAAAAACTCCCCAGTAGCTGCAAATAGCTGTTATAAGGATCTGTGATCATACTCCTTTCTCAGAACATCGTTAAAATAGGTGTAATTCCATAGCAAAAGAATCTGCTTTTGAGGAATACTGTTGTTTGAAATACTCTGGAGATCTTTTCATTAATTTTGTTGGGGAAATCTCTTCCAGTTACATTGATGACTTAGATACATAGCAGTACAGGGGAGCAAAAACAACTGGAGGAAGCACAGATCTTTTCCAATTTCTGACTCCTCCTTCCCAGAGACCTGCTACATTCTCCGCAGTTGCTGTAAGATCCAACATTCTTGTGATGGATACTTGAAGATGATATTTTACTCTGTTTTACTGATTACAGGATTATGATGTATTGAAGAAAAATTACTTTTCCTGGTCAGTCAGTCTGACTAATTAAAAGGCAAAGAATTAAAGAGAAGGGGGAAAAAAGGAAAGAAAAATTTATAAAATAAAAGAAATAAGCAGGAAGATGAAGAATAAAGGTGTTCAGTGAAAAAGAATGAATTGGATCACAAGCTTCACATCCTAGTTTGGTTTTGAGGCTGCCTGCATTTCGGGATTAGCGTGGTTGGGCTCTGTAGAGGGTTCCCTGATCACCATATGCACAACAGCCACATTAGGCAAGTTTATTGCTCCCAGCACAGCTGCTCTGGGGTGATTTTACTGCCTGTGTACCTCAGTTTTATGCTTCACATTTCTGTCTTTCACAAACAATTCCACATAACAGAGTTGCACATTTGATCCTTGAACAATTGAATATATGTTTTTACATGTCAGTTGATTCCCTATTGCCGGGGAACTTCCTTTTAGAAATTCCTTTCTTTCATTGTCATTAAAAGAGAAAATAAAAAGCAAAACACCAAAACCCAGCCAACAAAAAAAAATCCTAAGCCACACAAGCAAACAAAACCCAACCAACCAACCAACCAACTAAAAACCCCAAACAAACATACAAACAAACAAAAAGGAAGGAAAACCCCCCATAGAAATGGCCACAGTTCCACAGAACAGAAATTCTGAATTTCAGTCAGCTCTGCTTAGGAATTTCTAGCTCATTTTCAGGGTCATACATAGGTCATGGGCAGCTTTTTTGATTTCATTCTTCAAGTGTAGGTTTAATTGTTTGGCTAACTTATCATTCGGATCTCTACTAGTCACATAATAGCCGTGATGCATAGAAGAATCTTATTTTCAGTCTGAACAGGTCTCTTTTTTTTTTTTTCCTTGAGAATTCTTTCTCTTGTTTAATACCTTCTCTCTGCCCTCAAAAAAACCACATTGAACCAAACTCATCTGCATGTTGAAAGATTTCCCATAGACGTGATGCAATGGATAGCAATGGAGCTTGAGCTGGAAGATACGAGCTATACTGACTTCTCCATTGACTATGTTATGTGACTTAAGCGAATGATTAAAGCTCAGTGTCCCAGTTTTCCTATTTGTAATGTGGATGCAATACTGGTGTCTTCCTTCATTTCTAAATTTTGTACTATTTACTGCCTTTGCTGTGTGTGCGGACTCTTCCTTCTCTGCTCTGTGGTTGTCAGTGTTTCAGTTCTTCCATCACCATAGATGCTATTAGAGTGGATGAGCCCTGCAGGCTTAATTTTCAGAAGAACTTAAGTGTAGCTCAGTTCCCAGCTGAGCACCTACTTCTCATGGACTCAATGTTATTTTTTTTCCCTGTGAAATAGTAAATTAAGATATGGAGTGTGTGTGGGTTCATATGGGAAAGCAAACCCTCCCAGTCTTTCAGGTTTTCTTTATCTCCCAAGAAGTTCCTTTACTGTTTACACTTAATTTGCTGCTTTTTCCTGTAATTTTTGAACGACCATGTCTTAGCTGCTTTTTCTTTGTGTATTTTGCATTTTCTTCTGACTTTGGTCTTAGAACAGAGTGTTGTTTTGACTGGTTCCAGTGATAGCAAAGAATAGTATTGAGCTCTTTTCTGACGCCAGGTTATTCTGTAGCAAAGGACTATTTGTGAAACAGGAGAGAGCTCACGTAAGAATTAAAAGAGCACATTTGTACAAAACTCAGTGGGAAAAGCTCTACCGTCAAACCAGCCCCGGCTGTTGAGGCAGATGCTTGGCTTTACTTTTTTTGTTTATATTCCAGCAAATCAAAGCTGACCTGTGTTGTTATCGGAGTAGAGCAGCAGGTGCAAAAAAATAACTCTGCTGCCAACTCAAACGAAAGGGTAAGGCTAATACCCTCTGGGAGGTATTGAGGAGATAACAGAGAGCCATGCCAGCAACTGAATTAACGGCTCTATTTACGGTGGGTTTTACTTAATAACCTGCTCCTAACACTGACACATAAATACTCCATTGTATTGTTTAACGCAACCACTGGGGAAATCAATGGAAACAGGATGGGCAGCTCCTGCTCTGCCAGGTGAGAAGGAGCGACGCCACGGAAGCATTGCTCTTCTAACCACAGGCAGGAGGGAGACAAGGAAGGTGGGAAGGTGTTCTTGGCTTTTACAGAAGTGGGGAGACATCATTTCCCACAGCTTCTCAACTTACCTGTAGAAAGTGGCTACAGAGCAAGGAAACCTCATTCTCCCATTTTCTGGTGGCTTTTAATAAAGGCAGTGAGCATAAACAGGTGGTGGCTCTGGGAGGCTCCTGGGAACTGGGGGGAAGCGAGCCTGCTGCTACACCAGCGGTAAAGCAGACAGTCCTTGTGCAGCCACTGGAGTGGGATGCCAGGGAAGTGGTTTTGCAGTCTCTTACTCTTTTCTCAACGAATACAATATGAAGAAACCGCATGGATAAAGCTGCGCTCCAAGTAAATGTTTACCAAAACCACACAACTGTGAAAGACTGAGTGGTAGCAAAAGTAATGGTCTGACAGCAGCTTTCTGAAACAGGGTCAGTGGGCTCCACTGGGCTGTTTCCCCACCCACATGGGGACAACTTCCTTTGCAGACAAGATTCACTTTGGGATACTTGGTAGTCTGGAGAGGAATGCAGGGCAAGCAGGCATCCTGGATGGGGCTATCCCATAGGTGGGATTAGCAAGTCCCAGCTTGGTACTAGGGAATGTGGAAGAGGAGTCAATAGCCAAATAAACCCTCCCTGTCAGACTCTTCCCACCATGAACCCTGCATAGCCTCTGCTACATCTCCTCTTTGAAATATGCTTTTCCTATCCCATCTGCAAAAAAGCGTCATCATATTGTGGTTAGTGAGGCAGTAGGTTGTAACACGGTATAAATACTTCTATCAACTAGTTTGGATCCCCAGAAAGCTGCATAGTTTAGAATAAAATGATTTATGCTTAATTTCCATCTTCTCTGCCCTAGTTAATTTGTCCTGTGGCCCTCACATATTTAATGAAGAAGCTCAATCAGTTTGTTGATGGAATGAATTAATTAATATAAAAAGTAGTAGTCAAATGGGAAAATTTGCAGATTCCCCAAGACACTTTGCTGTTTTGGGTCTCCATCCCAAGTTCCTTATTCTGGTTGCTTCTCGCTCAGAATCCAGCCCTAAAGAGAAACCTTACAGTTTCCAGGGTAGATGCCCTTTACTAAAACAAAATATATGAAACAGAGTTTACAAAAAGGAAAAGAGAAAAAACACGATTTTTTTTTTTTTTTAAAGTAGGCAAATTAGTGGTTGTTACTGTTGAAAACCAGACTAGTCCCATAACAAAAGAGAGGTGTTGGTGGTGATAGTGGTTAAAGTGAACTTCCACATGAAATACTGGCTGCTGCTGCTGCAGCATGTATCTGAGTGGCTGTTATGTCAGCAACGAGTCAGCATCTAATGAGAGCCAAACATGAATACAAACACAATTATTACTGCTATTATTGTCATTATTCACTAACAACTGAACAGTCACACAGGCTATATTAGCAGTATGGAAAATATTTCCCTCAATATGTTGTTGGTCTTTAAAGCAATGCAAAGAGAAGCTGTCGTGGAAGCTAGAGGGAAGTGGTTGGGGAACCAGAGCCAAGGGAAAAGGAGAAGGTGTTAAAACATGATGGTAATATTTTGTTAGCTGATGAGGTTCACGCGTAATTATAGACGTGTGGCTTGTCAAGTTACAGGGCCATCTAGACTGCTTTTTGGCCATTTGTATATTTAGTGTATTGTAAGCAAAAGAAAGGTGTTTAGCAAAACGAGATTAGGGAGATGAGCTGGCTCCTGGTTAGAGGAAGGATGTACCAGAGAGATAGGAAGGACATGAAAGGAGGTGTGGAGTTGTTCCATGAGGTGTGGTACTAAGTGCTGAAAGAAGAATAAAGAGCAAAGGCAGTTTTTCCCATTATTGTGTTTCCAAGACTCTGTATCCCTGAGGCTAGCCTGATGAATCTATGGCAAATGACTTCTAAATATTCAGGAAAAAATGTTCGACCCAAATTATCGTGAATTTGCTGAGGTGGTGCAGACAGTAATGAAAGCATTGCTGTATATCAGTCAAAGTCAAGTCTGAAAAATCAAAAAGAAAATAGCCCACTTATTTTTGGCCAATTTTTAGTGAATACATTACTGCAAATATAATCCAAACATCTATCACAAGAAACATAACTTTTTCTTGACTCATTTTTGTCTCAGCTCTATAATAGCAATCTCACTGTTACATGGATCTGTGCACAGCACTTCTGCAAAAAGAAGGATGACGTTTTTGACAGTAAAATAAATGATATTATTCTTTTCATATTCAAAAACTAGTGGCATGGCAAGAAGGTGCACATGTAGCCTGCGATGTGACAGGAAAGCATGGATCTGAAACACCAGATTAAGTGTTAACCACTGTTAAGTGGCAGGTTCCATTTCACTGTTTTCTCAGCTAAAGTAACATGACAAGGGGGAAAATTTGAAATACTAACCCTTGGTAGTTAACACTGTCAGACACATCTATGCCTCAAGGACTCTGTTCACAATCTGCCTTCTGTTTGCTCCTTATTTAGAAAAACAAACAAACAAGAAACCTCCTCTTTTAAAATTCTTCCTTTTATTTTCATTTTACTAATGAGCACCTTGAAAATTGAAGTCAGTTCATATGAAGATTATTGGGAAAAAAGGGGTCAGAGAAAAACAACCTATGAAACTTTGCATATCATCAAGTAATTTTTTTCCTTTCATTCATAAAGTGAACTTTGTTCTCTCTCAAAAAGGAAACTGAACTATGGTTTTGTCTTTAAATTACATTGTTAAAAGAGAGATAAGAACCAAACCCTGGAGCAGAGGGATAGCTCAGATATAGATCTAGATCCTAACTTTTCTACCCAAGGTTCTCTTTAGTTAAAATATATATGCAAGATTTTGAAGCATCCATATGAACATGTTTAAACAACCACCACATATCTCTTACAAAAGTTGCCTTGTAGTGCATCATGAAAATAAGATCTTTAGTAATAAAATATTCCAATCAAGCTTTATTTGATTTTGTTTATCACGATCCTATCTGTAATGTAGGTATATGTTAAACACTCCTTTCCTATTCATCTTCCTTTTTCTGGTCTTTCAGTTTACCTTCATGTATACATTTAATGTACAAGGTTCAAAGAAAACAAAAGAATAAACCAAAGTCTTCCTTTCCAAAAGCCCACAACAGTAAATGATCAAGGTTTCAATGTAGTCTCTGAAAGCTCACCAAGAGCACATGCAAAGGTGGGTTTATGCATATGAACCACAGCTCTGTACTCCAAAAATACGTAAGCATAGAAATGTGCCCTTCAGAGAGGTGTAGTAGGAAATAAAATTAGCCCCAAAGACCCAAACCAGAATCCTGAATACTAAAAACTTTGGAGATTTTTTTAGAAAATTTTCTTATAAAAATGATTCCTTGAACTTTATAGTCATAATGTGATTCAGTAAACAGATTTTGTTACTGTGGCCCAAAGGCACATGAGATGGACTAAAAATGAAATGCTTCAAATGCTTAGTATGTTTTACAACAAATACTGCGTGTGATCAGAGTGTTTCTTCATATGAACTTTCTTCAAAGCTTTCTAAGAGTTTTTCCATTCTCTTACTGGTGAGTGTTGAGGTTATCCTCAAACAGGTAAAGCTGCATAGACTATCACCTGAATAGTACCTTGCAGGCCATAGCAAAGTGGTCCAAAGTTGAGCTTTTTGTTGTGAAGTAGATGCCTGTGAGTAATCAGCCTGCAGATGAGTTATTTCTTTTGGGGCTTCTCTCTGCTTTATAGTCACTAAAGGTATGGAAACAAGGAGGTATGTACTAGCTACAACTGAATCTATACGGTCAGAAGAGATGCTAACACACTGCAGAAAAGGTTACATCTGAAAGTGAGCCATGGCAAGGAGGATATCTTATGTGGGTGTCTGGCACAGACACCAGGGATGAACCTGAGACCTTTGCAAATTAGACAGATAAAGATCACAGGGCAATCTTTGGGTCAGCCATAGCTATATGTATAGACATACTGCCTCAGACTAGGACCCTGGAGCCCTGCTCTTAATGCACATTAAATGACAGGGAATTAAAAAAAACCCATAGGAGAAGACCTAAAGCTCACAGCAACATGCAAAAAAGCTTTCAACATTCATATATTCAATTTGTGCCTGCCCTTACCACCACTGGAGATGTAAAATAGCTGGTTGGAATGTAAAGCAGCTAATTGATCATATACATTACAAGTACAAGGCATTGATGTTTCCAAACTAGCCGTAGGTGTAAAACAAGTCCACGTGCTATGTCGTACATGTCCTTTGTGAACATCCTGAAAACTGCCCACTTAGTCTTTTGATTTTTCAAGAAAAGGATTCAAAATCCAGATTTTGTTACTCTTCAGTTGCAATTATCACTTGGTATTATTTATTTTAGATTATGGTGTAAGTCTTTGACTGTAATCCAAGATGCAGCAATGATCTAAAATATTTAACATACTCTGTAGATACTTGTTCCACAAACTCCAAGCCCTGAAAAGCAGGGATTGTGTCTTCACTGTGTACATAACACACTTCAAAGAAAATAGGCCCAGGTGAAATCTACATTTGAAGTTCAGCCATGATGGTAAAAGGGGAAAAATGGGGAAGAATCCCATAGGTAAATATGCCAAAAGAGATCCACCCTTTTGGACACGCCAGGAGGAGCTGCACAGAGCTTGTCTCAGCTAGAAGTCCCTCTTAGACTTTGCATAGCTTACAGGTGGAGTCATGGCTTAGTTGTTTCAATCTGTTTTGCCCTAGACGTTGTTGTTGTGTTTTGTGCAGAGTGCATGGCTTTACCAGCCGGAGGGCTGGGGTCCCGTTCCCCTATGGATCCCTTGCTCTTGTGGGCTCCCCTTCCATGCCCCCTTAGTTCACTTCTGACTTGTGTCCAGGAGTAACTATACAAATTGCTACCAGAGCAATCACTCTGGTTGTACTACTTCAGGCTTCAGTCAATCTCCGTTCCACTTATTTGCCTTTCCAGTGTTCAGAATTTTTGTGTCATTTAATATAAGCTGTTCTTGAAGGATTCTGGTTCAAAGAAAGGAGAAGCTTTTTATATGGATGTTAAGATTCATTGGGTTGAATGTGGAAATGAGGATCAGAGTAATTTATTTTCAGAGCACACCTGTAGTGCAATAAAATAATTCGCATAGAGTGCACTATACAGTGTTCAAGGTTCAAGGATTTGTAAATATGTTTTTCTGTAATGCTGGATTTGCTCCACAGGCAAGCCATGGCTTCTTGCTCTCCATTACCACTGTTTGCTCAGAGTGGTCAGGTGGCCATGGAAGAGAAGAAGAGCAGAGCAAATGACCTCCTGTTACTGCCAAGTTGCTGGGTTGTGGCTCAGCCAAATCTCCTTCAGACTCCAGTGAGAGCTTTTACTAAGAGAAGCCTTCAGGGTTTGGTCTTAGAATACCACCTGATAAAATGAACGTTGATGAAAGGCTCTTTTTAAAAAATTTTAAATGCATTAATCCCTTCTAATAGGATTCTCTTTAGAAAGAATTTTGCTGCACACCAGTTCACAAGTATATTTAACTGTGCTGGCTGAGTAGTGTCATTTGTGTAGTGTTCTAACTCCAGAGACGACAGCTCTTTGGGGTAACAGAATGGGATTGTGTGTATGGACACCTGCCATGCAGAGGACATAGACATGTGGATGTCTGTAAAAGTACATATGATTACATGCTCAAATAATATTTCATCTGTGCTTTCATTTATAATGTACCATGTCATAGTAGAGGGACAGATCTCAAGATTTTTGATATTATTTTCCAAAATATCGTCTCAGCTAGAACTCCTTTTAATATGGTTTCCTGAGGAAATGAGGCTTTCACGGTAATTCTGTGTTTTGGCTTTAACATTTGGCCTTGAGTTTCAGCGCCAATTTTAATTAAATTTGATATGGAGGTGGAAGTCCCAGAGATACAAAGTTTTTACAGGATTAATGAAAACTGGCTGCCAAGTACAGAAGGAAAATCCATTAATACTCAATCTGAAAGAAAGAGTGACGCTTGAGCTCACTGCTTTGAGACAATGAGATATTATGAATGCCCCAACCGTGGGAAAAACTTCAATCAGCACTCACATCTTACTAGACACTAGAGAAACCAACCACAAGATACACATTCATAGGAAACCAGGCTTCATTAGTTCCACAATTCACTTTGATACATGGAATATAATTAAAAGAAAACTGAACATCTTATGTGTCCTTACCCTTGAGGTTTTACACCCTTTAACCAGGTTTGTCTGTACAGCGGGGAAATCTGAGCATTTGGCCCTGGACTAAAGAGGAACACGCTTCCAATATCCTGACTCAAAATCTTTTCAAGTATGGGATAAGCATAAATCTTCTGCGAATTTTTAGCAAAGAAAGGCTTATACAGGATGACATGAAAATCCCAGTTTATTTTTCATGCAGAAAATATTGTTGAGCACAATGCTGTATGCTTCCAAGAAAAGGTGTGGAAGTTGTTAGGAGGGCTTTATAATCCTCCTGAACAAAGTGCTAGAATGATTTCCAAATAAGGAACACAAAACCCTTGCATTAAGATAAAGGAGATGAACTAAACATTTTCAAGACAGCAAAAAACCTTCCTTGAGTAATATGTATAACTTTGGCAAAGTTTATGTTAAAGCGAAATCCAGTCCTCCTTCTGTGATTAATGTCATACTGTAAATTCTCCCTCTTAGGCACAATTGTTCCTAAAGGTGATACTGAAAATTAATTAAGTTATTGAGGTTGAGATAATTTATTTAGCTTCCAAAACCAGGACGATTGATTGATTAAATTGCAACGCAGGTTTCATGGACTTTATTTGAAAATAATGTTGTTCAGGGATATGGAGAAGAGCAACTGTCTGCTAGACTGTCACAGGGAGAGGATGTTTTAAAGGAAAATAACTAAAATCCAGATCTTGAGAAGAGGCTGTCAGACCGCTTCTTTTCACATCTCAAATGTTCATTGGTTTTAGTCACTGCTGGGGTGGAAAAACTATGCAAGAAACATGATTTGGTTTATTTAACTATCCATAGCTTCAGTTGCTGAATGAAAGTGTCATAGAATCTTTTGGTTTGGAAATTCACCTGATTAGTTATGAAAAAGAAAAAATTAACTGAATTTTCAGGACAAAATTACACAGAAATAATTTCAGTTCATTTGCACACTTTTCCTCAGATGTACTTGTAAGCTTTTTGTACAAGTTATGAAATCTGTGTAGAATTCCAGAAACTATAGAGGTTGCAGAATACAAGACCACATAACACAATACTTTTAATTCTGAGATAGCTTCTGTAAATGTGACATCAGACCAATGGATTTAAGTTATGAAGTGCATATGAAGTGCATATTATAACTTTTTAAAATTAAATGAATTCAGCAAACTAAGTTTCTAAGTGTGTTTTCCTAATCCTCAAGTTTTATCGCTTCCCCCGAATAGCTGGTATTCTACCTCACCTGCATTTGACACTGTAATATTGTCTTTTTCATTAATATTTCATTCATTCATACCTAATTGTCTTTAATGATTTAAATCAAATTTAAAGAAATAAATTGATACATCAACCTGTACAACCTCGGAAGTGTACGCATTGACTGTCAAACATACATTACTGCTTAAAAGTTCTTACACATCAAGTATTTAATTTATAAATTAAATTTATAAATTTAATTTATAAATTCTGAACATGTTTGTGATCATGAGATTGAATTCAAATGCTTCCTCACACTTGCTCACTCACAATACTAAGTCACCTGGCCTTTTTCACAGGACTAAAAAATGTCTTCTAACTTTTATAAACTGATTGATGGGATAGTCATCTTTCATTTGGCCAGAATGGGACAAGAAGTATCTCTCTCAATGTTTTATAATGTAAAATACCATTCCTTGTGAAAAACTTTCTTAAACTTCCTAATGCTTCGGCTTTTTAAGCAATTGTCAGTAACCTTTCTCTCTCCCTTTCCCTCTCTAAATACATAGGGGGGCAGAGGAGTGGTGGTGGGGGGAAGAAATAGATACTTGTAAATTTTAAGTTACATGATTTATTTTAAATGAGAGAAGAAAACACCAAGTAATTTTCAGACTGCTCCTTTAAAATCAAGGCTGTAAGTGTTTCTATTGACTCCTTCTCTTTTACCAAAAAGGTTGCTGCCATAAGCTTGTAGGAAATAATGATGTGCTCTCAGTGGATGTTTCTTCACTGGCTTCAATGGATAAACAGCCAAGACCAGTGACTTTACCCTTCACAAGTCCATTCGGTATTTCATAACCTTTTAATTCTAGGGTGAAGTCTAGTTGCATGCACATGCCATCCTGATGTCTAATGTTTTGTTTTTACAGACTTTGCGGCTTCAATATTTTTGAACAGGGGTTGGTTTTCTTTTTTCCCCCTATGTATATAAGAATTACAATCCAAAGCCTTTGTAAGGTTTAGCAAATTACTTCCCAATCTTCTCAATAATATCTTTGGTTATAATGTATGTTTTTAAACTTTACAACTTCACACCACTGAAAGATAATGTTAAACATAAGGAATACCCATCACTGGGGAATTTTGTATACTTTCATTGGAATGATTAAGCATGAGATGAATGTAACATTTTTCTAGAATGTCATACAAGTAGAGTTTTTTAAAGTATAAAAAAGTAAAGCATAATTTTACTCATGGTGCTAATGCAAAGATACATGGAAAGAAAAGCTTGCTTAAAAGAGGGAATGCTGTCTTGGGGGTGGTGTCACTTCAAAATATTGATTCTGTTACAACAACGGCTATCTCATTTACAAAATCTTTGACCATTGGATTTTTTTGGTGGGTTTAAATGTATGATCTGTGATATTTGTTACCAAGAAGTGTTATAGACACTGCTGACACAGATCAGATAAGAAACTGGGTCAGCTGACAAGATATTCCCTGTAAGGCTACCTCCCTGTAACATTATGTGTATCCTTCTGTGTGAGGGATTTTCTGAGCATGGCTTGTAGTCAGTAATAGTTTCACTTGCAATTTTTGGAAAGTTCTTTCTCTCTCTTAAAAAAAAAAGGAAGAACATGTTTAAATCACATTTCTCTTTAAAGCAGGAAAAAAAAAAGTAAAACGATTTAGTATTTCATTTCTCAAAGCTTGGCAGTTTTCATGTATTGCTCTGTCAGGAGCCTGGTCTTTTCATTCGGCTTCTTTTCTGATTACAGATTATTCATTTATGGATGGGCAGCTGTAGAAACTTGCTTCTTGCGTATGCAAATTAATCATGGTAATGTTTATCATAAGGAGATTTTGTGGCAGTGGAAAAGGGGTTGTGGCAACATGTTCTTGATTTCAGTTGTATCTTTGTCTACAGATGGAATTGGTCTCCTTGCTTTACCTTCACTGGATTGTTGTTTTTTTTTTTTGCCATTTACCGCTTGGACTAGACGCTACTCACTAAGCAAGCTGTTTGATTCACTTACAGATCATGATTTTGGAAGGAGCTGGCAGGATGAGTATCAATTCCAGCAGCAATCTACTCCACCAGCAGCCTTCCTGGACAGACGGATATTCCACATGCAATGGTAGGAGGAATTCAGCTGCTCTGACCTGCATTCTTTTTTGGGAGGCCAGGGGAAAGGGGTTGCTACACCTTTAAGCATGTATGAGTATTATTTTTCAGTAGTATTAATTTACTGGAGTTTCACTTCTGGTAAGAAAAATTTTCATTTGCTACTTCATTTTTAAAAAGCTGAACTTGCAAAAGGGACCAGTTAATTGTTCATTTCCTTACTGGGTCTCTTTCTTAAAATTTAATTGTGTTGAAAGTGCCAGAAGTTCTCTCTTCTCAGTCCAGAATTCCTTCTCTCGTACATTTACCCCTTGTGCTTCCTCTGAACCAACATTACTGTTTAATGCTAATCAACCCTCTGGCTTTTCAGAGGAACACTATTTTTGCTCCTTTGCTGTATTTTCTTTTCCAGCTCAAATTACTAGATAGCTTTCTAATTAAACTGGCATTAGGGCACTAGATAGCTTGTGGCTTCTGATCTTTTCTATTTTTTTCTTCTTACTGTTTTCTAATTATATATCTGTGTCTATAAAAATGTATTTGTATATATTCTCTCAGTATGAAAAATATATATAAACCTATATCTCTATAGATGCTTGACATAATTTTAGAATTCTTTTCATTATTCAATGGACAGGTAACACTTAAAATCTAAGCGGACAATTACATGCTGCACTTGTCCTTCTGATCCAAATAATACTACAACAAAAATTACAATTAAAGTTCCCACTTAATTAAATGTTTATTCTTTTTTATGTGTAATTTCTAAATACATAGGAATACAACTAGATGTGCTTAATAAATGTACCTGTCTGCCTATAACAGTGCCATACAGAAAAAAAGTAATATTTGAGTTTTAGTCTTCCACAGGATTTCATGGAGGGAAATGGTGGGGGTCTGTATCAAATTTCCAGCACGAAAATCCTCAGGATTCACTTGTGTTTTAGAGGGACAGGAAGATCAAAGCTCAGACCAGCCTGCACAATAATTCACCACTTCACTTACTTTTACTTATTTCTCTCACTAAAGTATCTTTGCTAACATTAGGATTCTAGTGGCCTTTAAAATCATTTTACTCTTCTGAAGTGATAAGAATACAAATCAACCTCCTTTTCAGGGGATATTTGACAGTGCCAGCAAACCTTTTTTCTCTGACATACCACGCTTTTAATAATTTTCACACTTATTCCCCAAATCCTTCAAAGTGAGGATGAAGAACAGTCCTGCAAATTCCCTGAGTTACTTACACAAGTCTTGTTGTCCAATATTGATAAAGAAAGCTAAATAACTGCACGGATTATTTTTGTGTTACTTGGAAACTGTGTCCTGTACCTCACCTGAAGAGACCTGAGGCCTAGTGTGCCTGACTTAGGGTGATTTCCTAAAATGTGCCAATTCTGGTGCTTGTGGTCCTCTAGCAATATCCCTGCTGTCAATATTTCTCACTATGTGGGTAATTTTCTTCTAGAGGAGACTGGAAACAAACTGGTGCCATATCCTGGAGTGGGGTCACTGCAGAGCTAGGCCATGGCAGTCTCTCCTCCTGTAACCTCTCATTCCCTCAGCCTTAAACCCTTCTTGCACTTGTGAACATATTATCTCACCATCACCTCTGTCTGGCATAGTCCATTTTCCTCCTTTCCCAGGGAATGAATTGCACTGAACTCTGTGAGGACAGACCAAAGCAATCCTGCCTTTGCTCTTATCTTACATAATGATCCCATCCCATGTACAATTTCTTCCATTTGCACATGCAAACTATTGTCGTGCAATGACATACAACTAAAAGCAGTTTGAGATTGCCAAGAAAATACTCAGACATTCTAACAAGAAAATTAGGCAGCTTCCATAACTAAAAATGAGTTTTACAACTACATTCAGAAACCACCATACATCACTACAGCAATAATCTGCACCATCAGAATGCCAATTCTGTCATGAAACCATGGCCCACATTGACAGGCTTTTACGTGGAGCAGTATGAGAGTGCTTTTAACTTTCCTTTTTCTAGCCCCACAATTCATACTTAGCCCCTACTAAGTTCTTATTCAAAGAAAGTTTCCATGTCACCTTATGAGAGTTTCGCAAGGCTTTTCTGTTCATTTCTAATGGATTCTCAGAGAATTTTGTTGTATTTAGCCAACATTAATAAGTTAATTCCTGCAAATCAATCAGCTGAGAGGTGTGTAATGTAATAATGCCCAATTTTTAGTTGGAAAACTGAGGACAAAATCCCCACAATATCTTATCGAGTAATAGCTACTGAGCCAATGTTAAGGACTGAGAAAAGCATCTAGATCTGTAGACTTCCAAGACATGCAATTTGGCTATAGATCTTACTGTTGATGACTATCATGCTATCAGAGACAGTAAACATATATTTTTTTCCCCAGTATCCAATAGCTTCTATGGAACCCAGTGGCACGAAATACACCCGCAGTACTGGACTAAGTTTCAAGTCTGGGAGTGGCTGCAGCACCTCCTTGATACGAACCAACTGGATGCCAACTGCATACCTTTCCAGGAGTTTGATATCAACGGGGAACATCTGTGTAGTATGAGCCTGCAGGAATTCACCCAAGCAGCTGGGACAGCAGGACAACTGCTTTACAGCAACCTCCAGCACCTAAAATGGAATGGTAAATAGAGTTTAGAGACACATGTACATTGGTCTGAATTCTGAGATCTTCAGAAGTCATTTATGTTCCACAGGGAGCCTGCCTGGCAGATATTTGCTAGGATGTTATTCAGCTTGTATCTCATTTACTGTATTGCTAAATTTCTTGGATATGACTTAAGGCAGAAATCTAAAGGATGAAGAGGAGAGGGAATGTTTCATGCCCCAAAATCAGCCCTCTGGCTCAGGTGTAGAAGTTGCTGCTTGGAGCTAATTTGATTACTCTGTGCTCATTCTCTTACCTCCTATCTGCCAATTTGCTTTCTTGCAGGTCAGTGTGGAAGTGACATGTACCAATCTCATAATGTCATTGTGAAGACAGAGCAAACAGGTAAATAGCAGTTGGGTAAATTGCTTTTTGAAAAGGGGGGACCCCTCTTCCAAGGGAGGCAAATCGAAGTGGCATTGAATAAAATGGAAAGTGTATCATGCAGAATTAAAGAGGTAAAACAAATGACAGTAAGTGCTACTTCTGAAGTTTCAGGAAATACCACATGCATGTGGCCACTCTTCCTGGGAGACCTCTGAAGTATCAGCAGTCTACGCTGATGTTCAGAGTTGGAATAGTCTGAGGTGCTCCATGGAGGCAGATTTGTCGAGGACTTCATTCTATGCTTCATTCAGCAGATTTCAAAACAACTATTTTAACAATATGCTTCAGTTAAAAGAAAAGGGAAGAAAGAAAGGAAGGAAAAAAAAATGTGTTCTGAAGTGCTGTTAATGGTTGAAACATCAGGAGATTTCCTAAAAAAACAGCTTGGAAAGAAAAATAAAATGTTACAGTTTCAACGAAACTGAAATTCAGCCAGTAGTTTGGTTTGATCAAATCTGCATTTTTGCTGTGGCCATTCTTTTGCTGAGTGTGTTTATAGCTAGATCCCTTTCCTCCCAGGGCTTTGTTTAAATGAGAAAAGAACTTCAGCTTGATTGAACCGTCCTCTTCAAGCACAATTATTTATTTCCCTTGTTCGTTTGCCAGATCATGCCTGTCCATATCCACACACTCTCTATCCCACTAGTCCCAGCCTCTTTGTATATAGGTATGCCCATGAGCCACGTTTTGATATCTGCTGGCAGAGCAAATACAGATCGGTTGCATGTGGTGTTTCCAACAAATACTTTCAGCCTATTTATCCACCTAAGCTGCTGGTGCCCACCCTCTGCAGCCAGTAACATTACCCACATTTTCCTTGCAGCAGGCAAGGATTGCAATCTGCAATCCACTCCTGGCCTGTGCAGTACAGGAGATGTGCATGAGGTAGCCTTGCTGCTTTCCATAGAGTTAGCTCCAGGAATCCTTTAAGTCCTCATTTATGAGATCCTGGTATAATATTATTTCCTCCTCCTAGTAAAGATGAGGACAAAGTATCTCAGCTGCACGTCTTGGGATGGACTGAATGACGGATGGTTCTTCTGAATCAGGAGTGGCCTGATGGGGTTCTGGTAGTGCCAACCATGGCCAGTGAGAGTGGGTTAAGTTTCTGCATGTGGGGGAGCAGGAATTATGGATTAGATCTGCTGGGAAAGTTACTCCTCGTGAGGCAGCAGGGACAGGGCTGGTGGTTTTGAGGGGAAGCCCCGCTCACTCCAGCAAACCACAGCTGCAAAGACATGGGTACTGAAAAAGGCCAAAATGGGAAGGTGAACACGGTCCCCCTGTTCTGGCCGGGTAAGGCCTGTTTTCAGAGGCAACATTAGGCAGATCAGGTGTACAAGCAAGCAAAGGGTGTGTGCTATTGTAGGAACGCAAGCTCTGGGTGCCCAAACATGCAGCTATTAGTTAGCATGCCTGCTAAATTCCTATGTCATAAGTGGTAACTTGGCCAAACATGATTATTTAGCTGTAACTCATTTTGGGGTTTTTGATTTCATTTATATGAACATGAAAAAGATTAGGTTTAACCTCAATTTGAACTGTATATCTCATCCCTTCTGACCTAGTTTCAAAAGAAAAAGAGATTTTTAAGGCTTCTGGCCTTAAAAACACACTGGGAAGGAAGTAATTTCCAGATGAGCGTACAGGTCATAAAGACAATACTTCTGTTCTGCTTATATTGATCCATATGACCGGAAGGTCACTAAAAATTATTTCTCTTTAATCATGAAGGTGATTTTTAGGTTAAGGATAGGGACTTAGTGTGCCTGGAATAAAATGGCCCTTCATCTAGAATTATGCTTTGATGTTTCTCACTATGTGCTTAAACATGAAGCTGTGTTTCAGAGAGGACTTTCGAGTTCTACCATTATAGAAATAAATGCTCATCATAAGCATCCTTCTGTTTTACTAGATATTTGAGAACACTTTCATCTCTGTGGCTCCAACGCACTGTCATAATCATCAGGGGCTGAGAATTCAGGACTGGATTGGGTAGAATTAGAGTTGATCTGGCATAGGAAACCTCCTCCAAGGCACAAATGACATACTAGTCAGGAAAAGGAAGAGCCTACTACATTATTTCTAAAAGTCAGTGCTTTGTGTAAATACATTTGCCTGAATATGCAAAACTCCATGCATAATTTGAGTGAAAGGAAATTATTTTGTACGTAGCCTCTTTACTTCTTGGTTCCCTTGACAGCTTTTTTTTTTCCTTCTTCACATTTTATATTCTTTCAATGCTCAATATTTACCTCTGTGTTAAAAAATGTTCTTTTAGTGATCTGATTTGCCTTTTGGTCCTTCAGATCCGTCATTAATGGTGTCCTGGAAAGAAGAGAATTATCTTTATGACAGTGGCTATGGTAGCACAGTAGGTAACTAACATCACAATACTTTATGCATTCTGAGATGGCTTTATTGTTGTCTGAGGCTATTAGTTTAAACATCTTCTTTTTAATTCCCAGAGTTATTGGACAGTAAAACATTCTGTCGTGCTCAGATTTCCATGATGACACCTAGTCACCAATCTTCTGGTAAGAAAATTGTAATTATATTTTTAATCATTTGTCACTTGTCCCAGAGCTAGCGACATGTAATAGTCTCTGTGGTCTTCTACTGTAGGATTGCATGAGCCTCCAGTAATTTTAAACTTAGCAATGATGATTCCGACAGATTTATTAGCTGTCATTATTGCAGTAGCTTTCTTTCAAGAAATGCTTCTGCCTTCTGTCTGTCAAGAGAAAGATGATAAAATACTCTGTAATCTCCACGTATCTTTTAAAGTGACCGAGTCAAAGAGGTAAACACTAGTGTCGGGGAGACGAGACATTCCAGCTACACCACGCTTTTCTGTGGTGCAGCACATGGGGCAAACCACCGGCCGTGTTTCCCGCAGAGCTGATTCATGCTGACTGTGTTCCCGGCTTTGGGGCCAGGCTCGGGCTGGCCTGGCCAAGCTGCAGGGCACACACCAAGCCCTGTGCCCAAACGTGCCGGCACACGGCCTTCCTCCTGCAGCCTGTCTCCGCTGACATGGGGGCAGCGAGCCCCCTCCCTGCCGTGAAGGGATCTCACCCGTGTGCCTGCTGAAGGGCAGGAGGCAGAGCGAGCCTGCTTGCTGCCGTGCCGGCTCTGAGCACAGGCTGCGCTGCCACCGGGGTTACGGTGTGCCAGGGCCCGCGGGCCCGTCCCGGGGCACGGCCCAGCACGGACTGCGAGAGACGGCAAGGCCCTGGGCAAGGAGTAAAGCAGAGATGGCAGGGCAGCAACAAAGAGGGGAGGGTGAGGCAGGGTCTTTCTCTGCTCAGCAGACATCTGAGGGAGGAAGCGGTGGAAGGATGAGAAGACAGGATGAGAAAGGAGAGGACGCTGCTGTAGATGCAGGCTTGAGCTGGGGGCTGCCCTGTGCTTGTGGGCAGTGGCCCCAGCCCCTGTGCCTGCCATCCCCTGCTGCTCCAGCCTCCTGAGCTGGGAGTGACATTTGACTAATTAACTAATGCACTCAGCTGCGAATTAAAAAAATAAGAGAGAGAAAAAAACTCAACCAGAGGAAGAAAACCACCAAACCTTTAAAACCCCCAAGCAAGCACCATTTTTGTTTTCTCCATCACCTCCACCCACTCTCACAAGATGTCTGCGAGGATTTCAGGGCTCTCTGACAGGGCTGGGGACCTGTCCAGATCCTGGCACCGTGTGTTTATCTGCTGACTGCTTAAGCCTAGAGCTAGGGTGGCACGCCAAGGGCACAGCCTCCTGTAAAAACTAAATTTGTATATCCCGTAAAAAAATGGCTCATTCCTGAATCATATGCAAATAATGTGTAACCTTTTGTCAAAAGTTTTGCAAGACGGCTTTGTTGAAACTGCATCATAACTCTTTTCATCTGTCAGGCCTCAGCCTCCTAACATGGCATGTTTGAAAGCAGTCTCCAGGTAGGAGCTGTGGCAGAGCAGGAGGCTATTTACACAGCTGAAATCCAGAATAAATCACTGGCTAGGCAGAAGGCAACTGAACTACCAAGAATACATTTCCAGCTAAGTGGAGCATAACAAACATTTGCAAGCGAATTGTGGGATTTTAAAATGAGGAGGATTTATATGAGGGCAAATAAAGAGCTGGGTCCTGCAGTCGTTACCTGGAGTTCCCACAGGCTTTTAATAACCTATGGGGAATCATAATATGAGGAAAGGCAGCGACATAAGCCTCATTTTACTTCCCCACACCACACCGCCCTCCAAGCTGAGTGAGGTGCAGGCTAGTTCCTGTTCTTTGAGAGTGGGAAGGCAAAATGACTCAGAGCACGTTTGCTGCTTGGGGGTCAAGGACAGTAATTTATCAGACTTAGAATAGCAGAGGTTAGGCCTAACCCCACGATCTTGTTCAGTTTATGTTTCCAGTTATGTATGAATAAAGCAAGTGTGTGAATAACTTTGCATCTACCTTTTCACATGCAGTTATTGCAGTAGCTTGTGCAAATCTGACAAGTTTCTATGCAAATAAATATTTCCTGTGAGTCATTTTCCCATGCAAATGCCTGGTTTCCATGAAAAGTATGATAATTGTGCATTCATAGAAGCTGGGAAAACATGCGTGGGACCTTAAGCTTTGCTTTATGGGATTCAGGGACAAGGTATGCTGAAAAGCAAACACAGAAGGGGCTCCCTCTCAGGTCTATCCCACAGATTTTGTGCGACTTAGAGCAATTCAGATGAAAGCTATTCATTAAGTACAAGAGCAGAGCCAGGCTGCGGTGGTTTGGGGGCGGGAGGGTTGAACGTGCAGACTGTGGGGTAGGTTATAGTCATGAACAGGCGGAACGTCTTTTTTTTCATTTCTGAAGAGATGCTTGTGCCAGAAACCCTATTCCTCCTCTGGCTGGCTGCAGGTGATAAAGTGCCATTGATGAGAAATGGCTTGTTCCTATGGCTCAGAGCCACAGGAAAATATATGCTTGTCCTGCTGCCAAAAACTCCTACCAGCGCAGCCCCTTTCCCCTCCCTGCCCCCCTAAACAACAGAGCTTTGCCAGTTCATTATGTTTTAGTCAGGTAGGTGTTCTGTGCATTGGTACCAGCACATACATTTCCCATTAGATCATCTCTTCAGAAACAAATAAGCCCCCAAAGATACGTGCTTCAGCAAAGACTAAGATAATGGGACAATTCAGGATTTCTTTTACAGATGTGATCATCCTATTTTTCTCTCTCTCACACACAACATGAGGTGAGCTATTTGTTAATCAAATTTAGCTTTCAAAAGCTGTATGTTTACCTCTGCATTCATTCTTTATTCATCAATGGTCTCTTTGAGAAGTGTGCTGATTAACATATAGTACAGAAAACAAAACTCTCCTTCCTCACTTAGATTACTTTCCGAAAAGTGATTATCTTTAGAAGAGATATTTGTTCTTTATTGTGGTTTTATTTCTTTCAACCTAGTCAATGGAAAGCCTTTAATCAAATTTACAAATAGGCTTCATTTTCCTTCTCTGCAGACTCTTCAGATGCAAAAAAATCGCAAGATCATACCCCAAAGTCCCACACCAAGAAGCACAGTAAGTCAACATCCATGCTTATAATGGTTGGTTAGTTGATTGAAGGGAAAGAAACAAATGAAAATCAGATCCTATTTGGGAGGGAAGAGGAAGAATTTTGAATGCAAAACTCATTAAATTATTTTTGTGATTGAATTCTGAAAGAATCTGACTGTCTAGTACTGCTTGTTTACATCATTTTTGGACTCAATATTGTTAAACTTTTCAAATTGTTTTTATCAGTGAGGGCCTATGGGGAAGCAACCAGAAAGCAGCTTTCTCTGCTCTGTTGAGCTGGGCTGGTAGAGTGGAGTAAAGGAATGATGAGGAAGACTTAGGATTAAATCAGGAGGGCCTGTGCGTGGGCACAGTCATGTTCCTGCCTGTGCCTGCCAGGTGCAGCACACACCACAGACCCTGCTCAGCATCTCCTTGCAGAACTTCTCACGTACGACATCACAAGCAAGCACCTGTGCCACCTTCTTAGCCCCTGATGTGACAGTCTTTCCCCTCCCCTCACCTACATCTTCTGCTAGTTTTAATTCAACCTGACTCTGAAGATAGAATACCATAGTTGTGATTTCTGTACATAGTTCCATTAATGTACTCTAGCAAGACTTTTTAATGCTGAAAAAATTCTATGCCTATCTTTTCCATCCTATTTAATTCCTTGATTATAATAGGAAAGCTTAGTATTGGTCTTTCACTGCATTTTGTGGTATTTGGGTTCATCCTGTTTCAATATGACCTCCAGATTACGTCTCTTCCTGACTCTTCTTACTCTGACTCTTCTTACTCTTGTTCTGTCACTTTGCAACAACAGAACTCCTGAACTTTATATCTGTACACTGATATTTGGGTGGGTTTTTTTGTTTTTTTTTTGTTTGTTTGTTTTTGTGTGTGTGTGTGTGTTTATAAAAAGGTTGGTCATGAAAGGATTAGGCGGGACTGGTCTGAAGAAATACCTGTGAAGAACTGAGGTATGTCAGCTTGTTCAGCTTGGAGAAGGCTGAAGGTTGACACATCCCAGTCTCCAGCTTCCTCAAGGAGAGCAGTGGAGGGGGTGGTGCTGATCTCCTCTGTCTAGTGGCCAGTGACAGGATGTGAGGAGATGGAGTGAATGTGTGCCAGGAAAAGTCTAGACTGCACCATAGAGAAGGTTCTTCATGCAGAGTGGTCGGTCACTGGAACAGGCTGCCCAGGAAAGCAGTCACAGCACCAAGCTTGACAGAGTTCAGGCAGTGTCTGGACAATGCTCTTAGTCATGTGGTTTATTTCTAGGATGTCCTGCAAGGAGCAGGGAATAAGACTTGATGATTTTTGAGATATTCTGTGATTCTAACATGTGAGTCACAGCCTGGGCATACAAAACAGGTCACACTGGCAGTCTGGGCTAATACCCTTCATTTCGAGTTTCTTCAGTACTGCTCCGTATCATGACCGTAAGTTTCTGATGTCCACATACGCTAGGTCCACCTCAATTTAATGGATCCAGAAAACAATTATAATAATAAAGAGAAATACTGGATTCATTGACTGAAATCTAATTCTACTTATACTGCACTGTATACCATTTTAAAGTTACCTTCACATCTTTGATTAGCTTGTTTCCTTCTTAATTTGGTCTAATTACATGCTTTTGAAATAAGACCAAAGGAGTGCTGTCTTTCTGGCTCACCTTGTCACTGTGTTTGTTATTCTTCATTTGTAAACTACTTCATCTGACTTGATAGATTTTTTTTTTTTTTACCTGGACTTTCTGGTGCTATCTTTGTAGTAACTGTGAGATGTATTTGTGTTTAAACTGAGGGAGTTTAACCTGTTGAACTTGGAGATCTGTTTTTGTTGTTTCTACACCATGGTCAAACTTTTTGGTTCCCTTTTTACATATAGTTTTGGCTGGCCAGCTTTGTCACTATGCTTCCATCTACTCTACATCTTCTTACTTATTCATTCATGCAGAATGGCAGCTCACCTCCCATGCCTTCTGTCTGTCTTTTAAATGCACGGAGGTTTGGTGCCTCCTTCACGTTAATCTAGGCTGTTTCATGTGCCACACAATAATACCAGGTTATGTGCTGTGCTGAAGACAGGGATCAGGAGAAATGGGCAAATGAGATGAGGGGAAGGCATAAACATGTTCTCTTTAGGGCAGAAACAGTGCCAAAGGCAGAAGAAAGCAGTGGGTGATTTGGATTCTGCTTCCCCTGGTTGCTGGGGCTCCTGCCTGCCTGCCACAGGGCTCAGACTGCCTGAGGCTGATGCTTACCTGCAGTCGAAAGGCTGCCAGTGGTTTTCACTTTCTCTGGGGGTGCTGTGTTCCAGAAACTATGGCCAGAGTGTTCACCCTCTGTAGATGACATAAAAGTTGCAAGCATGGCCCAGAGAACTCTTGAGACACTCCTTCCTGCCCTCTTTCCTTTTTCAGACCCTCGAGGAACTCATCTTTGGGAATTTATTCGAGATATTCTTCTCAATCCTGAGAAAAATCCAGGATTAATCAAGTGGGAAGACCGGTCAGAAGGTGTCTTCAGATTTTTAAAATCTGAAGCTGTGGCTCAGCTGTGGGGAAAGAAGAAGAACAACAGCAGCATGACTTATGAGAAACTCAGCCGGGCTATGAGGTGAGCTGGATGTTGCTGAGGAAAAACTGGCATGTACACAGACCAACTGGATGGAGAATTTGTCTGACTTTTAAAAATGATTTACAAACAGCAGCAGTTGCTTTCTTTAACAGTCTCTCACACTAGTTTTGAGGTTATAGCATTATGTTCTTTTCTAATATTTCTGTAGATTATATTATATATATATACAGTAATTTCACGATTATAAGCCGCACCTGAATATAAGCCGCACTTCCGGGTAGCTGGGAAGACCACGGGATTTGTCCGTATATAAGCCGCACCCGAATATAAGCCGCGCCTTTTTTTTTTTTTTTTTAAACTCCGCATGGCAGATGGGACGGGGCGCTCCGGCCCGGCCCCACACAGCCCAGCTTCCCAGCGGCACCCAGTTCCTGGCGGTCCCACACTGCCACCGGCTGCCGGGGGCACGGGGGCCGCTCCGCACATTTCCAGCCCCCGTTGCCGGCGATCCCGCGCCGCTGCCGGCTCCCGGTGGCACAGGGGCTGGCCCGCCCACTTGCCACTCTGCTTGGCCGGCTCTCACTTCCGGGTTGGCGTTTCACTGGGATTTGTCCATAGATAAGCCGCACCTGAATATAAGCCGCACCACTGGGGTAGGCTGGATTCTTCAATGAAAAAGGTGCGGCTTATATTCGTGAAACTACTGTATATAACAAAAATAATTGTTTATATATACAATTCTGTTTTGCTCCATCCAAACAACTAGTGTAGGAAGGGAATATGGTTGCAGAAACCTGAGAATGTTTAAATGACCCAGTAATGGCTGGAGACCTTGTTATTTCCAACAGCATTCAGAAACTAGACATATCCGATATCCAATGTCTTAAAATAGGTGTTATAGTTTTCTTTCCTCTTTGATTTGACATTTTGAGACTTTTTCCATAATCTCTGAAACTTCAGAATGTATTTTTAAAGGGCTCTGATGTTCTTTCCTGGTCCGATTTTCAGATCCTGTCTTATCTGGAAAAAAAGCCCCAATGAAATCTCGTAAGATTGTGTGATAAATCTGGCTTTGACCTGAAACATGGTGAAATTAAAACTCAGGAGCTAATTAATCTGAAGGAAAAAGAAAACATCCATTTTTCCTTCTCTGTCGTTCAATTATAATGATCTTAGATATTATAAATATAAATATCACAATAGATAATAAAGATTTTTTAAGCTAACTAAGGGATTACCTAGTTGGCAGTGGCCTTTTAGGACCATAGGTGAATTTACTCATATATTTTTCTGGTTTTATTTTAACAGGTACTATTACAAAAGAGAAATCCTTGAGCGTGTGGATGGTCGGAGATTAGTATATAAATTTGGAAAGAATGCCCGTGGTTGGAGAGAAAATGAAAATTAAATATATCAAGAAGTAACATTTAAAACACATGGATGTAAATATTCAAAGACTATTTTCTTATATTTATGTACCAAACTGGGGTGAAAAAACAATTCTACTTCTGTCGGGAAGAAAGAACATTATCATTATTGGTGTTAAAATTATTTTATTTGAAGTATGTCCTGTATGGGGAAAAAATGTACACAGTTTTCTGTGATATAAGTTAACATTATAGAATTATGATTATTTTTCCCTTCTTGTGAAGTTTTCCTCTTTTTTTTTTAATCATACAGGCATAATGTGATTTACGAGTCATGTAAAGAAAGGGAAGGAGCTAAATATTAGGGCATTTAGGGAGTATGATAATCCACTTTGGAAGGCAACAAAAAGTGGAGGAAACAGTAAAGCATCTCTGAGCCAAGTAGCCTTCTTCTATAGTCAGATGGTTTATAGCTTTCCTTGGCCAATACCACTTGTTCCTTCCCTCCTCTGATTTCTGAGTGTTTTAATACTTTGCTGGCTTTCACCTGCTTTTCTTGAATTAGACAGTGGGTTCCTCTTCAGCTGCCTTATCCCAGCCACAAGAACAGTGGCTCTGTGAGGTGGCTGTCAGCATTTATTTGGAGAACCTGTACTACCTCCACCAATGAGACCTTCTTTTGTAGGCCTACATTTAGGACCAGACCTTACCTGATACTCAGTGTCTTGCTTAACCTCCAAAGAGCATTCAGCTTACCCCAGGAAAAAAGCTGTTTTTTCTTAACTAATATCTTAGGAGTTAACTGCTGGAAGAATGTCAGTCTTGGGGACCAAAAGCTGTTGAAGGAAGTCTGTTTTCTGACTGGGCAAACTTATTAAAAGGCACTGGTTTCCCAGTAGGAATGTTAATAATCCTCTCACCCTCTTGCACTTCTAATTAAAGCTTTCAAATCTGTGCCATATGGAGCAGTGAGGAGGTGGGCAAGCAGAATGTTTATTAATCCCTTGGCATGAGGAAGCAGTCTCTCCAATTGCTTCAAGCTGTGTGGTCCTCCTAGAAGGTCAAGTCTCACTTGGACAGAAATTTTCAAAAAACCTTTGAGAAATGCAAAGCTAAACTGCGTGTAACATATTAATTCCCTTTGCTTTCCTCCAGTGTAACTCTATACTGTACTTGTATTTGTCAGTTGTGCTTGGGATTCTTAGTTGGAGGAAAAACCTCATCCACATAAAGGCACTGAGATTTTAAGGACATTCAGATCTGGGTCAGTATTTTGGGTTCAGCTCTAGCAGCTCTATGCAGACACTTAGTGTTCACTGGCAGCTTTTACTTTCTCCAGCTCACAGATGCTTTCTGCCAGCACTGAGCATATACAGAATGTAGGGAAGTAAAAACTAGAGGAGGCAGCACTTCACCAGGTCACTGAGTACGTGAGATGTGGGAGTCGGGAAACAGGATTTTCTTGGTGATGTTAACAGAGGTGAAACCAACATCAATTTCAAATCACTTTTTCAGGGATGGGGAATTTGGAAAACAATAACAGGGACTGAGAAGTCCAATATTAAAAAAAGGAAAAGAAAATGAAATATAAAGGGAAATTAAGAATATTAAATCCATCCAATATCTATTTCCTGAGGCATACCCTGGGTTTGAATCCATATTAGCTTGAAATACAGCAAGATGCATCTGGAGGTTACAGGATATTCCATTTTTATTTGTCTTAAAAGGAAATAGAGATGAAACCAAGAGACCATAGAAGTATCAATATGAAGGGTATGAAATGTGCTTAGCAACAATTTATAGGCAAACATGAGAGTCTAACTTGTTATCTACACATGTAGGGCATGTTAAACAATAACACCACCTCCTACACTGTATGCCAGAGCTGTCACCATCAATTACCCATACATGACAATTTTTACTTTTCATAACCTGGGTGGAGAGAGCTTCATCTTATTTACAAATCAAATAATAAGCCTGTGTACTTCAAAGCATTTTTTTCCTCTCAGACTATCTCTCTTTGTTTTTTTTCCCCACTGTCTGTGCTAGCCTTGCTTGCTTTTGCGCAACTCGTTAATTTCCTTTTTTAGCTGAATTTGCTACATTTCACTTCCTTTACCATTATTTTGTAGTTCATATAACAAGAATCAGACAACCAGATGAGAAGAGCACTTTCACTTTGCTCCTAAGACCATTTCTTCCCCCTGCCTGATGGTTATTTGTAGCCCTTTGCTCTGTGCTCTTCACATCACCTCCATACCTTGGGTGAAAATCTGAGATCAGTGGTACTATCACAAATCTGCAACGTAGCTGTACCTTGTCTCAGGTTAACATATATCTTACAGCAATGGATTGTAATACTTCATGAATTTGCTTTCTACCTGATCTCTCACAAAATTTCTTGGGAGGTAAAATGAACCTGTGATATATGTGTGTCACCACTTGGTTGCTGAGCAGCAGCTAAACCTGCTTTTAGAGGTTTTGAAAGATAAATCTGTACTTAGAAGCTAACTGTATAAATTGAGAGAGTGGTTTACATTGGGGTGCAGTATAAATGATAAATAATCTTCCACTGTCACATCTTTCAGCACGTGGAAATCATGCAAGTTTCTGTTTCCACCCTGCAGAACTTTGCAGTGTAGTAGGTACTTGCCATTCAGCATTACAATAGCACAAAGTTGGAATAGAAGCCAGCCAACATTTATTCTGTTTTACAAATATATTAACCTTTGCCTAAGACAAACACAAAGGACTGTTTGAAACTATGGCTCTTGCCAAGGACAGATGCAACCAACCAAAGAGAGTCTTTTTACCAGACCTAAGCAAACGGAGAAAATGAAGATATGAATTTTTATGTAAATTGCTATTTAAACAAAAAGCATTTCTGATTGCTCCTTTATTTTGTATTTCAGAGGCTGAGCAATCATATTTTTAGATGTATTCTTTAAGTTAGCAGCTGCTGAACTGGTAGCACCATGTGTATAGATTTTTATTGTACCATAATTTTTCATATGTATAAAGCTCTAGATAGGAAAGTATATTGTATTTATACAGTTACATGCAAATCACAATGTCAGAGGGTTGGCATGAGCACTCTCAATATTTTCTGCACAGAATTAGAGCAACTTGCTCTAAAAACATCCTGAGAAACTGTATGTAGGCTGTTGAACTACATAGACATTAAAATGTTTAGTTACATTTTCATCTTTCTTTCTGTAGCACATTGCATAATTCCTGCTTGCTTCTCACAGCATTGTCTTCAATGTCTACGTGCGGAAACAAATCCAAGTTAGATATTTCACTATTGCCACTGTAAATCTCAGCTTGGAGACAATGTATTCACAAAATGGTTCGAAAGACTGTTTCTATTTTTGTGAATATGATATTAATTCAAATAAAACACTCATGAAAGAAATTATTTGATTAATGGTTATCTTCCTTTTTTCATGTCTTATTTTGGAAGTGACTAGTGTGAATTCTGTAAGTACTGAAGAATATTTCAATACTGATGCTTTCAGCAATTAATACAGCAAAGGACTGCTGTAACTACAACAAAATCCAAAATCTTGAATTTACTAATATGTTGAATACCTGATCTATTGTGAAGATATTGGGTTTCCAAACCTGTTTTATGTCTCACAGGTCTCACTGAAATAATGGATTATGTCAACACAGCTAGATTGTCTTTCTTGTTTGGCTGCTGAACTTAACAAAGGCCTTACTTCAGCACTGATTTAACTTCAAGGTATTTTGAAGCGTGTGCAAGGGCTAGGCTGATTAAGGATGCCATTACTCACACTGAGCATTTCCTTTACTGAATCAAAGCAGCTAAACCAGTGAACTCCTGTCCTTCATGTTATTTTTCCATCTTAGTGATGGCTACAAAAAGGGGACATCTCTCCTGATTTGCTCTGCAGCTTGAGGCAAAAAAGTGAAAACGCCTACAATTAAAAGCAAGTCAAAGCAGACTCCTGGGACATTTGCAGACTGGGGGCTGTGGCTGTGCCAGCGGGGTGCGAGTGTGCCGTGTGTGGCCTCTGAGTGCCACCATGTAGCCCCTGTGGTGCCCTGCTGGGTGGCCCTGGCTGGCAGCATGAGGTGGTGCAGAGCAGGCACTCTGACACGGAGAGCTGAGCCTGCTGCTGTGCCAGCACATCTGGAGTTGGGCTGGAATGGCAGGAGCTTCACTGCAGCAGGACAAGTCACACCTTCACGCTCTATAATCTGCAAATGTGCATAATTTTAAGCAAGTGAGTGGTTCCCCTGCCTTTGAAATGATGCATTTGACTGTTTGAGGATGGTGGCTCTTGAAGTGTTCAGTCTCTGTTGAATCAGCCTGTAGTTGAACCTGTAATTTCAAAGGGGCTCCAATATTATGTCCACATAAATAGGAGAATGGGTTTGAATTTTGAACACTGGTACAAACCCCATGTTTGGCATGAAAAATTAGTGTCCCAAAAGAGTGGTCATAGTTTGAGAACTCAGGAGTCCCAAACTAGGTTTCAAAAGGAATTGGAGCTAGATTTCAGGCAAGTTCAGACTGAGATTTAAGTAAGCACAGCTGGTTTTCTAGTAAATGGTTGGGGCCTTGTTTCAAGCAAGCTGAGGCCAATATTTGAGACAAACACAGATGAGAATATTGTTTGAAAACATGCAAATAAGTGCACACTTAATAACCCCCCTCTCCCCCAAAAAACAACACAAACAAACAACAAAAACAAACCAAAGAACCCAAGCAAACCAAAACTCTTCTTTGGTTGTCACATGAAAAAAAAAATCAAGGCAAAATTCAGTTTACAAATCCTATGTAAATTGAGAATAAATAAGAGTAGTGCTGTAAACAGAGTCTACCTATATATTAACATGATATCAATTTGGTTGCATGTCTACATCAAGGACAAGTGAGAATTGCGTCAGGAAAGTGAAATCTCGTACTAGCAAAAAAAAAAAAAAAAGGGTGATTAAGAGTTACCACTACTAATAGCTTCCAAAAAATGGGTTAGTTACAATTATTTGAAAGATAGGTTATCTATCTGTATTTTCAGTATTTGCTCCCTTGACTGATGAAGCTTTGCACAATGCAGTCTAAGTCCTAAACTTTGTGCAAGCCAAGAATTTTCTCCAGCAATCATGCTTTCCACAGATATTTAGCTCCTTCAGTCACCTGAGTGTTGTAGAAAATAATAGGGAAAGAAACAAACCAGGAGGAAGAGACTGAGTCAATGACCAGGTTTCAATGTACGAAAAGTTCTGTGTGGAAATACAAAGGCTATATGTACAAAAAAATTTAATAACATCCAAGACAGTCTATTTATAGTCTTTCCATCAGAGGTTGGTTGCAAAAATTAAACATAAATTAGTGTTTACAAGTTTAATTATAACTTTTAGAAGAACAAGAAATTATAGTAATATTCCTGTGTGCACTGCATCATCTTGTGTACCTAAAAAAAATTAATTATGAAAAATGACTGAAGCATTATTTCTGCTGAAGAATTTCTCCCCCCTGTATTTAGTATGGTGTGATACTGCTTTCTTTGCTTTCATCTTGGTTTGAAATTCAGCAATAAGATTCAATCTCAACACAGGGAATGAGGAAGGAGATGGATGATCTGTAGTGTTGCAGCAGGTATTTCAAAGCAAATAGGTAACAGTAGGTGCTTCTTCCTGAATTTTTGGTTCCTTATTTAGCCTATTTATACTGTCCCTGAGAAGAAGATGAGAAGTTGGGCATAAATACCAGTATCAGTGACACGTCTTGTGAATTTTGCAGAGGAGCCTCCCCGACTCTCTATAGGAGTGGTGAAGAGACCTTCAGAGCATGAAGATTGTGAAAGTCTCCATCTTATACCTGAATATGTTGAGGGGCTGGATACGACACCTTAAAAACTGCTTTCTAAAGCTCCTGCCTGTATTTTGAAAGCTTTGGACAATAATGCAGCCTTCAGCATTGTGTGGCAAGGGGATTATTGTACTTCACAGCTCACTAGGGAATGGTGTGGGCTGAAGACTTTTAAGAATGCATCCCAAATGCTTTTGTGAGTGCTGCAGAAAGGTCAGAGGATTACTGGCACTGCTGAAGTTCCTGGAGGTGATGCTCCCATGAGGATCCTAAGGCACAGCTGCGAGCTGGAGATACTGAAGTGATCTGGGAGAGGAGACTCCCTTCAAGTCTTGCTAGTTATTCTCTCTATTCATCAGCTTCTGTCTCCAGTTTTTTCTCACATCCCCTTTTCCCAAGTGGTGGGATTGTAACATCACTGGCTGTACCTGTGGAAACTGCTCTTTCCCTGGAAGGGGATGTAAAGTGTTGGTCTTCTGAGTCAGCTTCCATGGGCTAGGACCAAAGCCTTTGGCTCTAATTCACATCTTTATAGGCTGTTAATTTGCCAGGGTGGGGAAATTCAGAAGTACAACTCAAATCTGTAACCAGGGGCTGTCTTAGGAAGTCATTGAACTTGGGAGAGGATGGAGGCTCACACCACAGGTCTGATCTTGCCCAGCCTCCTGTGGACTGTGGTGCTTCTCAGCACAGTCAGCCCATGAAGTCTGTGCCCGAACACTGACAGAAGGGGAACAACATTCACCACCAAATACTCACAGGCTGGATTCTTATGCTGTCTAAGATCCCAGTATTTTCAAAGAAGGCTTAAATAGACAGACAATTAATTAAAAAAATAAGAGGAGAGATCACATTAGTTTCATCCTGCTCTTAGCAGATAGAATCATAATGTCTCAGGTAATTAGCTTTGCCTGAGATGATGATCGCTCATTTTAGGAGTGTATAAAATCTGTGAGTTGTGATGTGAGGCAACCGGCAACTCTCCATGCATCCTTCTAGAATTCCCTCTGTACTCCTGTATCTCTCTCTAAATCGTACCTCCTCTCCTGGGGAAAGGCTCACCAGAGCTTATCAGATTCAATTACTGCTGTTTCATATCAATGTTCTCATGTGAAATCAGAATACAAATAAGCCAAGACTACCTCCATATCCCCAAACAATTACAAATGTCGATGATTCACCAGTTATTCATGCCAAACCAATATTTTTCAGTATTTTATAGTTCATGAGTGAAACATTTCAGCATGTTCAGACTGAAATCACTGGCATGCCAGGAGGCATTTCATGGTGAAGGGCACTCTGCAGGGACACATGGCATACCCAGCAGCTGTCATGCAATCACATTTGTCTTATGGGCACCTTTCACTTTTCTAGTAGGTTTGGAGGCGAAGGGTTAGTAAAAGTTATATTTACTTTCAAGAAAATTTAGAGTTAGATGATAAAGCTAATCCAGTTTTTCACTTTGCTGCCTCTTTCCCCTCCTACATCTCCAGACTTTTCATCTGATGTAATTTTTAAATACACATACAATGAAAAAGTATGTGGTGGTGTTAAAACATATTTTTATTTTTTTTCTTGTGTGTAGAAAGAATTTAATTCACTATGCATGGATAACCCATTTGTTTATACTCAAGTTAAGAACAAAGGCAGCTAATAAGCTTTGCTGTCACCTTAAATAAATGGTTTCACAAGATAATGACTCCATGCAGCTACGCCCAAGGGTCATCAGCATTTTAAAAGACTCTTTATGTTTCAGAAAAAAGAAGTCACACTGTAAAAGCCAGCAACGCTGTGGGAGAGCTATAAAAAAAAAGATATTTTGTTTGGATACCAAGGTTAAGAATGACTGGGGACCTGTGGCCCACAGAGGCTTTAAACAGATCCCCCCACCCCAAAAAGGGTGTACACTGGCAAGCCTTTCCTCAGCTTGGCAGCGCTGGAAACCGAGCCTTATCACAAACATATGTCCCAGCTCAGCCACCATGTGAAACACCTTGAGCTTGATTGCAGATAAGTCATAGCCTGTTCAGGCTGCCTTGAAATCCTGCTGAAAGGGCAGCTCTGGCTCCCTTGGCTTGTTTCTCTGTGCCTGTTTGTTGCCAGTGTTAGTACCAGCACTTCCAGATCCAGAAGTTATTCTGAAAAGAAAAAGGGTATGTCTTTTTGTTAGATCTTCATATGCTGAGGCCACAGGATCATGAGGCCCAACTCAAGGGAGCAATTGGCAACCTGCAGTCAGAGGAACAGGAGTGGGAGATGACTTCCTACCCCTTTAGCAATTCTTTCAGTTAGACCAGTGTAAGGCAATTTGTGAAACTTCCAGTGATCACCTGCTTCATGGAGAAGCTCCCTGTGCATGTGTGTGAGAACCTAGGATGTGTATAAATACATAGATTAGCAACACCTTTCTTCAATTTTGTATGTTAATGAGATAATTTTGTGTTTTACTATTAAGATAATGTTTCTCTGGCCTTAAGAATGTTTTTGTATACTTATCAAAGCACAAATCTCCAGAGACCAGTGAGACTGGGACATGAAACTCTCTTAACACAAAATGTGGCAGTCTAGGGGTATTGCAAACTTCCTCTGCCAAGCAGAGTTTTCTGGGGGTCAGTAACACAGGGTATTCATTTGAGAAAGATACCTCCTACTAGTGAGTGTCCTCACAGGATGGTGAGGAGGTCACGTGAGTCTCAAGGATCTCTGAAACTCTGAGATCCATGACATCCATGCCTGGGGAGTCAGAGAAGAAAGGGAATCAAAACTGATGATAAATGAGTTTGGGGGGGTTGGTGTTTTTTAGTTGTATCACCAAAATAAAGAGACATAAGTCATGGAATATAATTTTAAAAAGGAGAAACTGCAAAGATGAATTTTGGAATAACTTCTTGACTGTGCAACTTGTCCTTCTCATGGGCAGGTCGAGTAACTGAAGGTGCTTGGTCTGCAGAGCTGATTTGTGCTCACTATGCTGCAGTGCACAATCAGGATTAAAAACTATCATAACTGTTATGACTGAAATTGCAGTGTGATGCATCAAGTCCTTTTGAACTCTGGATGCTGCATTTGCCTATTAATATCTGAGAACAATTACCTCATCTCTCCTAAGGGAAGTGGTTGAGGCCCCATCACTGAGTACCAGTAGGGCCTGATTTTCAGAGGCAGTGAGCAATCTCCTATCCCATGAAAAACCAAGATGGAAAATAAACAGCAGATAACAATCTGGTGCCAGCAGAGGGATAGGATAGCTGTGACCTGGTATGTATTTTTTCAGTTTCAAACTTTTGGTATTGTGCTATTTGTGTTCACCTGATATGCTAGTAAATATATATATATTTATATATATATATATATATATAAAGTATTCTGTAACAACCCACAAAGCTCAGTTTCTCTGCCAGTTCCCACATCTTCTTTCTTCAGCCCACTGAAAATGCTTGGTTGAAAAAGAAAAACATAAGAAACCACAAGTAGAGTGGATCATCACACCCCTGCAAAGGCTTGGTTGCAGACAATTAATTTATTTTGGCGAGATTATTCCCAGGGCTTGCACATCTGCCCAAAGGAGTGAAGCAGAAGAATGCATCTCCTACCTAATGCTGAGCAGCAGCTACATGTTTGGGTGTGGTATCCAAGCCAAACATCTGTTCTGCACACATGAGCATGGGCACAGAGGTGATGTGGACACATAGCAATGCTTCTCTGCCTCTGGGGATGGACAAGGGGCGATGGGAACTGCCCTGCGAGGAAGGAAAAATTAGGAAAAAAATGGGACTCTGAGTAAGTTTATGGGCTTATTTGAAGGAAGACAGCTACAAGTATCCTGTTATACCCTAGTTAATGAGCTTGAGCTCTAAGAGGTCTATGGTTCAGATGTTTGGGTAGCAGAAAGTAGATCTCTTCATAGGTTGGGAGGCCAAAATATTGCAGTAACAGTGTCCATCCTCCCTTTCCTGCTGTGTCCTGGTGAAAAGGCAAGTACATGCACTGCAGTGGAAAGGGAGAGAGTTCAGGTTTTATTGTCTTGAGATGTTCTGGAGTATGTTGTTTTTATCTACCAATTGCAATAAAGTGTAAATCCTAACTATGACCTGGATCATTACCTGCATGTGGAAATGTGCCCATGACCTATGTGTCACATAAGTGTTCATGCATGAGTGGGTTCCCAGAGAAATTGTTCTATATATGGAGTCCAAACTCACCAATTGCTTCAGGATTTGTCTTCTCATTTACTCACCAGCAAAGTTTGATTTTTTTTCCCTCTGGCTCTTGTTTTGAGATAATGGAGTTGGAGGTTACATTCTTCTTTCCTTTAGTGTAATTGTCAATGTGTTTCTCCGAAATTCTGCTTTTGATGAACAGGGTGGTGTTCTCATACCTCTGTGAAGTGCTGTGTCTTTACTTATTAAGGGACTTTGTTGGGTGCACAGGAATATGAAAAGAAGTGTTTTGGTCACTTGGAAGAGATCTTGTAGTGGATAGTGTCAGCTGTTTCAGACAGACTCTGCAGTTCATCACTGTGCCATGTTGTTTTTGTATTTGTGTAAAGACAAATATTTCTCGTGCTTCAGGTGATTGCAGCTGAAGCACAAAGCTGAATTATGACAAATGTGTGTGTGCCGAGCTGCTCCAGCTGGCGCTGGGGGTGGGCGGAAGTGCCGGGACCTGTGGCACAGGGAGGGCGCCTGGGGCTGCATTTAAAGGCTGCACCGATCCGTGAAAAATGTTTGCAAATTGAGCACCTGCCATAAACCCCACGATCGCGCAATTCCGTTACTAATTCGTTACTTGTTGTGCATGGATCCTTGCCGCAAAAAAAAAGTGCGCCTTAGAGTCTGGTGCGACTTATATATGGACAAAGTTCAGAAAATTGCTGACAACCCGGAAGTGTGCCTTATAATCCAGTGTGCCTTAGAGTTGTGAAATTACTGTACCAGGTTCTTAAATTAATCACAGTTTTTTGCATTGGGTTGGTTTTGTGCTTATTTTTTATCGAGAAGGCATGGTGTAAATAAATAAAAGCAACCATGACTTATAACTTCTAAAATTTTAATATACTATTTTTTAAAAATATCTTGAAAATATGAAAAAATATGAAAAATGTTGGGTTTTTTCATTTGGAATAGATATTTTATTTTTCCTTTTTTTCTCTGTACCCATCTGACTAGTGAGAGCCTTTTGCAACTTTCCAATTGAAAATTTGGATGAACTCCTGATCAGCATGCCCACACAAATTAAGATCGGAAAAAAAGAAATTACACCTCAGAATGGAGTGCTAAAAGAATATGAATTGAATGTTTCACATCAGCAGGTTTTTCCAAAATCTATTCAAATGGTTTAGGAAGTATTTAAGTATTTAAGCTATGGTAAACAGAAAAAGGTAAACACAGAAACAGTACTGTAAAAGGGGATGGTGAGGAGAAGAGGATCACGTGAAATGTAGGTCAGAAAGTGTAACTTCGGCTTCTCCAGAATTGCTACCCATACTCTATTTGTAAAACACGTGTAAAGCCACAGTGGATTTCCAAGCACAATCCCAACCTCTTCTATGCTGTGTTAGTGTGACAGGCTGACATTTCTTCATAAACAGGAGAGAGAATGTTAGGCTTACTGTGCTAGGTTTTTGGCTGCTTCATAGATACTTTCATAAACGAAGTATGGAAAAAGGATCCTAATGAAATTACTCTAAAGTGTGCTCAAACTAGTTGCAAAATTGTACTCCAGGAGTGGCTATTAGTGATTCACTGTCAAACTAAGTTGAATTAAATGTGAGTCCACTGTGATCTTTCAGTATTTTCATTAATGGCTTTGCTTATGAAAAAACACAGTCAGTTTGTTGAGTTTGTAGGTCATCCCAGCCAGCCCTTTGAAGGAAAGGATGAAAATTCAGAATAACAATGATACACTACAGAAGTGATAAGCAAATAAGTGAAAGGCCATTCCAGACAAACAAAAGCAAGGGCAATGGCTCAATATGTTGCACAAATATGCAGATTGCACAAATATGAGGTGGTAAATGACTTATTGGATGGTTGTTTTGTAAAAAGGAGGAATACAGTGTTGCAGTGGAGCACCGGTTATAAACAGGTTGGCAGTGCTATGCTGCTGTGAGAAAATATATATGGGAACATAAAAATAGGTGTGACAGCTGTGAGATAACAACACTGCCCTTCCAGCCTACTCAGCAGAAGTGGGACTAGCTTTAGATACAGCAATATGTTCAGCTTTGGACACTGTACTTATTTTAAAATTGAAAAAAATTAAAAACCAAATAAAATCAATTGCCTGGTACTGCATCAAGAAGGACTGGAGAGCTAATAAATATAGATATGTTTTATGAAGAAAGTTTAGAAAGACAGGGTTATTTTAAAGAAGGATGGTAGCAGTCTTCAAACATTTAAAGAGTTGCGAGAAAAAAATATGAACCTTTCTCCATTACTAGTGAGACAAAATGAGAAATAACAAGCCAAAATTATAATGAATGAAATTTGGGTTACCAGAGATTTGTGATGGTGTGGACAGGAATGCCAACAGCAGAGATTTGTAAGAACAAGTTAGACCAATGTCTTAGGGAATTACATAAGTGCAGATGATCTTTCTTTTGGGTGAGGGATGAACTGGCATCATCTTAGATCTTTTCCATCTTGGCTTTTTATGACTCTGCAATACGTCTTCATGAATTATGTCAACATTGATGAAACACAAACGTTTCCATGAAAAAGATTTTTTTTCAAAATCTTCTGACCAACCTTCATGCATTGACCATACATAAAGTTGGCTTTTGTTAGGATTTCACTGTTGTATTTGGTCACTTTTTTTGCTATATTTTGCAAGAAATCACAGGCATTTCTTGGACAGAAGAGTAGCATGTGGACAAACCTTTTAAATTCAAATATGTGTAGTATTCAAGCTGGCTGCAGAGGACAAGTGGGAGAGCAGCTCACAGTGACCTACTCTGAGTCATGTTTGAGCCTCACCTTTCTAACCTGCTAGGTACAGTAATTTCACAATTATAAGCCGCACCTGATTATAAGCCGCACATGCAGGTTCTAGGGAAGCCCACGGAATTTGTCCATAAATAAGCCGCATCAGATGAAAAGCTGCACCATTTTTTTAATTTATTTTTTTTTCCGCGCGGCAGGGTGGGGGTGCTGCTGAGGAGCCAGGCAGCACCGGGGCCACTCCAGGAGCAGGAGGCAGCAGCGCCGGGAGCGGGAGCAGTGGGGGCCCGGCCACTTGCCGGGAGCTGAGGGGTGGGGAACTCTTGTTCCCGTCTTCCCCGCTTGCTCTGCGTGGCTGCTGAGGGGCAGGGAACGCCTGCTCCCCCCCCGGCTCGTACTTCCGCATTGGCAATTCTCCTGAGATTGTCCATAAATAAGCTGCACCTGATGATTAGCCGCACTACTGGGGTAGGCTGGATTCTTCAATGAAAAAGATGCGGCTTAGAATCGTGAAATTACTGTAATTGTTTACTGTGTACTGTTTCCCTGAAGGTGAGTGATAATGAAAGTTCAAATGTTAACAGAAATTGAGAGGCTGTTCTTGTTGTTAGATTGTGGGGAGCATTAACCTTGATTGGTCTAAACTGGTACACTAGCATCATGTGCTGCAGATAACTGGCCTCCTATCTACAAAAAGAGACAATAAAAATTTCCTGTATGCATATAACACCATTTCATCACCCATCATGGTGCAGTATCCTAAAATACCTTTCAATCCTGTCTTCAAAATATTTTTGTCAGAAACAGAAGTACAATAATCCTCACACCATTTATATACACAAAAGAATGCAAGTCTCTAGTTGGTGTTTTTGAGATGCTTATGTACATGCCTGTGTAGGCTTGAGCTGAATCAACTTCCTCAAAGACATATGAATAGATCTGCCAGATACAAGCAGCTGCCCTGCACTGGGTTTGTCCTTTAATTTAGCTGCCATGAAGCGCTCTCATTTCTAGTGAAATGCTTTTGCTGAAATTGTTAGAAAATAAGGTTTAATGGATTTTGTTTGTCAGAAAAAACTAAGTTCTTAACCTTAAGAAATGAAAGGTGATATAGACAATTCTGGTTTGACAGAAAAGATCTTCCATCCAGTTAATCAGCTTACCTAGTTGGCTTTAGTTTCATGAAAATGAAGCTTTTGGCCAGTCTCATTCTTCTTGTTGACCAGTGGTAGCCATCCAGTGAAAGGTGAATATGTGGAATCTGTTTCAAAAGAAACAGAAGAAGTTAAAAGATCTTGTGCTATTTTATTTTTTCATTCACATGTAGAACATCTCTTTTTCAAAAGTTTCATTCTCTGGTTTCATGCTCCAGTTTTAGTCTTCAGTTGAGTTCTCAGCTACAGAGAAAAGCTGAGAAATCTTGTCATTGAACTTCCATATCACTATCAACAAAGCAATAAGAAGAGGAGATCCAGCCATCCAAAATGCAGCTGATAGAAAAAAAATTGCATTAGTGTCAATCTTCTAAGCTGAGTGATACTTGCTGTGTAGGAAGGTATTAACAAAAGGCTGCCTGCAGCCTACTAAGATCAATTATCTGAGGACTGTGTGTAGTGAATGAACAATTTTTGTGTTTGCATGTGGATTTGGGACATGCAGGATGTGCAGTGCCTGTGTTGGGAGAGTCAGCAGACAAACATTGCAGGTCAGCAGCACACTCTGCTCAACATTGCAGGAAGAGTAAAAACCCTATGCAAAGAAAGAGCAAGCCTATGCTGGCTGTGGTGTCAGATCAGATCAGGTTGTAGCAACAACAGATAAGTTCTAATGACTAATTTACTTAGCACTACTAAGTTAATTCTATTACCTAGAACAAGGCTCTCTCTACCTTGGCGTTTGGAGAATTCCAGTGCAAAATCAAAAGACAGATGATGACCCAAGAGTTAACAGGAAGGAAACATTTTACTGCACTTGCCAGACCACAGCAAAATGGATTTGGCACTTGGCACTGTCATCCTTGGGTACATGGAATGATGTTGGGCTTGGGTATATCAGGAAGCAAGGACTGAGTCTCATGGTCCTATCTTCTCAGGACAACTTGCTCTCTTCCTGATGCCTAATAGGAACTGGGATATGCCTAATCAGACCAAACAAAAGATGTAGAGATTAAACTGCACCATTGGTATGCACTAGTGAGATGACTGGAGAAGATCTCTCACATGCAACAGCTTCATTTCCATGCTTAAATGATTTACTTCTTTATTAAGTCCACTTGAATCAGCATTTCATCCCAGGAAATTAAATGTATGTGAAAGAAGAGTTGGCATCTTGACCACAAGCTATGCTATAGGTGTGGATTTAAATACATAAGCCTGTAGAGTTAGATATTACTAATAGGGGAAATAGAGCAGAAATTAATTTGCATATGCTCACACTTGGGGGGGGGGAAAGTTACAGAAATTCTAAAAGGTCAATGAAAAGTAAAATATAAAAGAAAGCAGAGCTATCATAAATATATATTTTCTCAAAGAACTGCTATTTCACTTCATGAGTAGACTGTTGATTTCAGCAATGTAGGAAAGGTGGCAGAATGATCTGCTTATAGATATGATACTCACAGCTTTAAGACTCTCTGAATGTTTTCATCATTCTGGGAAAGAAATCTATAGCTTGTGAATAACCCTGTCTTCCCCTGCTTGAGACCAGTAGCAGTCATGATATTTTGGCATGAAATGTTTTATTTCCAGAAACTGCTAAGGTAAAATTTTCCTTCTGATTCTCTGTAGATTTTATTGTCATTTTAAAATTAGCTCCTGCCTCACCCCTTCTCAACTGCAGGTTATAGGAGGAGGTCTGGAGAGATGGTGCTGGAGATGGCAGTCCTGTTAGGCACCAGCTTTATGCTCCAGGGATGATGGTCCTGCATGGGCACCATCCAGCAAGAAGTTTTAGTCATTCTCAACATGAGTTGTGAATATTAGTTGACTGCTGCAGATGAAAGATTCCACATCCCAATTACTCACTGCTCAGTTATCCAACACACCCCCAAGGTTTTACATTTCTAGTGAAAGCACACTTCGATCTTCTTTCTCTGGAAAGAGGGCAATTTGTTAACCAGGAATCAATAGGATTGCCTTTTGCCATACCAAATAGTTCAACCATATTTTGAGAGCTTTGTAAAATCACTGTGGCACAGAAACTGGGAGTTTTCTCTATTGTTTACAGAACCTAGGATGTGGTACAACTTTCAGTCTGGATTTCAGTTGAATTTGTCAGTGAAATGAAGATGTCAGGAAAAATAAAAATAGAAAGGCATTCCAAGTTGGTTATGGGAGAAATCTTCACAAACAGCTCTTTGCATCCATATGAAGTACTTTAGGTTAATATTTATTTATTAACTGATAACAGATTTATTTTGTTGCTGTAAAGTGAAGTTGTAGAGGCACATGGAGAATCAGTCATCACAACTGATGGAGAAACATTAAACCCTTCCCAGAAGCTGACAGGAATGGGTGCACAGAGATGCCAGGAAATGCACTTGGATACTCAAAGCAAAAACATCTCCAAAGAGGACTTGCTGGTAACTGAGCACTTCACAACCATCATCAGAGCACCCATCATATAACTGAGCCTGGCCTAAGAAGAACAGCTATTTTTCTACGGCCACACAGGCAGCACCAGGATGAGAACATTCCTGTGGCTTGTTTCTGTTAATCCGATACATTTCTGGTCATCATATAGAAGAAAATAGTCTAAACAAAAACCTGGCAGATACGTGAAATTTTTGAGGTAGTTGAAGCAGTGGAAGAATTTTATAAATAAATATTGGTGAACAAGTGTTTTAGAGATTTTGCCAAGAAAATACCAGCAAAGCACTATTTTTTAAAGGCTTGAAGGATAGATTTGGGAAAGCAAGTTGTTGGGGGGATGGATCTACTCTTTCCCTGGTGAAAAGTTGAGAATTTTTCCCATTATCATGTTAAAGAGCTAGCTGGGTGGCGCTGGAGCTGTTAATTGCTCAAGACAAAGGAATGGGATGGGGGCTAGCTGTCTGGATTGCTGGGCAAGGGCGGGGTTTGAGGAGTCAGGGTGGTTGGGGGTTTTGGGTTTGTTTGTTTTTTTTTTTTATCCTCCCTGGGGGGACACTTGCCGGCTGCAACCGATGAGGAGAGAGGTTCCTTTTTTTATTTTCCTTCTCTGCCTGCACCCCTGCACTGCTACCATCTCCTGCATCTGAGAACAGTGCTGAGCACCGGGACCCAGAAACAGTGAGCAGCGTTTTCCTTCACCCTTCTCCCAACTGGGACACAGCCCTGCCTCCTTGCCTCCCTGCTTCTGCTGTGAGGGGCCTGCCCTGCTCTCTCCAGGACCGCGTGGAGGAGAAGAGTGTCTGTGACTGGAAAAAGGGACTGAGTTTCGTTCTGTGTTATCGCTGTTCCTTGGTTTTGTTTTTTTTTTTCATAGCTGATGCTTGTTTGTCTTGTAGATACATCAGTAAAGAACTGTTATTCCTAAATCCATACTTTTCTGCCTGAGAGCCCCTTAATTTCCAAATTATAGTAAACTGGGAGGGAGGGGATTTTCACTTTCCACTTCAGGAGGAGCTCCTACCTTTTTCTGGCAACACCTGTCCCCTAAACCAGGACACAAGTGCAGGTCATTGTGGAGCTGCCCAGGAATAACATGAGTGTCTCTGTGGCCTTTCCAATGCCTCTGAGCAATATCCCAGCAGTGTGTCTGTGCCTGGTGGAGGTTGGGCACTTGCTGGTCCCACGGCAGAGTCCCTGGAGGTCGCACAAGCTTGTCCCTCTCCCTCAGTGCTTGCTTAGCAGTGCTGTGGTCATTTTGGACCAGGTAGCCAAAAGAAGCCGCAGGTTTTTCCTGCAGCGACTTTGTCTCCCTTAGTTTACAGGTTGTAGTCATGCATGTTCCCAGAGGTGACAGGGCACAGCTTTGGGCAGAAGGCGTTGCTGAAGACTTTCCCTCTCAGTCGCTTGTGTTCTGACCCAGCACTTCCTTCCATGGGAGCTGCAAAATGCTTGGCTTCTCTACTGATGGCTGGTGGCATAACCCAATGAATTACCTTGAAATGTGGGTGCTGAGCCAAGTGCCTGGGAGGCAAATCTTTGTGCCCTGGTAAGTGTCCCCTCCAGTTTCTGTACATAGAAAAGGTAATTTTCTTTATATCTGACATTTTCTTGTCTATGTTTCATGTAATGATGCTAGAGCAAACTTGGTGAAGTTGCAAAAGGAGTCAGTTTATCTGATTGTATTTGTTTTCCTTCACTGTTCTTTAAAAAATAATTAGATGTGATTAGTAATATTTGCTGTAGCCTGGCAATTCATATAGTGGCAACAGATGAGATTCAATCTCAGGTGAAACCATCATCCCTAGCTAAGGTGTGTGGGAGAGGCATGCAGACAAGATTTTCAGCCCATTTATTTAGTTATGTAATGGCCTTTTAAACATTTTCCATTTATGGTCCCTATTCAGTTTACTTTAAGTTACAATGGCTTCATGTCAATCCAAGGCATAACATACAGCAGCCAGCTCTGCCATAAATCAGAGCAGCCTGTGGTCTCTGTGCATTTTTTCTTTAATGAAAAAATGTCCATTCCCAGCCCCTCAAAATGAGACTTGAGGAAATAATTAATTTTGGTTACTGCATAGAACAAACCTTTCAGGGAGACTAGATCTTTACCCACAACAAGTGAAATAAGCATTTAGAAATACTTCCCTTTAAAAACATTTGAACTTACCTTTTGTGCTATCCACCTTCAATTATGATTGAAAGAGAAAACATGGTGTGGAAAATCAGTCCTGCAGTATAACTTTCAAACTCTCCAAAGTCAGGAGCACTGGCAGACCCTTTGTGCACTATTTGTATACATCTCATTAAATAAGGTTTGGATTGGTGTCTAAATTAGGGTATTTACTGCACTAAGAAAAACCCTGGATGTACTGTAAACTAGTCATAACATGAGTTTCAGCAGTGTTTTCTTCTTTAATTCTCTTCACTTTAGCACTTCACTCTCTTCTTAACTTTTCCCACCACCATGTACCTATCACTGAGAATGTTTGTTTCTTTTATTACACGTCCATGGTGAGTTATTTGAGCTTCAGTGTTGAAAGTCAATGCTTTTCCTTCCATCCCAGCTCCCTCTGGGCCCTCACCAAAGGCATGAGCCAGAATGCAAACCATGAAGATGTGGCTCTAGGGAGTGTAACCCAAATCCTGTGGTATCCATCAAAGGGATGCTGTACCCCACCATGGACTGTGCTGGCTTATGCAGGGCAGTTAGGCCCTCTGCAGCATGTATCTCATACATCTTCCCCAAAAATGAATAGAATGTGAGTGAGGAGCACAGTGATGCTGCTAAGAGCTGTGTTTTTAAGAAAACAATTGTGATGTCCTGGGGCTTCCCCCATGTCAGAGCCAACAAGTTCAGCTCAGGTGTGACTCAGGACAGGGTGCAGTGTTGAGGTGCCCTGGGTCATCCTGAGCAACTAGGCTGGGTACAGACTTTTGTGGAAGCAGGGTGGCCACAAAATTAGCACAGCTGCTCTGCTGAACTGCCTGTGCACAGCGCAGCACACAGGGCAGCAGAAATCCATCCCCCGTGGTTTTTCACCTGCTGCCCAGGGCTGTTGTAGCTCCTTAATTAGCAGGGTTTGCCTCTTACATCATTAGGTGGATCTCTGTTTTAAGGGTGATGTTGTTTCTGGTGTTTGGACAGACTTGCACAATTTGGCATGGTGCTGCTTGTCACCCTGACAGACTGAAACATCTGCTCAGATCTGCCTCTGCACTGGGCAATGAAAGGCACATGGACAATTATGCGCCTATCTTGTCAAGGTAGAAAACCTGTGTGATAAGAGAGCGTGCCAGGTGGGCATGCAGATGCGCCCAAGGTGGTTTCCCTTTAGTGTGCTCAGGTACTGGTGGCACTTGAATTGTGTGTATGTGGCCAACAGCCAAACCTTCCTGGGAAATGGAAGAAACCCCTGGGCAATTAGCCCAGGCGACCATGGCTAGGCCTGCAAGCTCTGGGTGAAAGCAGCTGGGGTCTGCCCCAGTGTGCTGCCTCCTGTATGCCCCTGGGATGCACCCCCAGTGTCCTGGGTGCTCCTGGTGCTGACAGCAGTGCAGGACGAGAGGGATGCCTGTGCTGTAGCGCTGCTGAGCACTCCAACAGCCATGGCCAGGGCTCAGCTTCTCCTGCTCTCCACCATTTCACTGTGGGGCACCCCCCCTTCTTTTTTAATGTGTTTCTTCCTTGTTACAAGGGACCCATTAAACCACAGCAGGCCATAGGATAGATTTTAAGGCTCTGGCAGCTAACTGATTAATGTGTGGGTGCCTCCCTTTTAGCTGCAGGCAGGGATGGGGATAGAGGTGAGTCCCTTGCTGAAGGTCTCCAGACAGTGCTCCCACCAAAACAAAAGCTGCCTGGTCTGTGTGCCTGGGGGAGGGCAGGTCCCTTCCAGGGCATTTCTGCAGGATGTGAGCTCTGGTGGAAAAACACAGATCTTTGAATTCCCAGCTCCCAGTATTTCAGTGTAAGAGACTGATCCCCCTATCTGCTGGGTTAAGAGCATGCTGCAGAGGGAGAGTGGAATTGCTGTGCCTATTTCTGTGTTAATGAAGACAGACTGTACCCTATATTTCTTCTCTGTATTGACTTTATCAGATTGAAATCTGATGGGTCTGGTGTATTTGTGAGAGCCTTGTGTGCATTGTTCTGCTGTTTGGTTTTGATAAAACGTGGCATTGTACTTGATGTTCTTTAGCTACGTCAAACCTTGCTTCATGGCTAATGCATGGCATTAGTCCATACCACAAGTTGTGCAATGCTTTACAGCAAAAATATTGATGCTTCTTGGGGATTAAGAGTGTTATTTCAGTGTAAGTTCAATTGAAGAAGGAGAGACAATTGAGGGAAGAATAATTTCACTGCAAAATTAATTTTGGCAAGTTGGTTAAAAGAAAAATCCCCTTTTTCTTTATCTATTCGAGCATTATGTACTAATCTATTTTTAAAAGCCAACTTTTTTTGTTTTTTTGGTTTTAATTTCAAGCTGAAGCAAAAGAGGAATGATAAAAAAGCAAAAAGTTAAAATTTTGTCTGGAGCCTTTCAGAAAGCACATCTAACCCAGCTGGGGCAGGGAATTATGAAAGATTTTAAACTGTCTGGTCACTTGCCCAGTCAATATTTCCAGTGAAGTCTCAAGAACTGGGACGTTTCAAAGCAGCAATATTTCTCATTTCAGACCAAGTTCCTATAATTCTACTGAAAAGAGTGAGGTGTCAGCAGAAGTGGATTTGGTTCATTCTGGTCAGGGCTGGCACTTGGAAATAATCATTCTGGGAAGCTCTGATGGGAACTGAACATGTATGGCCTCTGTGGTTATATCCGAGCTGCTCAATTGAATGGTGAAGAAACACTCCTTGCTTGCTTGTTTATGCCATTACACTTTCACAACATCCCTGGCACACTTTTCCAGCAGTTCCCAGCATGTTTTAGGATGGGCTGCTCCCCGCCAGAAGTCTGCATGGAGAGAGGCAGTCCAGTGGTCCTGGGGACTGCAGGGTTTAGTTTGCCTGTAGGGGCACAGTGGCAGGATCTGCAAACTGAACGGGCTTTTCAGTTCTGCAGAAGCAGGGTAACAAAACCACCTGGCCTTTTGGCACCCCGGGCTGAAGGCTGCCTGTTTAGCTGAGCCATTGGTGGGCTTGCAGCAGTGTGGGTTTTGCCTTTATTATGAGAATTTGAGATTCTTTTCCCCTGCCAAGTGGATTCCTCCTTGTTCTAGCAGTGCTGAACTAATTCATTTTCCCAGCCATGGAGGCCCCTGCAGTACGGAGGGCAAGGAGCAGTGTGGATTAAATGGTTCTGCTTTCAGGAGAAATGCCACCTCTATTTCTTCAGGTAGCAGCAAGATAATTCTCTCACATCCACCCTTTGGACTCTGATTCATGAGCTCTATGCATTCATGATGGGCTGATAAAAGAGATGAACAGCATGATGGGCTGCCACACCTGTCTGTCTGTCTGTTATTGCCCTGCAACAGAGCAGTGAAAAGGCAGAGCGTCAGCTTCGTATGCTCTCCAGGTCATATGCTGATAAAGACAAACAAGCTGCTTTTTTGCTTTTGTTTTGTGCTACTGTGCCTTAAAACAGTGTGTGACAGTGACATAAAAACAGTGTTTGGCAGTGACACATGACCCCTCAAATAAATAAATAAATAAATAGATTTTGAAATTTATTTCCACCATAAATAGTTTGAGACTTGTTCTGCCTTTTTTTCCCCCTGCTACAATCCCAGACTCTAAGACTGTCAGATTGTTATTAGCACTGCTTCTATTAACCGCAAGAATAATAACAGCAGTGAGTGCTTACATGAACCTGATAATGAGTTTATTAGATGCCACAAACACTTTTTATCAGGCAATGAAAACATGTATGTTATACAGCCTAAATGCCTTGACTCCAGCTAAAACCCAGACCACTGGCTTTCCTCCAGAGTATTTGTGACTATCCACATAGTAATTTTGGGGTCAGTGTTGCATGTTCAGAGCCCAGGCTGTCTGAATCCAGAAGGTCAGAGAAGGATGTTCCACGCTTACGCAATTATTTATTCCAGCAAGATCACTCCATCTTGCTCTAAACCCAGCACTCATACATATTACAGGGATCTCTACCCACTGAAGTTTGCATGTGGTGTTTTTGCATATTAAATTCCCGAGTCCTCAGGTCATCATTTGCATCGTGTATCTTCCTCTCTTGAGCTGATGATGTTGCAGTATGAAAACACTGAGGCTAATTGTTCTAGTATTACAAAGATCTCTTGAAACAAAGCAGCTTTGGAGGATAATGCAGGGCAGGTGCTCAGAAAACAGGATGTTCTGTTGTCCAGTGACAGGTACCACAAGAAACCACAGATACCGTTCTTGGTGTTGGCTACATTTGTCTCCAGATGTTTCAGACTTTCCCAGAAAGAGAGGCAGCACAGACAACCTGCACAAGGATCTTCCACATCTAATCCTATAAGCATAACATTAATTTATGTTTTGCATAACTGCGCATGTTTTTCTGGAAGTAGAGCTGCCTTTATTTTATTTACACTGTGTTACAGCTGTCCATACATATATTCAAAACTGAGTTTAATCTCTGTGGATAAGTTATCTTGAACAGATGAAGGGAGGAAATCCTACAAAGTCCAGTAAAAATATTTTCAAGTCATGTATAGATTTTTTTTCCCCCTCGTAGGATGTAGTAATTCACCCTAATGATCCTTAAAGAGGAATTTTGCTGTAGCAGAGCTGTGTAGGGATTTAAAAATTTTTACAGAAAGGTTAGACATTAAATTCCACAAAATTTCCATGAGGAAAATGAGAATACATGCCGTTATTATGACTATTTATCCTCAGGCTATAATAAGAGAAACAAAACTTCACCCAGTGAAAGGAGAGAAACCTGAACATCACATTGCAGATTCCTTGCAAAATCTGTCCTTTTCTTTTAGCTGAAAATATTAATTGGCAGCAGAGAAAAGTGAGTAAGGTTGCAGTGGAGTCAGATATAGCAGCAACCTTGTAAAGGGCCGCTCCATTTTTAAAACTAATTTCTATATTCATATGACTTAAAGTATTTTTTTAATATAAGATTTGTTCTGTTCCTGGAAACTTTGTGGTTGTAATCAAAATAGAACACACCCAGGAATATTAGAAATATTACCATAAATTATTAATGAAATACTAAAGCAGAAAAATTAGCTGGAAAACCGCAGTAGGAATCAATATGAAGGGGGCTTAGAGGTAGGGTTGGGGTTTTTTTGGTGTTTTTATAAAATATCTTATTTTTCTTCTTCAATAGGAGTAGCATAGGATGAAGGAAAACCTCACTAAAATGCAGTAATTCCAAAAGTGATCATGAAGGAGCTGTGCCATTATTTTATCCTGAAATAAAAACTGTTCTAAGCTAGCCTGTGAAATTTACTGTTTGATTGAGTTGGACATTCCAGGAAAATCTCTTCCATATAATACCTAAATATTTCAACTGCAAACGCACTGGCAACTGTAGCAATATCCAATTACAGCACTCAATAGTCAAGCAACATTATTTGATGGCAAATACCTTTGATGGCAATTTCTGGGTGTTTGTTTTATGTTTAATTTAAGGCAGGCGCCTAATAAAGCATGCTTATACTGGCATGACACTTTATAATATATACTTATATATTGTACCTCATCAGTTAAAAAAGAAAGATCCCAACAAGAGAAATAGTCATGCTTAGCAGGAGAAAGTGCAGAGTAAATTAAAAATAAAATAACAAAAGCCCAAATGACATGTAAATTAGCACTTATCTCTTATCCTGCTGTGATGTTCAGATGAATAAACAAGAATTAGTATAAGCTTTTTTTTTGTTAACAGATCATTCCATAGGATGATACATGTTTGGTTCATTATGAGCTTGTGAGCTGTAATTAGGGATTTTCTAGGTGCTGTGCAATGAACTGGTAATTCATAGTGGTGTAGAGGCTCTCACATTAACCCCATCACATACATGTGCCTTCAGAGCCCTCAGTATTAGCAGCTACCTAATGAAGTAAATGAGCTGAAATTACTGCATATGAAGAGTTAATGAAGAGTTTTTAATACAGTTTATGATAATAATTTAGAGTACTGCACAGTTACAAACCTGGGAAGAGTAGAGCCTGATCAGAGGTGGATCATTTCTCTTTTATAAAGGCCTGCTGATTTAGCATTCCTTTGTGGATAGACTTGATCTTCATAAAAATACATGGTAAGAACTAGGTAGAAATAATAACTAATTGCATAAGGCTTTTGGGATATGTATTTGCGTTCCATATATTCAAGCCTACCTGCTAACTGTCAGCTAAGAAACAGATGTATGTATACAAATGTGAATGGGTGAATGGGTTATTCATGTTTTTCAGAAACTTTAAAGACAGAAATCCAAATATTTATACTAGTTTTGGGAGCACCATGAAGTTAGATTTCTTAATAAATAGCTTGTTTTCTTTCTAGAGATAATGAATCGCATTTTATGTTTCTTAACTACCTAGGAGTAGTTCATGAATAATCAGTCATGCAAAGCTGTCACACTTGGTTAAATAGCTCAGTCCTGTTTTTACTGCTTCAGTCCTTTATATCTTTAATTACCTTTATTTAGCTGATATGAATCACCCCAGAACACATACACTCCTAGGCAGCCATATTTCTGCATGTGTTCTGCAAAGCACTGATTGCACTTCTGGCTGAAGTGCAAAATACAACAATGTATGTCTTTTTCTTTGGCATGGTTATGGAAATATTTTCCATAGCTCTTAATCCTTTTATCTACAGAGAACTTGTTCTTCCCCCCTCCACCTTCCTCCATTCACCTCCTGCTCCCCTTTCTCAGACATATTTCACTGCACTGCTATTCTTGCTCTGTTGCCTTCTCATAGAGATACACACATTTTATTTTATGCCAAGTCCCTTGTGAAGACATTTTTTCCAGCACCTTCGCTCCTGGAACAATGTTCTCTGGATATGCAGCCCAAAACCTGCTCATCATTCCTCTGTTTGCCGTCGACTCTGCACTGCTGTGTGCCTGAAGTACATAGGCTCTTAAAACCACCCCACACAGCTGGCCTCTAGCTGACAGCTTGACACTCTGTGTTTGGGACAGTAATTCACTCAGAAGGGGCTTGATAATTTCAAACATAAATATTACTGCCATAAATGCCTGAAAAAGCCTCTTGGCAGCCTAAGCTACTCCACCGCTCAGGTACTTGTAATGAAAAAGTGATGATGGGTTAAAGTCATTGCAACTAGAAAAGCCAGTTGATGACTGCCAAAAACACTCTCAGGCTAATGTGAATGTCACTTTCCATTTATTTTTTTCATAATCCTGCTGTTACAGTGGACAGACAGATTTGTTATAATGGCTAGTGTCTGCAGATTAAATGTGATTAATTCTCCAAAATGAAAGGACTTCATCATCATGCAAAGAGTTAATTAGGTTCAAAAAATTGTATTGCAAATCTCCAAAGGAAAGACAGGGGAAAAAAGCCCCAAAGAAGATAAACTAGCTGGGTTATTTCAGGATGATAATTTAGTTACATGTATTACTTCAAATTCTCTCCTCTTTTTTGAATATGTTCTAACTTTTCAAGGACTGCAGCTGATTATGTATACATGAATATAAACAAATGACTCTGCCCTGTTCATTGCAAGGGATTGGTCTAGATGACATTTAAAGGTCCCAAACCATTCAATGATTCTGTTACTGTAGCTGAGAAGATGTGTCCAGTGTTTCTGATTTTTTAACAGGCTTGTGACCAAGGACATGGTATTTCACATTTCTGTGTTTTGGACTAAGTAATGTGAGGGTTCAGGCAATTTCTTTCTCTCTTCTTCCCTGTCCCTTTGAGCTTTTATCTTGTTTTCAAAATTTTCCCTTGTTACTTCCAGCTCATGAGTAATAGGGAAACATCTATAGAAACAACACTTGCTGTGAAAATACCTGCTCAGAGATAGCTGCATAATGTCAAACACATCAACAAGTCATTAGCACCCTAACCTTCTGATGCATCGTCTGACATCAACTGTGCCTGCAATCAGACTGGCAGAGGCTGCTGTTCTGGCTGTTCTTGCTTTTTCAAATTCCTCTTTGCATATTCACTGCCAACTGCACAAAACTGATACGCCTTTTTGATGAAACAAAGGAAATATTATTGGACAACCTGCTGATAACAATATGCTGTTATTTGCATATCTAAATGCTGGCTTGTGAGTAAGCACTATAGATCTGGGAATGGGTGGGTTTCTGTTAGAATGACTGAGGCTGTATCTCTGCTTTAGTGAATAATACTCACCAAGTGTACTTGTTTGTACATAGAAAGGTAGGACCAACTCCTTTAAGTCCACAGAGACCTTTGCCTCTCAGTTCATATAGAAAAAACAGTAAGATTTTACTCTAACGTGATTTTTTTCAATATATTGGTAATTTTCATCCCAGAAAGCTGCATGAAATGTTCACAAAGGAACTTAGCCACATTTGAAGTTTCTGAGACCCAAAACTGTGACCCCACTTGAGTGCAGTTTATTGATTTTTCTAACACAAATGTGTTTTCTTTTCCAAGCCTTGGACAATGAAGCTGATGAGATCATTTGTTCTTTAGTCTGAATGTTTTACCTCTTTGATTGAGATGTAGTTCCAATGTTTTCATATTCTTCTTTTTAACCCTACATCCCTACACACCTTACTTGCCTTTTCCAGTATTGCTCCTCCACAATTTTAGTGATAGACATCATTGTCCCCTCCAGCTCCTCTTGTACTCCCAAAATGTGATCTATTTTGGTAAACAATGTGATAAAGCTGCTATCTTGCACATTGTGCCATGGCTCATAGTGCAGGGCAGGGGTTTTATTCCCCTACTGCTTATTTATTCCCTCCACACTGATGGAAGTATGTGCTTGGGAGTCAGCGTGGATAGAACATCTCCACGTACCCACCCTCTGAAGGGAAAATCCCAGGTGAAAATCAAAATGCAACAAACTCTTTATGACCTATGGGCCTGTTTCTTGTAAAACAGGTGTTTCCAACACTGGAAATTCAGGTGCTTTTTGTGCTGCTCCAGGCTTTGGAGGTGGTCCAAAGCTGCTCTTGGAAGACCCTGGTGAGACAGGTGTATTTTGCATGCCATATGCCAGTGTGTCACTAGTCCACAGCCTCTCTGAACTCCATAATTTTCTGAAAAAGGGGATCTTCCTTCCAAGTCCTTTGATGGATGAAGACCTTCCTCAATATATGACAGCTTTCCACCTACAGAAGAGATTAATTTGGAAAATGCCAGCAGTGGGGCCTCACACTGACACAAACCCTTCTGGTCTGCTTTTAGCTGAGCAGCAGGTGCTCCCTGTGCCATCCCTGTGCCCTGACAGGGGAACATGAGTCCCATGCCCTGTCACACTCACACCATGCCCAGGTTGTGCAACTGGGATGTGGGGGTGATAAGCAGGAGGCAGCCTGCACCTGAGTTTCACCATGGTGTGGATATTTGTGTGTGTATAGCACTGTCTGTGATAACATTCAAGGGAATCAAAATCTCCCTGACTCCCAGGATGCTTTACCACCTTGGACAGCTTTTACCAGCAAAGCTGTCCAAGTAGTGATGCTATTGAGGACTCTGGGACGGTGGCGTTGTGCTCGTGGTTAAAAATTTCAAAGCTATGGAGGTGATACCCTGCAGGACTTTTTAGGAAGCAGAGAAAGCAAGAGAGAAAAGGTTGAATAAAGAATGGGGCCGATGGACCTTCTCCCCCATGTTTTTGGTTCATGCAACACCCAGATCTTTCAACTCCTGTGTTCACTGTAAGAGCCCTTGTGGAAAAATGGGAGCTGGGTTATGTTAGGAGTACTGCACAGTAGGCACGTCCATGGTGAATCTGTGGGACATGATTCCCGCCCTGGGTCTTACAAAGCTACTCATCTTCTCATGTTCTGTTTAGCCCTTTGTCTTTCCAAATCATCAGGGCAGTTTGGAAAAGTTGGTATGTGGGTACTTCTACAAATAATCTCGCTAAGAAGTGAAGGAAGTTGATGGACAGGTCTGTTTAGTAGTGCCATTTTTAAGAATTCTCCTCTCTGCTGTAGCCCAAAGTAGGCCATTTCCATTTGCCCCTGCAGGACTTCCTGTGCCAGGGCTCTGGGAACAGCTGGGAACAGCTGGAATCCGAGTTTTCAGAGCTGTGTAGAAGGCACTCCTACACAGAGCAGCAGCTTCTGAGGGAGGGTAGGGTATGACAGATGTGTCCTGGTCTGCAGGCAGGATTGGGTAGGTGATGATGCCCTCTAGTGCCCTCCTAAAGAGAAAATGGGATGGAGCAAATAATGAAGGAATGTTTTCGAGCTGGTAAAAGACCTATGCTAACAGAGAATTCAAGGCCCCCGTCTTTATTCTTCTGAATGCAATTATTGTATGTGTTGTCAGCAGCATGTTAAATTGCTCCAACATAATGAGGCCTTGTGAAATATTGGGCTTGGTACAGTTTAATTCTTGAGCCTTTTTGTTAAGGAATTCTGCTCTACTCTAGTAGAGTTTGCATAAAAAAAAATACACAGCTGTACTATTCCTCTTTAAATATGGAGGGAACTTTTTATAATGTGAGGGCTATGTTTTCATACAAACCTTATTATTCATACCATATCTGTTTTCTTGCCATGGGAAATTCAGGTTAAAAAATATAAAAACTAGATTTACTCTCTGCACTGATTTAGTGGACACTTAACTCCTTGGGATGTCTCCACAGTTTCCTTATTTTTTTCCAGCTGAGTAAAATGGAATTTGAATCAGCTGTATTATAAGAGCAATGTTAGTGATGTGGGCAGTGCTTTCTGAATGCAGATGAGTCACTTGTAAGGAGTGTAAGAACATGGATATAAAAAGTTGACAACCACCACGTTTGCATTCAGAGTACTCTGATCCACTCACCCCCTTTGGCACATCCTCAGTTTTCCATGAACCGATCCATTCTGAAGAGATGCTCTAGTTTGCTCCCAGCCTCTTGTGTCTGTGCAGCTTTTCTTGTTTCCCTTGTAACAGAATGTCAAAAAGATCCTCTTCTATAAGGTACTACTTCACTTCAATTCTTGAATTACAGTCAGTTTTGCTACATCATTTGTCTTGGAAAGAGACCTCTTTTGTGTGTGTATATGTGCATCTTCTTTTATTACTGAAAATATGTCAATGATAAATAAAAAAATTCCAAATCCTATCGTGTCCGAAAATTCCAGTAGTTTCCCTTGTTGTTTCACCATGGCTGTTCATGGCTTTGTTTAGCCTCAGTCTGACATGGAGTAGGATAATGAGGAGGGGAAAATATATCCTCTTTGTGCTTGGCATAGGAGCCGCCATCCTGCCCCTTCAGTGCCTCCTGTTTGCTCCTGGAATGTGTGAATATGGCCAAACATATAACAAGCAAATATTGTACCTTCTACCAAATCTGCATCCTCTTGGTTTACTTTAGCCCTTGTATCTCCAAATACTCATCCTGTAGGATCTCAGAATGTGGTGAGGGCTGTCCTCCTGCTCCATGGATTTTTCCCAGCCCAGCATGGCCCTCACTGTCACCCCCAGACCCAACACTGTGCCAATGGGTTCATGGCTTTGCAAGGGCTGCGTGAGAAGCCTGCAAGCAAAATGAGGATCAGCTATTATAAGTAAAGTGAAAAGGGGTGCATAAAGGGGAGGGAACACATAGGAGAACAGAGGTGCTTGAAATTGAAAAATGTAGGGAACACAAAAGAATGTATTTGCCTTACAGCTCAACCAGCATTGTCTCAATGCTCCCAAAACCTGGGAAGCAGAGGTGCCATGTTTGCAAGAGGTCATCAGTAACAAGGGTGATAGAGGAGGAGAGAAATACAAAATGAAATGGGGCAGATAAAACCCAGGTACATGTCACAACATGCCCCAGCCTTTTATCTTTGCTGTCACTTGCCAAGTGACCATCTGAAATAATCAGAAGGTATTAATTAGATTAGCAACAAGAATTCAGTGGGTGGAAAAGTGGGACAATCTGCTTACATTACACATGTCAGCACGTATGACTTCTGTGCTAATCCAAGGTGTCTGTTTTGACAGCTCTTGGTGCTCCCTCAAGCTGACAGAAAAGTGCTGTGGGTGGAAAGAGGTGTACTTAATCTGTGTTTCACTACCCACAGAGCTCAATTAGAAAAGGGTAAAAAGTGTGTTAGACTGTGTACTAGGCCCTGTGTGAAAAGGGCATTATACCTACAGAACCTCCCATCTGAGAGGATAAAGTGAGACGTGAAATAGAGGGAACTGTCTCTATTTGTTTGGTTTCAGGAGTCCTCAAGTAAGACTGTCAATTAAGGTTGATCTTATTCTTTGATCACACTTTTTTTGTGTAGAAGCTGTCCTTTTTTCCAGTACACAAATGCTTAAAAAAACCAAAAGCCCTACCTTGTTGGTACTATTATAATTCAAATTGTTTTCTCAGTAACTTTTTGAGTGCAGGTTGTTTTTATACATAGGTAATGTTTTTGAAAACTTGAGTGAGTTCATGCAGCACTGAAGGAGAAGAGAGCAAGCCTGTGCTGGTGAATTTGAAAGAGCAGATCTCTTTAGGACATGTGATGTGCAAGCTTAGAGCTGTATGATGTGGTCTTACTGGCTGTTCTGGCTGCACTTGTGGGCATCCCTTCAGCTGTCACTCTGCCTGATTCCCTCCCATGGAGGAGTGCTCTTTGAGGATGTGCCTGACCATCACCAGGGGACAGTTTCATTACATGGTTTAGTTTTCCCACATTAACAGTTAGTGCACATGGTGCAGGTGCAGGATGTTACACCTGTGTGCCTACAGACAGGTTTTCTCCTTGTCAGGCAGGGTGATGGAGAAGCAAAAAGACTTTCCTAGATATACATTAAATATTGGAGCAGGGATAGATAACAGAACTGGAGAATGCCTCACTGCAATGTCCCTTTAATTTACTAGGGGAAAAAAATCATTGAATGAATTAATAAATTACTTCAATTAGGAATTACTTCAATTAGTTGGGGGAGGTTTTACTCCTTTACCTTATCCCAGTATAAGGGTTTACCATGGATCTGGAAAATTTTATTTTGGAGTGCTTACAGTCCCTGTGTGTTTATGTAGTGGGTTTTTTGTTATTTTTTAGTATCAAGTAGAAATCTCTGAAACTGTGGTTTTTAAAGTATCTCTGTGCCTGTACTCAAACCACAGGGCTTCCGAATTTATGCTTCTTCTTCTTCATGCTGTATCTGAAAAAGCAGAAGAGATAAGAGAAACCTATCGCATTTTCAGGGAGTCAACACTTGGGAATGGAGGGCTCTTACATTTAAACAAGTTGTTCTTTTCCTATTGTTGGTATATCACAGGCAGACTCACAGGAATAGGTCTCTGCAGGTAGAACTGAGAGCAGGGTTTGGCTGCAAAGCCTGGATGTTTGGGAAGGGAACAGGAGGGCAAGAACCTGTGTTGTAATTGCATAACTGACAGTTGAAAAAAGACTGCTTTCAATTATGAGCTAAAAAGTGCACAAGAAGCACTGAGATAGTGATTCCTTTAATCCTACACTTTCAGTCACATGATGGGACAGGACCACACTTCGAGTCAATCTGATTTTCTTCCTATAGATTTAGGATTCTTCCACAATTCCCTAGCTGCTGTGGAATGTTGGTAATAACAAGCAGGGCATTATCACTAGATCTGGATTGTACAGCACTAAAATAGTTTGCATTTCTTTAGTCTCATTTACCATGGGGAATTTAAATGTAACCTGACTGGTGAACCTACATGATTAATATTCCTTTTTTTAGGCATGCAGAAATTGAGATGAACCATGCTCGTACTTTTTTCCCTCCACACTACAGACTAGAAAAACCTGAGATTGGAACACATCCTTAAAGGGTTAATTGCTTTAACCCCCTAATGTGTATCTACAGCTTGCACAAAAATCTTCATTCTCAGCTTCAGGGACTTGGGCATGCTCCAAAGAAATTCATAGAAGGAACTTCTTTAATGGTTCTTAACTTTTGTGTTCTTCTGTGTTCTTAAATACAGAATAGGTTTTCTCAGGCTTTCAATATACATTGCATTTCTAAGAAATGCATTAAAAATGTATTAATACTGAGAAAATACATAATCTCTCACTCCTGCTTTGTGAGTGGTTATTTGAGTAGTCAGATCACAGTTCTAACACTCCTTCTAGGGTCTACTCCTATAGCACACAGACTTCATACACTTGTTAGCTGCTGATTTTGACTGCACTGTAAGACAGCAAAAGATTTGAACCAAGGCTTACTTGAACTAAATCAAGATTTTACTGCTTTTAAAAACAACACAGATTATTTCTAAATACCACTTCATTTTGAGCAAAATACAGTATATGTTTTTGGTAGAATGTGGATCTTTCTCAGAATTTACATCTGAGAAATGTGTTGGCATTTCCGTTCCTCTGGGGGATGAGGTTTACAATGTAGGTGGAATTGTGTTATGCTGACTACTTAAAAATGCTTCATTATTGATACCTCTTTTTTCCCCCCCCTCTTAGAAATACAACAGAGTGGTTTAAATGGTAATTACCAGACAGTTGTACACAAAGACAAGAGGATTGTGTGTGTGTACTGGGTTTGGCTGGGATAGAGTTAATTTTCTTCATGGTATCCAACACGGGTTATGTTTGGATTTGTGCTGGAAACACCATTGATAACACAGGGACGCAGCAGCTGTGTGGGTTTAGTGGCTGGCTGGGGCTGAATCACAGCACTGTGGGTTGAAGTCTCTCTGTGAAATTCTCTTACAGTGTTAAAGTGCAAGTCATGAGAAGCAAAATGACAGCCTATCCCTTCCACAGAAATGTGCAAACAGCTAGATAACCTGTACTGATAGGTGGAGAAAAAAAAATAGACATAATTTTTGGGTTTTCTGTTTCCCAGCAGCAGAGTTAGCAGTATGCCCAATAGATCACTATGCATTATGAGCCCAAAAGTGTAAAATCAGAGTCACAAAGAAGTAGTTCTTTGTCTGATTTACCTGGTGAGAGCCCAGGACCCTGGAGGTGTGGATATTTTGTGTTTCCTTCTCCCCTCATTGTTATTCTGAAGGATGTGTACTGCAGTGCCCAGCTCATTGCCCACGATCTCTCAGCCATCTGATGACTCCCACTAACCTTGACCAGACTGGAATGATTGCTCAGCCATTTAACTGTGGCAGATAACAGTCCAAGTTCTTGGCCATAGCTCCTCAGTTTCCAGGCCAGTGCAAGTAGGAAAGATGAACCTATCACAGCTGTGGTTTAATGGGTAGAAACAATTAAGTAATTATAAATCAATGAGCTCTGTAACTCTGGTATTATAATAATTACATTTTAAAAGGCACTACTTAGTTACAATTCAGGAATTATTTACAGGCAATAATTAAGGTCAAACTGACTTCCTCCTGTTACACAGAGTATTTGTATGAGCAGCATGTCAAACTATAAATAATTAAAGGCAAACCTAATTGCCTAGTGTACTGAAGTGTGTCATTATCCTAGAGATTATGCTCTTGTGTCTATCACTGGTTGTATTTTAAAGATAAAATATGTCTTTTTTAAATAAAAATGCAAATTGTCTTAATATGTTACTTTTTGGTTAGAATGGTATAATTTCCTTCAGGGTTTTTTACTCAACCCACAGGAAAGGGAATAAAGCAGCAGGAAAAAGAGTATGGCATATTCCATGTATGAAGCAATCCTATGAAGAAAGAATAGATGAGAAAAATTAGTGCAATCATTTTACAGGATTATTCTCCACAGTATATTTCCCAGTGCTTTGTCTGGTCTAGTTTGCAAAGATGCAAATGATGTTGGTTTTATTGCTTCCCTTAGGGGAGATTATTCCAGTCTAATAACACTCACAGTTAGGAAATTTTACTGATGTTCAAAATGTTTTTCTTTACCTGACTTTACCCCCATTGCTCCTAGTCATAAATTCCCACAGGCAATTCAGGATAGCTCCTCTCCTTCCTGGGTGTTCTGAGCCAAGCAATACACAAGTATTTCTTTTAATCTTTCATTGTAGTCTATCTACACGATGGATGCTGCAGCCTTGGAGAGACTCCAGGCTTGAAGGTAGCCTCTGGTCACTGCCCTGTGTCCACACAAGTGCCAGTGCCTGGACGCACTTGTGTGCAGAGATGGTTATTCCCAAAATTCTTACCACAGACAGGGCCCCCATGGTACCCACTGACCCATCCAACGTTCTCTTGCAAATGGATTTCTTTTCCAGTTAGAGGAAAAGTCACCTCCAAGGCTGGTCACCTCAAGGGAAGGTGAATTCATAGGATCAGCACAAAGGTGGGGAGGGATCCTGGGAGGTCTCTGGTCTGGCCTCCATCACAGAGAATGGCAAACTATGAAAGCAGACCATGTTGTAGAAGGTTTGCCCAGATGGGTCTCAAAAGCCCTCAAAACCACACATTCCCCAGTCTTTTTCAGGGACCTGTTTGGACACTCCACTTTTACACTGAAATACTTTTTCCTTTACACACAGCCAGAAACTAATCTTGTACTTGGTAGTCTCCTAGGAATCATTTTATGTTTGAGCAGGAACAGCAGTGAAAAACTGTCTCATGAGCTTTGAAAAGTATAACAGACTTCTCCAGTTTTGGGACAGCAGGATGTTGTCAAGTTACCTTCCCTCTTTCTTTCCAGTTCACTGACAATTTGTTTAAATGTTAAACCTGGGGGGAAAAAAGTCTTTGCAGTAACATCTTAACAAAGCATACATGCTTGTGTTAAAACATTTCAAAATCAGTCTTATAATTATGAGAGTAATTTCATAAAATATTGATGTTTTTCTAATAAAATATTTCACATGGCACAACCATGCAGTCCATGCTGTGCAGCCTTTCTGCATTGTTTGTATGGAGAGGGGAATTTTCTACAGGGAATACTCTTCTCTCCTGTCATGATATCGACATCAGATGCCCTTGGAGACATCTTCTAAGGGGATTTGCTTTCAGAGCCTGGTGTACAGCAGACTGTCACCAAACTGCCACTCCTGCTCAGTGCTCCTCTGTTTTCTCTGCATTCCTACTGCTGAACAGGAACAGAGCCTTTCCTGCTCCATATCACCAGTGCAAACCTCCTCCTTTTAATCTCCATTGGCACTGGATAATTAGGTCACCTACTGCTTCCCTGAGATATTGCTGTATCTCAGAGCTCTGGCAGACTTGATTATCACCTGGGAATTGTGCTCCTCCCAGAGGGATGTGTCACTGATAAATGGACACCTATCCTTTTTGCAACAGCAAGTGTAATGCACATGTATTTGAGCTTTTCTTTTTTAGCTAACAGCCTCTAGTTCTTTGAAGACCCCTGCCTCTTCTTGCTCTCATCTATGCCACTTCCAGATGCCATATTTATTGAAGTGGGATTATCAGTTCCATAGGCTCAGTATTCTAGCTAAAGTCTTACAAACCCTGAGAACAGGTATTTCATGTGTCTGTCAGGTTGTGCTCTGATTCACACATCCAAGGGTGATGTCAATCTCTCATTTTTTGGTTGTGGCAGCATAATCTTTACTCAAGTGCAGCCTGGGCTTTGGTAGATTCCCTCTCTCCATGTAGTCAAAATTATTTGTGGTCATTCCCCATTCTCTTTATGCTGAGTTGAACACATCTGTGTAAGCATAGCATCTTACACTTGACCCTTTTCCAAGTTCTAATCTGATTTTTTTCCACTTTCTTGAATTTTCTTAGTGACAACTACAACAGCACTGTTTTCTGAGGCTCTTCTCCGTATTTTATTCAGATTTAAGGGTTTTGTAAAATACAGCTTTGTGCCCTGTACACCAACAGAATAATTTGACTAAAATATAAATGCCACAGTTCTTGTAGTGGGGAAAATAGCCATTAGTTTAGGAACAGATATATCTGTAAAGGGAACAAAATAGAATGCCTGCTTTATAAATTATTGCAAGGGAAAATGATATGTCTTTATGATAAAAAGTTTCCAAAATTCAAGGATGACGTATTTCATGCGAAGGCTGCCTAGGAAACTGTTTCAAAAATAACAAAATGAAAGAGTTATGTTCTAAAGCAAATGTGTTTATTTTTCATTTAACAGAATATCAGGCTGACAATAAGATTCTTTTGTGGAGATGTACAGATACACATAGAATCCAAAATAATAACTTAGGGATACTGGAATAGCCTTTAGCAAAAATATTTCAAAGGGGACAGGGTTTTCAAAAGCTTGGCTTTGTCTTAAGAACCAAATCAACTCACCATGTTCTTAAACGCTTGTGGGACACATGGCTTTGAGCACTTCTGAAAATTTGCCTATGGAGGTGGATCCTGAGCACTTGAAAAAATTATCCTTGAGCTCTTTGGAAAATCTGGCTACATTTTAGACAAATGCCTGTTCTATGATCTCTTGCCCTTTGATATACCAAAGCTTCTCACTGCTATTTAATGAACTGCTTGCTGACAGATATTTATAGTTTTTAGCTGACTTAAAAAAAATAAGGGTGGAAGGGAATCCTGGATTTTGTGGAGATGTGGCAAAACTATGGAGGGAAAATAAAACAGCCAGCCAAGCAATCTGAAATTTCTCAGTCTCTTGAGATGACCCAGAGTGTGCAGTCCAGCTGCAGGCCTGGAGAGACTTTCTCACTCCAATCTCTAGTTCCATCGAGGTTTCAAGGATTTATTAATGTTAGTGAGAAATGTTTGCATAGCCTTTCCCACCAGCAAAGGGGAACAAAATACAGCAAAATTTTGTGCTGAATGATTAGACAGTTTGGAAAGTATTTTACAGGTAAGTACCATAACTAATCCCACTGCAGAATAAGCTTTTCTTATGATAAAAGAAACAATAAGAACATGGGTAGTGGGATGTATCCAGTATTTCACAAAAAGATGGTTTTAAGTATGACCTACAATGACTGTATAAATCTGATTTAGTACAGCTAATTTATTACAGTTTCTGGATTATATTTGTGTTTCTCAGGTATACATTTTGACACCACACATCATAGCTATTTTCCATCCTGACAATGTGCAAATGTTAACCTGGGCATTCTTTCCCAGCCTCCCACCCTCTGGAGAGCATCTAAAGTGAATGTGTAGAATATACATTCCTGTGTATTTGACTGACAATTAAAATCTTGTGGCTTCCATCCATTTCTGAACGTGTACCAGACAAAATGTAATCTGCTGCAAATTCAGACTGGACCAGCAGGGATATCTTGGTTGGCCTGGAAGTGTCCTAAGTGTCATTGTTGAATTCATTTTCATCCATGTATATTGAAATGGGCCATTTTGCTGAACTTATGCCTCCCCTGCTGTACTCACAAATGTTACATTTACAAGAGCAGTAATTATTTACAGGACTAAGTAGTTAACTTGCTCTTGTTTCAACTACAAGTGATATCCTGACTAATCAGTATTTAATTCTGCATTCCACCTCTTTATTGAACTTTGGAAATGCTTTTTGCTGTCTATCAGATAATAGTATACAGTAGGAATTATTTTAGATCTTATGTGGATGATTAATTTTCTGCTGTTCAATATGGTGAGAAGGGTAGACTTCTTCAATGCATTTCTCAAAATTACATTAAAGTAGTTTCTGAGCAATGAAAGTGGCAGAATTTATTGTGATCCAAGGTACATGATGGAAGACAACATTAATGCTTTGTTTTGAGAAGGTATTTGTTTGCTTATTCCCCATAGCCTCTCTTCAAAGATTATCCAAGAGATGCTTAACTATAACAGCAAGGTAAAGATATGATTGCATAATAGATATGGTTTAGGATGAGTTTTAATCTGCATTGAATCTTCTCACTAAATAATGAATGATATGTAGCTGATGGAAGAGATACTGGAGAGAAAGAGCAGCTGGTGTTTTGACTGATTCTATGATATTGTAATTATGTTTCTAAATCTGCGCCAGGTGCCTTAACAATTCTAGCAAGGATTTATTTTATGTGGATGTAAATAAATAGAGACTGTGGTTAATTTTCCTGTTTCCTGAAATAAGACTTTATAGGTGTCAGTGAAAACAATGTGATTGAGGCCTAGAAAAAATAGGAGACTTAATTATTGCAACTGGGTAGCAAAAGTAATGGGTTGCTCGAGAGGTTGACTGGGTAGCAAGGGGCAATTTAGAGATGATTTAGCAGGTTGTTTTAGTCCTTCAAAGGGTCTGTATTTGTCTTAGTAAGCACATGAAAACTGGGAAGTGACCAAAGTCAGGGCATGAGCCCATGGTGCAGAAAATGACTGGAGTTAGCATGGGTACATATTGTATGGGTAAGTCATTAATCAATTGGAAAATGCCTTGCAGATTGATGACAGAAGCTGAGCAGCAGGGACTACAGGGGGAAATCAAAACAAACAGATTAGATGTAATTAAAGAGCAAGGGAGAAGAGATTTACATACAAATTTTTTGACTCATCTGCTTGAAAGCTTGACCAGCATCATGCTTCGTTATTTACTGAGCTACACCAGTGCAGGGAGCCAAAGCAACAAATCTGGTCTGGATTTAAGTGTGTGGTTAAGGGTGACTGGCTGAGTGAAAGTTCCTGACTGGCAGCAGAGAAAGGCTTCTGCTGGGGATGGGGAGCAAATGAATGCACAGCCAAACCCAGAGCAGCATCCAGGGACCCCAGACAGCCAGTGTGAGTGGGGCACGGGGGCAAGGAAGGATTTGCAGCTGACAATAACACACGTCAGTTTTAGGACATCTTAATTATTATATTCTTAAGGGTTTAACTTGATTTAAATTAAGCTATTTATTTTAATGCAATATAAGTCTGATAGCATTGGGAATAAAATGTTATTACTTACTCCCAAATAGCTGTATTTAACACTGGTTGTCTCCAGTGAAAGCACAGAAGTAAATGGGAAAGAAACAATCTTGTTCAACCCACAATGGAAAAGGGTTGAGATTTTTGTGAAATCTCTTCATATTTTCTATTTCTCAAAATTGGGATTTTTGGGTTTTTTTTTTTTTTGGAATATCCTCTAAAGCCATATGAGATTATAACGATCTTATAATATTCCATTAAGTCTCTCTGACAATGGTTATTGTGCAATTTGCTTTTCAACATACAGTTATGCTCTCTGGACTTGAGCCCTACTGGAACATGATCAACCTCAGGATAAACAACAGAGGATATAATTATATGTACTCACAGGAGATGAAAATTAAAACTGTTTTCCAGTTTATAGATCTCAAACGGGCTCGAGTCAATTAGAAAAATCATCTTTCACCATACATTTTAGCAGTTAATTAATTTTAAAGTGAGGGATGGTCACTTAGTATAACTTCTTAAGCAGTGGTGCTTCTTTCAGTGATAAGCAAAAGTATTAAATCTTTTCCCTGCTGCAGTGCCTAGCAGCGGAACCCAGCCCTTGCCAAATTCCATAAAGCCTTGTGCCTTATCCTCCTCTAAATCCCTCCTCAAAACCTTTTTCTGCTGTGATGCTCATGAACCACTCCCATCAGTTAGGCAAGTAGTGAGCTGTAGTGGAGTCTGTTTGCTTTACAACTGTAAAGCACCTTTCCAATCCACTCCCACTTCGTACATCTCTTTCATCCAGGGCTTTTATCCTGTCTGATAAGAACCCTGTTAGATCTGTGATGCAGGAACTCTTTCTTATTATTGTTTGCAAAATACCTAATTAAATGGAGTCCTTTCATTTGGGGTTTCTAGGTGCAACTGTAATATAAACAGTAAATAATAACTTCGTGAGATTATCATTATCTCTAACCCAAAAATCTCAAAATAAGACTTCATTAGTAAGTGATGTGCAGTGCACTGGGGTGCCACAACAGAATCTCAGCACCAGACAAATCCTGCCCACAAACAGGGAGGAATGTTAATAGATTTGTGGAACTGTGCATGTGTAAATCTGTACAGCTTGCTCTCAAAACGCCATCCAGCCTAGGAAGTCAGAACAAAAAGTATTTCCATGGTAAGGTATTTTGTACAGCAAAATATTCTGTGCATACTTAGGTCTGTCTTATTGGTTTTTTGGTTGACCACCTGTGTCCAAAGAGCCTCCCATATTATGGAGCTTAGGAATAAATTGTAACCTGAGACTCCTCACATTGGGACCCTAACAGCATATCTTGTCCTGCTCTGAAAAGTGTTTCCTCACAGAAGTGAAACCTTACAGGAGAGGTTACAGGTGAAACTGCTGGGTCATTCCTGTGTGACTGGGCTTTTAGCGTGTCAACATGGCTGAGATATTGGCAATTAAGTCAAAACTGGCAATGAAAATGAATACCCAGGGCATCACTGAGCCAGGAGGAGAACACTATGTCTTTTCAGAAGTCTGTGTAACTGGTCATACCTGTTCTAAAATGAGTACATTCTTTGAAAAGCATTAAAGGAAACTGACCTTACCTTAGTGCCTAATCATAATAAATGACAGACTGAGTTAATTATTACTTGGCAATTCTTTATTTAAACTTTGTACTAAGATTCATTTGCAGTATATTCTTTCATGCAGAACATAAAAGATGTAATTGTGTGCAGAGTGGGAGTGGTGTTTCCCTAGGTCAAGTAAGGAATAATTCCTTTGTATATTTGCTCTGTATGAAAAACACATGCATGCTGTACATGAGTATCCCAGTTTTAGGGACTGCTTCTAGTAATTGTTTGCACAAATTGAGGACAGTCACCTTCTTAATGCTTGGGTGTCACTTTTCTTCATAAACTGGTAGAAGGGAGCAAGATACTGATGTGTTTGCACAGTGCAGCAGAAACTAAGCAAACCCTTCAACACCCAGTCTTCATCCTTCCCCACCTCATATATCAGTATTTCTAAATTAGCTGGCCTGATCACTCCATCTCACAGTCTTGTAGCACCTGGTAAAAAGTCGGGGCACAGACATACCTCCCAGGACATTGATTAGCCGTCCCCAGGGATAAAACAAAGGAATTTTTTCTGAACTTTTATACTCTGAAACGGGGCTTCTGCCTTAAGAAACCTGTTACAAACATTGTCTCACTGGATCACTTTTCTGACCCAAAACACGTGTATAGAGTTTGTGTGTGTCTCACATGTGTAGTTGTTGCACCAAGAAATGTTTGTGAATTAACAGAGGTGTAGGATATATGGAATGAGATATAAGCAAATAAAAGCAGAAGTCATGTTGGAAAAGATTAATGTAATTTTCTGAAAATGCAGCATCATGAGAAAGGGGGAATACTAGCACATACTCTTGGGTTTCTTCTGCAGAACAGGATTCTTCTTTTTATTTAATCATCCTCTTGCCCCAGCTCCCCAGCTCTCCCACCCTCCAAATAACAAATTCCACCCCCCTCTCTCCCCCATCCCCTCAAAATAAAAACCAAAATACAGCCCTCTAAAAACTCCTGAACCTGACTTCCCTGGATAATCATCAAGTTTCTATCAAAATCAGTAAGATCCTGTTAAGATTGAGATAATTCAATGCCAAGCTTGTAAATAATTCTCAGCCAGGCATGGAAGACTTCTTCCAGCACATTGCTCTTCAAAACTCCTGCCTTTTCTCCCATCTTTAAGTGCTCTTCCTACAGCTCACAGACATATTTTGAGCTCAAAGCCCTTGGCCATCCCCTCCCTTGGGAACTGGTGGCTAGCTGGTAGCATCTCCCTGTTTTGATGCTTGTTTTTAGCACAGCACGAGGAAGGGTGAATGAGTCAACATCAACACGAAGGTTAAGAATGAAAGTCAAACCAAATCACTTCAGTCATGGCTGGCTGGTGTTTGCTAGGAGTACCTGGGCTGGTACAAGTGACTTAGAGAACACCAACAAAAGCCTAGACTTCATTCAACTTTAGAAGTTTCCATAGGGAGGGAAAAGGAAGAAAAGTAATTGCCTTTGCTTCAGGGGATCAGGAGTGATGTAGCTGCACTACATACACAGAAATAAACTGTGAAAGTCGTCTCTGGACATGCTGTGGGAGACTGGAACCACAAATCTGCTAACAGACACTTTAATTAGTGCTAAAGTTACTAGCCCTCGGGGCAACTTCCTTTAGTAGCCCTTCTCTGCAAGTGCTTTGGGTTCACCTACTCAGCTCTCTGGGAGTCTCTGCGCTGTGCAGCGCTCATCTCAGAAGGGTCCAAGATGTGTGCCTATATCACAGAGGAATGCAACCAATTACAGAGGAAGGAAACTTGTTTTTCCAGCGTGGGGAAAAAGGATAGTGTGCCACAGAGTGCTCATTGTTTCATCACAGAGCCATTTTTTTTTTCTGTTATCAAATACTTTCATTAAGTAAATGTTTTTCTAAGCTCCACTATTTTTCTGCCCTTTAGATACTCCTGTTCTAAGTTCTTCACCCTGTATTTTTCCTACTGGTTTCTTCACGTGTGTGTTTCTTATGTCCCCTTGGCATCTGAAGTCTTTGTCCTATTTGACTTTTTCCTTCTTTCTTTTTCCTCCCTTTATTCTCTCTTCCATATTCCTCTCCCTTTCCCCCAGTATTGTATTTATTTATTAACTGCACTTAAACAGCCTCAGTTGACCACAACTGACCATAGGGCATATTATACTGGTCACAATCTACGAATCATAGCAGAAAGGAATTTTATCCTCTTTTCACAGATAAGGAAAACAGCTCTGGCCAGTCAGTGTCTTGACCTAACCCATGAAAGGAAATCAGAAGCTTTTGGCGTTGAGATGAATAGAATAGGAATAGGGATAGGATTGGAATAGAATATGTAAATATGTTCAAATAGATATATTTGAACCTGTCCCATCTGTCCTATCACTCAATACCAAAGAGAACAGATCAGCACCTGCCTCTCACTTCCCCTTCCTTGGATGGTGTAAAGACCAAGGAGGCCACAGCTCAGCTTCCTTTTCTCCCCACTAGGCTAAGCCAAAGGCTTAGCCTCCTTGCTATAGGACATTCCTTTCACCAGATTTTGTGCCCTTCTTTGGACACATCCAAATACTTTCACATCCTTCTTAAATTGTGGGTCCCAGAACTGCCCACAGTGAGCAAAGTGAGGCTGCACCAAAGCTGAATACTGTGGGTTGATGACCTCTTTTCACCCTCTGGGGATGCTTTTTGATGCACCCCAGGATGGAATTTGACCTCTGGGCTGTCAGGGCACACTGCTGACTTCTGCTGAGCTGCTGCCAACCAGCACCCCCAGATCCCTGCTGCTCTCCAGCCACTCCTCTCCTAGTTTATACTTGTGGTCATTGTTCCTCCATGCCAGGTGCAGAGTCCAGCATTTGTACTTGATAAATCTCATCCTGTTAATGAAAACCCAATGCTCCGGTCTATCCAGACCCCTCTGCAAGGCTTCCTGTCCTTCAAGCCAGTCCACAGCATCTCCCAGTTTGGTGTTGTCAGCAAACTTGCTAATAATGCATCCAGCTCCTGTATCCTGACCATTGAAACAAATATGGAGCAAGACAGACCTGGAGCTGAACCCTGAGGAACGCTGCTGGTGAATTGTTGCCAGGCAGATGAAGCCATTCACTACAACCCTCTGGCCCTGCCCTTCAGCCAGATGTTATCCCAGCACTCTGTGTACCTACGCTCCCCACAGCTGGACAGCTTGTCCAGAGGGATACTGCAAGGGGTGGTTTCAAAAGCCTTAGGAATATCCAGAAAACCAGACTGTTCATTAGTCCCACTCATACAAGGCTATCAGTATTTTTTTTTTTTTTTACCTAACCCTCTATGTACACTTTGTTTTCTCTTTTGTACCTTTCCAGAGTGAACAATGCTAACACCTGGCCACTTTGCCGAGTGGATACCTTTCCACCCATTCAGTAGCAATGATCTCAGGTTACAGGATGTTTCATCAAATGCAGAACACCTGTATTGCATAACTCAGGCAAGTTGAACAGTACACCCATCTTGAAATAACACTAGACACACAAGTTAATTGCACAGTTGCTGTGGAAAAAAACCCCACTAAAATTAATTATTTAGTGGTAACTATTCTGTGACTCTATCAGCAATGGCAGTAGCTTGCATGTTTAACTTAAGATAACATGTTCAGTAGTTGCTATTTTCCAGTAGTCATGTAACTGACTGGTATTTAAACATTTTTAAATGACATTTTGGAAGAAGTTTTGCACAAAAATTCCCAAACTAACACAGCAAGAAAATGTTACTCCCACTCTAAACTCTAAACATTACTGACAACTTTTATCATAACTTATTAAAAAATAAATGGAAAAAAATAGAGTGAGTACTTCTGTTTAATTTTACCTGTAGGGCAATAGGGAAACGTGCACAACTGGGGGAAAAGGAGGAAGAAAAGAGGCATTTGATTGACATGTATAAATGAAGATCAAACAGTCTTTCTAGATTTGTTGTCCTCATGTGGCAAATGATTTGGTTGAGGACAGGTTTTCTGAGTTGCATGTTGAAATTTATGCTCTATCTCATTTACAAAGCAAAAAGACTATTGTCCTTTTACTCTGGGTGACATTAACTCTCCAAACCTCAACTTCTAGTTCTGAGAGCAAGATAGAATCAGCTTCATTTAATGGGAGTGGAAATGAAATATCCAATAGATCTAATTAGATTTGAAGTTTCTAACATGGAAATAAATATTTGGCTGATAAGAGAGAAAATTTGATCTTTAGACTTTCTAAAAATTAAAGGAAGAATCATATTGGGTCAATTGTCTGAAAGGGGGTTTTGAACGAATAGGTTTTCTCACAGGATTTTAGCATTTATGGCTGCATGTTTACAGAAAGAATCATGTTCGGGCCACGTAAGAGTCACCATCAAAATAAAGTAGGGTATGAATAAGAGGTTGTTTATTCAAATCCTACATGCATGCTTGTATTCCAATAAAAAAACCCCCCAAACTTACCAGTATTTAGCTTCTTTTATATTAGACGACTCTATCAGTTACAATGATGCTGTTACACAGGTAGCAAACTCCCTTCCTTTCATACACACAAAGGGGCTTTTTCTGCTTTTGGTTCTGGTGAACCTAACCCCTTTGTAGTCACAACAATGAAGAATTTAACACTGTGACATTGCCACATTCACAAAGGCACCATATTTCTGTGTTACTGCATTATCTTGAAAGTGCATTTGCTCATTTTTACACGTCAGCAGCAGAAATGGGCCTGATATCTTTTTTCCTGGGTGTCTGGAAGACTGGAATTCAGTGTCTTGAGTGATAATGTAATACAGAGATCTTGCAGGAATAGTATCTACTGCAAGTTCACAGCAGCTGTTTTTCTGTCTGTATTTTGTTAAGATGCTTCATTAATAATGGAAATTCTAAGGGAGTTGTTATCCCGTATTAACACATAACAAGAGATTTCATCTATTATTGAGTCATAATAGCTACTGGCACAGTGTTTTTTTGAGTAGTAACTGGTTGGAGAGCAACTTCTGGACATGTTCCTGCAGCAACACCCACTCTTCTAGGGAAAAGGATTATCAATGCAAATTACAGGGGTGTGTTTATTAAAGGTTACTAATTTGAAAAATGAAAAATTTGCTGAGATGAATGATTGGACCAAAGGAAGATTATAAGAAACATGGAAAGCAAAAGAGGTTTTTGTTGAAAGGGTGGCCTGTAATCTGTAATTGCTCATTTCTTTAGTTTTATTCTGAAGTGCCTATTCAAACCTCCATCTGAAGATCAAGGACTTTTCTCAAGCTTCTTAAGTATTTGTATTAGAGATATCTAATCCGTAGGTTCTTTTTCTTGTCATCTAAATTTCTTCTGGAATTGCGTACAATAATCGAAAGCCTTGAATAACCAAGAACACACATCAAACCTAAACCGTTTCAGGAACCAAAAATCTTGATAAGCCTTTGGAGGGTGTGAGCACATCTGGGTCAGGCTCTGAATGAGCCTGAATTTTTTTGTAACTGATACAGAAAAGAAGCTTTTACAATTCCTTTTTATATAAATGACATTCATTCAAAAATCTCCAGTACAGAGTACACTGTGATTCCTTCTGCTGCTGGAGGGTCTTCATATCTGCATCTCCCATACAAAAGCTTTGCTGAGTGACAGTGCTTTAGCTTCCTTCCGCTTGCTCATCTTCCTCTAGCTCAAGCTAAAAAAAACCAACACAACAAGTAGGACAGAGATTCAAGCATCTATCTATGAACTAAACACAGAATAGAGTTCAAGACTCCCATGTTAATGAACTGTTGGTTGCTTGAGGTTTCATAGGTACCCACTGCTCTCTCTTTCTGAGCCAGTGAATAATTCCACAGCATTTTCAGCCAAAAGGAATGAGAATACTCCCACCAAATTTAGAATAACTGAAGCTTTAGCTCTCGTCCTGAGATAAGAGAAACTTGGTTGTACCTCCTCATTACAAAAGGGTACCAGGTTTTCATAATTCTGAATAACTGCCTTGGATACAACTTCATGGAACTGGTACTTCCTTCTCTGCAGGAAAAACAAAATCCCTGATTACATTTTATTCAAAGACAGTGCTTAGTCATCCACCTTTAGGAATGGATTCTAGGTTGAGATTTCTCAAATAGGAGGAGGCTGCTATTCTGCTCTGTTCAGTCTAACACCCAGATATGGCTCAAGATTAAAGACCTACTGTTGCTCCTGTTGTGTGCTACTGGTTCCTTATTTTACTTCACATACAGCTTGCATTTTAAAAATGCAGATTTTCTTCTACCTTTGTATACAAAATTTTTACAAGGAATTTCATTACATCTCCTTTTTTTGGATAGCACTTTCAAGCTATAAATGCTTGAAAGATGTGTAAGGAAGCATCTGAAGCATCCTGATTCTCTTCCCCAGCTCACCAGGGAAGAGAAAGCAAGTAGCCATGTGAGGCTTAGTCTGGGATTAAAGTACACCAGGAACTTAGACTTCCTCTAAGAAGTCAAGCATTGAAGTTATAGTTTGGAAAAGGATGTTGTGTTTTTATACTGCTCTTGTACTCTTGAAGATGAATTGACTAAATATTGTAGGTAATCCTAAGAGCCTGTTTGGGTTATAGAAGCTAATTCCCAAGGTTATCTGCAAATCCTGAGGAAGTGTCGTATCTCCTGCTCCTGAAATCACTGTGCTCAGCCCCTCAAGGAGGGCATGCAAGAGTTCTGCAAGGAAGTCTTCAGTCTTCACATTATTCTTTATCCTGGTGAAATTATCTCTGGCCTGATCTTAGCCTTTTAATGTTTTAGTCTTTCTAGCCAATATGAAAGGCATAGAAAATTGTGATAATTTTCTCTATATAGGTGGAATTAGTCTATCTAATTAACTAATTATATAAAAAATTACATTTTCAGTGCAGAGGTGGCAAGATATAAAAATCCAGCTTATGAAACTATCCTGACCTTAACCTCTTCTGGATAACAGCATTTTAGTGACCCCTGCTGTATTATTTTGATTTTCTGGGGTTTTAACACTAATTATTGCTTTTAGCATGCCCCTTCCTGTTCATCTGTACCCTACTCCTCTGTTCAGGAATCTTGTGCTCATGGTGGAATTTTTTTACCATGTATGAATATTCCGTATTCCTAAAGCAATTCTCATGTGTGGGCACTTCTTCTATGAAGAAATCTTAGTAAAACTGTCCCCAGCATTGTTAGGATCAATTCTGGATATGGTATAAGGGAAAAAAAAAAATCAGAGACCAGTAAAGATGGATAAAGCAGATTGAAATGATGCAGAGTCTTGAAGGATTTCTGGAAGTGAGACTGTGAATGGTCTATCATTAATAATAAACGGAAAAAGCAAAGCAATTTTCGAATTTATTTTCCCCCCCGAGGATCAGGCCTTCTGATAAATTTCTTCATATAGATTCCTGCATAGAGTTCTAAATGCACAGAAGGATGATAAGGGAAAGCTCATAATGCTGCTATATGGCATAATGCCACAATTTTGGTCTCAGTGTTTCTGCATGGAAACTTTCTTAAGATAGAGTTAAACATAGGCTATATTTTATGGAGAGACATTAAAAACAGCTCGGATGACTCTCTTCAGCCCTTGTGTCCCTATGGGAACAGCTTGCAATGCATTGTCATTTCATTTTCTTTGCTAATTCCTTTTGTGCAATGTGGGTTTCCAGTTACGCCAAGGGTTACACTCAGGTTATACTTATTGCCTACTTCATCAGCCTTTGTTCTCTTCTGGTTTGAATGGAATTAGTTCCTAATTTTCAGTATTGCATAGTTTTGCTTTTATCTTTTAAAAATTTAGTAGGAATTTGTGCTGGATGAACTATTTAAGAAGTCTAAACTTTCTTTTTCATATAAAATAGTCTTCCTTACTGAGGACTAGAAGTTTCAAAGAGGACAATACATTTTAATGTAGGTTAGTATATGACTCTTTTATTAATAATATTGAAATATTCAGGCTACTAGAGCTGTGCTGTTTTAATCATAGTTACAGTAAACGATAGTACAATTTTTTAGTAGAGTGCAAGTGTTTTATTAGTGTTTAAACTGAAATGGACAGCGATCATCATGCTATTTGTTTACCTGTGCTTATCTGCTAATGTTATACCACTGCTATTAGATGATTTTTTTATTTAGGTGTCTGAGACCTTAATTATATTTTCTCTTCTTGCCTTTCCTACAACTAAATAATATGTTATCATAATGCGTGCTCTTTCCTCACTTGAAACATTACTCCCCTCTTGTGCTATGTCTGGAGGCTTGGTAGCCTGAGCTGTCCCTGAAATGCCACTGAATGGGTTCTCTCCCTCAGCAGCTTTTTAGAAAGAGCAGCTGCCCTCTTGCTACACCTACACATCTCTTGTATCCCCATCTGTTTAAGCCATGACAAGCAAGCATGACAGCAGCCTTGAGATTTTTTTTTCCAAAAAAAGGCAAATTGTACTTCTGGATTCAAATAACTTACTTATCCAAGAAGAGTGAAAAACAAAAACAAAACCAAAAACCATTTAGGTACTACTACAGCACTCTAGCCATTAGCCTGTAAATATGTTTACCTGCAGGAAGTACCAGGTGGCAAGTGTGACAAATTCTTTACTTTGACAGTGAGATTATCCAAATAAAACTTCAAGCATGCACATGAATTTAAAATGGAAACCAGGAACCTGTAGCCCTAAGTATTAGTCTGTTCAGAAACAGCACTGGTAGGTGCCTTGATTTTTCATAGCTAATGTATTTCTTTTGAGGCCCTTCTGCTAAACTCCTATGTGGGCACTTCTTTATTTATATACAAGTTGAAAAAACTGCCTGCATTAAGAAATGTCATTGGTTTTGCCTATATTTTTCATAGATGTAGTCCTGAACCCCTGTTTTTGTGGTGCATGCAATATTTCTGAAGTTATCATAACCTGAAAGTGAGGACATCAAATAAAATGATGACCCAAGAAGATGCTGCAGCTTGATTTTGAACACGTGACACAAGTCATAAAAGGAATAATTTTTTTATTGTATTAATTAAGTTGCAGGGACTGTTAAGTTAAACTTAAAATAACCCTTTTAAAAGTTGTTGAAGATAATGAATTACCCAGGAGGAGTTAGAGCCTGCTGCTGCCAACTAAAGTGCTTGGAGACTTGAGATAGAAGTGAACGATAAGAAGCAGCTTTCATGCATTCAAATAAATTACATGTTGGGCTTGGCTTAATCCTGGCAGCAGAATGATCTCAGGGGTTTTCCCTACATTATCTTGGACTATGATTATGCAAATATCCTTTTAATGTAGCGACTCTTTAACAGGAAATTAGTCTCATACTTGCTCGTATGCTCTTGCAATCAACAGACACTTGCTTGCAAAATCCTAGTGTGTCTGAGATACAAAAGGCACATTAACTGTTTTAAGTACCAAAATTTTGCAAACAGACAATAACAGGACATGCCCAGATGTGTCAGGGATGTAGCAGATGAATCAGGAAAGAGATGTTTGCTAACACAAAAATATTCCTGGGTTTGAAAGTTCAACCAGAATGCAAATGATGCTAAGTTTACATTTGGTTTCAAAGATTCTAAGGAAAACACCAGAAGGAAGAAAATCTTACAGAAAAGCAGGATTAGAACTGAATAAAACACAGATATGAGACAAAGCATAAAGACAAAAGAAATGGAATAATTCGTGTTAAGTGCCCAGCAACCTGCTGAGCCCAGGTAATGTGCAGTTGTCATTCACACAGATTCTTTATTGCAGTGCTCTCAGGAGCTGCCCTGGTGGGGACTGTCAGGGTAACCTGCTTTGTCTGGAGAACAGGAACTAAAAAAGGACATTATAAAACAGAGAGCTGGGATCCTTTGGGAAGGGAGAAATTGGAGTCACAAAAATTGTGCTGCGTTACTTTTGGTAGTCTTAATGTACATTCGAATAAGCAGAACAGCTCAGTTCCTGATTTCTCAGGGTTGTAAATTCCTCCTAAGTGAAATCAAGTTATGTAACCTTTTTCTTAACTTGAGAGACTACAAATTTCTAGCATGGAAAAAAATTACCAATTAGGTATTTGATATCAATCTGGGATACAGCAGTGGTAAATTAGCAGCTTGTACTCAAGGTGACCCACTCTGTTTTGTTTTTTTTTCTTTTTTACTCCTAGTTGAAATAAAGATTGCTACATCCTTGAAGTTAAGAGGGGAGCCTATCAAAATTAAACCCCTGGCTATCCAATGGGATTTAGGGTAGCATCTGATTCATTCAAGGTCTTTTGAAACTCCCATCAAAGTGAACTGTTCAAGGCATGACCTTAAGGTAACAGTTCAATCAGCCACAAAATCTAGACATCCAGGTCTTTGTTTTAAAGACTTATTCTTTCTTCTATATCCAGTGTATTCTGTTTATAATAACCAGAAATCATCATTAGAGAAATTGAAGCTAATCTGAGGCTCATTAAGGAGCGAGAATTTATGCTCAACTACTTAAATAGTAATCCTGTTGATCTGGTTTCTGGAGATTACCCTGTAATTTTATCTGTTGTAGATGGGAGAAACTTGCTATTCCAACAGCACAGCATCTTAGAATAAAAAAACCCAACACGCATATGTAAGTGCAGAGAGTGTTCGTCAATGCTACTCAGATATGTGAACTTCTATGATTGCTCATCCAGACAAACGTGCTCAATCCATTTTTTGTACTGAGCATTAGGCAGTCACTGGTTTTCTTTGACTGCTCAGCAAAAACTAGCAGATGCTAGATAAAGTCTGAAGACTACAGAAAAATTTAAAAATTTAATATTTGGAATAGCTTTTGATTTCAATAGATTAAAATTCTAAGAAATAGGCAATGACTGTGCTTCCACTAGAGGTTTCACCTCCAAAATAAATTTGCAATGGTCCAGTCAGTATGTGCTGAAACCCTTTCACTTATATTTAGTAGAAATACAACCCTGTGCTAATCAAGTCAACCACAAACCAGATTTTATTTACCATCCAGTATATGCAGCAAAACCTTCAGCAGTACCAAGATAAATACCTGAGAGCTTTTTCAGACTCAGGGACTTAAAAATTCACTCCTTTAAAAATCAGGTCAGGTAGTATTCTTCCAGAGTAACATTAAGCATTTAACATTAAGCTGCCTTGAAATTTAAGCAAACATCCAGACCCATGAAGGCTTTGATTAGTTGGTAGCAAAGCGCAATGACAGGCTCCTCTACACGCTGTTACAAGTCTGCCTCAGCTCAGAGGGCTGTCCTTGGACACAACTTGGTTCTGTAAGGCACAACTTCTGTTTCACCTAACAGGTAGGAAAACAAAAGAAAACAAAACCAAAGCCTGCAAGGGTTCACCTCTCCTTAGAACAAAACTTAAATACAAATCTGAAGTGGCTTGAAAAATGAAGCATTTTCAGATGTATTTTAACTATTTAGAAATCAGGAAGGATTAATATCAAACTATGTATTTTGCTCTACTCCTCACTAAGAGAGTAATCCTTCTAGAGTGTTCCAAGTGTCTTTATCCCAATTTGTCATCCTCTGTAAAATAGCAAAAAAATTGCTACAAACCCATTTAGCAAAATATGTGGCAAAAAACAATTTAGAGGAAGAGTACTGGTTTATTTGTAATGTCCCACTAGTCAGTGGTCTTTTTTAATGTCAATTTTTAAATTATAACTTCAGAGTTGAAGAGGATGCCAATTGTTCAAGCATTACAGCATTCATGACAGAACATACATTGGCATCATAACTGCTTACGGTAAGTTAAGCCTTCTATCTCTTTAACGTTTCAAGATCCTGTATTCTGCAGTTTTATTTCCTTCTTGGAAAGCAAGCAGGATGTTTGCTAGGATGTTACTTTTGTTGAGAAACGTTGGAACTTACTTAGCTTTTTGGATGAGCCATTTAAATGGGAATTATGTCATTTTGCCATAAGCCTATCTGGTGATACTAAACCTAGATAATCAGCTTCGATGGAGATCAAGTTTTTCCTGCAAACATAGAAAAATATCTAGCTGGCTTATAAACCTACTATTCACATCAGGAAAAGAGATAGACTTAAAATTATGTGAGTTAAGAAGCTTTGAATCATATGAGATATTTTCCTATTTTTGTTCTACATAACCAGAGCTGAAGTGCAGTAGCTTTCTGAGCACTTGAGGAAACAGTAATTATTTCACATGGTTAGGAAGCCACCAGAGTTGTGAAGGCAGTAATTTCTTTGACAAAGGTTCATATGAGAAGACATTAGAAGGGTGCATTTAACTTATTTCCAAATCACTGAATGGCACTCTGAGTACCTAGGAATCCTGTATGAAAGAACTTAACTACTGCTGTTGAAGTGTGATGATTTACAGATTTTAGAAAGGCTACAGAGTGGCAAATTGTAGCTGCATGAGAAAGTGAATATTACAGGTAGCACAATCCCAGAGGAATATATTTGGTAAAAAATACCTTTCCTTGTGAGTATTCTTTTACGGTTTTTCATTACATATGCAAAACAAAAAACAATGAACGTAAAATGTTCTTTATTCTTACAAAGCATCAGTATCATGGAATGATACAATTATCAGCTATTCTGAAATCATCATCAGAATACCACACAAAGTTATTTTTGACAAAAATCAGGCAGTTTAAATAAAGAATTAAAGGCCACAATGAATAGATGGCAACTATAGATTTCAGGACTAATTGGATTGTCACATGAAGAAGTATTTTTATTAGTACATCCACAGGGAAGAAAAGCTAAGAGAATTACAGTTTGATTTCCCTTCAGGTCAGTTGCAACTCTCAAGTCTTGAACACACTTCAGAGATATTTTATGCTTAAGTGAAGCAGCCTGTCCAATGTCACTCTGGTCTAAAAAATAGCATTTTTACACAAGCTCTCACTGCAATCCACATACACTCAGAAGATGTGGAATTACTGCAAAGTATTTGCCACTGACAAACAAGTGTCTAATAATGAAAAAAAAATATCCGTAATCATATAACCAACAACCTGCAGTTACTTAGTGATAATCATTATTTCACAATAACCAAGGTTATTTATCCCCCTGAGGGTTAAAGGTTGCACACGGCAGGTACAGAGCTATGTATAAGAGGGAAGGGCAAACATGTCTAAGTACTCAAAACCTTAATTGTCATCCCCCGGAAAAGGGGGAAGTAGTGTCTGCAATCTGTGACATCTGCCATCTCTGGCATCAGCCATCTTCTCTTTCCCTGATTCTGGCTGTCTTTGGACCCACCTTTGAATTGATTCAATGTTTTTACCAGCAGTTTAATAGGAAATAATTGAAACATTTTTTTCCCCACTCCCACAATAATTTTATTTTAGGTTAAAGAGTAAATTCACCTCATGGAAGCTCAAATAAAGTGCCAGAGATGATGGAAGGGGAAGTGGTGGGAATGCATGGCCCCTAGCAGAAAACAGGGTCAGCTGGCACTTAGCCTGTCTCAGTTCACCCTCGGGACTGAGGTCTCAGTACTCAATTAGAAAGTTGGTCAGTTGAGGCTTACACTGATGCCACCAGGGGGCCATTCCAGAAGATTTTGAAAGAAGACATTAAGTGTCATAATTACGTGAGACTGTATTTTAATGAGCAGTTTGATTAGATCTACCTTGGGGGGGCTAAGCAGAGGTCATAAAAAGTTATTATCCAAAGTGAAGGAATTTAAAGATACAAGACCGAGAGCAGTCAATCAGTGACAACTACAAAAGACATGCTATAAAATTTAAAATTTCCTTTCATTATAATGACAAATAGGAGAATTAAAAAAGACACATGCTACAGGCTTAATATAAAAAAAGAAAAAATAATTCCATAAACTCGAACATAGTATGGAGGAATCAAGAGTTCAAACAATGCTTTAAACTTTATTAACTTCTAATTAAGGGGTTGGCCTCACTTTTTTTCCTGAAGAATAAAAGCTACAATAACTTTCAGAAATGGAGATTTATTTCAAGTTAAATGATGTCGCGTTAGAGCAGGATCAACAAATACAGATTGCTGAAATACTGATTTTTAAGGCACAAACACAAAATGTGACATTAGTTGTCCAAAGTTTTACGAAGTACTTTTGCATCTGAATTTTCCTTCCTCCTACTGTGGCAGTTTATAGGACTTGTAAATTGCAATGATTGTTCAGTAGTTGGGTTTTTCAACTCTCCTCTTCTTCTTGGGTGCGTTTAACAGTTAAAAGTTCCTACTGACATTTGCCAATCAGCTGAGAATCAGCACCCCCTTCTGGCTTCAATAGTGTGGGGTGAAAGCTGGAACTGCCATCATTGTGTAAGAAACCTTTACAGAAGAAACAAAGAAAAAAAAAAAATTTAAACTTGTCATAATAGCGGCAGCCAGCATGTGTTCATCACTGTAGGCAGGGGTAGCACCCTAAATACCTGCTATGGCAGAGATTCACTGACAGCAAACCTCCTGCCCCGCTGCTTCCTCCCTCTAGGGTGGGCATAAAGGCTGAGGAGCCAAGTCCCTGGCTGCTGTGGGCTCATGTTGCCAGAGCAAGCATTTGTCATTAGCCTATCCTGTTTAATTGCACCACGGCTTTGGTCACAAAATTCCTTTCTCAGTACTGGCACCTTTAAACCTGTATTTTCCAACTCTGCAATGTTATGCTACCACTGCATTTTGCCATAGCAAGCTGTACATAACTTATGTGAGATTGTTTCAGGTATCCTTCATGTAAAGTACACTCTGATCATTTTATCTATGGGCTTCGAGAATTTCTTATGAAAACTGTCAACACTCATCATTGCTGCAGTAGAAGACAGCAAGTCAGTGTGATTTCCTGCACGAGGTAAACAGGTGACACCAGTGAAACTCAAACCAAACAAGTCTGTTGAAAGAAAAAACATAACCCCCTAAAACCCCCAGCCTACCCACCATATAATCAGTAGTATCACTGAGATGGTCTGAAATCCTACCTGATCCTACAAGCAGAACAAATGTGGGTGTTCAGACAACACTGTACAGATCAGGTCCCTAGGCTCTGGCCTTTTCAGTCCATTGGCTTTTCTGGTAATGCTTGACATTGTTTTGTTTTAAAAAGAAATCACACTCCACGCTGTACATTGGTACCAAATATGCAATGGACATACCTAACTATCAATATATATGTTTTTATTGCATTGTGTGGAAAAGGAGCACTACTTCAGGCACAGATACAACTGCAGTGGTAAGGGAGCAAACTGGGGGAAGATGAGCAATGCTGAAGTTTCCTGAGTGCAAAACTAGACTGAAGTGATGGTGTCATCTGTAGTCTCTCCCTCCAAACAGATCATCCTCACAGATAAATTCACACCTGAGTATAAATGTTGTTGACATTTACAAGATCCCATTTTCTCCCACTGGATGTTTTGAAGGATCTAGCCCATGCTGCTTCATCTGCACTGCGATATCAAACAAGTAGTCATAACATTCACACCTAAAATAAATAGGGAAAAAATGCAATGTAAGTAAAGCTCAAGTCTTACCATGTTTTATGAAAATTAGTGTTTTCCTTCCTTAAGATGTTATCATCAAGATGACAGTCTGACTGGACAGCTCTATTATTGTTTATTTCCAGTGTTGTGGAATGGAAAGTGCCATTTTACTACACAGTATTGATTTGCTGCATTTCCATCAGCAGATGACGTAACTTCCAAAAATGGGACTAGGGAGGGCTACACAAACAGTACTGGCAGGTGTCATATAAAAGCAGAGATAGCCCACGTGTTTCATATGAAGACGGATTGTTGACTTGTCTGAAAGGAAAATGTTGGCAACCCTATCAGCCAGCATTGATATGAACGGAAAATCAAGCAATGGAATCATGGATGAATCCATTCCCAGAAGCTCCCTATACATGCAGTGAAGACTTAATATTCTGAATCATAGTCTATGGGCTGGAAATACAAAGTTCATTAAGATCTTGAGGCAAGAGAGAGCATATTCCTGAATTGTACTCACATGGTTTTGGCTTTTTCCCATGTCTCTCCCCATACATAAACACCATGACGTCTGACCAAGACAGCACAAGAATCTGGGTATTTTTCCATTGCATGTGCCATTCTCTCCTTGAGATCCTTCTCCTCTGGTGTATTTTCAATAATAGGAACCACTAGTGTATCGTGATATCTATAAAAAAAAGCCATGTTCATGGATTTAAAACATCCCTGTGCTTGGATGTATGAAGCTTATCCCTAAGAAAGAGATTATCCTCTAACTGTGTAAAATGTTAAATTCTCAGCACTAGATTTTATGCTCTTCTCTTGTGAGTCATGCTGTAGCATAGCAATTCTCAGGAACATGTCTCACTCCCAAACATATATTACGCTGGCAATACCTGAGCTACACTTGAGGCACAAAAAACCCCAACACTTTAATCTATTAGGTGTAGCTGTTCATTGCCATATCACTTTGTAGCTGGGTCCCTCTACAACTTTTTCAAACTTTTCATCCTGTACTGGCATCATCTACAAGCTTTACCTCAGACTAAATTATTTAAAAGAATCATATCATGAAGAAGGAAATGAAGCTGTTTGCTGGAGAGCAGAAAAAAAAATAATTTAGGTAGTCCAAAAAGCCCCTGGAAGATTGTCCTGCTAAGGCATATAAATAGAAGGTAGAGTCAACACATGAAAAATAAATTCTCTGTGATGGAGTCATTGGTGGGCTACATGTGATCTTAAGAGAGCCTGAGAACCTCAGTTCCAAAGACAAGATGATGCACGTTACTCAGTGGAACTTGCCTAAGAGTTTCTTCTGAAGGAGGACTGGGATATTTGGCATTGTGTGAACCTTAATTAACACTAGCAGAAACTTGTTTAAATAGTTTTAATAAGTCCCCAGTTCAGGTTTAGATTTATCATTGAGATCACATAGATATTTCATGAGTGGATGCTAGTAGTACTTTCTTTTGTAAAACACAGAAAGAAAGCAATGGTAAAAAAACTCAACACCAACAGCTTGTATTGTAAATCAAATATTCACAAGACAAAGTCTCATCCCTTACGGTTCTCAATGCTAATGCCTCCTCAAGGGAGGCTATAAAAATAGTGAATGAAGAAAGTGAAGTGGCATTTGAAGCTTTACTTTGACTCTTACAAATTCTGATCACTAAAATTACACTTGGAGTGTAATAAGAACATGAGCTAAATACTTAGTCTCTTTTTTAATTGAAATGTAAGTAGCCTACATTTAGTCAAACCTTGATGTAAAATACTTTGTGATAGTCTGACTTTCAAAGCTGTTTACTACTGATCTAATTTTCCTTCTATGGAAATCAAAGGTAAAACTAGTCTGGGATCACTGGAGTCATATTTAGGCCAACATACACTTCAGATTATTCTATCTGTAGCATTTTCCTGGACAGCTTCCAAAAAAAATTTATGTAACTAGAAACAACATGCAATCCCTTTTTTGAGAAGTCCCATTTTGTATTTTTAATCCAAGGTCCCATTTAACTTTTGCATTCAATGGGAAGACTTATGTGAGGCAAGCCAGTGGAATCAGTCTAGTATGGATGAATATGTGCTTGTGAGCCTTATTCATCCTGGAGCTTTGATTTCTTGAGGTTTTCTGGTAAATTAATAGAATGACACAGGAAATGACACAGGTATGGAACCCAATAAATACAATGTTTCCTGACTAACCTTCAGGAGTGCTTGAGAGTTCAAAATGCATATATAAAAAAATGCTGTGGATTTTTTAAAAAACAGTGTTGTTAGACAATTCAATACAAGGGCTTGTATTTTACCACATTAAAAATGCACATGCTAATGGTGACAAGAAAGTAAAGTTGGCGAGTCAACCAAAATGGAATAAAATATGCCTGGGCGTAAAATCACATATGGCTTGCTCCCTTGCCAAAGGGCAATAGTTAGATACAAAAATTAACATCAGAAAGTAGAAAGAATTTAGCATTTCAATTTCTCATCTCCTTGTCACGTTATATAAATGTTGTTTGCAGATCCTAATTCAGCACTCTGTGGGTGGAGACCTCAAAACAAGCCATCACACATAATTTGGAATAACTCAGCACTTACCTCAGAGCTCATCCTTGAAAGGTAATAACATTATCTTTAATGAGCCGTTTATTCTGAATTTTCTTTCAAACTCCATCAAGTAAATCTGAAATCCTCTATTCTCTTAACATGCCCCAAACTAGCACAGGCAGTGATATGTGAAGTCCACCCAAATGTAGTTTGTACATGCTATCAATCCAACCTGGTGCTGGCTGGCTCCAGTTTCAGTTGAATGTTGTACAGATGTGGTAACATCTCAGGACATAGCTCTTTATTTGGCTTCTTCCTGTAGCTCAACAGACCACAGCAGCCTTGGCATTACAATATTTTATCTCAGATCTCTTCCACAGGCTTCAGATCTTACAGAAAGCCAGTGGTGACTCATTCATTCCAGAGGTCTTTTTACTTCTTATTTCTAACACTTTATATTATACACTTCTAAGTATATAACTCAAATGACTTGTATTTCAATTGCTGAAAACAAATGATCAAATATCATGCCTCTTCTCCTAAATATAAAGAAGTACCTGTAATAGCCACCTGAAGTACATTTCTGGATTCCTTTTATCATCTCCTGATGGGTAATAGAGAACTCATTCCCTGGGTAAAGAAGGGTAGCCATAACAGCAGCCTTGGAATGTGTATGGATCACTGCGCCTGCCCCTAAGAACAGAAAAAGAAAATCTAGAATTAATTTTAAAATGTGTCTGTTAAGAAAATTTTATTCACATACTTGATTAATTTCCTTTGTTTAGGCATCTTAGCAAATTGTGTTCTGCTGTATGAGAGGAAAAAATATACAGCAACCTAAATGAAGGTATGAGAAAATTACTCATATAAGGGATAATTATGGATTGTCTTAGGATACTTGTGTTAACTTTTAGTAAGTGACAAATTCCAGGAGAGACACTACTTGTACATTTCTTTACATATTGCAATGACTGAGACACTCTTAATTTTATCAGAGTTCTGAGATTATAAAGAATTCCCAAAATTATTTGTGAAATGAAAGTTTAAAGCCTTTTACTTTCTTTTTATGTTTTCTTCAATTATCTGCTGATTCTCTGAAAAAACATTCATTATTATCTTATTGTGTCATGGTGGAAAGATAGGTAGGCAATAATTACAATCTACTTATAAAGATGCAATGTTGCTGTTCCTTGAGTACACATGGAAGATGCTTGTGCAGGAAGAGCAGAGGAGACTCTCTAAATCCTTTCTAAAATAACAGATGTAAGTTTTACACAACATCAAAAGCTCTCTATCACTGTCTACCTGCAGAAGAAAACTTTCCTACTGTTTTCACCTATTCCTAATTTATAATTGTTAATCTCAGCCAATGGATGCAAAAGGATTTAAACAGTAATAGCTGAATTGGCAAAATCACTGGTATAAAATTTCTGTAATCCCAGCCTTCCCTTGCAACCTTCCAGTATTCTGCACTAAAAATCAGTGCTGAAAAGATGATCACAGGGATAGCTACAAGAGAAGACTAAATTGCAAGTGATACTGACAGGATGTTACTATGGATTATATCCCACTGTACATATACCATTGCAAATCAATTTATTTTTTAATTTCACATTTATTTGACTGTAACTTCTATGTATAAGGAATATGGTACTGAATAGGAATTTTGTGAATGTACATTTATAGTGTTTCAGTCCCTGCTGAACTGCTAACATTGCTACATACCTCTCATGGTGTAGGCATTCATAAAAAGTGGTGTGCACTGACTTTTCTTCAGTTTCTTGTGCAGTGGAGGACCACTGATGTCCTGCTCATTAATGTCACAAACAAACATATCTTCTGGCTGTAAGAAAGAAGAAATTATTTTGATCTGTGATAGATATTTGACCTCAAATAGTTTTGTTTTCCCTCTAGGGAAACAAATATATGGAAGCCATGTATTTAATACAAAATGTGATTTCAAAATGCACTTTCAAGTTGCAGTAATGCTTCACATTTATTCCAGCTTCTAATAGTACTTACCAACACTGTGTAATGGAAATTAATATTAGGTACTCTTTTTTCCTCAGACTGATGCCATGCAGGTATTTGTAAAACTACAATTTTCTCAGAAAGAAGATAGTGTAGCTCAGTAACAACAGATCAAAAGGAAAAGTAGTAACTGATTCAAAATGAGAAATGTAGATGTCCTTTTCCTTCCCTAATTAAAAGTACCAACAAACGACATGAGTTAAAAATAATACGTTTAACTTGTAAAACTATTTCTTTTTAAACTTTGCTTTTAGTAGCTTCACATAAATATTACCTTTGCATCAATTAACTATTCATAATAGTACAAAGAATTGTTCAGGACAGTAATAAAATTTTAATGTTATTTTAAAAATCAGCAGAAAACACAATTGCAGGAGATTTCTTCACTGACTGTGCTTAATCCTCTTTTACTGCAAGCACAGACCAGACCATTGTGGTTATCTTACATACCTTTGCCTGCCTTACTTCTCCACATCCCCAGCAAATGCTGCTGTGAAACTCCAAGTTTCTATCAGTGAAGAAACTCCTTTCTCTCCTCACTGTATTTATCCTCAGATTTATGAGATGACAAATCCTTGCCATGCATTACTCTATTCTGGGGGAGTCCCATACTGTCATAAAATAGGTATCATTTACCGTTCTCCCCTCCTCTTACATTGTGGGGCTTTTTGGAAAGCAGACAGATAGACAAGGTCACCTCTTCAAGGGGAGAGCCCAGTTATTTACTGAGAATATCAAGACAAATATTTGCAACTACTCAAACGAAAATAAACAGTGATGAGGTGTTAATGTCTATTTAAGTGTGTAAATTGAAACTGTAGCCAGACAGGTAAAGCCAAGCAAGCCTGACAAAGAATAAAGCTGGACTGGAGTAATGCTCCACTCTCACACTGCTCTGTGTTAATTTAAAGCAAGGAGAACATCAAGACTAGTCTACACTGGCCACTGAATCACAAACTGGCTAGCTGTGATAGTGGAGTACTGGGAGAAATCATCAATTGTTTCAGTAATCAGCAGCAGTCAACAGTATAACAAATTTGTAACTTCATATAAGGAAAAATGAACCTCTGAACAAAGGCACTTTCAGCTATCTCAGGATGAGCTCTGAGGTAAAAATGCAGTTTAACACACCTGTATTCTTTCCTTTTGGACTCCTGAAGGAGCGATGTAGATTTCATCCCTAGGAACACATGAGAAAAATCAGTAAACAGTTAAGCAACGACTGTTCCACTGTACCAGCATTTGAACTCTCGAGCCACTGAAAAGGAAATAGCAAATCTAGACCCTCACAATTTAAAAACTCTTGCTCTTTCCATACATTGAGAAATAGATTGTTTTCAAAACAACCAAATTGTAGAAGAGCAAATAAAATCTCTAACTTGCAGGTGTACAAAAACCTGCTTTCAACCTTACAGATATCTAAAATCACAAGTGCAGTCTTATTTTTCCAACAAAGAAAAACAGCCTCTCCCTGCAGTAATTCAAACTCAAATTCCTAGAATTCAGAATAAGAATTAAATGAGAAATTGCAAGCAGATACTCATCTGTGACAAGGCAGGTGACAAAACCATTACATAAAAATCCACATACTATCTATAAACAGTAATAATGATATTCAACATTGTAAATTCTGGGTTTTTTTAACTGTGCAGATTAGGTTTCTAGTGCAGTTCCATGTTTGTGTTGATAAAAAGATAGCACTAATTCAGTGCAATTAAATTACTGAAATTTAAGTAGAACTGCATCACTTCTTGCAAGGTCTACGTGAACAAAAAACTGTAAAAACCGATTGAAACGAAAATGATTTCAAGATGGTACTGCATTATTTTGATTACTAGCACAAAACTGCAACTCGATTCTCTTTCTGAATCACTATTTGGCTTCAGGCAGTCACATACTAAATTCAGAAGCACAGAGACATCTAGTGAATAATTAGTCGAGTTACAGACACATTTCCTATGGACCATGGGATGTTTGTAGCTCTGGACAAGAGTATTGGAGCTGGGCAAGGATCTGGAGCACAAGTCCTATGAGGAGCAGCTGAGGGAGCTGGGGGGGTTTAGCCTGGAGAAAAGGAGGCTCAGGGGAGACCTTATCACTCCTTACAACTGCCTGAAAGGAGGGTGTAGGAAGGTGAGGTTGGTGTCTTCTCCCAGGTAACCAGTGACAGGACAAGAAGAAATTATGTGAATTTGCATCAGGGTAGGTTTAAATTGGATATTAGGAAAAATTTCTTCACTGAAACAGTTACCGAGCATTGGAATGGGCTGCTCAGGAAAGCAGTTGGCTCACCATCTCTGGAAGTTTTTAAAAGACATTTAGGCATGGTGCTTAGGAATGTGGTTTAGTGGAGATGTTGGCAGTGGTAGGCTTACGGTTGAACACTCAATGATATAAAGGATTTTTACCAACCTCTGTGATTTTAGTTCTTCCAAAAAAAATACTCTCAAGATGATGTACTATTCACAGTGGTAAGATGTCTGTGAAGCACAGAAAAGTGTGGCTTAATAATATTTGTAATTTTTGACATTCATGAATTAACACTGCCGGCATTGCATTAATTTAGTCTTGATTCACAATTTTTCTTAAACCAGATTTTTTTCTCTTTTAGGACTTAACCAGAAAGAGAAAATCTGATGACAAAGTCTTCAAATACAAGATACCTCACAAATAATTCTACATCAATTTTTAATATGCTATGCAAAGTCCAAATTGGCATTATTTTTTCCTTGATAGCTGATATGAACATCACAGTGAGTAAGACTGATTAAGATTAGGTGGTAAAAACAGTTTCTATACTTGAATCAAATTTCAACTGTTCTTGCACATTTTCCTTTCTAACAATGGCAGGTAAACAAGCCATAGAGCTACTAAGGAAAACTGTATTACTATATTAGTGCATTCTCTGATAATGCCATTTGTCTTGCCACAACCAACAGGAGTTGCACAGGAATGACAAAGAAAATAGGCTATATTTAGCTACTGATGACAAATTAGTGCTTGAAAGAGCTTCCCACAGACAACTTTAAAAACAAGAATCTCCCCTCTTTGCATTTATCTCATTATTATTACTGTTGTTGCTTTGCTTGCAAAATCAACCAGAGAGGTGAAATGACCTGCACAAAGTCTGAACAGCAGAAGTATGAGCATTTAGAGTCTTTCATTCTTACATACATATATATATATATGCATATATATATATATATAAAATACACATTTGAATAGCAATGGCTGGTGGTGCATGCATGCAAGTGTATACCAAAAAAATGAGAGGTCAGATACTTTCAAGATCATGTCATAACCTTCTGTCTCGGTACAGAATTGCAGGCACTGTGCAAAGCTTTTTGCAGAATGAGGACTTATCTTTTTTTCAGTGGCCACTGTGAGGAGCTCTGTTTCCACTAAAAGGATTGGGGATTATGAATAGGCAGGAGACAAGACACATTAAAACACAAAGTGGTGCTTCTTTGTAGGAAATACAGACCAAAAATTGTTGCTGTTACCTGCCGTGCTTTAATTATATGTAAAGTATTTGTCTCCTTAGAAATTAACTCAGTAGAACAGTAATTTCCTTCTTAGAGGAAATATCTGGCCTGCAAAATGTCCAGGGTGAGACTGATCTATTTAACCACAGGCATCTGAAAGCCGTGTGCCTGATGTAACCCACTTTAAATCCCATAGTCAATGAAATGAAAAAGGGGGAACACACTGTTCTTTAAAGACAATTCATCTACCTTAAACAAAAGTAGGAAAAGGACATGATAAGGTCATTCTCTGAAGTCGTCTCTCTCCATTGAAGGATCTGCAATGATTAATTCAGACTGTTCACCTCCCTCCTATGTGTTTAAATTTGGCACTGTTCATTTCCCCCTCTAACTTCTTGCTCACTCTTGACTTGCAAACATTTCTAATGGAACTGAAACGCTCTCACCAACTACTGAACACAGTCAGCCTCTCTCCTACCACCACATTTCTCTTTCATCATTACTTACCCAAGTTTCAAGCTGATTCCTCCACCAGTTCCTGTCACCCAGCCTAAATCATAAAACAGTCTACAAAGCTCTGGGATAAGATTCCTTGGATGTAATGCATCCTAAAATAAAATAAAATAAAATAAAATAAATAAGTAAATAAACAGACAAACAAACAAACAAATAAATAAAAACCATCAGAAACACCTCAAACCTAAGAATTCAAGCTCTCAAACTGAGTTTAAAGGATTAGTGCTTTCATACGAAGCAAAATGGTTTAATTTATGCTAATGAACTTCAATTACAAAATAACTGCATGTTTACACAATGCCCTTTATGCTCTGCCAGGGACATCACAGCTTGAAACAAACAAAACCCTCAAATAAGGGGCATGTCTCATCTAAAATTTATTCGAGTGCAGTGACCCGTGCATATTATACCAGCAGGATTACGTTATGGGCTGTTGCACAAAAAAGGGAAAATAAATGCATCTAACATTATCCGTTTTTAATAGTTTGATTAATAGTTTTCCTATTAAATCAGTTTTTCTGTGGGTTTATTTTGCTTGATTTACAAAATTCAGTAGAACAGACTTTATTAGTCAATATATATTTTTAAACAGCACTCAAAAATACCACAGAAAATAGATGCAAATTATTTTATGAACTTTACATCCCTACATTTTTATAATTCAAAGTTACTTTACACACAGTTTAGTCAAATTACATTATTTTAATATTTCTTTAGAAGGAAAAAAATCTTGTATTTTTTCCATATTCCATTTTTTATTACAGTAATATCTGCAGCTATATATTAACCAAAGGTATCTCTAGTGTCAGAGGTAAGATTTCTACCTACATTATGACAGTAGAACAGCTGCTTTTATGGTATGCCTTTTTTAATAGGATTTTTTTTTATTGCAGCAACTAGAAGCTTTAAAAATTTTTCTAAAATGACAAATGATTAGCTGCTCTACTGCTCATGTTGGTTATTAATGCCCATCAAATAAAATATTTCCAAGAAAAATATTTTATTTTGCAGCAAGACTCCACATTAGGGGGGAGTATTTTGTCAAAACCTACAGAATAGAGAGAACCAAAGCAAAAGCAGTACAGCAAAAGTGGTAGGCAAGAGATTACAGTAATTTCACGTATACAAGGCACACCCTTTTGATGAAAATTTTGGTCTGAACCCAGAAGTGTGCCTTATACTCGGGAAATTACTGTACTCCGTGCCAATACCTTTGCTGAAATGTTTAGAAAGAAATGCTTCCAGCTGGTGTTGGACTTGCAGAACTAAGGGTGGGGAAGCAGCATGGAACAGGAGCACCAGGCAGTGGTTCTGAGGCAGGAGACTGGCAAGGTGAATTACTGGAGATGGCAGCCTGGGACATGTTTAACAACTTTTGGCATCTCCCACTCTAACCTCACCTTTACAGCCTCCAATGACAGTGAGCCACAAGATTTGTTCTCTCCTACTAAAGATCATGGACATGCAGAAGATGGTCTTCCCTTTCACATCTGTGGTAACTGTTGCTCTTTTTTTGTTTTTTTTTGTTCTGTTTATGATGAACTAGATTATTTCCTCTTTCCTGACAGGCCACATTACGTAGGCTGCTGATACCTCTCATGTCCCTGCTATCATTTTGTGCTGGTTTTGAAGCTTGGGCTGGTCTCTCCAACAATGTCACAAACAAACTGGAGAGGTGTTCTGAGCCTTATCCAGGTGATGCTTCCATGTGTTCAATGTTTACTGTGCTTGATGAAGCACAGCACTGACAGCTCATGTTATGGCTGTGATGATACATAAAACCCCAAACAAAGACCAACTCAAAAAAAAAAAAAGAAAACCAAATCACAAAACAAACCTGAACTCCAGTTAACATAAAAAGACCCATGAGTCCTGTCGATGCAGCCAGACTAACAGCTGGCAACATTCTGGAAACTGCACTAAATTTTATAACATGTATACATAAGATCACAGAATAGTTTGGGTTGGGAGAGACCTTTGGAGACAATCCAGTGCGATCCCCCTGCCAAGGCAGGGTCACCTAGAGCAGGTGACACAGGAAAACCTCTAGCTGGGGTTTGAATGATTCCAGAGAGGGAGACTCCACGCCTCCCTTGCGCAGCCTATTCCAGTGCTCTGGCAGCCTCAACGTAAAGAAATTTTTCCCCGTGTTGAGGTGGAACTTGGGCTTTAGTTTATGAACATTGCTCCTGGAATACTGGACACTGAGTCCTCCAGGATTTGCTGGTTGAATCTCCTCGTGGCCGCCAGGGCACACTTGCCATCCACCAGTACTCCCAGTGCCTCGCTATAATTAGCAACTGTGAAGCTGCTGGCTAATCACCAAGGTTCAAGAACAGCCTCAGCCCCCGCGATGGCGGGGAGCTCTCGGAGCGGTGGCGGAGCCCCGCCGTCCCCCGGCCCTCGTTACCTGCGCCGCGTCCCCGCCGGCGGCCGCCATAGCAAGGCCAGCGCGGGGTCCTTGCTTAGGGGCTTCTTTGGCGGGCGCGCGGATGCCTGCGGAGCGCCGGGCATGCCGGGCGGCCGGGGTGGAGAGGGCGCTGCCCTCCCGGCGGGCCGGGAGCCGCCACTGACTAGAAGAGATGCGGGTGCGCCCTGGGGACGAACAGCCAGGCTGGGCATGGGTGTCCGTGAGGTTACATTTGCCCGAGCATGGGGCGATCGAGGCAGCCAATCCCACGGCAGGTGGAGGGGCAGGTGGAGGGGCAGGCGGGACACGGGGGCTCGGTGAAGCCGCCCCCGACGCTGTAGGCGTGCCAGGTTAGTTCAGCTCAGGCAGTCAGCTGGGCAGCCCCGCCACGGTCGGGGGGTGGGGGGCAAGATGGCGGCGTCCCTGTGGCTGAGCGGCGGTGGGGAGCGGCTGCTGCGGCTGCTATGGGCCGGGCGCTCGGCGCTGGGCGCGGGGCTCTCCCTGCCCGCCCGGGCAGGCTGGAGGCACCTGCACGGCACCCTGGAGCTTCTGGGTGAGTGGCGGGCGGGTGCCCTGCTGTAGGTATGTCTGCGGGAACCTGCGGCGGACAGAGGGTTGACCCTGGCTGGATGTCAGGCACTCAGCGAAGCCCGTCTGCAGCTCTCCTCCGCAACTGGGCAGGGGAGATAAAATATAGCAGAAGGTTCATGCATTGGGACAGGGAGAGACAGCTGGTCGATTACTGTCATGGGCAGAGCAGACTCCATTTGGGGATGTTAACTGAGTTTATTGCCAGTCAGAATCAGAGCAGGATAATGCGAAGGGGGGAAAAAATAACCCAAACACTGTTCCTTCACCCTGCTCTACCTCCTCCCTTCCAGCTGCGCAGGGAGACGGGAATGAGAGGGTCAGTCCATCCCATGTTGTTAATGCTGCTCGGGGAGAGGGCTCGGAGCCTTCCCCTGCTCCAGCAAGGGCACACAGTGCTCCATGAACTTCTCTTTGGTTGGTCCATGTTTGGCAATTCCACCACATTTCTGTCAAATTATTCTCCTGGTAATGTTTCACACACTGGAGAACGGTGTGTGCTGTATCTTTTATGTAATTCTGTTTGGTTTTTTAATGGAAGAATAGAGTTCACTAACTGCACGTCTAGCATCCTTTCCTACATAGGAGTTAAGGTGTGAGGTTATGACAACACCCTTTCAAGACGTATATGCCAGGAGTATCAGGCAGATCATTTACCCATTCATGTTTTCCTCTGTCTGTGGGAAGAGTTTATGGATCCTGGAATGAAATGTGATCTTTCCCTACTTGCTCTGTAAGTTACAACTTGTAAAACGTTTCACTAATGGCCAGGTGCCTTGTTATGAGGTCCTGGTGTGATGCTGAGCATGAAATCTCTGAACTCTTGCGGGTTTAAATGCAATTGCAAAAAAGTGAGCTTTCAGTAATCTCGTATAATAAAACTCAGTAGTAGTTCAGAGACAGTTCAATCATTGTGGTTTAGACCTCAACATTCCCTTCTTTCCAGCAGTGGTTGCCTTTGCTGCTTTGCACTATGAAAATCTTTTCCTTTGTGAAATCTGCTGTGTGTGATACACAGAAGTCTATCCCTTTCTTGAAATAAACTTTGTTTCCAAATTTTATTAGAAAAAGCGTGCTTCTTCCTAATAATATGCAAATATAATATAATGCAGGATAAGCTACTCCTAAGTTGGTTTTATTATTTAACTCCTTAAATAACTTGTCTACAGTAATCTCAGACAATCTATTGTGTTTTATTTTGAGCTAGAGTTAAATTTCTAAATTTGGATATGCAAATGACTAAAATATTTTAATTCCTCACAGTAAGCTTTAAACTGTTAGGGTGGATAGGTCACACCTTTATCTCATTCAGGCTTTCCTTGTTTAACCCTTCTGGTGTACTTACAGCTTTTCAAAGTGATGTGTGTTTTGGTGACACCATTTTTCTTAACTTTATTGTTGTCTCTAAAATTAAAGATGAGAAGTCATAACTTCTCTGGTAACATCCATGTCATTTGAACATAAAACTCATTCTTGGTTCCTAGTTTGACAATGTAAATATTACATTTTATTTTAGCATTTCTTTATTTCTTGCTTTTCCGTTTCTGAAAAAGCCACTATTTGAAGTATTGGTTCATGTGGATCTCGTTTTTTCATGTCACATGAATTTTTTGTTTCTTTCTGTATTTCTGTTCTTGATTGTGGTGCTGATAGAGAAAAAGCTGTTTTGCATAATTAAAACAATTCAGAATGGAATTCCTAGTTTGCTGGTCACAGAAAGAAGAAAAAGAGAAAATAGACTAAAATGACCTCTCTATGTTTGAGGTGTGTCAATTATTATTTGTTTTTAATGTTTCATAATCTTATCATTGGTGTTAAGTTGTGGTGCATTTTTCAGTTGTCTACTGACTGCCGAGTGTGTGTAGGAAGTTAGGAAATACCTCTGGTGGGACAGGTTAAATATGCATTGAAGCCTTTGTGGAGAGGCAAGGCAGCAGAAATGTTGCCAGATTCAACTTCAGGGTTAAAACGTGTCACCAAGAACAAATTCTCGTGGATACACTTGGAGTACAGTTGGATACAGCTGTCTTTAAAATTGCAGTCTCTTTTTCATGTGAAGTTTGGGTTCTTTTTAAGTCTTCTTCCTCTTATATTCGGATAATTGACATGTAATAACACAGTTGCTGTTGATAGAAGTGAAAATCAGTGGGTGGTGACTGGAAGTTCAGAATTTCTGCTTGCTTATGGTTCTAAATTCTAATATGCCCATGAGCTTAGTGTTTGAGATTCTGTGTAAATTGCCAGAACTTTTTGCTGACCCACAATTGCAAAGCAACAATATTTACTTCTCAAGGTGCTTGTAAGGGCTGCCTGTGCAACAGTGCAACCAACTTCTGTAAATGCAGTGATTCCTTTTACTCTGCCTTTTTTAATTTAATGAGCTCAAATAATATCTGGTGAAGGTAATTCTACATTGTAAGGTTGCTTTGCTTTGAGGAGGCACACTTAAGCCTGGTTTTTGTATGTGTATGGCCATTAACTAAAAAGTAACTGAAACAGCTTTGGAAGATTCTTGTTGTGGCTGGTGTTCTTGTGCTCATGCTGAACAAGGCTCTTAATTGCAGCAGCACTGAACTTTTCTGGGCATGGGCCTCTCTGGGCAGAAGCATTAAATGGGCGCACAAGGTCCTGTCTTCTACTTTTTGTTTATTTACTTGTACATCGCGTGGCTACTTGCTGCTCAAGTTGCTCTTCTGTCTTGATGAAAGAACCAGAATGGATTGTATGTTTTGTGGTAGTTGCCCGTAACATTCAAGGAAAAATGTTACAGTGGCACAAATTTGTTGCTCAGTTTTGTATTTGTGCCAAAGTATGAAGCATATTCTGGGAGATGGAGCAAGTAGCTCTGTTTGGAAGAGAAATGTGAAACACCATGTTAAAAAATTAATTTTTTCCTCAATAAAAATATGAATTTTTAAACTTTTTAAAAATGAGGTCTGTCTACTAGTTCTCAATAATCCTAGTTATTTGTGGGATATGGTTTCAGAATAATATTTTGATTGCCAAAGTCAGACTTGTCAAGTTAGACTAATGAAACTGAAAACACTTCTTTGCATCCTAAAATGTATAGTATAATGTATAATGTTTTCTACTTACTGTTATGAAAAATTATTTTTGAGTATATGTATAGTATAAGACAATTGTTAACTCATACTTTAATTAGTCAGTCATTCTTCGAATACTACAAAACTGTATTTGATGAATAACCACAGATAAGCATATGTACATATGTAACATGGCTCATTTTTCTGTGTATTAGTCCTAGCTGAGAAGTTGCAAGAAACTTTTTAAAGAAAGTGCATGGAGGTAATTCAGATGGGAATTGTGAGTGTTACAAGGAACATTGTCTGGATATATTTCTAAACATGAGGAATATTAAACTGAAACTACCATGGAAAGACTGAGACAAAAAAACATGTATTTGCTCATGCAGTCTTCTGGGAACATCAACCATGCAATTGAGCTCATTTCCACAAAACTCAAGTGTTTGGATAGCATGATCCTGATTGTGTTGCTATCTTTGGGGCTTTAGGGAATAACTAACTCTGTGCTCTTGGTGCATTTTAAAATGTCAGGATCGTTGATGGCTGCTTAGGTCATTAGAGATTTGCTACAGTGCTTTCATTTCACATTTAAAGAAAAAAAATTTAAAAATTATAGAGTGGTTTGGATTGGAAGGGGCCTTTAAACGTCATCTAGTCCATCCCCCTGCAATGAGCAGGGGTATCTTCAGACAACCACATTGGTCAGAACTCTATCCAACCTGACCTTGAATGGTCCCAGTGCTGGAGTGTCTATCACCACTCTGGGCAGCCTGTTTCTATGTTCTGTGTTCCATCTCTGTCATTGTAAAAATGTTCCTTACACTCAGTCTAAATCCTCTCTATTTCGATTCAAACTATTACCCCTTGTTCCATTTGCTATTGGCTCAGTTAAGAAGTCTGTCCCCATCTCTGTTAAGAACCCCTTGTAGTGACTATTGAAAGAATGCAGTAAGGTCTCCCTGAAACCTTCTCTTCTCCAGATTGAACAACCCTAGCTCTCTTGTGTTTCTTCATACAAGAGGTGCTCCCTCCCTCATCATTTTTGTGGCTGTCCTCTGTCCTCTAACACATCTGTCTTTCCTGTGCTGAGGATTCAGGAGCTAGATACATTTCTCCAGGTGGGATCTCACCAGAGAGGCAAAGCCACTGCCCTTGACCTGCTGGTCACACTGATTTTTGTGTGTCCCAGGCTGTGTTTGCCTTCTGGGCTGTGAGCCTCAACCTGCCACATGACAGCTTTTCATCAGCCGGTACCTCTAAGAGACTTGTCACCAATGCCATGGAGGCATTGAGATGATGGCCACTACCCTCTGGATCCAACCCCTTCCTCACCCATGAAACAGTCTAACCATCAAATCCTTATTTCATCAGTTTACAGAGAACAATGTTGTAAGTCCAGAGGGGTGACATCCATAGCCTTTCTTTGTTTACTGGTGTAGGCATTCTATCATATAAAGCCACTAGGTTGGTTGGGCAGGACTTGCTCTTGGTGAAGCTGTTCTGGCTGTCCTGAGTGTTCTCCCTGTTCTCCATGTGCCTTAGCACAGGTTCTGGAAAAAAAAAAGGGCAAGGAAGAAAATGAGAAGAATTTTGAGCTGAAAAGCATATAATAAGGAAAAAACTGAAAAAATATTAATTTCTACAGGGTTTTTTTAGCTTTTCTGACTACTTGAAGCAATACAGCAACTGGGAGAAATATGGTGTTGTTTCCTATTGAATGATAACAATCCTTAATGCTGAGTATTAAGGGAAAGGAGATATGAAGCAGAAATTAACCCACAGTTGTATACAGTGTACCTTCTATATGTCTGTTTCAGTTCTGTAACTGAACACAAATTTCAAGAAAGAACCTCAAAAATCAGCTTCTGGAAAGCTGCTTTTACAAAATTGATCTAAATAGATGCATTTGGGCCTCATAACTATATTTAAAAGTACAGAAATGTAGTGTCTCTCATTTAATGTCAAAATACTCCTTTGGTGTAGAGAATCAGATGACAAGAGGTGTAATTTGCTGTGAAGCCAAGGTCTGTGCTGTGTCCTGAGCTCTGCCCTCAGGAGAATCCCACTAACGTGGCACACACGTGCTGTTAGACAGTGCTTCTTCTGCATATGGGTTTACTAAGCCAAGATGAAATCACTGAAACTTGAAATCAAATGATCTGCAAAGTAGATATAGTTTTCTAGTTTAAAGAATAAATAAACATTAAAGTTTATCAGTGTCTGGAATACTAGAATCACAAAGGCTTTATTTAAAAGATAAACTTGAATCTGAAGAAAATTTCACAGCCTGAGTCCAGGAAGAGAAGAATGACAGGAGAATGTAGAGCTTTTGGTACATTTTGAGATGACCAGCAGAACTTCAGGTCTAGGAAATCAGGATTTGTGAATTTCCATTCCTCTTGTAATGTGTGTTTTTTTTCCTTTGAGCACTTTGGTGGGCATGCTTGTATGTAAGCTTTAAAAAAAAGAGCATCATAGTAAATCTTTTATTCAGTTATTGTTCAGATTCATGCACTTTTAGTTTCATTTATGTTAAGCAGTTAACGGAGAAGAAAGTTATATTGAAAAAGTACTTGGGGATAACCACATGCTTGTTTTGTAGGTACACCTGGTATTAAAGTTCTTATGCCTGCACTTTCTCCAACAATGGAAGAAGGAAACATTGTGAAATGGTTAAAAAAGGAAGGTAAGATAACATTTTCTGTGGTCACATTTTCCATAATTTTTCAGCTATAGTAAATCTATTCTGTAAAAAGAAGATAATTCTTCCTGGTTATAGATCAGTATTTTGAAGCAGAATGTTAGGTGTATGGATGCTGTCATCATGATCCTTACCTGCTTTGAAATTGTTCATTCTTGAAATGTTTTTTGCTTAATTGTTTTCTGAAAGGTTGCAATGATCATATTTTTGGAAAACTTCCATTGGGCTGTTCCAGGATGTGCGTGTGTGTTGTGTTTTTAATTCCCTGTGTTGTTATGCTGCTCAGTAGCTTTGGAAGTCTGAGAGCCATTGACTTTGGGGAGGGTCTCTTTCATTATTCTGCCATGTTATGGAATACCATGAAGGATACAGTATTTTTGAATATATTTTAAAATAACTTAATTATAGTCTACTGTTAAAATGGAGAGAAATTTAAATTGCTTTCATAACCCTAGTACTAAATGGGGAAAGTTTTCTCTAAAAGAACCCAAACTGAAAACCACCTAATCCAAAAAAGCCTGAACTCTGTGGTCTGACAACTGTTTTGTACTGTTAAATATTTTGGAGCAACTGCCAAAAAGTCGGTCAAGTTTTGCCTTCACATAGGTCATATGTAAATGAAAAATGATCTGTAGAAGACTCAGCAGTTCCTGTTCTGTCAGGAGATGTTTGTCCTATTTATTCCTACCCTGTCCCTTCTTCGAGTTAATATTAAATATTAATTTTGACTGTAGTTTTGGATTCCAAGTAGCTGTTGGTATAGGATGCGTTGCAGGGTTTTGGATAGCAGTAGAAATATATTGTGTTCACAGGCATTTTTGGATTTCCTATGGAGATGAATACATCTGGAGAAAAGAAGGTATCTTAAAGCTTATTATCTCTGACAGACACAATTTGGATAGCTAAATGCATTTTGACTATTGTGCCTAGATAAGCCTTTTCCTATGGCTTATCCTTTCAAGTGTTGATACAGCTTCCATTATTGTGTTACTGGAGGACTTTGCTTTCCTACATTTTGAATGCATTTTGAGAGGTGGCTGGAAGACAGCTTTTTGCTCCAGTAATGGATTTGACCTTTTGCTCATGAAACTTTTAGTGAGAATTTCTGCAGAATTTACTGGAACAATTCAGAAGTTCATGTCTATTAAAAAAAAATTGCACCAGTGTACTTGAAACTTCAGTTAGTCGTCCAGGATGATGCAGAGAGGAAAGAATGATCCAAAGTCCTTTTTGTATTTGTTGTTAGTAGTTGTAAAACATTAAATATCAACAGTAGCTTGTTTTACAATTATGGCATTCAAAATTGCAAGAGAAAGCAAAGAGAGCATGGTTGGAGTTGTGTAGATTTCTGTTTGCTCCCCATCATGAATGAATCCACTTTCCTCATAAAAAAGTGTTATAATGTAAAAGCTATACAATGGGGGGTTTTTTATCTTTCCACTAGCCTTCCACCCTAACACAAAAGAAAAGAAAGCTCCACACATATTTTAATGAAATTACAGTAATTTCACAATTATAA
>VRYO01001269.1:29075462-29168004 GCA_009812075.1 Sialia sialis | reverse complement strand
TAATGAGCCAGCATAAGTTCTCTCCCTTTTTCTTCTCATTCTTCCCATAAACATTTGCTTATATTTGTTACTAAAAGCACTATGCTGCAGTGGCAAAAGCCCCAAGGGAATTCTAGTTCTTTGTTCACTTTATCTCCAATTTCTTTTTCCCTGTCATGGTCACCTGTGGTTTGTTGGTTTGTCAGCAAAGCTGGAATTTTTTTGACACTTCTTGGCTACATAGAACCATAGAATCATTGAATGTTTTGGGTTGTAAGGGCCCTTAAAGATTATCTTGTACTAGGGATGCTATTCACTAGATCAGGTTGCACGGGGCGCCATCCGACGTGGCCCTGAATGCTTGCAGGAATAGGGCATCCACAACCCTTACAGGCACCCTGTTCCAGTGCTTTACCATCTTTGAGTAAAGCATTTCTTTCTAATCTAAACCTGCTCTCTTTGATGGTACAACCATTGCCCCTTGTCCCTCCTGTATAAAAAGGCCCTCTGCCTCCCTTTTATAAGACCCTTGTAAGTACTGGAAGACTGCTATAATGTCTTTCCAGAGCCTTGCCTTCTCCAGGCTGAGCAACCCCAGCTCTCTCAGCCTGTCTTTGTAGGAGAGGTGCTTCAGCCCTCTGGTCATTTTTGTGGCCCTCCTCTGGACCCACTCTGAACGGGTCTGTGTCTTGTTGAGGACCCCAGACCTGGACACAGCACTCCAGGTGGGGTCTCACGAAAGTGGAGCAGAAGGGCAGAATCATCTCCCTTGCCCTATTGGCCACACTTCTGCATTTGCCTTTCTGGGCTGCAAATCCACACTGTTGGCTTGTGTTCCAGCCTCTCATCCCAAAACCCTAAAGTCCATCTGCTGGTTTCAGCTCTTTCTGCATCTGAGATTCTAGGGTTCAGTGAAAATGTAGCAGTGACTCAAAAATTCAGGAGATGAAAAGTTAAGTAAAATTGTAACTATTTTTTTTCTTCTTTTCTAGTTCCGAGCTGCAAAGGCTGTGTGTCTAAAAAGTTAATTTGATTTCAGAGTGCTAACTTTAGGTGTATGGGAATTGGGGCATAATTTAATGTTCCTCTTCTTATAATAGCAATTATAATTAATTTCAGTCTTGAAATATCTTATTAATAGTAGCAATAAAATGGGATATATCTTACTGATGAATTGTCTTTAATATGCCAGAAACTTCATAATCTACTGGTTTTAGTTCATATTAGAGCAGACAGTGTAATATGTAACTTAATGTTCTTAATTTAGGTGGAAGAAGGAAGCAAAAATGTTCGCTTGGGCTCACTAATTGGTCTGCTGGTAGAGGAAGGACAGGACTGGAAGCAAGTTGAAATACCGGCTGATACTGGTGCTCCACCTTCTGGGGCTCCACCAGCACCTGCACCTGCCCCAGCTGCTGCAGCTCCTTCAGTTTCAGCCCCTCCTCAACTGCAGCATCAACCTGGGAAATTGCAGTAAGTTTCTATGTTTATTAGGAAAGAGAACTCTTCATTACATCAGTAGAACTAAACTAAGAAATATTTTCTGTCCCTTTTTACCTAGTAGTGGACTGTTTGAGAATGTTTCAGTATGAATGAGGTGATAAACCTTGCAGGCCCTGACTATTTCTTTGCTCATAAGCCCAGTAAGTCAATTCAAACAACAAAATGTTATTAGAATTAAATGTGCTTTTATTCTGTCCTGCAATTAAGTTATGAAGGATTCTAAGCTTACAGTTGAGAAGAAACTGTGCTAATACAGGATCGACAATAGTACTTACGCATCAGATGCTAGGTGTACCTGTGAGTTGTTTTCTATTTATTTGAGAAGAAAAAATAAACAAAGAAATGGCACACTCCAGAGTCCTTCCAAGCTCTTGCATCTTTGATATTAGAAACAAATTATTCTAATGTTTTCATAGCAGTGGAGTGCAAAAAGCTTAAAACAGTCAATTTATGTGCTCTTTGTTAGTTTGGTTTGGATCTGTTGGTGTTCTAAGCATTGCGAACATCTTGGAGCTGAGGTCAGCTCCGGAGTGTTATTCAGGTAACAATAATCCACAGTCACTTAATGTCCAGGATATATTGTGTTTGGAGGTATTACTCCTTATTTGTGCTTATTTTTTTACCCCCAAACCTCACTACCTTTTCTGTCTGATCATTTAGGCTTTTGTCATGCAAGTGGAAGACATCTGAGGTCATTGCCCAGGCAATAGAAGTATGTAGTAGAAGGATGATCCGCAAAAGGATCCTTGAAAGGATTATGTCTTTCTTTTTTGTACCAAAGAACATCAGAAGCGCTGTTTCACTGCAACTGTTAGAGATGCATCAGCATGTTTGGAACCAAATGATCATTTATGACATGGGGGTGTTTTGGCAAGGGCTTAATGGACCATTCTTAAAATTCAATGTGTTGTAAATACAGTCTCCTTTAGGAAATAATGAATAGGAGATTTTGTGGAAAGACTTGAAACAAGTATTTATTCTTTTATGAGTGTGTAGTTGCTTTGTATCTAGGAATTCTAAAACATTTTCTCTAGATGTTGGCTTTTCTCCTCATTTCAGAAAGCAAATCATATTAAGATGCACTGAGTACCCTGTACCAATGTACTGTGCTTTGTAGTTGACTAGAGAGAAATGTAGTTTCTCATGATGTACATTAATGAAACAAGTTAACTTACTGTTTAAATAATTAATTTTTTTCTCTCCCTCATTTCTCCAGGGTTCGCTTAAGTCCTGCAGCTCGCTGCATTCTGGAGACACATGGACTAGATCCAAGCAATGTTACACCTACTGGGCCTCGTGGAATCTTCACTAAAGAGTAGGTAGATAATTTGGTAAACCTACAGCTTTTGATGCTAGAGCAACCTCCATTAAATTAAATTTGTTTATTAAAAAAGCCATGTCTTTGTTCCATTTTTTTGCAATGGATGGATTTAGTTAAATCTGAAAAATCTGCTGAAAACATAGGGAAAATGGTTTAGGAAGTATTTGAAGAAGCCCTTCATTACAAAAAAAGCAGAACAAATACTTTTATTTGTTAAGTCCTATCTTAGCTATGTGGTACTGCTGTCACATATCCTGCAGCTCAGCCTAATGGTGGCTGTTGCCTCCTAAGCACTACTATTATCCACCACTGTGGATCTCAAGAATTTTGTTTCCCAAGATGCATATAGAACCAAAATAAAATATCAGTGGCCTGTTTTCTTCAACTCCTTTTCTTCAGAGAGTTCATACCTTTTGCTTTTTTTGCTGCAGTTCTATTCTGAAACCTGTCAGGGTTTCATTTTTTTCCTATTTTTATTAGGCTGAGAGGAGCAATGAAGTGTAATGATAAATTTCAGAATTCTGTTTTTCTCCCATTCTTCTTTTTCCTCTCTGATTTAAAAAAATGGAGTTTTTTTCAACGCTGTGGTTTGTTATGATCTAGTGGATTTTTATACCTTTTAGAGTATTCGAATGTAATGATTGGCACTCAAGCCTTTGAGTGAGAAAGTTGAGTGTAAAAAATGTGGTAGATGCAGTGCATTTAGCCTTGAAATGATGCATTCTCTCCACACAAGCATGTATGTTATTGGTAGTGAGGATTTTGGCAGAAATAAATATTTTTGTTCTCAGTAAAATGATTCCTTTTGGCATTCACTTGCACTTGTACATCATTCACTTGCACAGACTTTGCTGGCTGCTATTATTTTAGTTCCATTCAAAGACAAGCAGGACCAGGTCAGTGTAACTTGGAACTGGAGCCAGAAAAGTGGCAGTTTTTCAAAGTTTTGTTTTTTTTTTTTCTTATGACCTTTGGCTGAGTTGAGATGTAATAAGGAATTGAGTATGGAATGTGCTATGTAACAGCAAATCATCAAGAGAGAGTTCTTTCTTAATTATGTAAGTGTAATGGTAATTTCTGGTGTGTAACGAGGCTATGGCAGGTGGAAACCCTCTAGGACTTTGAGCTAACGAATTAATATTTCCTAGTTGTCATGAAGATCTAGCAAAGATTTTTCTGTACTTTTGAGAATTATCTAGCAAAATAATTTCTTTTTAAAACTGTCTTTTTCATATGAAAGATTTGGCTATGAAATGTCAATTTAAAATGAATGTGTGGAGCTTTTTAACCATTCTTTTCAAATGGGGTTAATCTTTCAGATGTCTACAGACTGCTATTATATTCAGCTTGAAATGAAATATGCAGAGTTTTATAGAGAACTGCTGCAGATATTCAGGAAAGTATTTCCTCTGCTTCACTCACCAAATTACAAGAAAGATAGCAAGTTATGTAACCAAGCAAGATTCTTTCCCCCTGCTTTCTGTCTTTAAATTCAGTTCACTGTAAAACTTGCAACAGCAGTTGGAACTTCCACTCTACTGGCATTCTCTTTCATGAAACTCCCTTAGTAGGCCAACACTTTATTTTATTTATCTGTATAATTTCATTTATTTATATTTCTCTTATATGTCTGTTCAAGGTTGAATTACTGTTGTCATTTTCCTGCCTTTGTTGTTGTTGGTTTTGTGTGTGGTTTCTTTTTATGGAGAGGCAGGGGTTTTTGTTTGTTATTTCTAAATAATGTCCTCTTAGATAGCTTAATATAATTTTATTGAAAATGTCCTGGAAAATTGGTTTGCAGTACAAAGTAACTCTCTAATTCTGTCAAAGATTGTACAATGTTTCTACTCATCAGCTCAGACACCGTTTGGGATTGTTTCAGATACTACTGCCCTTTCCCATTCTATTTCATAGTGGTCTAGGGATTTATAAATGCAGTCATGAAAAGGCTGGTTACTGAGAACTGTTGTTTTTCTGAGGCTGTGTTGCTCCCAGCTGTTTTTAAGTTAGTGTGTCTTGGGATCTCTGAGCTGCTCAGGCATTTTCAGCTTGCAAAGAGGGCACAGCGCACACATGGAGTACTGCATTTCTGGAGATTAAATTCATGTGCATTTATAGAGTATGAATTGAACCTGGGATCTCTGCTGTGTGCAATTTTGAGCTGCCATGTGGAAGGAGTAAGTTCTTTCTGTAATGATAGTGCAGTAAGTCTGATACCTGGAGATTTCTGATGTGCTCTGAATCTCTGATAGCAATTTGCCTTCTTCCAGGAAATCTATGAATTGAGTAAATAGGTGTAAAAATGTAAAAAGGGAATATGAAGGGGGTTGGGTACCATTTGGTAAGAGTAACTGCAATCACAGGAAGCTTGTGTCAGTCCATGTATCTCTTGTTGCACTCTTGGATCCTCGGTGGTTCTCAGGTGTTTGTGTACCCTAACTTGTCTATATCAAACACAAAATACCCAGTTTGCTTTCACCGTTCTTTGGATTTTGTCTGCTATGAAGTGAAAAGACTGAACGCTTTTCTAGTGGTAAACTGAAGTGTAACAGAGTGGCCAGAATCTGCATATTTCTAAAAATAACAGTTTGGTGAGGCATATCTTTGTTTAATATATGTCTACTAAACTCCCATATCTTTTCCGCAAAGCAGGCTGCTCTTCTGTGTTTGTTACCTCTCTTCTTTCTCTCTTACTGACCCATGTTGATAGAACTTTATAGAGTTGTTGGAAAGATGTGACCAGCCCTTCCTATCCCAGTTGTAATAAAATACCGATTTACCTGACTTGACTTAAACCTGTTTAATTTTATTTGCTTTGATGTCTCTTCTAACTCTCCTTATAGTCAGACTTGCAGTGTTGCAGCCATGACAGTTGTAACATTACTGCTGTTTTTCTTAACCAGTTAAATAATTCGGAATTCATGAGGGGAATTTCTATTCATATGTATTTATAACAAATATATATGAACTTTGATTTTTATATATGTCTTTTGTACAATACAAGTTAGTTTCAGAAAGTCTTGAGCGATTTTATTAATCTGAAAATAAGCTTAATTTTGGCAATACATTTTCCAATTAACGCACTAAAACCCATCAAAACCAGGTGGTCTCTCCTATGACTGCCAAGTGAAAACCCTTAACAAATTTTGGTAGCTTCTAATATGTTAACCAGAAAGCTTACATTATGTCATGCAGTTACTTTTTATGTCTCAAATTGTCATGGTAGGGAATGATTTTCATTCTATCAAAACTATTTTTTCCTTTGGTACAGTATTTATGTCAAATACTTAATTTTAAAACCAATTTTGACTAGCATGGTAATTTGGGAAAACAAGTAACAACTTTTAATTAGAAAAAGTTTTATCTTGAGCTAATTCACTTTTTTTTTCAATGTCATTTGTTGACGTATGTGTTGAAAGTGAGAATAAATTGAAGCAAGTTGACAATGGTGAAAGGCATTATGTAGAGCTTTTCAATTTTCAATTCTTGTTTCTGAAGTGCTGTTTTTAAGAAGAACTAAAAATGCATAATGTCCTGAGATTTTGTTCTTTCTATAAAAATTCAGTAACAAACTCTTGGCTTTCTCTCAAGCAGTAATCTACTGAAATTAGATAGCTTTGTTTTGTATTTATGGCTTGTATTTCAAAACCTCGGTAGGGTTGTAAATACTCTGCTTTTGATTTTAATTTCTTCTGCCAATTTGTGGAATTGAACTTCAGTGTACATGCTGTGAACATTTGTACACTTTGTGAAGTGATAGAGATTTATCTAGGGTATGATACAGGCTTCTGTTAGCAGATCTGAAGAACAGAGATCTACAACTGACTTGCCTTGCAGTTAGCAGTGGTGGTGGAAATGTGATTATTTCTGTTCAGTTTCGTAGGTGCTGGTCTTCAGCTTGTGGCTTTATGAATGCAGTGCACCTGGAGCAGACACTGTGTTGTGGCTTAGAAATGGGAGTCTCTCCTGTCTGTCATACTGTGCCCACAACAGGAAAATTTGGTGGTGGTATCTGTATCAGCAAAAGACCCCTGGGGAATGCTTTGGCTTTGTTTCTCCAGTGTGCTGCTAGGAAGTATGGACCTGTATAACATCTGTACCTGACTCTGCAAATTTATGTCAGAAAGGTGCAGAGAAATGAGTAATAAATGTATTACTCAATTTTCACTCCGCACTAAGTAATTACATTAAATTCAGATTATTGCAAACATAACAGATGAAACAGCTTTTACTTGAGGCTTTATAGCCTGAATAAATATACTCTTTTCAGAAGAATTGTTAGTGCAATTCAAAAATCAATTGCATGCTTACAGTTAGTGATGATGATTGTTATGCTGCTCTAAGACAAATATTTTCTGTTACTGCATATTCAGGCCCTTTATCCATGGAAGTTAATGCGGATTTACTAAAAAGATACCACAAAGGCAATGCAAAATTCATACTATGTAATAATATTCACCTTCTTAATGTTTGGTTTGACAACAGAAATATGAATGTACAGGAGAGGCTAATTAAATAGAATAAGTGATGGAATAGTAATACTTGGGTAATTGTTAAACAGTTTCTTTGTTGTCAATATTTCACTGTGTTTAATCACCAGGGATGCTCTCAAACTTCTGCAAGAGAAGCAGAAAGGTAAACCCAGTGAATTGAAACCTGTGGTTTCTCCAGCTCCTGCTGCAGTGCCTTCTCCTCCGCAAGCAACAGCTGTGCCTTCTTATCCAAGGCCAGCAATTCCACCAGTTTCCACACCAGGACAGCCTGCTGCACCGGTAACACTTCTGCTAAGATTTCAGCATTGCTACAGCTGCATAGTGCAATAGCTGCTTCAGTAGCTCTGAGATTTCGAGATCTGGAGAGAGGAAGGAAGCTAAGATGTCAAGCTCAGTGATGTGCAGTTTTTAGTATGTTTCAGTGATTCTAAGACAATGTAATTAAAATGGTGAAATCCTTGAAATGATCGTCTGCATGCTATTTTGTGTAGCTTGCAAATCAAAGTGATGAAAAAATTTTTATTGCAGGCCTTGGAGAAACTAGAATGATGATTTATTTTTACTGTACTTGATTTGTTTGTTTTCCTGCAAGATGTAAGTGTCCAGGAATGAGTTGTCAAGAACTGAGGAAGGGAAAGGCTTCTTGGTTGCCTTGGAGAGTAATTGTGCAATTAAATAAGTTTCTATGCTAAACTGAAGTGTTAGAAATACCAGAAAAAAATTTTTAAAGAATAAATGTTGTTGCTGAAATATACATTAGTAGAATTTTTTTTGAAAAACCTTTTCTAGCTCTAGAACTAAATTTGATGTATCTTTTTAGGCTGAAATTTTCAATGTAGCTACAATTAATAATATTCAGAAAATGCCGCTTTCTTTTTTTCTGCGATGTACAGGGAGCCAAAGAAAGAACTCCAAAGCTCAGACTTAGATCATTAGAGAATATTTCTGATTGCCCCATATTGCAATTTGTATGTTGAGTACTATTGATTCATGTACTAAGGATTCTGTGAATCCTTATATGCTCAAGGGATATGTGCTAAAGATTAAGTATACAAAGTAATGTTTTACAGAATAATTTATCTTCTTGCTTTCTGTAGTAACTAATATTTTAAGAGATTTCTTGCAAGTTGACCTTCTTCTAGAAAGAAGTTGGCCATTGAAACATTATTGGATATATCTGAAGGAGAGAGAATAGCAGAAAAGATGCAGTAAAGCCTGTCTTAAGGAACTACACAGGGAATTGAAAAAACAGTAGCTTACTGAGGAAATGTTCTTTTATAATTTAAATGGAGCAAAGCATAATCCGAGCAATATGCTCAGCCTGGAAGATGGTATTGTGCTTATATACTCTGGCTGAAAAAATGCCCCAATATTGGGATTTTTTTTTAAACAAGATTAAATCTATATTGTAAAATGGAGTTATTCTGTAAAACCTGTTGTGTTGACCCCCTTTAATAGGAATAGACTAGAACACTCAGTGGTCTTTGTTGTATTAATTGAATGTTGGAATGTATCACTTTTTGATATCTAGGGGATAGTTGACATGGGCAGGAGTCATGCATAAATGCTGGAGTACTTTCAGCAGGGGGGAGGTGTGTTTGCTGTCCTCACATTAATACACAGCATATGATTTCTTTCAGGGCACATTCACAGAAATCCCAGCTAGCAACATCCGAAGAGTTATTGCTAAGAGATTAACAGAGTCTAAAACCACCATACCTCATGCATATGCTGCTGCTGACTGTGTCATTGATGCTGTTTTGAAATTAAGAAAAGAATTGGCCAAAGGTTAGTAGTCTGATCTACTTTAACAGGTGGTAATACTAATGTGGTTATGCTAATGTATAATGTGTCCTGTTTACATAAACTTTCCCAGAAGGTGTAGATTTTGTATAGGTAGACCACTGAGCATTCAAATACGTTTTTTTTTCAGTATTCTATATGTTGGACTCAATCTGTAGTTCCTGGATAGTATTAAATTGGACACCTTGTCAGGATACAGGAAGACAGAGGTGTTACTTTGGCAACTCACACATCACTCTGAAGTTTTATTTTCCACAATGATCAGGCTGCATAAGCAGGTAGTGATGCTCTGTTTGGTGATGGAGACATGCACCTCCTAGGCTGGTACTAAGTCTGTGACTTGGGTAAAAAAGTCTGAAGTCCTGTTATTTTACAGAGTGAAAAAAACAACAGGGTGATTTTTCTCCTGCTATGCTTTTTTTTTTTTTTTTTTTTTAATACCACAGGTATATTCTAAAGACTGAAGGCATTCATGGGAGAATATAGCTGTCTGCACAAGAGAAATGTATATAAGCAATTTCACGTGGATTTTTTTTTAGTGTTTTTCCGTTGGTTCTTTTTTCTGGTACCATTTGTGTGGATTGTTCTCAGTAGTTCAGCTTTGAGATGTTTCTCCTCATTATCTCATTATCACAACAATGAAAAATGAATAATTTTAGGCTTCACAATTGCTGTCGTGGTTTGAAAGCTTATCGGTTCAAATGGTAGCTTTCCTAAGCCATGCCAGCTCTGCATTCAGAATAACACAGCATACTAGTTTTAATTTGCATATTTATTGCTATACTGATTGAGAAACTGAGGCAAACTGTTCTGTACTAGTGATTAGCCTGTGCTTGTTTGCCTGTTTGCGTGGCCTAAAATTAAATTTGACCAGTATATTCAGATTTTCTAGATGATGATACAGGAGCTGCTTCTCCTTCCACTGGAGTTTTGAGTAATTTTTAATGCAACAGTACCCAGGTCATTTTTTTTACCTGTTATTTTTCCTGATGGTATCTTATTCACAAGTGAATGTCAAAGACATTTCCTGATGCTGATTGCTTTTAACAGCAGCAGTTCATAAGGAATGAACCAAAAAAGGATCTTAGGAATACTCATTTGAAATTTTTCATACCTCTCCTGTTGTTGATTCTTAATGAATATTTCCTTTAAATGCAGAGGTGGAAAAGCCATAGGTCTTTGCATTGAAATTGAATTGCAGAGCTTGTCCTGGTAGATTTTTGTTTCCTATAATAGAATTTGCAGTATTTTCTACTACTATTAACTTCAGTGATGCAGGGCAAAATATTATCAGACATGGATCATATAATTTGAATTCTTGCTCTACTGCTGGACAGTGACATTTTTGCCAAGAGTTAGGAATGTAGTATATAAACAGAAAACAGCGTATATTTGATGCCCAAGGTACAGGTTTGTCTGATGTGAAATTCTGTCAGTGCAGCATAGTAGTTGCAAGTTCCATTGTGTTTTGTTGGAATGCTGCCTCTTCTCATACATAGATTAGTAATCATGGCAATTGTTGCAGGCCATTTATATGGTAAGTGGATACTTGGTTCACTCCTTTAAATTTGTGACGTCTTAAGAATTTTTCACTTGGTATATTTATAAATAATTTTCTCTTGCAAAAATATTTCTAAAGTTATGCGTGTTACATGCCATAAACCAGATTTGAAAATGAAGCAGTTTTGCTGACAGTAGTGATGGTGTTGGAAGGATAATGTAGTTTTTTTTAAATTATGATAACAGTGAGTTTAATATTGTGTAAATCTCATGCATTTCAGGGTAATCTTATGCCTGATCTGCTTTGTATCTATTCCTGCTTCTGCTACCACTCCTGATTTTAGTTACCAGTTTCAGTGTCCTGAAACTCTCCTGATTATCTCTGCATGAGGTTTTTCTTGATGGATATGCTTTTGATCCCAAGAAGCAAAAACATTTTCTTGCTTTTGTTATTGGAGTTTGAAGATAAGTGGCTTTCTGTTAATGCTTCAAAGAAATAAATCTGCTGAATCACTGGAATCTTGTTATCACAAAATGCTGATAAAGTAAATCTTACAAGTAGTCACTATTATCCTCTTTTAAAAATTCTTCTGTTTCCTTTTTGCAGATGACATTAAAGTATCTGTAAATGATTTTATTATCAAGGCAACAGCAGTTACTTTGAAGGTAAGAAAATAATTGACTTTAAAAATATATTTTAATAGCAAACTGCCAAGAAGAAAAGAAGAGTATTTTGTGAGTCTGTGTGGAGATATGAATGGGATCACAGTAAAGCTGGTAATTCTGTATTGCTTATTGTCAGGTTTTCTTAGGTTTCCAGGTTTCCATCTTTTCAAGAAAAGATGTGGACAACTGCTTTAAAAAAGAAAACCCACTTCCACCTCTACATCTCCCCTCCTGAAACTGAGTAGCGCAAATACATCTTCAAGTTTAAGTTCAAGGCAGTTTCATTGGCTCTTCTGGGCATGCTTCAGAGAATATTTTGTTACTATTTTATTTCTGAAAAATGAAAAATGTGTTCTTCTTGCTTTAATGAGCTGACTGCAGCTAGTTTGACAGTTTATGATTATTTGGCACACACCTCAAGGTACTGCTTGTATTGGTTCTGGAACATGCTAAATTTCTCCTTCACTTAGGATATCACAAGTCCAGCTATGAGTTCTGTGTTTCAGCTTGGTCTTGCCGTTTGACAAGCCAGGATTTTGTGAATATGCCAGTGGTCTCACCAGGTGACAGCACAGTAGATGAATCTTCTTTCTGGAACAAGGAGGGAAGAAGGATGGAGGAAAGAAAACTTCCAGGTTTATCTCCTTGAGTGGTTAGGTTTCATATCGATGGCTGCTATAGCAGCTGTCCTTTAAAAAAAACCTTTCATTGTTGAAGTGATGAATTGTGTCCCTACCATCTCTTTTGAATACCTTTATATAAAGAGTTGTAGTTGCACAGCACCCACTTGAGGGCACCTTATCACTGTGCAAACTGTGGGACTTCTTGAAGTTTATTTAGTTGCAAAGAAGAATGCTACATACTTTTTTATTCTCTTCTCTCTTTTCTTCTTTTTCTTTTTTTTTTTTTTTTTTACACTATACATTCTGGTGTTGAAGAGTAGGACCTCAGAGTACCATCATACCACTCCTTCCTAGGAGTGTGGTTACTTTAGATAGACAGTAGAGTCACTTCTGATAGTGTGTGCCTCCCATACTTTTCTACATTTCTGGAATACCTTGTTCATTTCATTAAACTGAAAAAGCTAAATTAAATTATCAGTAAACATCTCAATAGCTTAGTCCACCCACAAAAAAACCCCTGAACATCTGAATAACAGTGTACCTGCGGCATGTTTTATTTGTTGAGAATCATGCTTGAGACATCAGTGAAAAACAACAGACAGGTATAGTAGGATGTCCTATTCCATGCTTTAAAATTCAGCATCCTGTGATTTATTTGTTGGAGAAGTTGCACTGCTTTTAAGATTTACATGCTGGCCATCATAAGGTGGGATCAGTGAAGAAATTTGTAGTAATTTGGGATTTTTTCCTAGCAACACCAAACAAACTTCTGTCTGTTCTGCCATTTTTAGTTTCTGGTACATGCATTCCATGCTTTTTGACAAAGTAAATACAAATAAAATCAGTGCAAGCTAATTCACTTGGTGGATGCCTGTGTGTAGCTATGTGTCTTAAAGGAATTTCCTTTTTCTTAACAACTGATTGCACTGTTATTCTTCTAACAGCTGTCTTTTCTTTTTTTATTATTGCCTGTGTGTGTTTTAGCAAATGCCAGATGTGAATGTAACGTGGGATGGGGAAGCCTGCAGGCGGCTGCAGTCCATTGACATCTCCATTGCCGTGGCAACAGACCGAGGGCTCATTACGCCTATCATAAAAGATGCTGCTGCCAAGGGAATAAAGGAAATTGCTGCCTCTGCAAAGGTGGGTCTGAAATGTGCAGCAGGCTGAGGAATAGAGCAGATGTATGGTTTTCTGTAGCAGAAAATGTAGCATGACCCAGATACACATCAGTAATAACAAAGGCAGTGGATCCAAAGCAGTTTCAGCATTACTTACACTTCAAAGTTCTTACAGATTTTGCAACTCTCTTCATTTTTAGTCAACAGTATCTTGTTATTTAGTCAAATGGTGGCTAGACTGCTTTTGCAATTTAATGTAGTTGTATTTCTTTAATCCTCAAGAGAAGGCTACGTAATGCTAATTCCATTAGTATTTCCAGTCTTGAGGTTTGAGATTTTGGATTTTTTATGTTTTCCCAGAAAATTTCTTATGTCGGCTTTTTTTACTGTCTTTGCAGTTATATTATGGAACATATTTCTGTCTGCATTTGTTTTCAATATGCAGTTCAGTTAAGGATGTAACATTAAACTCCTCAGACTAATGAGCAGGATTTTGCATAGACCAGGTGCCAGTCAGAGTGATATGTGGCAGTTGTTGCCAGATAAAGGAGTGGTTTTTTGGCAGGCAAAAGTAGAATGAATGATGAAATGTCCCAACACAGGCCTTTTTTTGGTCATTTAACGAGTGCTAATCAAAGGCCTGCAGTATCTGAGGAATGCAATAGTAGCAGATCCTAGGGCATGAAACTATCCCCCAGCTAGACACCACTGCACTTCGCAAATTCTTGCCTTTTGTGTAAAACTACGGAAACCATAATAGCCTGTGTTGACAGAGGGGAATTACCAAAAAGTTATAGCAGAAAGAGATGGATCATACCACAAAACATTCATAAATGGGTGGTTTTAAGATTTTTTTTTTTTTCCAGTTCATATGGCTTACTTTATGTTCAGTGTGTTGTGAAAACAATTCCTTACACTAGTCACCAGTTTAGGAGGAAGGTCAGCTGAGGTTTTTGTGGGGTTAGTGATGGATGACAAGAAGAAAAGCATTATTCAATATTGTGTTTTCATTATCATCCCCAATACCTGTAGCGGTTTGTGGTATTGCAAGCCTTTCTTACCACAAATCAGTGCAGTTCCCGTGGTGGAAATGCTGCTTGTGTTACGTTCAGTGAGGCCATGATAGTGAGCGTTCCCCTTGCATTTCAAGTGGAATGTGTGTGACATGGGTGTCCGCACCAACATTGGTTGCTTTGCAACTTCTCTGAATTACTGAAATAAATGCATGCCTGACATACACAAGGGGGAGGTACACACTGCAACTGCAGCTGCTTCTCTGTCAGTCTCCCTGGAGTTTAGCAGGCGCTTTCTTTATGTAATTGCTTATATATCCCCTACTGCTTCATGTTAGTTTTGACTGCTTTCCAGGTCATGTGCATCCTATTTTCACCATATTTTCATCATTCAAGTAATGCAATTGCACAAATACATCACGCTTATATTGACCCTGTTGTGTGAATGCTGTTCCCATGGCTATTGTCTTCACTAATTATTCAGAGATGAGAAAAAGCCTAAAATGAAACTCAGTGTATCCTTGTAACTTTGACATGCTTATTATGAATTTTCAATTTTGTACAACTCTGTGATTTTGTCTTGGAACATACTATGAACTTCTTGGGCTGTATTTGAACATTGCTTTTGCTGAATTTTAAAGAAATGTCTCACAAATGAAATGGAGATTACAGAAAGAGTGGCCTTAAAGGCACCTTTGTATAGGTAGTTGAATGTTTAGCTGGGAGAAATCCATTCATTCAGTCTGGTAGAAAGTTCTGAAATAGTACATGTCAGTTTCTTTAAACAAATATGTTGGGAATACTGTGAATTTCTCATCAGTATTTTGCTAGATAATGTAAAACCGCCAGGAAGAATTGTGGTTCCATTGTAAAAACTGGAATAATATATGTAAGGTGAGAGAACAGCTTTAATTGAACAGCCAATATTGGTGGGAAAATGAAGTTTTGTGTCCTAGTCCCTTTGCCAAATCATTGCAGATAGAACAATAGTGTTGCTGAGGTGCCTCCCTAAATCCAAAAGCAGGTGACATTTGCTCTCTTAATTTCTGTATGGTACTTAAAATGTCTTACTGAAATAGAAAGAATTAGTCTATTACAACTCACTAACTTTTTTTCTCTGCCTGTTTCTTTCTTTAATTTTCTTTAGGCTCTAGCAAAGAAGGCCAGAGATGGCAAACTGTTACCAGAAGAGTACCAGGGAGGATCTTTTAGGTAAAACTCTAGAAGCATTCAATACATGCAGCATGGGTTCAGAACTTTTATCCTCAGCTATTCCACTGTCTTTTAATGCTTTGATTTTAAAATCTTGCTCTGTTTAAGATCAACATCCATGTGATGATTCTGAGGGTCAAACCTAGACTGAGTATCTTGTACTGGGGGAAACAGTTACCTCAGAATAGATTAATTTCATCTGTACTTGGCATTGGTGAGGCCACACCTGGAGTCTTGTGTTCAGTTTGGGTTCCATCCCCACAAAAAAGGCATTAAGGTGCTGGAGTGTGTCCAGAGAAGAGCAGTGGAGCTGGTGAAGGGTCTGGAGCACAAGTCTTGTGAGGAACAGCGGAGGGAACTGGGATTGTTTAGTCTGCAGAAAAGGAGGCTTATGGGGGACCATATCACTCTTCACTCTTTCTGCCTGAAAGGAGTGTAGTTGTACTGAGGTGTGGGTTGGTCTCTTCTCCCAGGTAGTAACAGGAGAAAAGGAAATGGCCTCAAGTTGCACCAGGGGAAGTTTGGATTGTATATTGAAAGAATTCTTCATTAAATGAATTGTCAAGCAATGCAACGGGTTGTCCAGATAAATGGTTGAGTCACCATCCCTGGAAGTGTTCAAAAAGCAGGTGGATGTGACACTTAGGGATGTGGTGTAGTGGAGAAGTGGTGCAGTGGTGCCGTTTGATAGTTGGACTGTACTGTTTAATCATTTTTCCACTCTGCCACCAGAGATGGTGGGCCAGCTTTCTCCATAGACAACTTGTCACTGAAGAGTCCAAGTCTTTCCCAATATACCAATTCACAGGTGGTGACACAGACGGAAATGTTTTCACGTGCCTAAGTGATACCTAGATGCCCAAATTTTATTGCTTAGTGGATACCAGCCTGCTGTTGTAACTTGCAGTTGTGAGGTTCAGTCTAGAAGATATTTGGCTTGGAATAGGGACAAGCAAAATACATTTAAAGACATTGCTTTGCTGGCTTACTTTCTGACTTCAGTGTGTGCAGTGCAAAAATATATTTCTGTGAAGAAATGGGAGTTTCAAAAAGGTGTGTTATTTTTAATTGCAAAAATTCCAAACCCTAGCGAATCTGAATGTGCTCAACTGAGAACAGTTGAGATCTATTTTTAACTTAATGGGTTTTGCCTTGGAGGGGATTTATATCATAGTAATTATTGCTTGTAGGGAATATGTAATTTCTGATGTTACTGAAAGTCTTTTGTGTTCTATTCAGTATCTCCAATCTGGGCATGTTTGGCATCAGTGGTTTTACGGCAGTCATAAACCCTCCTCAGGCCTGCATCCTCGCTGTGGGCCGAGCAAGACCAGAGCTCAAGATTGTGGAAGATGAAGAAGGGAATGAGAAACTTGAACAACATCAACTCATGACAGTGACTCTTTCGAGTGATGGTCGAGTGGTGGATGATGAACTGGCTTCAAAGTTTCTGGAGACCTTGAAAGCCAATATAGAGAATCCAATGCAACTGGCCTTAAATTAAACTCAGTGAAGATTGCTTCCTGTTTTGACTATATAGATAACTATTATGTACTTAAGGTTCTTTTTCTGTATAGAAGAATAAATAGCTGAAGACGGACAGTTAAAAATATTTAATTTATGAATTAATGTGAAACACTCATGATTTTAGTTTTCTGTAATAGCCAGGTTTTGTACTGTAAAGCTAAAAGACTTTAAAGTTAACACACCATGTTTCTTTAAACACATAGTATCAATGGCACATGCTTGCATGGGAAAGTCAATCTCATCTGTAAAAGAATTCAATAAAACTTTATGAAATATAAAAGGGAATAATAGAATAATTTTGGTTGGAAGGGACCTTTAAAGGTCATCTAGTCCAGCTTCTCCTTCAATGAGCAGGGACGTCTTCTGATCCTCACCTATCCTGACCTTGAATATTTCTAGAGGTGGGGGATCTTCTACCTCTCTGGGCATCCTGTTCTGTCTTTTACCACCCTCACTTTAAAAATCTGCTTTATATCTAGTTTGAATCTACCTGCTTTCAATTTAAAACTATCACCCCTTCTCTTATTGCAACAGGCCTGCTAAAAAGTTTGTTCCAATCTTTCTTAAAAGCCCCCTTTAAGTATTGAAAAAAACAGAACTTAATTGTGCAAGCAGTGTTCTCATAGAGGTCCCAGTATGAAAGGTCAAATTTTGCACACTGAATAGTTGCTGATTAATGCTGTTCCTTGCATGGATGGAATGTAGATGTAGGTAGAAACTGTTTTATCATCAGTGTATATTGAAATGTAACTTGGACGCTGAAGTGCAGTGGCCTAAACTTAACAGAATTAGATTGGTATCTTTCTTACATATAAATATGGAACACATACTGCATGTAAATTTATGGAATAAATGCTTACAGGACCTCTTGAGAATATAAATTGTCAATAGAATTATGGGAATTTGTTTTACTCTGGTTTGTACAACTGCTTTTTTCTAATGCTTTGTAGGAATTAATTACGGCAGCAGCTCAACACATAAGCAGCTACTTGCAAGACAAACTTAACACTGAGGTGAGAGTTTTTGCTAAATGAGTTTGCTTTTTTAGCTTCCTCTGATATTATAAATTTCACAAACTACTAGTTTAACTGTCGGGAGGGATTTTGGATTACCAGATGTAGTTTGCAGTGTAGGAATGGACCATTCTGTATTTCCAAGAGTTTCTTACTGATAAACCATATTAAAAATTGGTTCTTGAGAATTAATTTGCAATCTGAAATGGTCGACTTCCAATTTTTCCAAAGCTGTTTGTCAACCTTGTATTACTGTAACAAAAAAAACAAAAAAAAAAACAAAAAAAAAAAAGACCAATTTCTATATTGACCTTAATGTATAAGGAGCTCTAATTATTTGATGCGTCTGCTCTGCCCAGGAGATTTTTCAGGCCAATTATGAATCTGATTTCCTGCTTTTCAGAAGTGCTCATTTTGCTGCAGTGGTGCTGTGTTCCCTAGCATCTCTAGGTGGTGCTCCTGCAGGTGAGGGCTGCATGGCTGCTCTCTCTGTGCCGCTGCAGTTCTGCCTGTGCTGCGATCCCTTCTTGCCAGCCGCTGCTTTTCCTGCGCCCTCGGAGCCACTGGAAGGCGCTGTTGTATGCAAGGATGGGATGGATGGGATGGGATGGGATGTGTGTCCTGTCTCACCCATGTGGGTGCTCACATCCCTTGTGCAATCCCCGCGGGCAAGGCAGCTTCTCCAGGTTCAATAAACCTTTGGAGCTTCGGAACTGGACAAGGCTAACACAAGCTTCAACTGCAGTTCCTTTACACCTGTCTGCTTTGCCCGGCTTTGTTATTTGAAGCAGTTGTAATTTGTAAGTCATCAGCTTGTGAAGGAAATGTGAGGAATTCAGACATGTGATAGCAGTCAGATCTCCTTAATTCAGAGGAAATGTACCCTTTGGGAACATCTACCACTTCAGCAGAAGTGAGGCAACAAATACCTGCCCATACAGTTTAAATAGTCAGTATTTTCTTGATGATTTGGGATAGGAACAATGGGTAAATTGCCAGAAAGTGAATAATTGGTAATGGGTATGCGTACTTTTGCTTTCCTCAAAGTAAAATTTTCACAGATGAAAAATTTACCTTTCTGTGTTTTATTCATTCAAATGTCTTCTGACAGCCTATTCTTCACATACAAGAAATTCAATGAAGACTTCTACTTTCTTAAATATTTTTTAAAAACTGAGTATACTCATATGTGCTAGAAATGTGTGCCTTTGAGATACTTATGATCTTTGTATCATTTCCCATTGCAGGAGGCATGATTCCAAAAAAAATTATGGTAGCTATTTTGGACTTTGTGATTGTTGGCAAATCTTGAGTTGTGTGTCATGCTTTAATCCCTAATTGCAATGTCAGAATATTGGACTTCTGGGGATTTTTATTTTCCTGCAATCTACTCCTTATGAAATAAAATTACTGTAATTTATCTTCTAGCTTGGTGCTGTATCCTGCACCTCAGTACACAGTTGGCCCTTTTGCTGCCAGGGCATGCTGCTGACTCATATGTTCTATTCTGTTTGTCTCTAAAATGTTGAAGGCAAAGATAGCAGATTCCTCTGTATAGCAGTATAGCCAGTATAGCAGTTACATCCATAATGGATTAAACAGGAAAAAAAACCTGATAATCTGAAAGTGTCTTTCAGCATGTTCTTTAGTATAAATTTTGAACTTTAAACTTGGGATTTCTTTCTCTGTAGTCATGCTTGAGTGAAGCAGGATGTTCATGGTAGCCTGCTAGAGATGTGTAGAAACATGTCCACGAAACACAGAAACTTGGGTTTTGGGTGAAATCACATGTTGATTAAACTGAGGTGAAAAACACTCGAAGCTTGACAGACTACTTTGCATGTTTACTTTACAATATCTGCATCTTTCATCTTTATAAGTGAAAAACCATCACTGTTTGCTTGAACTCAGTTTGTGCTCCTTTACGTCAGTTTTGTTTCAACTTGTAGGTGTCATGGTACATAATGGTTCAGATACAATAACCATACTGTTCTTCCCTTTCTCCATAATAATGGCCCTACCTGTCAAGTTAAATATTTGTGTCATTATGAGAAAATAACCAGCTGGAAAATGACGGACATTTCTGTTTGTTCAGTACCTGTACTAAGGAAAATGATTCATGCTATATTCATGACTGCCACTATATATCTCCTTAAAAGATAAGAGGATAAGAGAAGATGCTCTTTTATACTTCGAAAGTTTTTCTCATGGCTTATACCTAGACAGAACAGCTGTAAACATTTTTATTTCTGCTGAATGTTGAATGAAGAATGAAGTGAATTGTTAGAGCAGCAGATCTCTCCTGCAGTTTCATGATTTTTGCATGGTCTATGTGATGTGCATTACATCACACTTTTCACTTTACTTTGCGGGGCTCAGAGCAATTGAAGGATACTCTCCATTGACCTAGCCATCAATTAATTCCTATTTCATTTGCCTATTTTAAGAAATAATTGTTTTATTTTGCAGCTTTGGTACACTTTTAGTTTCTTCTCTGCCAATAAATTATAAGCTTACATATCCAAGGAGGCTGTTGGCTTGTACAGATGCTGATACTTGCAGTGTCATGTCCCAATCTGCATTAGCAGCATGCTCTGACTTTCTGGAGGTTTCAGTGACATGCAGTTTTCCTCTTCCTTGCCTGGAGACTAGGAAGTACCACACATCCCTGGGTTGATCAGGAAAAGAGCTGTTCTTATGTTCTTACACTCTTCTGAAGGTTGAAACTTTTGGTTTAAAGTGGGAATTTCAACCCAATATTCTGAGTGCAATATGTTACTTGCTCATTCTAGGATACTAGGAAGGAATTCTACAGACCTTTACTATTCCTTTAAAGTACAAACAATGCACAGATTCAAATGAAAGTAACATTCAAATTCTACCCTCCCTCCCCCAAGAGTATTTAGAGAGAGAACTAATTTGCAGTTATTTTGCAGTCAATTCAGAAGTTAATTGGTTGTGCCCAGGGAAATTCATCAGATGTTTAACACCATGCATTTCCCTGTTGACAAATATAGAAGAATTGCAGCTTTTTCAGGTACACTTGGAGTCTTTCCTCTGTCCATTCATATTTTGAACCTACTATAACTATCATTGTCTTCAAAGCAGGTGTCTTGTTCAAGCTCATAAGAAGGACTAACAATTCTGAGTGACTCCCAGGTTGGAGCAGAAGATACACTTCTGGATGTGTGAAGTTACCTGAAACCATGCTCTAAGGTACCTCCTTGGCTGCTATCCATATGTACTTGTATGCTGACAGCTGCAGACAGAGGCCACAAGCAGAGGGTTGAGGCCCTCTTACTAAAGTGAATAATACTCATAGGAGTGATTATTGAAATTCACCTGTCAGGGCTGTCTCAAGCATTATTCATATGGCTTAAATTTTAAGTATAGTCTGAGCTGAGAGGCACTTTAGCCAGTGAGTGCATTGAAGCAGTTGCAGGAAGACATCTTTAATTTTGAAGAGAATCCCTATTGTGGAGGGTACAAGAGATGAAAGAAAGTCAAAAGGAAGGGGACTTTTTCACCTGTACTTGAACAGCATTCTTTATGTAGCATTATCTCTATTTTATTCATTATCAAGGAGTGCCTAGATTTCTTTAAGCCATAAAGTATAAGCAGATGATCTCTGACTGTGTAATTGTCGTAGGCAAACTCAGAAGGAAATAATACTTCAAACCTTTAATATTCCATAATGCATTTAGAAAGAGAATTGTACTTCTTGGACCTCCTTTTAAAGGAAATGCATAATTCATCTCATATGTGCAGAGATGGACTGGTAAAGACCATGTGCTGCTTTTTCAGCCATGTTAAAGCCTTTCAGATTTCAGCTACAGGATGAACAGGGGCAGGCTTCTGAATTCCCCTGCTGAGACTTCAACATTTCTGCTTTAATGTCCATGTTTCGATATGTGTGTGTACAGGTACAACACTGGGGGAGGCCTGAGAGAAACCTGCCCTGATTACATTTGGAGAGAGTAATTGCAACATTGCATCTGTTGCTCAAACAGGACTGATGAGACAGGTGCAATGATAGCTGGGAGCAAATACTCTTGGCTAAGAGAGATGCCCTGAAGAATCTGTGAAGCAATCTTTGGGTGAGAAAGCAGCCTTCTCTTGTACCTACCTCATCACAGTATTTTGAGGCTGTGGAGGGAGGAAGAGTTGTCATGTGTGAGAATAATTTCCCCAATGCACTTGAAGAGGTTTTAAACATTTTTGTTGGTTAAATAATAAAAAGACAGCTATCCAAGTAAAAACTGCAATTGTTGCAGAGTACTTAACCCACAGATAAATCTAACAGTCTAGAAAACATGGTATTGAGACTGATTTAGACATAGGCTAAGCTATTATTTTTCTAAGCATGAGTCCAGTTTAATTTTTAAGCTGTCTAATGTGGTAATTTTCTTCCTGTGGATGTGCACTGTATGCAGCTCAGTAGTGTATATCTATGTATACTATTTAAATCAAACTGGTCATGGATACTAATTTGCAATTTACTCTTAATTTCAGAATTGTGGCATCAATGCCACAGGAAATGCCATCTCTAAAATAACAGGCAAAACAAAGAAAAAAATGATTCAACTAGCCAAAACTCCCATCCCAAATAGCTATAATGCTCCACTGGGACAAGAGCTTGCCTAGCTAGTAGCAGAAAGTGATATTAAGACATGAAAACAGTAACTCTGTGGAGAACCCAGTGACAAAAGAACTCTGGATTCTTGCATGGAGGGTAGGGAGTGTTTGTTTTGTTTTGGGTTTTTTTTTCCTTCAGTTTTTTTATCAGTTAAATACAGAAAAATGTGGTTTTGTTGTAAGTGACAATTTTTTCCCTATAGCAACCACAAATTCTAATTAAAAGTTCTTGAATTTGTTCTTTTGACTCTGGAAGTTTTAGGAGTTTGTTCTGAAGTTCTTGTGGTAATAAAAATAACTGTTTTCATGTGGTTTGCCATTATTTTTGTGGTAATTTAGAATGCTTGGCTGGAGTTTCCTAAGTGGAGAACAGATTAAACAACCATAGATTGCAATTTTCTTTGCTTGAAGTTGCAACTGCTAGGCAAGTTTTCTGGAGTAGGTGCCCTTGTCGCCAACAGTTGTTTTAAGTCTTAGGTTGGAGGACGAGTGTCTGCTAAAAGAGGCAGGAGCCTTTCTTTGAAATGGAGGATGTCAACTCCCTCCTTCCAAATTCTTATAATTTTGAAATCAAGGGGCTCTCAGGCAAAGATATGGGAATTAGGAATAACAGTTCTTTACTAGGAAAATTAAAATAGAAATACAGTACTACAAAGAAACAAACCCCAAACCCTGACAAAGAGTACAACTTGACACCCTGTCAGTCAGGGTGTTGGTAGCAGTCCCATTAAATGCTGGCTGCAGTTTTTTTGTAGTGACAGATGTGGTTTAGTTGAAGCAGTGGTCCTGTAGAAGGGTGCAGTTTTCTTCTGGAGATCTAGTGGTGATGTGGAGAAATCTGGTTTCCCTCTGGAGTCCAGTGCAGAAAGGGCTACCTTAGTGTCCTAAAACCTCTGTTTTTATCTTGGTAAGAAATGTGAGGCCCTTCCCCCTGGCTGGAGCAACTCCCACTGGGATGAAGTAATTTTATCAGTCACACAGTGAGACTCAACGGGCCATTAGCAGAAAATACCTCCCTGGAGGAAGGATGTGTTGTGAAAAGATAAAGAACACTGCCTGACCTGGTTTCAATGGATGGCCCATCAGCAGAATATATCCCATGGAGATAATGATCACTGTCCCCACCCTCAACAGATGGTGATAGAATAGATACTTTTTATCACATCTTGTATTGTAATCCAAGACATTATAGGAAATGTAAAGATGGCCTTTTTGTAGGCTCTCAACCATGTCAGAGCAATATCTAATTTTCTTGCTCAATTTCCTTTTTTTTTCTGGTTAAAATTAGTTTCAATGTACTGAAAGAATTAGTGACCTAGTTTACCAAAACATTTATAAACACAATGAGGTTTTTACAAAATTCTGAATTCTATCTATCATAACAATGTTTTCATTAGAATTATGAAGGACATTCCAAAGTTGTTCAATTGCATAAGTTTTGCTTCAGATATAGTTTTATGTAAATAATAAAGTGTATGCATAAAGACTATTTTAGTACTGACCACCACTTTTAAAAAGGTAATTTAGTAAGAGATCATTTATGTGGCAGCTGTTTAAATAATTTGAGGAATTTCTTATCTGGCAATGCATAATCAGTTTTTATGACAGTCCCAGGAAGCCTTGACTCACCTCACCATGAATACTGAAGAATTTGTGTTATCCCTGAAATCCTTATACAAACAGACCTTTTTACAATGGAAGCACGTTTGAACTTGAAAGAAATCTTAAATAAATTTTACAAGCTGTGAGGAGTCAACTTTCTCAGAAAGAGTTAAAATTTTTATGAGTTTCTGTCTATCCTCCTTTTAGTGACTGTTTTCTTGCTAACATGCAAAGAGAATGTAGATTTCTGAGATAAAAGTAGTGCTGGGACTGTCCACACGAGTGCCAAGAGACTGAAAAGATTAGGATAGCAGCTCCAGCTACATCTTAACAGGCTGCCTTTGGCAGTGATGATCAGTGAGGAAGCCCTTTTTGTGTTCATGTGTCTCAGGTCTCCTGGGGCTCCCTCACCTTTTTCAAGTAATCAGACTGTGAGAAGACATAGAAAACAAATGACCACACAGCAGAAAGCTGAAGCATCTCTCAAGTGTTTACCAGCAGTCCTGACTAAACTGGGAGGTCCCAGCTGGCTGGAATTCTGCATAAGTGGCACCCATCTACGAAAAAGGGTTGGAAGGGGGATCCAGGGAAGTCCAGATCTGTCAGCCTGGCCTCAGTGCCAGGAGCAGATCCTGGGTGTGATCACACAGCACATGCAGGATAGCCAGGGCATCAGGCCCAGCCAGCAGGGGTTTGGGAAAGGGAGGTCCTGCTTCACCAACCTGAACTTCTATTGCAAATTGACCTGTTTAGTGGATGGGGATATTGTCTACCTTGACTTTAGTAAAGCCTTCGACAGCATTTCCTACAGTATCCTCCTGGAGAAGCTGTTCTTCTGGACGGGTGTTTAGTGGATAAAAAACTGACTGGATGGCTGAGCCTGGACATGATAGTGACTGGAGCTGCATCTGTGCTCTCAGGCATTGCAGCAGGCTGCCCAGGGGCATGACTGAGTTGCCATCCCTGGAGGTAATAAAAGTTGTGTAGATGTGGCATTTTTTAGTGCTGGACGTGGCAGTGATAGGTTTAATTTTGGGCTTCATGATCTTGAGGATCTTTCCCATGATCTAATTCAGTTACTTGGGGACATTTTAAAGATTCCATAAATCAGGGTGAGAGATGTTTTACCAGATAACTAGATTTGTTTTCCTTGTGCTGATTTCAACAGTGCCCCTGTACTGTATCTTAAATAATAATAATTTCTCCACCACAATAAATGTGAAATCTGAGTGTTCCTAGTGTTGAGCTCATTCTGTTTGTGATTGAGATGATCTAGAGGCTCTTGGTTCATATTTGTTAGATGTAGGTATTGAAATCTCAGGCAATGTGTGAATCTTAGGGCAAAAACCCCACAGCCCTGCTGGCCTCCTTGTCTGTAAGCCCAGGTTTGTCCCTTCTCAGTCATTAGGTCCACTTCCCGCTGGCTCTGGATAATCCTTGCTCCTGCTGTTTCTCCCTAAAGCTATCTCCTCTGCTCACCAGCACTGTGACAGAAACTGGTTGATATTTATCTTCACAGTTCTGCAAAAGGAGTAAAGCAGTAGCTTTAAGTAAGAATTGGTGACTGTTTTCTATATATCGGTGTATGTTGTTGTATTCATTTGCCTAGCCAGAAAACTTTTAGAATGGTTTGCTTAGAACTAAGTACTCAAAGCCGGTGAAGCAAGGAGAAATATTAAGATGACTTTATTTCCTCCTTTGTAAACTGTTCATGTAATCCAGCAGGATTTGCCACTCCTTCAAAAGAATTCCTTTGTCTATCTATAAACTGGTTTAATTATTTTAGATTCACTAAAGCAGGACTCATAACATAATGTGTTTTACATTTTAGAGCAGGGTGCCTCTGCTGCCAAATCACTTTGTAATAGACTGTTCACTGACTGATATATAAAATACATTGTTGAAGCTAGCTTGGTTTATAATTTTCTTTTACTGTTTTAATTATTTTCTTTACCCCTCAAGCCATGTTGTGATTCTAGTGGCCCTTTACATCTGTTTTTACAAAAAAAAAAAAAAAAACAAAAAAAAAAAAAACAAAAAACAAACAAACAAAAAAAAAAAACAAAAAAAAACCTATAGGACTGGGGGACAATAGTTGCTTTTCAGCAGTGGCAGCTGGAGACCAGGTGGGATATCCAAAGGTGTGTAAAATAACAGAAGGCTTGCATGTAAACAACAAACTCATTGCTGAGTTACATCACGAAGCACAGAGAGAAACCGCTGTTAGGTTTGGACTTGCCATTCCTTGTTTCCCCAGAAAAGAAACCTGAATGATTTCTTTTTATTGAATGTTTGTTTTTTTGACACCACCTTTGTACTTTCTCTGTAAAAGGTAAGAAGTCATTTTGAATGCTACTCTAAACTGGATAGCAAAAGATTTGCTAGAAAACAGCTTGATTTTATTATTGTTCTGGTAGGTTTCAGATCTTTCATAGCAGTGAACTGAATTCCAATGGAATAGAAACAGGAGACACTTTCATCTTCACTTTTGATTAACTCTCATCCAATCTTCAGCATCAACTACTGTTATCTTTAACTTGGAGATTTGGATCATGACTTGAAGAGGAGGAAGGTTCTGTCTAGTAAGTCCTGGCACAAAATTACCTGCATACAGATGACTGAATTTTAATTTTAGGTGCCCAGGAAACTCCAAACTTCAAACGTAGTATAACCCCAGATTTCCAAGGACTGCCTGCTCACCAGATGCTTACTAGATGATTTACTCATGGTATGAAAAAAACCACAGAAATTTTTGAAAATCAGGAACTGAAAAAACACATAACTGCTACTAAACTGTATAAGGTATGTGAAAACAGTAAATTAGAAGTATGCTCTGATTTCATATTGCACATATTCAAGCCAAGAAGACAATCGTCGTCTTTACTGAGTATTTTGAGTAGAAATAACAGTTAAAATTAAATAGTTATTCTCAGTATAAGTATGTTACAAAATAAATTAATGCGAAATATAGTTACTTCTTCTGTATGAATTTTTTAAAATTTTCTTAATGAAAAAGGCCTTAACCTAGACATAAAAAATGCAAAAATCTCACTAAAAGTATGAAGACTTTTTGCATAATACATCACTTTCCAAGACCTAAGGATATTTAGCTAGGTATCTCTTAAATACAGTAATTTCACGCTTATAAGCCGCACCTTTTTGACTGAATTTTTGAGCAAACCCCGGAAGTGCGGTTTTTCACCCGGTGTGGCTTATATATGGACAAATTCCAGTGACATGTCAACCTGGAAGTGCGAGGCAGGCCAGCCTGAGGCAGGGCGGGACCAGAGCTGCTGCTGCGGGGGGTGGGGTCCGGCCCCTCTCGGAGCCGCTGCCGTGGTGTGGGGGGAGCCATCCCCTCTTGGAGCCGCTGCTGCAGGGGGCAGGGCTGGCCGGAGCCGTGCCGGCTCAAAGTGGGGCAGGGCTGGCCAGAGCTGGATCCTCGCGGAAAAAAAAAAAAAAAAAAAGGTGCGGCTTATCACCCGGTGCGGCTTATTTATGGACAAATTCCATGGTCTTCCCAGCTACCCAGAAGTGCAGCTTATAACCAGGTGCGGCTTATGAGTGTGAAGTTACTGTACTTTGTATGTACACAATAAAACTTTTCTTGAGTGAATAGTAGGCTGATACTGGGGCAGGAGAACAACAGGGGAGGAAAGCAAGAGATGCATGCACATGTTGGTGCTGACTACACCACGCCAGCTTTGTTGTCTTAAACCAAGAACATCACCCAACAATCCCTTTGATCTTAGACACCAAAGCAAATTAATTGCTATAAAATGCCACACAATGGATTTTTTTCTCACTACCATTCCAGCTGATTATTTCAAATAAGAATTAACAATTAATTAACATTATTGCAATTCAAAATTAGGTAATTAAATCTTTAATTAGATCTGATTTTTAGAGCAGATGAGAATGCAATTCCAACTGTATTCCAAGGAAGATAAATTTTCTGGATGGAGAGTACATGCCCCAGGCAGTTGATATAGGAGGTTCCAGAAGGAGATTGCTAAGAGAGTTATGGATTACTAAGAAGAGAAACATATGCCAGAGACTAGAGATGAGTATCAAAAATGGAGGTGCAGGTGACCTGGCTGGCACTGTAGGAAGCAGAGCAGGTCTGGGGAACCAAGGAAGAAGTTTGCTTTAGGGTTTTTTTCTGTCCACTTTTGTATTCCCTGTGAGAACTCTGTGCTCCGAAGATTTTTCTGCCTTTACCTTCTCCAGCCTTGTTATTCAATTCTGACATTTCAGAGAGTCAAATCTCTTATCCAGATATCAACACCTTGTATGGCAGATTCTTTTATAAAATTGCTCTTCCTCTTTAGCTGGAAGAAAACATAGTCTGGATTTTACACAGAAGAAAATATTTTCAGAATTATTAACAGTAGGGTGGGTACTTGTGAAGGAAGGCATTTATAATAGCTAAATACATGTTATTGTATGTCATCCCTAAGGTAGAATGATTAACCTCTAGTGGGGGTATCATTAATTCTTTCTGGAACTTTGGAAATGGTTGTAACTTTCCAGGCTGCATTTCAGCAGTGCACCGTTTATCATTAATCTGCTGGAATTTTAAGCAGGCATACCCTCCTGTTCTGATATTAAAGTATTCTTTAGCACCTATTTAATCAAGCAAGTTCAGTTTAATTTACTGTAAAGTAAGCTCTGTTTTCTGGAATGCACTAAAGGGTGTGGAAAACTGTCTAAATATGCCTGCACTAGGGACAGAAAACAGAATTACATAGGTGGAAGAGAATTGCTGATACCTAAAACAATTTTTAAAAATCCACATGTTAACTTACTGTATTAACTTATAGCAGCTGGAGTGATGCAGAGAAGGATGTCTGGAAAACAAGTAATTTGCAATTAATTTAAAACTCGTAAGTTTTCAAGTTCTAGTATGGAGAGAAAGAAACAGGAATCAAAGTGTGTAACACAGCAACACAGCTCTCCCCTAGATCTGGAAGAATCTTGACCTGAATTTTCCAGAGGGTTTTTTTAAATCTTCAGCCCATAATAGAATACATTTACTATCTTAAACTTCAAGAATGTCAGGATTTCCATCCTTGACATTTAGATCCACTGCCAAACCACCAAAGTAACTGCTATCCTTAAAACACCAGATTAATTTCTATGGCAGTAAATAGGCTAAGGAAAAGACAGCAGTGTATTAGAGAGAGAGTCAACACTACTGTATCTTCTTGAGGAAAGTTCCACTGTGCTTCATAAATAATATGCTTAATTCCTGATGTTTACTACAGTGTTACTGCATGTCACTGATTCATTATTTGCTGTCTGTTTCTGAGGAAGAAAAGTGGTCATTGCTCTTTTGTCTCAGCAGCAGAATTGTTATGATGTGCCAACATGTTTCCAACAGCACAAATACGCTATGACCTGTGAAACACCAGGCTCCTCTCTGTATTTTTCATAGACTCCAGAAAGAACAGAAGCTTTGCTGTGGTGGGGCAACCATGGTGCTCTGACTGATGCCTGCAACTAAAACAAGGCAAGAGCTATCAGCTCAGTCTTCCACTCAGGGGTCATTGAAGCCAGGGGTAGATAGCCAGAACAAGAGGCACATTCCTGCTGATACAACCAAAGAATGGTTCTTTGATAGTTGTTTTATTTCTATTGAAGTAGCCATAAGGCTTCTGTTTGCAGATTGCTTTGCAGAATCTACCTGTCCTACCTGTTGCCAACCTTTCCAGTTCCAGCAAGCTGTGGGTACCCACTATTCTATTCTCCAGACTGCCACATCTTCTTTTCTCATATCTCTTTTCTTACCTTCTTCCCTGAGGCAGTTTTCTTCCTTTGCTCTGTTTTGGCATCTGTAAGTATTTTGCTAGATGGGTCTTTATGTTTATGTGATGACACAGTACCTCCAAAGGAACCATGGTAAATCATAAATGCAATATTGCTGAAACCCTTAGAGGGCTTAAAAAAATACATAATCTTTATGAATTTGTGCAGAAGAGAACTCTTAAGGAAAATCACTCTTCTCAGACTGCTTAAATGAATTTCTGAGGGTGTACACTGCCTTGCAACAGCCTCAGTTTGACCAAGAAGTCAGTGCAGAGAAAAAATGCAAAAAATAATCCTGTTGAGCATGTTACTTGCAGCAAAGTCCTTACTTGGAGAAATGGCTCCAGAACTATTTAAATTCCTCATGAAACTTTTCAGACTGCAGAAAGTAATTTGTTAAGAAAATCAAATTACAGACATTGGACCCTGGCTGTCAGCAGCTTATTTCCTGGAAGAGACCCTTTGGATGCACATAGATGTACATACTTTTAATTATGAATTTAAAAAAAAAAAAAAAAAAGTGAAAATGGCAATCCCAAAGTTCAGGCCTACATTCTCCTTCTCTTGAGCCCATTGACACATACAAGAGGAACAAGTTTTTTCACCTTGCTGTAGATGCAGCTGCCGTAACAATGTCCAGAGGAACCCTGCAGCATCTTCAGGTGTTCTCCTGCCTAGCTGACCATGCAAGTCTGTGGTTGTTGCTTTATGCTCTATCCACTCCCTTCTCTTATGACAACAGGGCCTGTTTGCAGAATTGCAAAACTCTTTTCCTTCAAAGCTCTTTTTTTCCAATGTTGATCCAGGGAATGGTTAGCAGCTCACACATGGTGAAGTCAAAACCCTGATGCAATGATCTGGCTGCCGGTGTGCTGCCAGTTTTATGGATTCATCCAAACCTGTTGGTGACCTTCACCTACAGGAATCTAGACCATTATTCTGCCTACTTTCTTATGTGGCTCCCAGCCTCTGAATATAGAAGTAAATTAAGTTATCTCTGTGGAGTCTTTTCTGAGTACAGAACTACTCATGTGCAGAGAGCTTAGGTTCACTAGCACAGGACTTCCAGTCACTTGATTTGGTCCAGCAATTTAGTCTGAGAGATAACAGTTCACCTCTGCATCCTGTTCTCTGTAGCGTGGTATGGCAGATGAGCTAAAGTAAAACAGGAACAAGACACATGAGGAATCTATTCAGAGTTACACATAGAGGTGGGGAGAGGGAGGGAATTTTCCAGTGATTGCACCCTGGCTCATGAGACTTAATTATCCAAAACAGTCTGATAACTAATGAAATTGTTTGCATAGCTAACTCCCCTGATTAGTTCTGAGGAGGTGTGTGCCTTTCTTTCCACTTCAGGGAGTTTCTTGTGTAAGTTTCTTCCAAAAGGGACACATACCATATTTCCCTAAACGCAGCAGGCTCTGAGAAACGAACTCTTGAGAATTAAGCTCTGTGTTCAGCAACTGAATTTTCAATTTCATATTGTTTGATAGTTTCAGCTGCTATAGGAGTTTCTTTCTCATTTTCATACATACCGTCTACAAGTTACTAATTCGCACTTCAGCCTCAGTTATAATATCTTTAAAGTACACCTTTTTCAGAGTAAACCAATTCAGGTGTGACACTTCTTTCCATAATTTATCTATTTAAATCTCTGCATTGTATAAGAAAAGACAGAATTATCACAACCACTAGTTTAAGTGGCAAAACCTTTTTAGAACACCAATCTTTTTGTCCAAAACTTATTTGGATTGTCATCTAGATTTAGCTGTATTTTTTAACAGATCAGCAAATTGTAATGTTAATGCATAATGATCTAGATTATAAATTGTTCAGTACACAGAGCAGGTAATTTCTTGACAACACCAAACTCTGCAGATCAATTAGTGTGAGATCTCTTTGGCAAAGTAATTTTTAAGATCTTCTGTTTTGGTATTTGTTTTGATAATCTAAACACATTTCTGGAGACTTAGTGGAAGAATTTTTTTTCCTTCTGAAAGTAAAGGACTCAGCCTGGCATGGCAAACTGAGTGAAATCAAGAAGAAAAGAAAAGTAGAACATTAATAGTTCCTCTTTATGCTTGTCACATCTCCTTTGAAAGTAACTGTTTGAAAGGTTGACTGCAGCCTCATATTAACATGGGGACAGAAATAGAGATGAGTTAATCCTCCCACTGACTTCATGTCATGCTGGACTAGCTGCATTTTAACAAACAGAAGTCATACTTTCAGGATGAAATGTGCTGCCTTAGTTCACCTACTTTCCAGACATGAACATCTGCTAATTCAGACAACGGAACATTTGCTCCTGTCTGTGTGCTTATACATTGTGTTTTCTGCCTTAATAGAGCTGTGGACCATAATCAGGAGTACACACTCCAGTGATATTATTTGGCTTCTCATCTGAAATGGCCAGTAGTTGTGGATATAGCAGAAGGAACAGAGTATTACATGAAAGCTGACAAAGCTCAGGAAGGCATTTTTTTCTTCTCAAAGGCATAAAGAGGAATGTTCTCGTGATGAGAACAGCATGTAATGCTTCTCAGACTGGGATCAGAGGTGCATGCAAGGAGGCTTCTCACTCCAAAGAAATCTTGTGGAGTAAACGTTAGCTACACATGAAGGAAGAATACAATTTTTTGTCATGTTTTTATTATGATTGTTCTTGCTTGGTGGGCTTTGAATGCAGAAGTTGATTTTTTTCATGCCATCTGAATGTTACGGGGGAGCAAATAAGACACTCCTGACTTTCAGCATTCTGCTTTACAGATTTTGAGAGGATATGTGCTTCCAAATAAGGCAATATATTCACTATTTCTTTCAGAAGGAAGAGACTTTGGTACAGGATTTTATAAGAGATTTTTCCCACATCTATTTTGCACACAGTGTCCCAGTACTAACAATTATATTCCTAATTAATGCCCTAAGATTTCTTAGTCTCTTGGGTTGTCAAAATTACTGAAAATCTTGGAAGATAATGAGTGAAGTCTCAGATAAAAAAGGAACGTCTGGACATTAAGCATCCTGCAATACATGGACAAATGGGCTAGAAATCAGTCTGATTGTTTAAGGCACAATTATAAAGTCCAGTAGAGAGTAATTCTTAAATCTGGCTTTCTTTTCTGTGCTTGGAATTCTACTTTAGTAATTCCTTGAGGTATATGAATACTTGAAATTCCTGGTTAGAAACCCCCTTCTGGAGTTCAGAGCTCCATTGGCCCTTTCAGTCAGGATTCTGCTCAGTGGGCTGGAGTTTTTTAGCATGTATGAAAGGAAATCTGTCACAGACTTGCTCAGGACTAAGCCTATGCCTTATTAATTATTACTTCCTCTAAATAAAAACTATCTTAATGTTCAGTTTTGGTTGAACAACAAAATCAGTATTTCCCATCAATGGTAAGAAATATGACCACATTTTAACTCCCATGATCTTGGTGAAATTTGTAATTGGACTTTCTGAGCATATTCAGTACTGGCAACCACAATAATTTAAAGGGTACAAGCCATAGGTCTAATCTCTCTCAAAGCTGAAATTAGATTGTTGGCAGTCACAGCCTTCAGCTGAAACCTCCCTGAATCTTTCCTGGTTTGGATGAGTCTGTTTTGGTTTGGTTCTTTTTAGGCATACATTTCTTGGGTTTGCTGTCTAATGGTGAATCAGTGCTCTGTCAGTTCAGGTCTTAGAGAAGAGCCAAACATTTATCTGTGAAAATAGACATAACCCATCTGCCTGCAGCCTGGTTTTCAGTGGGAAGTGATGTATCCTGCAAAAGAAAGGTGTAAATATTTTATCTTCTTTCTTTCAGTCATAGTATTTGATGGGAGAAGGAGGAAGTGTTTTCTTCTAAATGATCGGCACCACTTTCTACAGGTGTTTCTTTATTAAGTGTAGCATCAAGAAGTAAACATCTGAAAGTGCCAAAGGAATTGCAGCACACTGTGGCTTCACTATCAGTGGTTCTGGGTGGAATAATCCTGGCCAAGATGATGTGTGTGTCAGTGAAGGAATTTGTCAAGTACTGAGTGTGGTGCTTCACAACAAGCGAAGCCAAGGGAAGCCTTGGGTTGTGAGGAGCTGGGCTGAGCTAATAGCAAAGCCTGCGTGCATGGGTTACATGAGGATGATTATCCCCCTGCCACAAAGTTTTCCATCATTATACTACATAGCTACAATCCACGCAAACCTTGTCCTGCTATAGCAACATGACTCATTTGTTCTTTTAAAGACATTTTTATTACATCAGGGAGACAATTTTTGGAAATCTGATAATTTTCACTGAGTCATTTAACTGTCTTGTCTTTTCCAGATGTGTCTGGTTATCTTCTGAGTAAGCTTCGAGAATGTGAGGCTGAAGGACTGTTGTTGGGGTCTGTCTGTCCACTGGCAGAAAATACCCTGAGTAAATACCTGGTTTGTATGACGTGCTGGTGTTACTCATGCACATCTTAACTAGGAAAGAGAATTTAGCAATTTAGCAAAACAGTATTTTTTTTTTTTAATAAATTGAAGAATGCCCTTTAAGAAAGAGAATACTCCTCTTTCTCAAAGGACTTTTCCAAGTTGTTTGTGCTTGGAAAAATAATTTTTAAATTGCTGCAGAATAACTCCATGACAAAAGTCCAAGTACTTTGGACTACATGGACTACACTTTATGAAAAAGCAACTTTGTATCACAACAGATAAATCATAGGTAATAAGCTTTAAAGAAATTTAAATGTAGATATGATAAAAATATGAGGTTGTCTATTATCATGTTGTGTATTTCAAAATTATTTTTATAACTATACAGTCCAGGGTATTTTCTCTGAATTTTTGGAAACTTCTTAACTACAGATTTTACCTGAACTCATAAAAAGAATTCAGTTTTATATCTATTTCTATATATGTATCATTCTATTGGATAAGTTTATCATAGCTATCTGTGTGAGAGCACACTTATGTGTGTGCTATTTAACAGAAAAAGACAGATTTTCTTGTTTATAAAACATTAAGCCTGCAGTAGATATTTGATATAAATCAGAGTAAACAAACAGATAAACAAATCTGACTGGGTAAATTGAAAACAGTCCTGCCTGCATGCTGCCCGTATGATTTGTGTGTAAATGGACAATGATATACTCTTGTAACTGGAAAGTATAAAAATTAGAGTGAGGCAAGGCTAGGTTTATTTTTTTTTTAAAAGTGTTTTCTTAGAATGGCTGTAAGGAGAATATAGACACTGATTTTTAAATACTGTTGTTTTGCTGTTTCACTGACATAACAGTTCTGCAAAAACAAAAATTGTGAGCTCAAGAGGAATTCAGGCAGTGCTTGCTGTAATTCTCAGTTTCAGGTAAATCTCAGCCTAAGTACTTGTGGAATGGCTTGTGACTGTCTCTAGGCTGGTGAGAGTTACAGTATGGAAAGGGAACAGCAGGGAACTCCCCAGGCTTGGTGCTTGGTAACTTAGAAACGCTGAGTCCCTTAATTTACAGTAATTTCACACTGATAAGCCGCACCTATTTCACGGAAGAATCAAGCTGATCCCAGAAGTGCGGCTAATCACCAGGTGCAGCTTATTTATTGACGAATTGCAGCAAAATGCCAACCTGGAAGTGCAAGCCGGACAGGGAGAGAGCTGCTGTGGAGCTGCTGCCAGGTGAGCAGCGTGGGGAACCACTGCCGCTGCCAAGCAGGTGGGGAGCCGCGGCAGCCAGCGCCAGGGGCAGGAGTGCCAGGGCCCGCAGCACGGGGAGGACGCTTGGGACTGCATTTAAAGGCTTTGACAGACTGTGAAAACTATTTGCAAATTGAGCACCTGATAACAAACCCCACGATCTTGTGATTCTGTTACTAACTCATTACTTTGTTGCACATGGATCCTCACTTCAGAAAAAAACCCCAAAGTGTGGCTTATCACCCGGTGCAGCTTATGAGTGTGAAATTACTGTAAATTGCTTTAAAATTGTCTCCTCCATCTCTGGTAAACTGCATTGGGCAAGCTTGGAGCCAGCAGACTACTGCAGTCTCTGCTCTCTGATGTACTGCTGGCACTGCAAACATTCCTGTGAGCGTGGAGCTACCAAGTGGGAGGTTTGCTCAGCACCACAGCAGGTAGGAGCAGCTGAGTTAATAACTGCTCAGCTATTAATGCAGCTCTCACAGGATCCCCAGAACCAGCTCCTAAGGAATAACATGCCTCAGCTTGCTGGGTTGCCTTTAGTTTTACTTTCCTGCTTGCAAAGGCAGCTCTTGCTGCAGCAAACAGGAGCATTTGGGGCTTCAGTTTAATCTCAAAATACACATGGACTTTAAAATAAAATAATTCTTTCAAACTCTTGCTTTATTCTAGGACCCTTAAAAAAAATAACACCCTTTTCTGTTTGCTTTTACAGAAAATCAGACTAACCAAACACCTGTGAAACCTGGAACAGAAGTTGCAACTGCTCAGTTAAATGGTGTCTGCCTGGCATTTAACTGCAGGTAGTCAAGACTAAAAATAACAACAGAGCGCTCCTAATTAACATATAGGTGCTGTTTTGGCAACCAGAAGTTCTTAAAATGTGAATCCACTGAATAAATCTCAAATCTTGTCTCCCCTGTACTCCAACTTTTATATAAAGTTTGTCTTTGCGATTTGTTTTGTGCATTTATTCACATTTGCTTTAAAATGTGGTATGTACCTCCACAGAATTTTGCATGCAAATAATTTAAGATTCAGTTTTTCTAAGCATTGATTGATCACATTTATCTCGTGTTTGGATATAGAGCAATTGAAAGAGCAAAGCATGAATTAAATAACTCTGGGTTTTGTTGCAGGTAGAGTACCACAAGCTTTAATCCTGCTGATGGAAGCCAAAAAACAAGCAAGCCTACAAGAAGACACAGAAAGCACCTGGAAAAAAATAGCACAGGGAGTGCAACTACAAAAATATCTATGCATATGTCTGGGGGCTGGTTTTGTATTTATACAAAGCAAACATTTAAAAAAAATATTTTGCTGTGGAAAAAGACCAGTTAGAATCTTTAACACTTGAGAAAAGAACCACTTGTTTCCTACATGTTTTCTCTTTCTTATTCCACTCAATGAATCATAAACTTGTTTTGGAATTTTTTATTTTTTTTAATCATTACGGGAACAGGCCAGAAAGGAGCAATAATTATATAATGCATTACAAAATAAGGTACTGTTGAAACCAGAAAAGCAGCAAAGCAACCTGCTTGTGGTTTATTTCCTGGGTGAGAAAAACAGTTTAGGGTGTGACTGGGAAGAGGAGGTTTGTGCCATGGAAGTGTAGCAATCACCACCCATGAATAAGGAGCTGTTGAATAATGGACAGTGAAGTTTTGGGGTGCAGGTGATTAACACTGGCCCTAATTTCATTCTCTGCATCCTGCCCCTGACTCTGGGAAGGATTCTCCATATATTGTGCCCATCTGGTTGTGCATCTGGTTTTAGCCAGGATTAAATCAGCTGCCCACAGAATGCTGATGATTAACTTGCTGTGACTATACAATGAACATTTCTTTGCATTTAAGAGCAGGACCCAGAATACTGATCAGATTTCAAATCACTTTGTTCTTCCTCCCTAAATTCTAGCATGTATTCATCTGAAATAAACAGTAGTCAAAGCAATGTACTTTCAATCGTTTGCTGTATTGTAGTGGCAAATTTATCCTCAAATGTAGCTTGCAGTTAGAGTGAATTGATGATGATGGATTGCCAAATAAATAGCAATCGTTGTCCATTATAAGTAGCCATAAAATAAACATTGACCAAATATTGCTGTGTAAAGCTGGTGGATGGAGAAAATGTAATTGATGGGGTTTGTATTTTACTGGGTAGTTTTAATGTTGAGATGTGAATTATATAGTATATCTGATATCAATGCCAAGCAACATCCTAAATTAGTTTACTTCATGCCAGTCAAAAGGAAACAGCAAAATCCCATGGTTCATTCACTATAAAATATGAAGGACACTAAAATGAAGTTCAGGTCTCTTAAAGAGAAAAAACTGGAGGTCCTTGGAATGCAGTGACCCAGATATAAAAAAAAAAAAAAAAAAAAAGAAAAAAGAAATAGTGCTAGAATGGAAAGGAAACGCAATAGGGAAACAAACTTCACTTTAGAGGCTACTATGTTAATTAGATTTCTGATGAATAATGCTGGATTGGCATCTTGGAATGCAAAGGGATTTTTAATTAAGAAAAGAAATCCTACTCACTTGAACAGTGCTTTAGAAATGGCATTAGATCAGTAGTATTGAGCTCTAGAACAGATATATAGCTGGGTTGCTTGACTCTTGGTACTTGAAAGAAAATCTGTTGCCAGGTCTTCTTTTCCCTATTAGACTGCCACATTTTGCTCATTAAGGTATTACTTTAGATGGTCCTTTATCCTCATTCCTTCATTTCTTTAAAACTTCAAGTTTTATATATGCCCTGCAGGATTTTTTTTGAAAGTCCATCTTTATTTGAATCATAGGTATCTTTACTAGTTTGTGTTCTGGGTGGTTGTCAACCATATGTAGCTTGATTGATCTGCTTTTAGTGGATGCTAATTAAGGAGAAGAACATTTAAAACACCTGCAGAACCCAGGATTTTCCCAGTTTGGTGTAATTTCCCACTGACAAGATAATCTGCTGTAGTAATAATCAGCTGATGTGCAATCAGATACAATTTTTATTAGTAGTCCACAGAGCCTTCCTTATTTTCTCTCTCTGTTTCTCTTTTGGCACATGTGATCTGCTGTCTCTTTGTGACTCCCTAAGATTAAAATTCCTGCTAATTGTATCAGGACATTCCCCAGCTGATACAGGATGGTGGAACTGCAAAATGTCCACTGTGGAACAAGAGGAGAGAATCTTCCACAGTGAGGCAGGGGTGTATTTCTTTGCAAAGATTTCCTCCCACTGAACAGTACAGGAGGAATATGTCTACTGAATTTTTTTAAGAGCCCAGATACTGTCTGAAAATACTGTAGCTGCGATATTAAAGTGGCAATTTCATTTGAATGGGTCTCTGCTGCTCTGCCTTGCAGTGGTGCCTCACAGTGAAATTGATGTTTGGAGGAGAAAATCACAGCAGAATTTTCTAGGCTTGCTTGGATGGATGTGTGCAGGCAGAGCAGTTTCAGCCCCTTAGCAAGAGACTTGACTTCATTCTAGATGAAGGAAATAAGAAACTTGTTGGTGAGAGATGCTCCAACATGTGAAAGTGTCTATTCAATTCTGTCTTTTCAGTAGAGGTTCTTAAAGGATTCAACCATTTTGACTGGGATAGGTTCTCTTGCTTAAATGTGAGCTTGGTAAATAATCCAGAAATTCCAGGGAAAATGGGGGATGCTGGAAGTGTTCTTTATTAATCTCTGACATGGTTACACACGAATATTCACATCTCAATAGCTTAAAACTCATCCCTCTCTCTCACTATTGCTTATTTCTGGTCCCACCACTGTCATTGTCTTTAACCTGGCCATAGATGACCCAAGGTTCCCCACCAAGTATCTCAAGAAACCATTTGAAATTAAGTAGAAAAAGAAATAAGCTGGTAATTACAGACATGAAGTTTGAAGAGAACATTAAGACAATCCCAAAGCCAAACATGCAAGTGGTAGGAAATAGCAGAAACAGGTTTATCTGTGCTTCTATGTTTTTAGCTTCTTTGTACATCTGATTACAATTCTCTTTTTGAGTGCATATTACATGCTTCCTTGTATGCTAACCCTTCCAGGACCCCAGGGATGCTTGCTGCATGACATACACAGTACTGCTCACTTAACAAGCATCTTTTCAGTATTTTGCTTATGCCTTATTTTTCTATGATTGGTGTTTAGGGTTGTGTCTGATGACCAAGATGTGCTTTGAGATGACTTCTACTTTTCTATAGTGCCTGAATGCTTCCAAGGCAGTCTGTCTTCACAAAGGCACCTGAGACAAGCAAACCTTATCACCTCCAGGAGGTTTTATGATTAAAAGAAACAACTAGCTTGATTTTACCAGTGTAGTTCTGACACATCTGAAATATGCAGGAAATCTTGTTTAAGAACGTGTAGGAGTAAACTGAATTTCATACTTTCAAAGTAGAGCTCTCCCAAACTTCACCTGCAGCTGTGAGCCAATGAGATTATTTCTTTACAGCAGCTGCAATTCAAATACCCAGAAATTAACATGCAGACTTCATTTGTTTTATAAAAATAAAATATTAGATCAAGCCACTTTTCCAGTTTCAGGTAGAAAATACGAGGCAGAGAAAGGAATTCAGTGTAACCTTTAATTCTCAACCCTGAGCACACCTTTTTCTCCTGCAGGCCCTTGGTCTAACTGCTGTATACCTCCCACTCTCTGTGAGGATTATAGGTGCTACCAACAGAGTAATAACTTCTGAGCTTTCCTGCCTTCCCACAGTGTTTTGTAGCATGCACACTGAATAAAGTATTAATTGTGAAATTGTGAAGGTGGTTTCTTTATGCATATAAGAAACTGATGCATTAACTGATTTATTAATATACAGCAGTGAATGCTGGTATATTTCCTCATTTTCATAGAATCATAGAAAAGCTTGAGTTGGAAGGGAACTTAAAGATCATCTAATTCTGACACCCAGCCACGTGCAGGGACACCTTTCACTAGACCAGGTTGCTCAGACCCCACCCAACTTTGCCTCAAACACTTCCAGGGATGGGGCATCCACAACTTTTCTGGACAACCTGTTCCCCTGCTTCACCAGCTTCTGAGTTAAGAACCTGTTCCTAATAACAGATCTCAATATCTTCTGTTTTTATTTTCAACCATTTTCCTACTACTATCTTCCTGTGTAAAGTGTCACTCCCTATTTTTATAAACCCCATTCAGTACTGGAAGGCATCGAAGGGGTCCCTCTGGAACCTTTTCTTCTGTCACAGTCTTTGCATTAAGTGTTTATCTGTGCTAAGCTGATACTTGCAACCAGATCACTGCTAGAGGGAAAATGAGGGAGTGGTATCTGTCAGTGAGACAGTGAGATCTGACAGTGAGTCACTATTGTACAGTGACCTTATTTCTGGAAGGCATTTACTGTACCTCCAGTGGGACATTGCTGCTGACAGGAGAGAGAGGGTATGAGTGTGGACACAGCTGCAACATTGATTTATTTGAACACTGAGATGAGCTTTTCTATTCCTTCTGTTCTATGCTGTGATCTCCTTCTTTTCTGTCCTCCTTCCTTACTGAGTCAGCCCAGGTCTTCTCTCCCTGCCAGGCTCTCCACATGCTTCTTTTTGCATTCCCCTTGCACATAGATCAACTTCTGTCCTCTCTTCAGCTCTGGCAGCTTCTTTATTTCCCTGGAGTTAGTGTGGCTGTGTGGATTTCAGCAGTTTCAGGGATAGCTGTGCTTAGCCCTGTGCTTGGGCAAGCCCTGTGGAGGAGGATTATTTGATAATCATGGCTGCAAAGAGCCACTGGGTGTATATGGGAGTCAGCTACTCCTAGAATTTTAGCAACACTCAGAGGGGTGGAATAGGGCATGCTCCTGATGCAACAACCACTACCATATAAAACTGTAAAGCATGTGGATGTTGGAAGAATTGGATGAAAAAATACAATTTCAGAAGTACGACTATTTGAATAAAACACCAGATTTTTTAAACGTTATGCTCTGAAAAAGCCCACTATTCGTTTGAAATTTTCTAAAACCTAAAGTTACTTTACACAGCAAACACACAGAAAAAAAGTCAATTTCAAAATATAGCAGACCTAAAACTGATTTTTAAAACAGATGTTGTTACATGACTTTAATAGGTAGAGCTATATATATGGTAGCACTAAGCCACCAGCACATGGAGCTATGCCTCTATCTACATAAGAGTGACCTGGAACCCAAGCAATAATCTAAAATTATAGGACTGTGTGTTTTATTTCCAATCTCTGAGCCTTAAAACATATTTATTTCAGGATTTTCTTTCCTCCCTAGAAGGTGATTCCCAACATAGCCAGTCTTGTCTCTCCCTCTTTTCTTCCCCCTTCCTTACTATAATAAATTGTTTTTTGTGATCTGCAGTGTTGAAATGAAATTGAGTCCTGCCAGGCATCCTTCAAAATCAGATATTGGAGGATACTGGAACAATTAGTTAAACCTCATGTACAGAATTTGTCATTCTCTTTCAGCTACACTTTGTCATTTTCTTAGTGCTTTTTATTCTTTGTAATAATATGACCTAAAAGTACTTCACAAAAAAATGAAACAAAACAAGAACTAGAGGCCAGATTCTTGAAAGGAAGAAGAAAAAGGAAACAGTCTTGGAAAGCTCTGAAACATACTGACAGAGGTAATGAACCAGATTTCATTCTCCTTTAGTAGATTTTGTTTCAAAGCGGTGGGCAAAGATAAAAAAAAATCTCGGAGCTTCTCCAGGTTTCTTAGGATTTCTGCAAGCAGCAAGTGTTTCCTTTGGATTTCCTGAAGTATTTTCAACGGGGTGCTGTACACCCTCATCCCAAAGTAAGTCAAATGTACAATGGTGCTCATAGGGCATAGCTCTGGTATCTGTTGCACAGTTATTTGTACCTAAATGTACTCCCGTGTTAAACGTTGCTGGAAAGATTTTATACTTTCTCTCCTCGATATTTTCCCCCTTCTCTTATTCTCCTATGTTTCTCTTTTCTTGTTTTTTCTCTCTCTTTTTTCCACAACTCTTTCTTCCTCTCTACTAATAATTGTATTGCTCACATCAAACCATAGATAAGATTAGATTAAAAGCTCAATAATCTGTCATTACAAAAGAATATCTCTTTGTTAAAAAGGAAAAAAAGGGGGAAAACCCCAACTCTCCACCATGTAGAAATTCCCTGTAGAGATTTAGAAGAATTTCTAAGCCCTTCTGTCCCATTGGCAGAGAGGCACATGCAATGTCTGTTTTAGTGTCTGTGAAGGAAAAAGTGGACCTGTTTGCAAGAAAATAAATTCAAAATGCTGTATTTGTATTTTCACAACTGATGACCACACACTTCATGGTGCATATTCAGAATGTGACTTCCAGGTCTTGGGTGCACAGGAATAGAACTGCAAGGAAATGCATGACAAAAAATGCTGTGTGAGAAAAGGACAAAGGGAGCCTTTCTAATATCCTCTCTCTCCCAATGCCTCTGCAAAGGAAAATTAACTGCTATTTTAGTCTTTTTTTCTGAGATTAAAAAACCTGGAACACTTCATCTGCAGATCAGCACTGCAGTTGGAGGTTAATGCAAGTCCATAGTCAGTCTTTTTCTGAGCCAAATGGTCTTTGTCAAATGTTGCTAAAGCAAATTTTCTCTCACCAGTGTTGACTTTCATTAAGATACCTAATATTTGTTTGAGCCATCATTATTATAATTATTTAGAGGTTTGTGATAAGAACAACCTTTGAGATTTGCATTACAATTCTATGGCTTCATTTAGTAATGAGACTATAAATCATAAATATGACAGTGGAAAAAAATCAGCATAACTTTTTAAATAATGCAGGTTTGGTAAGGCTCACATAAACTGCAAAAATCCTAGAGTAAGGCATGGCAGCAAAATTATTATTGCCTGGGCTTGGGAGGAAAAAGTGAAATGACAGCTCAGAGGGAATAGTGATAAGAGTCTGCACAAGCTGGAGCATATTAATGCCAAAGAAGGAGAAGAATTTACTACAATGTAGAGGAAGTACTATAAAAATTAATGACCTGAAAAATTTGGAGGAAGTATAATTTTGAGACTGCAAAATGCTTTAAAGTAGACTTAAAAAATAAGACAGGGAACACTTCTAAAAATTATAGTTCAGGAACCAGCCTAAACATCAGAACTGGATGGTCATATCTGAGTCTGATAGACTTTCTGTCACCACAGTGTTTTTCTGCCAGTAACCTCAACACTCATGGACAGCTGATATGTTGCCCTTCTGCCTCTTATATTGCTGATCATGAACTGTTGTGTGGTAGGCCATGTGAAAACAAAGATAAAAACCTAAGGGCTGACCTACTAAAAATAATAATTAATCCAATACCAGGAGAAATCTCTGTAATGATAATGAGAAAGCTGAACTTTAAAGTTTGAAGAAATAAAGACTTGTGTATCAGTATTTACTCACCAAGAGCCTAAATCAAGTAAATAACTACAGAAAAAAATGCAAAGGAATATGACCAGTGGACAGAAAGTCAGCAAAGGGAATATGCAGATAGAAACAGGGAAGAACATAGGTACTGGAGAAACTATATGTCATGTCAGAGACTGGGTGTAGTCAGTGAGAAACCAAATATTTATACACCAACACCACAGCATAGTAACACAAGGGAGGAAGTTGAGCTGGTGGGGAAATGAAACTAGACAAGAGGACAAGAGGAACATGGTGGAATAAGAATCATGTTGGTACCAGTTGTTGGCACTGAGATGTGTGCCATGTGCAAACACCATTCTATATACATTGTTAAGGCAGATGGAGAGTGCAGCACAGTCAGAATTTGATCAGAAATAAACAGAAAAGAAGTAGCATGGCTTTAGTGGGATAGATTTGAATCAAAAGTAAACCCATTTTAAAATAGTAAATTAAGTTATTGTGTGCCAATACTGAAATCTGTATAGATTTTTTGAGATTTTTAATGGTGTTAGGAAATACATTTGGAAACTGCATTATTGATGTTTTTGTCTTTCCTGATAAGAGTTGGGGAATAAGTCTTACAAGGATGAGTTGTGTGCATTTGCATATAAAGAGACATGGGACAAAGAAGCAGCATGAGGTTTAACACGCTAAGAAATGCCAGATGGGTGCAGAGCAGTGAGGGTGAGCAAGGTATGCCTTGCTCCCAGATCCCACTGCCTGTTGGAGCATTACCTATCCCTGGAATGCCTGTACTATTGCCTGGAGTTTCCTGCTGGGCACAAACCCAATTGTCCTGCTTTGGAAGTGCTACTTCCAGAAGGGATGGAGCTCAAGTGCAGGATAGAAGACACAGGCAACACAATTCTTGAAAGAAACTGGCAGTGGAGGCATCACCAAAATACAGCAAAAGAGACTGAGTAAAACATAAAGCTAGTTCTACTTCCTGCTGCTTACCAGTCTGAAATCAGCCTGGAATAATTCAAAAGATGCAGCAGTGGACATGAGCCAGAAGTGATAGTGGCTTCTGGTTTCCAGACTGTGCTCCTGTATAGTTATTGAGGGAGAACTTCCTAGTCTTGATCTGTACTCATTTTTAATATCATTTATTTGAAGGAATTTTGCATGCAAACTTTGCTGCCTTTTTTTTTTTTTTCTCCTAGCTGCAGTAATTTTTGAAAGAACATTTTGGCATACTATTGAATACTATTCATTGGAATTCAAAGCATATATGAATTTTGGAAGTTTCCCCACTAGTCTAACAGATGTGGTAAGCGATTATTACATGCTAAAATTTCTACCCTTAACCTTAACCCTTTGTTGTTTCTGGGTGGGTTTTGGACAGAGGACAATTTTTTTAAAATTTGAATGCAATGTGGCAAAGAACTTCTGATCTATTGCCAGAACATTATAGTGTGTTCCTCCTTGGGATAGCAATCCTTTAGGTTTTATAGCTTACATTTTTGCATAAACAATTTGTAATTGTAGAAGTGCACAAGCATAGTCATTAAAATCTGGTTAATATGAGGCAATATAAGTATGAGGCTTAGACAGCTTGTGGTTGCAGAAGAGATAATACAGATTGTTAATATAGATTGTTAATATAGATTGTACGGTACAAATGGAAATGTGGCATGAAGCTTTATTCTTCCTTTGTCAGCTTCTTAGTAATCTAATCCCATTTAATCAGACCTGATAGAGACACTTTTCCCCAGTAATTTTTAACTAGGAACAAACGGCAGTATTTTTTCTATGCCTGAACTAAACAGGAAAATAAAGAGTAAAGATTAAGTGTTTCCTGGGCAGCACACGGGAGGTCAGTCATGTGGTGAAGGAGAGATTTAGCATAAGCATTATGGTCCCAACCCACTGAAGGTCAAAACCATTAATTTCTTTCTTCCTTGGCACAGCACCAGTACAATGAACTGCTCCTTCATGCATTTGTGGAGTGAAAACAAAAAGATTGCTGAGAAAATACAGGAGCATTCTCTGTCTTCATCTAGAACATTGTCTGCCATAAGTTAAATCTCAGCTGCATCTTTGTGCTCCATGGTACTTGTTTGTTCCCGGGATGGGAAGGGACATAGTTCTGGTGATTCCACATCCACTGCATTGCCTCATGGAAATCTGGAAGAAAGCCATTGCTCTTCAGGTGTGTCACTACTGTTTTGCCTGCTGTAGGCATTGTAAAGTTTTGTCTAAGATCTTTAATCAAATAGAAACATGAATTCTAGAGCTGAATGATCTAGAGCTTCGGTGTAGAGGCATGAGAGGGTGATAGGAGCAATGACCCACATGTCAAGCATCAACCTTTTCATCTGTTAGCTCTAAAAAGCCTTTGGTTGCTATGGCAAGGTAGTTTCCTCAGGAAACCTCACAAGTTCATTGCCTCCCTAGCTTGGTGTTCTTTATACTGGGAGCAAATAGTCTTTACGTCATTCAACTTCTTTTTGCTTGGTTCTTTCTGTTCAGCCTTACAAACCACAGAAATGGGAAGTCCAAAATCTGAAAGCAACTTTATGTAGATAAGAGTTTGGTGTGAGATCATGTTAAATACACAGAGAAAAGCAAACCATATGAATTATGTCCTCAAATAAGTAACATGCTAAGTTTGACATTTCTTGCAATGTTTTTTCAGTGAATTCGACAACTGAAGAGAGAAGAAGAAAAGGGGAAGGAAAGGAAGGGGAACTGAAACACAGATTTCAGTCCAAGAGAAAAGTTTTAGTTAAATAATCCCTGCTGCAGATGAATAGATGGATTGTATGAATGAAGTGGCTTGCTTTAATAGCTGGCAGGAAAAAAGCTGATCTGTATTACTCTTTCATAAACAGTATTTAAGGACAATTTAATTGAGAGCTTGCTAAAGGCCTAGTGGATAAAAGCAGTCAAAAATAATTTGAAAATGTTTTAATTCTAGATTATCACAATATTTAATAAAGTGACAGAGTTGATTTTCAAACTGAATTCTCAATTCCTTTGATAAAATTTTAATAAAGGCTTTGCCAACCATTTCTCAGTGACCTCTAGAGTGAAAGAATCTGCTGTTTCTTCCACAGATACCTACTGAGTATGGAGAGAGCTGATACCATCCAGCTCTTACATTAGCAGGTGGTAAAGAGTTTTGACAATAGCAGGATCAGCATAAAAGCACATAGAGTTGAGATCTGTAGGAGCCACTTCAGTAAAACTTGCGAGAAAATGAATGGAAGAGATTTCACAGATGCAGCACGTGTGAAACAAAATCTGACTAATTGAGATATCAGAAAAACCATAAAAAGTGAATCATTAGAACATGGAAAAGTTTCTAGGGGAGACTCTGTGTTCTCGGCTCGGTTGTTATTTAATATTTTCCTCTTTAATGAGTATTAGAATATAAAGCTGTTTCTAATAAAGTTTATGGAAAAGAGGGTGCACTAAAAAAATGGACAGACAGGTCCATTATTCAGAGTCCTTCATGGCTCACATGGGTGGCCTGTAGCTTGTGTTTTCGTCCAGCTGCAGGTGATATTTTAGAACTGTGAGCAGAGAACAGTTTACTAGACAGGAAACTGAATCCCACAAACAGCAGTGTGCATTTTATGATTGATGGCTAACTGGAAATGAGATTGTGTTATAATTTTTGCCTTAGACCACACCTACATCTAAACAATTAGTTTATTTTCCTTTTTTTTTTCACTCCTATTGATTTGATAATAGGATCTTTTAAACAAAAAATTCTCACAGTGACATTTGAATTGTTTCCTTCTTCCAAATGTAAATATTTTCATTTTTTTCCCTTCCTGTTTCAACACTACATTGTTCCAGACCGATTCAGCTGTTTCATTTTGCTCAAAGTCTTGCTCAATGAAGTATTAGCTTTACTTCTAGTGCAAAATCACTTTTTACAAGTGAGTCTGTAACTTTCCACTATTAGGGCTGAACCATTAAGATTCTTATTCCCTGATTGCTTGCAAAAACAAGACCAAAAACTTAGTAGCTTTTAAAGACCGTCTCCTACTAATTGTGGGAGATGCTTGCTGGCCAGCTTGACAGTCCAGGTGGCATTTAAGATGAACTTTAGACCATATAACATTTTCTCCCGGAATTGCAACAGAAACAAAACACTGAAAATGATGAGCAGAGTGGGTAAATGGAACAGTAATGTGCCCTTGTATCATGGTTTAAAGCCCAGCTGGAAATTAAGCACCACCCAGCTGTTTGCTCAGCCACCCTGCCCCCCAGCCCCCGGTAGAATGGAGAGGAGAAACAAAAGTAAGGCTTGGAGGCTGAGATAGGAACAGTTTGATAACTGAAACCAAAGGAGAAAAAAAACATTAAAAAAAAGATTGATGCACAATACAATTGCTCACCACCCACTGACTGGTGCCAAACCCTATTCCTGAAACCAAACGTCCCCCACCCTTCATGCCAGGTCACTCCCCCAGTTTATGAACTGGTCAAGGCATTCTATGATGTGGAGTATCCCTCTGCCCTTCCTGGCCATGCTCCCCCCCAGTTTCTTTTCCTCTGTGTACCTCTCCACTGGCAGAGCATGAGACACAAATAAACAAACAGAGTCCTTGACTTCAGATAAACACAACCTAGCAAAATCTAAACCTTACAATTATCAATATTGTCAGTGTATTATCAATATTATAGTAATTTTGAATCCAAAATACTGCACTGCACCAGCTACTGAGAAGAAATCACCTCTGCCCCAGCTGGAACTAGGACACCTTCCTGCAAAGAAGGTAGTGATGTCTTGGGCTACATCAGGCAAAGTATTATCAGCAGACCAAGTGAGGCAATCCTTCCCCTCTGCTCAGCACTGGTGAGCCACAAGTGCTACATCCATTAACAGGTCTTAGCTTCATGGAAAATTACTCCCTTGTCCCAGTATGTAATTCAGTGACTATTAAAGCTGAACTCAGACCAACAGATATAATTAATGATGGACAGAAAATCAGTGCTGATATATCAAGACAGCAATACGTTATGCATTTACTTGACATGTAGTGATGTGAAAATAAGTAAGTTAGTATAAACTAATCTAGAAGAAGAAATATAGAAATCTTGGAATTGAGCATGTAAGTAGATTATTTTCATCTATATTGTTTTACATTTCAAATAGAAAGATCCTAATACTCCTCTGAGATTTGCTGATAGAGTGATTAAAAAAAGCCCTACACATAATCTGTTTAATTGGTAATATGGTGTTTCAAATTACTTCAGTTTACCATGCTGAAAGCAAATATGATGTAATTCCTACAACTGGTTAAACTCATAACTTCAATAATGTCCTGGGAAAATGAATGTATCAGTATCACACACAAGGATTATTTATATTAAGCAAGAATGCTAAGCAAACATCATAGAAAAGCAAAAATAAGCCATATAAACGGAGAGCCGCTTTGAAGCAGTAGCTCTGCTGCTCCTCCATTTTTGGCTAATTGCAGAATCTTTTGACAAAAACCTTACGAAGCTTTGACTCTTCAAATTAAGAGCCCAAACGGATGTATATATTCAAAGGGAGTTTTTCTGGGTGGCAGTCACATTATTTGTGAGATCAAAATGTGTGTGATGGAATTGGTGCAAACACTGGATTTCCCTATAAAACCTATTACAGTAATTTCACGATTATAAGCCGCACCTTTTTCGTTGAAGAATCCGGCCTACCCCAGTGGTGCGGCTTATATTCAGGTGCGGCTTATTTATGGACAAATCCCAGTGAAATGCCAACCCGGAAGGGAGAGCCGGATGGGAGGGCGCCTGGGGCAAAACTGTTGCAACTTGAGCACCTGACACCAAACCCTGCTCTGGTGCGATTCTGTTACTAATTTGTTACTTTGTTACACATGGATCCTCGCTAAAAAAAAAAAAAGGTGGGGGGGAAGTGCAGCTTATAATCAGGTGCAGCTTATAATTGTGAAATTACTGTATATTTGGCTTAAGCAAATTTTTGTGAGCTTTTGTTGTATTTTCCCGAAATGAATACAAGAAAGGTTATCAACAGCTTCAGTGGACAACATACTAAATTTTGAAATCATTACTGTCTCTTGTTATTTAGAAATATATCAGTTAGCTCCAAGGACATCTTACTATGGAAAGATCAGGTTTGTTCTTGAGACTTTCCAAAACAATGATTCTTGGTCACTGAAATAATTTAGTTTTGCTTAATGTAGGCTGGTAGAAAAAACATGTGAAGATTGTCAAATTATCATTTGCATTAGTATTTATGTAGACTATATCATCTGTTTATAAACCCCGTATCTTCTCTGACCCTGCAGAAATAATTTTCTTCATTACCATTGAGGTAAATATGCACAAACCAGCAACGTTCCTGCAAGTACTGCTTCAGATTTTCTCAGCAAAGCAGTCTATTTTAGCTCATTTTTAAATTGGCCATCTCTGCATGCCACCAATGCAATGTGGCTTAAACATGCAAATTAATCTGTTGGTCCTGGCAAAGAAGAATATTTTCAATAATCTGTGTTACCCACTTCTTTGCTCTGTTATTTTTGTCATTCCCTTTGTCACTGATTGTGTAAGAAGTCAGCCTGAATTTTTTTTCTCGAATGCTGTGAAATCATTGTCTCTCTGTGCACTCCCTCTCAGGCCAATGGGGCCACATACATCAGCATGGAGCACAGAATCATTTATTTGCTCCTCTTTAAAAGTGCTGTAGAGGGCTTTTGCAATACTGACCCACACAGTTATTTTTAATTGCAGTAGAATATAAATCGCTTTCTCTGGCCAACATAGTAAGAGAGACCTGATGAATAAATAATTTAACTACATCTTTTCAAATGAGAAAATCCATGTTGGAGGAATAGTTTTGTTTGCATTGCATAGATGAATATCTAGGCCTACCCTTTGAAGGAGAAACTATTAGCTCAACAATAACATTTCTGCACTGATTATCACTGCTTTACTTTCCTGTTTAATCACATAATTTCTTCCATTAAGATCTGGATGTTCATAAATGAGAACATAAAAGTAAACACATATTCTTATAAACATAAAATCAATTCAATTTCTGGGTCAGAATTGCAAACTTCCCTGAAATACAGAGTTCTAAGTTGGTAGATCCCTGGGAGGGATTTATATCCACTTTGCTTAAAGTGCTCAGGAAAATAGACATTTTATGCTCAGGTTTTGTGTTTTAAGACAGAGGAACTGGGGAAATAACAAAATAGAGACAAAGAATGTTGTAAGTAATGGAAAAGGAAATTCTTTAACTATGGTTGTGATCTCATGGGTGGTGGAAAAGCTGCAGTCATTGCTGCTTTGGGAGTACATGTCTTACATTCTGTAAGTGAGGGGAGAAATAATCTCATCACCATCAGTACCTCCCTCTCTGATCTTGCATTCTGTGCAAATACAGCAAATGGGTATGTCCTGAAGTGCTGTGAGAAAACAGAATGGGGAAAAATCATCTTTCTAAAAAATTGTTTTGACCATGGTGGGATCCTGTTTTATGCTATTCAATATTTATAAGTGTCCCAAATCATAAAGATACGTTCTTGCATATATATCTAAAGAAAAGTGAGGGCATGCAAGAGGATTCTTTGTTTTAGTTTTTACTTAATCAGGAAGATAAAAGTGCAATAGATTGGGCAAGAAGTTTCTCTGAACTAACATGTTAACACAGCTTCTTTTTTTTCCCCCTCTTTTGACATAATTCTCCTTAATCCAGTGAGCAAATCAGAATAAAAAAGAATTGTGCCATTGTTGAATGAGTGGAAGCACAGGCAGGAAGTACAGTACCTTCTTGTACAAGATGATATTATGAAAGGTAGCAAAGAGTTTTTTTCAGAGATTCTTCAGCAGATAAACAATTGGCTTTCTCTTTGGGAATTTCTTTTTGTGTTAGCACTGTTATTTGAAGAACATGTGCAGTCATCAAGGGTTTCTCAGCAGCAGTTACAAATAAATGAAGCTGCCTGGAGTATGAAATAGGCACTTGATGAGCCAGGATCATGAGCCATTGATGAGTGTACAGTAATAGAGGAAGTTGCACTCCAGAGGGAATGTGACAGAACATGTCCCTGTATCCAGTACCTGCAACCAAGTGCCATCAATCATTGCAGAAACCTTGAGGATTAGCACATGCTCAAGTGAGGGTGCTCACTGTGTGGAAACACCAGAGAATACGGCTTGCTCACTGCTGAACACATCTTCTCTGAAAAATGTTAAAGAATTTTTCAAAGGTAATTATACAGACTCAATTTTTAACCTAACTTCCTGCCAGAAAAAAAAAAAGGTTTAACATGGGTTTGGTAAAACCCAACTAAAGACTGAAAAATGATGACACATCGACTTCTTAAATCTAGGCAAGAATGTTGGGTACTTTTTGTGATGGAAGTAATGAGATTACTCTTACTTGTCACGGGGTAAGGGTTGGGAACAGGGTCTCTTAGGGAGTAGAAAGGGGAAATTCAAAAATGAAAATAATGAGATTTCAGAAGTTCCTTCAGTGAGTTGTTAAGAGTCACTGGACAAGCATGGAGATTTTAAACCCTTTGGACAAAAGTTTAAAAACCTCCAAACATGTGCTTCTGTGTAGTTTGTATGGCTATTATAGATTCTAGTGAGACAGAAACAGTAGACATGGGGACATTCTCTGAGCTTCCCACTGCAGTTTCTGACAGCAGAAAATGCAGTAATGTGGTGTTATAACAGGAAAACTTATTTTACTGTATTTTGAGTCAGTGGCAGAAATAAAGACTTAATCATTATAATTCCTTGAGCTATACAGATTGCACCAAGCCGCACTTCAGTTCCACCATGAGTTTAGAAAGCAAAGGAGTCTACTCTGAACCTTGTGACTCAACTCCCTTATCCTTTCGCATCTTTTGTCTTTGTGTAAATCATTCTGAATCAATGCTAAATCAATTTTCCTTTGTCTGTTTCATCCACGCAGTAAGCAATAGACAGAACCTTGCCATCAAGCTTTTTTCAAGTTGCATTTCTATAAATTAAAATCTTTCTTGCTAATACCTTTGAAAGTGGTTCTTTGAGCAGCCCTAATCACTCTTTCATGAAAAATTGGCATAGTTGGCAGGATCCTAAATGGAGATTCACAACAGATACAGAGAAGTGTTTCCTTGACTTGTGTTAATGCTGGATTCTAATAAAGTCCTTCAGAATTTTAATCCATTTTCCCCCTGCTTTTCCTGTAGTCTTGCTCTTTAAATATGTGATGAGTGATTCACAAAGTTTCCTGCTTTACACACACACATGCACACATACAAAAATATATAGCGATAGAAATACATATATAAATATATATGTGCATATATATATACACACATATATATTTACATATATATACACACATATACAAGTATACTGGGATGACTACATGCTACTGTAGAGGTTTCAGCCTTTTTTGAACCTCAAAAGAGATATGAAGAAATCTGGTGTCACAATTGTATTTTTTCCTTTCTCTTTTTAAGCATCATTAATATGATGGACATTTAAAATCAAATCAGAAACTATATTTCTGTTACAGTTTCTCTCCTTTTAAAAGAAAAGTGGAACACCATTAATAGTTGCATAGGAATTCAAACAGCATAGCAACTGTGCTATGAGCACAGGGAGATACAGAGCAAATTTTAGCAATATTTAAACCAACCAGTCCTTGAGTGCCAGTCTGGCCCTTTCTGTAATCTACTTGCATAGCTGAGACTCTTGTCTCCCTTAAGAGGATGCTGAGGATTTTTTCAAGTTTAAATTAAAAACCACCCAAATAAGCAAGCAACTAAAAAGACCAAACAAAAAACCAAAAAAACAAACAAAAACCCCCCAAAAAAACTCCACCAAAAAAACCAACCAAAAAACCCAAACCCTGTGTAACACACAATTCTGCTGTTTCTCATCTGATGTGAAATTTATTCACTGTAATTGAGAGAGTTCATTGCAAAATATCTGGCATGTTATTTATGGCTTTCCTTTACTCTTCATGTAGCCACATGCAGAAGAAAGCATTTATTGGACTAAGGTGGAAGTTGAGAAATAAGTATTTATTCCTTTGGAAACAGGAGTTTATTTATAAACCCCACACATGGCTTCTGATTCCAATTCAAAAACTTTTAAAAATAATTAAGCAAATGTGTTTGATGCTGAATTTAAAAATTAAATTAATAAGTGAAGTTTTGTTTATCCAAAATTAGGGTGGGTACGAGGTGGTTACATGCAAATGATTACTGATTGAGAAAACACTGTCTTAATTGCTAGGTGGAAATGAGTTCTCTGTGCCCATATCATGGTTTTTTGCCTCCTTTCTAGAGCTTCAGATTTTATGACTTGTGGCAGGTTTCTGAATTCTCTCCAGGCTCCTGTTTTCTCTGCTCTGCACACCTCCTTTGGTTTGTACCTATTTCCAACTTGCAGCAATCACCAGAGTGCAAATTCACTTGTGTATTTAATTTAACAGAGAAGGCAAACTAAAATTTATAGAAACTCTTGAGACTTTGGAATTTATTTTCCCCTCTGAAATCTGTCAGGTTTTAGTGTATGCATAGGGAGAAAAGTCAACATATTATTTGGCCTAGTGAAACACATTGGTTTACTGAACATAGTTCTACATTTGTCAGTGGTCAGCCTTAGGCATACATTTCAATTCCTAAACAAAACTAAACTCTACAACTGAAATGGAGAAAACAAGCTCCTTGAATTTAATACTTCCAGCATGGAATGGACCAAACTTCTAAGACTTGAATTTGTATCTTATTCTCCTTTAATTGTTAAGTTTGAGGTCATTGACAGATACAACTGTTGCCTTTTGGGTGGGTTGTAATTTTTTTGAAGATGGGCTGAACATCCGAATTGAGACTGCTTTCCGTACTTGAAGACTGGCTGATAGACAGCACCCATATCTCAAAATGGTGAAAGGATTCAAAGTGACAAAAATGGTGTTTGTCTTGGGAAAAAGGTGTTTTTACACTGACACAGAAAAGGAATCTTTACTCAAACAAAAAATTACATTTCTACCTCTAAGAAGACAAATTTGTCTTGAAGTTTTTACATTCAGGAGTCAAAGTCTGAACATAGATAAAATAAAATTCTGGCTCATTTTGGGACTATTTAGAAATAGGGAAGGCACAGGCTGGAACCTAGAATCTGGTGAATTTGAGTCTCTGTCTATAGGGAAGAAGGGCTGAGGACAGTAGCACTGTGTAAGCCTGTGGTCTATCTCAAGAAAAAGGAGCCACCATCATGTGAATTTCTGTAATTCCCCCTTTCCCCCCGTTTTCTGTAACTCCCCTTGTGACTCCTAGATTTAAAAAAATGCTTCAGTGTTGCTTGTATGATCAGTGTTGTGTGGCTGAAACTCTTAATGGATGATCATTATAAAGTCACCTGAAGAAGATTATATGAGTACATTTTGCTTCAGATCTCTATCTCTCTAGGCTTGATATTTTCAGTGACAACATATCTCCTGACAAATTTTTTACTCTTTCCCTACTCTACTACCATAGTTATAGCAAGAGATCATTATATATTTCACGTTTCCAAGCTGCAACTCAGAAAGGATTCACTGACCTCAACAGAATAATGCTAATAAGAAAAGAATGTGTTCAGCCCTGTCTTTATTCCCTTGTTTCAAACCCTGTGTCCCTCTCATTTATAATTTCTTTCACTCTATACCACTCCACTCCCAGGAATTTCTGAAACAAATCAGAGCTGCACAGTTATTAATTCCAATATTCCTTTAGCACTGCCTGCCATTCTAAAAAGCAAATACTATTTGCAAAGTAATAGCTCAGCATGCAAAGCACTGAAGAATGTGTAATAGCACAGCAGTGAGAGTGTACTTGACCTAGGAGATCACTATACATCTCTTTATGAGAACTCTTTTTTTACAAATGTTTTTCTTTAAAATGCCTGTGTCTTGAACTCTCCATTCAGCCATGCATCAACCTACGTGTTTTCTCTTGTGTTAGAAGCAATTACTGAATCTGTGAGGGAGTAGAAATTATTCTAAGATCTTGATCCTGTGAGGTTTTAATGGCATTGCAGAGCCCAGAGCATAATGCCCTCTTTCCATGACAATGGCACTGAGTGGAGAAAATTGTTTGTGTTTCTGTTGGAGTGAAATGTAAGAGAGGATTCAAAATGAATTTTATAAATTCATACACAGAGTATTCCTAATTTTTTAGTCACTAATTTGCTACCTACTGATAATATCCCATGTATCAGGGATGTTAAATGGATAGTTGCAAAATGTAGAAGTAGGATGTCTGTGGGATGGTTAATAATACAAATAGAGAAAAAATGGGTTAAAATACAAATGTTCCTTCCCATAAAGTGTTTCAAGAAACAGAAAAAGCTACTAGCTGAGTTTTAGTCTGAAAGCTGTGTGACTGAAAGCACCCCTTGTCTGCAGCAAAATCTCTGAGGAGTGGCAAACCCTCCCATGGTGTGACTAATTCCTAGTACTGGTTTCAGTGACTGTTCCGATGTTCCAAGTATAGCACTTGAGATGTAGGATCCTCTTAAGTGAATCACAGAGTCATAGTTAAAAAGCTCTAGCCATTTCATCTATTTCTCTGCAAGGGCAAGCATGTTCTCAAAAACAATTCCACTATTTAGCTGGTCTCAAACAGGACCTTCCTAATGTTCAGGTTCATTTCTTTCCTGTCTGAATTTTACCACTTACTCCAGTTAAGCCTCAGGAGAAATTTTTCCTAGTCTTGCTTGGCCAGACTTCCCGCTTGGTGAAGAATTTATTTGGCAAGACCAAAATCTGTTACTGAACAGGTTTTACAATCTGTTGGTTTTAGGCTTTAAATCTGTTACTGATTTAGGCTTCAGTCGAAATCCAATAACACCAAAACGTGAAATCTTTCAGATCCTTACCAAAGAAAAGGAACAGGGAGATGGGGAAAGCACAGACAGTTCCTTTGATAAACTTTTTCTTATCTGACAGGTCACAAGCTGCCTTACAAGTGACTTGTGACCGAATCCTGCAATGAGACGTGTCCTTTAGGTAAGCTCACCTCCAGGGATGAGGGCAGCTGACAGCAGAAGAGGGCAAAGAGCTGTACCCAGCTGGTGCTTCCACACGCTGTAATTGCCATGTATGAACACACATGAGTTCCTGAAAGCCATGGATCACTACCAGAGTGTAGCTGGTCCTAGCTAGTCAGGCTTATCTGCAAGGCTAATTAGCTCATATGCAATGCCAAACAAGCGAGGCTACAAGGTTTTCAGCTCTGGGGCAGGCTCAGCTGACAGCAGGCTGGAGCTGCCTTTGCTATGCAGATGTGCAAATCCATGCTAAGCTGCCTACTCCCTGAAGGAAGGAGGATCTCCATTCCCACACAAGAGTGTCAAACAAAGCCATCAGCCTTAGGTTCAGTTTCTCTCTCTGGCCCAATATTTCTCTGTTTAAGCAAAATGCAGCAAATTCAACGTGGCTGCTTAAGAGACATCCAGGGGACCAAATGCCCACAAATGCAGCTGTGATTAGAATGTTTAGAGCAGGTAAAGGCAGCCTCAACCTCCTTGGGCATTCAGAAAGGGCTTCTGGGTTCTTGTGACTACCAGTGTGTGCTCTGTTTTTGCACTCTTATTTCTCAGGTTTCTATGAGTGCTTCAGTTGGGTCTCTAAAACTAGAAAAACTGTGTTCTGGAACTGCTATATTCAGCAAGCACTGGGCCATGTGAACTGTATTTCAGATATATCTGTCTGTACAGAACTGTGTGATTAAGAAGAGAGGAAAAACGAGCTAGACTGGGATCGAAGAACCAAATTTGAATACGGGAGGAGAAGTTAAAAAGGAATGCTTAAATAGTTGAGATAAGCTTTAGCATCCTTATATCTGTATTTGAACTAGACTCTTGAACATTCATAGCCTATCTCACATCTGTGCCCCTTGAGATATGCCTTGTTATAATTCATCACTGAGGGTGTAATATATTTGTCAGAGATCATGTTGATGTTGATGCAGATCTATCCTTCCTGGCCCAGCTAATACCAAACAGTGACTCTCCTCCTGTGTATGGGAAAGAATCCTTGCAGGAGTGCACTCAATACATTCCTTTTAGTCTCAAGACTCTCAAAAACTGTTCAGTATGATTCACTTTCTGTGGTATCACCTAGCAGTTCCTGCTTGCTAGATAGTTCTGTGTGGAGTTTATTATAGCACCAGATCTATCAGACTAACAGAACAGTTTTTTATTCCTTTTATTATCTCTCTCTACCCATTCCCCTAGAGAAAACTTTCATTAAATTATTGCAACAGTTATGGAAGAGTTGTTTATAGAAAACAAAGTGAGGGGAATATGAACCTCAGATAAATCTTCATGTAGACAAACTTCTTTATCTTAATGTGTCTTGCAAAGGACAGGAGGAGGGACTTTATACTGCTGAGACTTTGGATACAAGGGACAGCAGATAAATGCAGATTCTCTTGCTAGTTTTCATATCTATTTGTGTATCACTGAATATGGTCTCATACCGTGTATCTTTGAAGTATCTGGTGACTCAGACATAGATAATTTCTTGTAAATTCAGTGCAAGTTGGCTGAAACTTTAACATCTGAAGGACTCTTAATAGCTTTCCAGATCTGACTTGTTCAGAAAGCTGTTCAGACATGACCTGCTTAATTCCTCCAACACTTCAGTAAAATATTTAGACAATATCAGTAATATTTTAGAGGTGAACTAATAACCCATAATGTATTTATTGCCAGTTGTATTTCTGCAAAAGAAATTTTGTGAACATATTGCAAAAATTTAGACAGGCACTATTCCGAAGAATTGATGAATTAATGAAAAAATGTATTCTTTATTAATGAAGAACAAATTATTGAAAAAGGAGTTTTCAGGAACCAAAAAATGATATGGAGTTGCTTAGCTATGGTGATCATATTATGCTGTGCAATTTGATGATTACTGTATTTGTATAAATCACCAGCATAATTTTGTAATATACAATCGCATAAAACATTGACTTTCTTTTTTTTTTTTTCTGTACGGAATTTTTGCCTGGGTGATAGTTGTTGTGGATAGATCCTGTTAGACATCCCTCAAAAGGTTACCCAAAAAGACTGCAACTAAATGCAAGCACAGTTTCAAAATCATATTGAAAGTAGTATTTTTTCTTAAATTTAGTTATTGTCACTCAATATTACTGAAGAAAAGACAAAGCAAATAAACCAAATTTTGGTCAGTAAGAAAGGTACATTTTCAAACACAGCTGCATTGTTCTAGGTATGAATTTCTTGCTAATGAGAGAAATTTAATCCATAACTGACCTTTTGCCAACCATGTAATAATATCCTAAATGAGTGTTTATTTTTAGTTTCTAAAATGTTGGCTTTCATTGGTACTTAAGCCAAGGTAAGTAGGCAATGAACGTGTAGTGAAGCGTGACACATTGAAGTGTGACAATTCCCAGTTCTCAGTCTTGTAACACCAGTCAGCTCGTCCCTTAGCCATTCCTGTAGCAGAAATTCAGGCACATGGAAATGTGTAAAACTAGAGTTTCCGTCTCACTAATTTTATGAGTTCTATTTTCTGTGTCTCTGTCCCAGCCTCACACAAAACTCCTGCCTTCAGTCACCCAGAGTTACCTTCTTTCACTTGTTTACACTACAGAGAAGGGAACTTCCCTCAGAAGTCGTGGGTTTTCCTATTTCAGTTCCAACATACATTATGTAGAGCTCAGAAATAAGAAACTTAGAAACACTCAGAAACTTAGTTCCACCTGGGCATGAGACACCTGTTTTCCAGTTGAGCTCAGGGAGAGAGCAGCCCAGGCTTTGTCTGGGTATATCCAGCTGGAAAGGATGTGCCTTTAGGAAACCAGCTGCTGCCATTGCACCAGTTCATTGACTCCTGACTGGATTTAACCTGCATAACTTACAGGGTTGAGGGGGAATGCTGGTTGCTGCTGCTGTCTGCACATCCATCAAGGCAGAAGGACTGTCCATCCGAGGAAGAAGATGCCACTGCCGCAGGAATACATTCCCTAAAAGCATATGAAGGCCAGACTGCTTTGTGTATATTTTACCCAGCAAGTTCAGCATTTCAAAACTGCTGTGCCTGTCAGCCTCCTCACACTGTCCATCCTATGATGTGTGCACACCTGCACCTTCCCTCCTAGAGCCAGGCTGGAAACAGCTGGAACCCTTGCCTCTGAAAACAAACATGCTTATTATGGTCTAAAATTAAGATTCTTTTCCTTCCCTTCCACCTTTCAAAGGAATCATAAAGCTGACTAACAGGGAGACTACTGAAATTTAGTAAGTTTCTGTTTATATACAGACAGGGTCAGCTTTTAGTGCTCTTTAAAACTGAAAAAGATAGGCTTAGCTGCTCATTCCCACACTGCTATGTTTAAGACATGGTCTAAATGTGGATATGTTGTGTGTGGCCATGGCAAGAGCGGTACAAACAGACCTGCTGTGAACAGAAATTGTTCAGCTAAAATTCAGGGTTACTTTTGTTAGATAGGAAAATATTTTATCTGTGGCTGTAAATCTGATGTATGATGTAACCCCTCTATTCTCTCAGAACATATATATATATATATATACACACACATAATGCAGTAGGCAGAGTTATTGCAATACAGATATTGGGACTGGACTAAACACTGTTTGCAGCTGCCTTGATTCAAAATTTCTCAAAATCAATGGAAAACCTCCCTTGACTTTGAATGGCTCTGGTCAGGTCTGTATTAGGCACAAGGGCCCCTAAGCATTTATCTATATGTAACAGTTAACAGTTTGGTTATGCAAATATGAAGTGTTTCCTGAGTTTCCTGAATGTTTGCTTTTTGTAAAGCTCACCTGCTCTTCTGGGGCTTTAAATGTTTGACTTAATAATTCCAGTATGTTGTATGAAAGAGAGAGTAGATGAGAAAGAATGGGGGCTAAGAAAAAGGAGAAATTAGTGAAGACAATAGAGAGAAGTCAAGGTAGAAGTCATGAAGTCAAATCAAGTAGGAGAAAACGGAAAGACAGGTGGGAGGAAAGAGTGCATCCAGGAAATGGGCTTGATTCACCTCTTGTACAACTGCAAACAAAAGAAATAGAAGTGGGAATGCACACTGCTGAGCACAAAGAGGGCAGCTCATGCTCGGCCTTCTGTATACCCGATGGGCGCAGGGTCTCTGCAGGGCTGGGACAGCTGGTGGCCCTGCTGGGGACACGTTTCCAGCTCCAACTACTCAGTAACCGAGGGTACAAAGTGTTGGAGCTGTCCCTGGGGACAGGGCTGGGATTTGCTGCCTGTGCCCTGTGACACACGAGGGTCAGCCAGGCACTACGTGCACTGCCATGGTGCTGGGAGCAAGAAAAACGATGGAGCCACAGGGTCTGACAGAATCCTTAGAGCCGGCCCGAGCCATGCTGGCTGAGGAGATTTGTGCTGTGTTGGATGAGTGAGTTGTTAAGGATCTGGGGCAAACCAGTAGAACAGGCTGATGAATCCACACGGTAGGTGCCAATCTGGGTTGCTGCCTTTTTCAGGAGTAAACAACTGGAAGCCATTGTTCATCTTCCCAACTCTCTGCAGGACACAGGCTGTAAATTACATCGAGGAACAAAAGCTGGATGGGAGCAGAACCGGGTGCTCAGCTTCCCAAGGGAGTGCTTTGCCCTGCAGCCAGAAGAGCAGCTTTTCTTGCTCAAACCAGCACAGGCTTTTCTGGTGCCTTCCCAGCAGCTCAGAGCCCAAGAAAAGCCAGCAGCTCAAGGTTTGCCTGGCTGGAGCATTTACCACCGTTGCCATTACAAAACCTGTTTTTGGGATTGATAAATGAAAATTAAATCTGCTCTGAAATTGAATCCAGTCTGAAATGCAGGAAACTAGATTGCAGTCTAGGGACATGGAGGAAATCTTATTAAAAATAGCCTATTTTATTGGTATTACAGATAAGTGGGCATGAAATCCTCCCTGCTCCCCCAAATTTGATTTTCAGCCAGTCTCACAGATCATCTGTAGTCTACATAAATTATATACAGCCATGACCAGAACTACCTAATGACATTTGTGCTCTTTATATTCACTAGCACCAGTTGCTCTTCAACTCCCCATAAAATATTGAAATAGCCACCAAATTATGCTCAAAAATTATTTTTAATTAAAAAAGAAGTATTTGTGCTGATAATAGAAAAAAAAAAAATTACGACCTGCATTTTTAAAAGAAATTTTGGGATTTCAGAAGACAAATGCCAGCTATTTTCACAGAAACAAAATTCCATTCTACCCTTTTTTCAATTTCTCCCCTTGTGATGGTTTGGTGACACCCGTTCAATAGTGAAATCAATCTCCATTGTTACCTTTCTTTCCATCATAAATACCGGTTAATTCAGGTACATCCATTTCCTTGTCTGTCCAAAAAATAAAATCTAAATATTCATTCTAGGGAGAGGCTGCACCACTGAGTTCAGTGGAATTTTGGTCTTTCAATTAAGCCAGGCCAGAATTTCATCCTCTATGTGAATTCCTGCAAAACCCCCAATTTTTTATATCACTGTAAGCCATGCATGCTCCTTTTCTAGGACTCCAACATATGCACTCCCTATTAGGATTTTTATCAACATTAATTAGTGCTGGCTAGAGTTCACATATGCGATAAAGTCACAAACGAGTTATTTTCGTGTTCCTGTACTATATTTTATGATCACAGAATCTGTATGCACTGTATCAAATATGTCACAGGAAAGCACTCTTAAATGCTGGGGTTTTATCCCTTTTCAGTCTTATTGTTTCATTCTCTTTTGAAAGCTTCATTCATTAATCATTTTACAAATTTTTGGTGCCAGTAGTTTAACTTCTTGCTGCCAAGGAATTAAGCCAATTCCAGATCTCAGATATTTAACTGCACTGACAGGCTCAAAAGGGATGCTCTGCTGCATTTCTTCAGCAGAAGATTTGTTGCAGATTTTTCTATTCCTATGTAATAAGGTTTTCCCAAACTAAAGGAGAAGTTATGTACTTCTCACAGAGAAATCCCCAAAACAAAACCAAAACAAACCCAAAAAACAAACCCAACAGTTTTTCCAGTCGTACATCTGCTTTGACTAAATTTTCTGAGCAGGATTATGCCCTGCATATCTACCTGAGACTGACATAAACTGACCAAGTCAGCGTGGGAGAGAAGAAAATATTTTTGTGTCATTTTTTTGTTGGAGTGCACATGTGTGCCCTAGGCTGGTGTGTAAGCAGGCAGATGGCAAAAGGAATGGCCAAACTCACATATCCCATGCAAACAGCCCATTAACTATTTTTGTGATTTATCACAAGAAATGATGTAATGTTATTAATTATATTTCTTGTGTAGATCTGTCTTTTCCTTTCACATTAGGTACTAGCACCTCCATGCACATGGTCTAAATGTGTCTAATTGTAGTCCGGTTTTTCAGGGCAACAAGCAAGAAAGTCTTTCCAAAGCAGAATACCACCCACCCTTGCTGAACACACGCAGAAGTATTGAAAAGACTAAGATGAATAACAACAAATATTTTAGTATCTAGAAAACAGCCTATTAATAATCAGGTGTCCAAAGGGCTAGAATTAGAAACTTCAGACCATGAAGGGACTAGGAATTTCCACTCCTGGTTAAATAAAATGGACATTATTCTCCCTTTACCTATTTTTTAAATTCAGTATCATTACCAATACAGGGTATTAATGGAGAGGCAATTTATATTCATCAAAAATAAGACTCAAAATTTCCTGAATTTCAATTAGATGTTTAATTATTCTGTTTCATCCATAGGATGTGAATTTTAAAAGTAATTTAGCAATTGAAGAAAAAGATATACTTAGTAAATTTAAAACATTCATTAACTGTGTGCCAGCATTTTGAAATCCCACTAAACTTTATTAATGGATTTTGATGCCAAAACATTTCTAGATCTAAATGTAAAGGATCTTATAGAACTATTTCTCTTTCCACTTTAGACAATAAGGTATGTAGGAGATTGCTTTTTAATTGCTTTTAAAGCCATTTCTTAGGAAAAAGAAGTAGCATAAATGTGTTATCCATTATTTTAAAGTTGCTAGCTTCATAATAAAAAGATTCCCTGTGTTTAAAGGAAAGATTTTTCACTTTAACTTTGTCCCATCAGATATTCTAGACCTGTAGGAAAATCCTGTTGGAACCTGTTGCTAAAAATTTGGCTGGTTGAAGGACAGCCAGACATCTCTAAGAGAAAATGCAAAAAAAAGGGCAAAGTCCTGAAAACCTCTTTATGTGACCTCCTTGTGCTTGTGGCTGGGTAGACCTGTCTGTATTTTTCCATTGTTTGTGTTAACAGAGATTAAATTAATGAGAAAATTCTTTCAAGTGGGAAGATCGACAAAGTGGTAATCTGATATAGGACTATTCATTCTGGATTTGGCAAGGGAGGCTGAAATCAGGGCATTTCTGGCTGTCAGTCACCACCACATGCTTGTTAAAGGCTTTGGTGATCCCTGAGCAGCCCCTCACCCCAGGGCACAGCATCCACTGCCACAATTGTCCAGCTCCAAAGAGAAGCCAGTGCATGGAGACACCACGGGCAATCTCCAGGGCAGGCAGGAGACAAGCCTTCTGCTTATCTACAGAGGCATTGAGGTTTTCACTAGGGGTTTCATGAGGAGCCAAACAAAACCACACACTGCAATGAACATATGATCCTCAGGAGCTGAGACCTTGCTTGAACTCAAAGATCTTGTGCCTTTTCTTCCTGTTTCTCTTCTTTCTGAATCAGGAATAGGAGGAAAAATTCCTTCTGCACTTTATGCCATCAATACAATATCAGCCTTAGCCCTCAGTGCCACTCACTTCTGGCACTGGCATTATTTGCTACTCTTGTTTGTTCATTATTCTTGTTGAGCAGCCTGTGCAGGGACATCAAGGGTGGAACAGGCTGTGGGAAGCTGAACTGCCTCAGCTTACCTTCTGCATGGGGTTATCCTCCAGCAGAGAGTAAAAACATTGCAGAGAGCTTCACTGCAGAGCAGGCATTGCACTTGCTCTTCACTGAGCCACAAAAAGAGAAAATGGTGAGAAAGGAATAAATAAAGAAAATATTTTGGGGAAATATCTAGGCTGTTACAGATGCTTTACAAAGGTTCAGAAACTCACTTGGTTTACAGTAATGAAGAGAGTTTAAAAGGCAGGAGGAAAAGCTTGTACCAAACAGTGCATTTCTGAGGTAACTCAGGAGAGATTACACAAATTTTCCTACAAGCACACTAAGTATAACTTTTGACTAGACTTGTGTAAGAAGAGAAGGTTTAGTGGCTCTTTAAAACTCAAGTGTGCCTGCTTAGTCAGTACTAGCTCTCCTTCCACTCCCCCTTCTTCTGCTGCTGGGTAACTTTTGTTGCAATATGGGTGTGACTTCTGATGGTGCTTCCCCCTCCCAGTTATGTCATTACTTCAGTTCCTTTGAATCAGAATAAAAAGTGCAGCAAACTTCAGACTCATTGACTGCAGACTTAACAAGCGTCAGGGCTTCTCTCTGCAGCTTGCACGGATCTTTGGATTTTGCAAAGCAGTTCCAAGAAAACAATGGCCACCTTCTCCTTATGGGCAACTTTTGGATTATGCTTGCTGAAGCTCTGCCTAACAGAAACAGGTAAGATTTTTATGAATGAAAAGACTTATGATTGTTCAGTTAATGTTTCAGACAGCAAGTGCATTGTTGCTAGATTGCTAAAAGCTTGCCTGCATCTTTATACTTTTATTATTTCAAGTGTTTTCAGAGATGTTTTAGAAGTGTAATCTCAGTTGTGCTGGTCTGTATGATCACGGAAAGCTGTGTATTGCTTGTAAAGGGCAATTCCAAATCTGTAAAAACTGAATTGCAGAACATGAAAGAATGAAGTTTAAGCTAAGAACAGAACTACCTTAGGGAATTCAGAATGGCTCTGGTAAAGCTCCGTTTGACAATGTGACTGATGTTACAAACGCTGTTTGCTCTCCCAGCTCCGCTTCAGACTGCAGCAAAGGGGGGCAGAGGGAAGGGGTGACCCCCCCAGCTCACCGCTGCCTTCTCGAGTTCACATGAGCTGAGCCAACAGCTGAAACAAACTGCATTTGGGCACAGCCTTGCTGAACAGGGCAAGAACTGCAGGCATCGCTGCTGAAATTTGCAGAGCTTTTATGCCAAGCACGCTTGCTTCTGACTTTCTAAGATCTCTCTGGGGCTGACTGATGAGCTTTTGGAACAAAGCGAGTTAGAAGTGACAAAGTTGTTTATCACTTACCTTCCTGCAGCTTGGTTATCTGCTTCAAATATTTGCATTTTTATACCTAAGGTTAATCCAGAGGGAAAAAAAAAATTATATCCAAAGTGACAAAAAACTTTTGAAATCTCACGTGGTGTAGGCTCAACCATGTTTTAGGGGAATGACCATACTTTTAGCAGACTCTCACTGTGACTGCAACTGCCTTGAGGCATTTTGTGGTTATGCATAACAGTTGTGCTTCTATATTGTTCTTGTACTTGTCAGCTCCAGGAGTCTAACAAAAGGCATTTTTCATGGCCAGCATCACCCAAGGGCTCTGTGTGCGTGTGTTTATAGTACATATATGTCTCATTTGCCTGAGCAGCAGGGGATACCTCTGTAATGGTTGCAGCGTTGCCAGGCTGTGAATGGGTGTGTCACAAGGAACAAGCGCCCAGCATCTGTAGTATCTGAAGCAGCCTCACTGCTTTTCTTCCTAAAATTGTGTGTCCATTGTACCCAAATGCTCTTGCTGAGATCAGGTGTATAGACAAAGCCTTCAGAGAAAGGACAGGGCTACTGTAGGCAAATAAGGCATGTCTAAGATGTGCTTAAATCCTTGACTTGGTCCACATATGTGCACTGTATAAATATTATAACTGTTTGACTGATTTTTACTTCTGTGAGCTGACTGGGGTGTCCTGGAGAGCAGGGTCTGCACTGGCTCTGGGAATAATGTGATTTTACAGCGCGACAGAAAGCCTCAAAATTGAGCCCTCAGCAAAGATACAAAAAATGTGTCAAACTTCACATATGCCCTCCAGGGAAGTTTCTTTACTGGCTTAGTAAGGTATTAGACTATAGCTACATATATTATATTTTAGTTGGTATAAGTACGTTCCAGCATGACTTTGTAGTCAGTAGTGGTTTCAGAACAGCAGTTGATGGTGGTTTCTTTTTTTTAGCCAGTGATTTTGCTGTGTATCACACTAATGGCTATTGCTCCTGAACTGGAAGTTTGAGCCTTTTAGTGCAGAATTTTATGGAAATAACGAGAACTTGGAATTACTCTTAATGCAATTTCAGAAGGAAAAATGAGATACTGAGAAAGCTGAGAAACTTATCCTGATTTCTGTGGTGTTGTGACTGTACTGTCACTGATAAGTTTCTTGCTCATGGGGTTAACATGCCTTGTCTAAGGAGTCTGGATCCTGGAGGATACAGATTCTGACATCTAGGGTAATGATGTTTACGCAGGAGATTTTCTCCTGCAAGCATTATGTGTTTGTAGAAATATTTTTTCTCAAAGTTTTCCTTGATCAACACAAAATGAATCCTAGAATTTTGACCCCCAGACTGGAAGGAATTGGAGCAGGAGCAGTAGTGGTAAAGATGAGATGGAAGGAGGGAGGATGAGTGTGCCCATGGGAGGAGGGAGCTTGGCTGCTAGCACTGGAGCAGTTCCACAGCCCCAGTGCAAGGTAAGGCTCTGAGACAGGGCAGTCACAAAGGAAGAGACCTGCCTGCCCCTTGGTTTACATATCTGTCATGTAAATTTGTAAATAAAACAGTTTGAAGAAGCCCTTTGTGCTAGTTCATTTTCACTCAGTCCTTGCAGTGTGTATCTTGGCAGTTTCCCAAAGCTACAAAGTAACTAGACTTTATTAAGAGGTCACTTGAACTTTCCATCATTGTTTAGTGGAAGGGTTATGGAGCTGGCCTGGAAACACTCGCACCCGCAGAGCCAACAAACCCTGGCAGGGGATTGTTTTTCAGCCTTTGGAGAAATGGTTGAAGATTCTTTAGGTACTGGTATTCACCACAATGAAGAGCCATTACCTTGAAAATAGGAAGTCAGAGAAAGGCTTAATGAGGACAGATAGCATCGTACAATTGAGGAAGAACTTTTATAAGTAAATACTTTTAAAACCACTGGTAGCTCTAGCCAAGGTTTAACAAAATGTTCATCTATATGTGGTGTATCTTCCCAGAAGAGTTCCCATGAATTTTATAGGCCTGAATTGAACATAGTGTGAGTATTGCAGTTATTCATCTATCACCTGAACATGCACGAGGTTTGGCTGTATCAAGAATGTGCCAGGAGTCGGAGACATCATGGCATGCTGATAGACAGAAAAACACCAGAGAGAACCATGAGCTCATTACTCCTAAAATACTTGCTGAAAAGATGTGATAGTATTTGATATTAGTTCTGAAATAGTTGACTGGTAGTAAAATACGTAGAGAAGTAGAGAAAAAGCAATGCAGATCTCCTTTATGAGGAGAGGGTAAATCAGTCAAAGAATTTAAAATATTTTTGACATTCCAAATGCTGCAAAAAGGCTTCTCTGTCCACTTTCTGGTCTTTTGCATCATATTTTTGTTCCAGAACCAAGGGATAGGTGTTTGAAAATACAGTCAATATGGTAGATGATGATTCTCCTCTTCATTTATCACTGTATGGTCTTTTATTTTCAAGACAATACTATGTGAATGAGCAAGGGAAAGAGATCTGCAAAACTCACCTCTAAAACTGTTTTTTCCAGGACCAAGGCTAAATGTACGCAGCTCTCTGTGAAATATAACCTCACAGAGAGGATAATTGTGAAACAAACATCACCCATCACAGTAATCTTGCCTACTATGAAAACAATGCAAAAATGGAACAATGAAAATGGAACAAGTTACGGTGTTTAAATCACATCATATTTTAGAATCAGCATTAAACTGAATTCTTAAAATAGAGATAGGGAAGCTTCCAACTCGCTAGAAAGTAGAACACATCCACATCTATTTAGTTCTTTGCCTTTACCTGCCAGGGTTTCTCTGTGACAACCCTGGTTGTTTGGACCATTCTCTGTTTGTTATCCCTGGCTATGGGCAGGAAGCCAGTTTGGTGCAGCTGCTGGTCATTTTCCAGGAGTCCATCATCTCTTAACAGACATCTCTCCCTCCCAGAGAGGTAATAGTAATTTCAAAGCTATCAGACACTGAAATTATCGGTGGCCATTAAGGGCGCTGCTAAGAGCAGTGGCAGGAGGATTGTGTCAGGGCTGTGTGTTTATTATCAGTTTCCTCCCCGCAGTAATATCAGTAGCAGCTGGCTGTGATTTCCCTCCCTGCCCCCGCCCAAGGGACGGCAGAGCACTCATCCCATGAATGAATCCGCAATGTGAAGTGGAAACTGAGAAAAAGAGGGGTTTTCCTTGGAGAATCTTTCCAGTCAGACAGAAAGTTCAGCTAATTGCAATTTAAAGTTCAAACATTCATGGCTGTTTCCTGCCTAACGAAACCTGCAGTCATTTTTTGAGTCTGTGCTTTCAATTAGGAGTATAATTGAACTTTCTGTAGTAAGCAATGGCTTTGGGACTTTCCAGTTCCTCTACATGACAACACTGGCAACTTTGTATAACACAGCAGTCTTATTTTGGTACAATAACCTCTAACTCTTACATTGTGAAACATTAATAAACACCCCAAACAAAACAAAAAACAACAAAAGAAGAAGAAGAATCTACAGTTTTAGCCGTTAAAAACATGAGAACACAAGCAACATATGCTAATTCAAAGCAAAAATCGCAGAGAAGATCTGAATTCTGCTTACATTTGGAGTCTGAAAAATATTTCGCTTCACTTTTTTTTTTCCTCTTTTTTGTTGGTGATTGATGTAGCTTGGTAGCTGGAAACTCTAGGAGTCTGTTTTGTGTCTTAATAAAAAAAAGAAAGAAAGAAAAAGAAACCACCAGACATGCAACAGCTGTGTTAATACTTCCATCTCTCTTTCTGCTAATGATACTGCTCCAAAAGCAGTGTGAGAAGGCTATAAAAGAGATTGCCAGGGTACATACTGACAGCTGCTGAGGAAAAGGACATTAGCCTGCAATCCTCAACTTCACAATTAATGTCTGTTTTACTAAATACCTGCCTTCGTAAATAAGATGCTGGCTCTGACAGAACATATAATAGTAAAAAAAACCCAACAACTAGCATAGCTTTTGTTAATTATGTATGTCTCATAGTGACAGCATGTTAGCAAAACAGGTTCTCAGAAGTACATTTCCCTAGGGGGCTTTTTTATTGTTATTTTTGTTAATGGATAGGTGTCTGTAAAGAAGCAGGGTGTGGTGTGTGTGGGCAGCTGTAATGAATAGTTTCTTGCAGATTTCCCATACAGAAGTGAGAGGTTAACTGGAGCTCAGGGGATGTTCCGTGGGCACCCAGACCCCTGTCAGCACATGTGAGCGAGTGCACAGGCAGCAAGTAATCTGCTGGCCAAAGTGGTGTGTAAAAGCTGAGCACCAGGCTGGAGCTGGCAGCTTCCCAGAGGCAGCACAGCTTTCCAGCAGGGAGGTGCATCAGGAGGGGCTGGGATGATGTGTGCCAGGGCAACCAGGCTGTGGCTGTTTGTGCTCTGAGCCCACATGCCCACTCCAAACAGACTGAACAGGCTGGAAAATGCTCCTCCTGCAACATGGAAATGGCACAGTTCAGCAGTGCTGGAGGGGTGGTTGGGATGGGAGTGATTTCCCTACTCCTTGCCATGGCCAACTCACATCTTTGAGACGAGGTGGAGTGTCCCTGTCACGGAATGAGGAGTGACACGACATGTCCCTGCTGGGACAGCCACGTCTGCCCAGCTCCATCGTGGTGCTCTGGATAAAGCTTCTGCACAAGGAAAATGGAATGGTTAACCAGGCAGGTTCAAGGGAAAGTAGTATTTGCCAATTATAAAGAAACATGATCCACGAATGATGAAGACACCAAGGGTGCTGCCTGAACGCATCTTTCACTCACTTCCTTATTTTTCCTCCTCCTGCTTGATCCATCATTATTTACAGGTCCTTTCCCTTTTCCATCTTTTACACACATGTAGATGTAGAAATGTAGAACAAAAAAGCTTATTTTGTTAACAAGTCTTCATATTTATTAACGTAGGGTTTTGTACTCTGTTCCTATATCTTGTTTATACACAAATTTGACATATAGGAACACTTAGAACATGGAAGTGAAATAATACATATTGTGTTTAAATCAATTTCACCAGCAGCAGTTCTGCAAAAATCAGATACAACTTTATTGCTCTGGCCGTTTTATCCTGTTTACTTGTGTGTTTGCTGTCCATATATGCACTGAGGACTGGCAGCTATTTTCAGTTCAATAGCAATTGTTTCCTGTTAGACAACAGTAAATGCAAAGCAGAGCTTCCTTAAAGAGTCCTTATTCCCTGATTATCTTTTTATGGTCAGGGATGTTTGAAGCAGTTTGCCAAGTGAGAACTGACTTACATCTTTTGCCCTACTGTCAGAGTTAACACTTCTTTAGGTTCAAGAACTTTAGAATTTATTTAATAATTAGATGAAGAATAGTGTCTTAAATTTAGTCAAGTTTTGCTCCTGTTCGAACTAATACTTCCTAGTGATGAACATAGACTGTCTTATTGAGATTTTGGAGGTATTTGTACTTAATTTGGAGGTCTTTTATGCTCTGGGAAAGGCTGTAGGGCTGGAGTGCCCAGTGACTGTGGAAGATTGGTATTAACAAAATACTACTCTTCTATTGCACAAGTCAGAGCAACTTTGTCTTCTTGTGAGGAGAAAAATCTCTCCCAGCACAGAAAAGAAAAATATCCTCCTTGAGATTGCATATTGAGCTCTAAACCTTTAAACTCCTCTTTTCCAGAATGTAACCAAATAATTTCATAGCCTACTGAGAAGAGATACTTGGTGGTTCCAGTTCACCACTGAGCAGACACAGCTAAAGTTTTAGAGAAGCATTTATCCTGTTGACAATTCTTGCATTAAAAGTAGTAACGGCCCGGCCTTTTGAGCATGTGAGACACATTCCCATGGTGACTGCCTAGAGAGAAGTTTCTTTCCTGCTTTTGTGGCCTGTCTCAGTAAAACCCTGGATTACTCTGTTCCCTGTTGTGGTATAAAATATTGCAGAGCTCTTCTAAGAATGTCTATGATGATTTTTGTGTCTTGTGACATTTCTACAATATCAGTTCTATAAATTTTTTTCTCTCGCTCCTATTATTCTTATGACTTAATTGTCCGTCTGCTTTTTGGGTAGGAAAGGATTACAGTAGTTTTGCTTTCTTTTCTCAACATATTCTTGACCTGTCAAGTCTCGCACATTATCCAGTAGTGATGATATAGTTTGTACTCACGCTGAACAGAGCACAGCATTAACTGTTTTTTTGAAACAGTGAAGCAGGGGCAATCTTAGATCATCATGAAAGAGTGAGACCAGCACAGTTTTTCAGGTGATTTTTCAGGTCATCTCTAGGCACATACACTAGACAGGGTTTTCTGTCTCAGTGGGTTCATGTGGATTAAAAAAAGCCCAATTGTCCAGTTTTCCAGGAGGAGACATATCCTGTAAATAGGAGTTGTTAATGACTAAATCTGAGTTTGCTTTCTGATAATGCTTTGATGGGAGCTTATTTTCATTCAGGTAGTACATAAAACAACCAGTTTATGTTTCTTTCTGGAGCTGGAGATGGTTTTTCTTCTTCTTTTATATTTCTTAACAACTCCTATTAGTTATATATGTGCTAGTGGGGACCAGACCTATTGTAAATTAGTGCAGCATGAACAATATATTGCATAAAGAACAGTGAAAGACTGGTAAGATGTTGCAACAGTCCTCTTAAAGAACAGCAGAATTTCTATCCAAAATTTTGTTGCAAATGAATAAACTCTTTTATTAACTTCTTTTGCTGAGCAAAGGAGGAAAAATTAAAAAAACTCTCTCTGCCTGACTAGGCTACCCTTCAAAATATAATATAAAAAAAATTATTTTCTTCAATTGCTTCTCTGTTATCAAAAACCCGTTAAAAAAACATAACATAGCCACAGCATTGAAAGTCTTGGCCCCAGCAAGGTTTATATCCATTAACAACCTAAAAAAGTATTTATTGGTAACATTTATTTGATACACATCCATATCTTCAAAACTGAAGGTGGATGTTAGAAACAAAAATCTGTGGTGTCTCCTCAATATATCCTATAGTATCTTAAACATTCAAACATTTCAACACCAGCACATGTCTGAAATATATTCCTTATGTTTGTCATCCGCTGGATTCTTACGACTTTTGTAGAGGACCTGAATTCCTGAAACAGATTTGACATCTTAGGCTTTCTCAATATATCACTTCAGAAATAAATGGTGTCTCTGTTGAAATTTTGTTCTTTTATTATTTTTTTCTATTTTTTTCCCCTTGCATTGCAATGGGTTCACATAAATATTACAACATTTGGTTAAGAGGGAGTTACCATATCTGGTGGATTTCATCAGCACCTTCAGCAGAGTTAGAGTCAGGCTGAATGTGTTTAAATTGCCCTAGAACTTAAAATTTGAAGTCTAGATATAGTAGTGTTTAACAGAGAAAGAATATTCCCAACTAGTGAGAAAGAAGTGAACTGGAAAACATGCTGCCAGCAGAAAAGAATGATTTGTGATTTTTGTAGCCCATGGGAAGTCAGTGTTTTTATCCCCACCTCACAGGTAGGACAACAGAGAGTCAGCAATGTAGCTGTAAATAGAACATCTCCCAAGTCCCAGCCCCTTGTCCCACCAACAAGACCAGTGCCTCTATTGCTTCAGTTTCAGAAAGCAGGTATGATTTCACACACAGGGCTACTTCAGATGAAAGAAGCATTATGATTAATTGCAAGAAAAATGTTCTTGTGCAAATATTATTCTACTGAATGGGAAGTGAACAAGAACACAGAGGACCAGAGCATTCTCTGAAAACTGTTACCATAAAAACAGGAAACCCTCTTCAGTTGCTGTTTGGTAATCCATCACTGAGTCTGGCTGTGCAATCCTTCCTTCAGCTGAGCAATATGTGTGAGAAAATACTCCTTATGAGTAAGAGTGTTTTCCTAATTTTTCAAACACCCATACAACAAAATTTTGTAGACCTACACTGAATTTCTTAACAGTATCAGTCTTCTGTCTGGCTTTATTACTCATAGTGCTCAGGTCATGCCATTTTATCGACACAGTCACAATCACATTACTGTTGACTCACAGTAAATGCAAGGCATTGACACCTTTTTTCCACCCCTGCTGTGATACAAATATCTCCACAATGAAAGTCATGGCACCATGACTAATTGAAACCTATATTTCGCTTTTTAACTCAGTGGTTTTGGTATCTTGAATTGATTTCTGTATTGGGAAGCAGCCCGATATCTCCCACCCATCCAGAGAAAGTAGTTTTATGAGTCAGGTGAATTAGCAGTTTGCTACAGCAAGGCATGTCTAAGGTGTGTTTTTAGGCTGTTCAAGGAAGACAAGAGGATCTATACACAATGATTGGTAGCAAATCACCTGGAAAAGTGGTTTCTCACTGCCTCAGCCACTTCTGCTGTTTCTGAGACATCACAGAATCACAGTATGGCTTGGATGGGAAGGGACTTTAAAAACCACCTAGTTCCAACTTCCTGCCATGGGCAGAGATGGCACGATCTAAATGAGGCGGCTCAGAGCTCTGTCTAACCTGGTCTTGAACACTCCCAGGGGTGGAGCTTCTCTGGGCAACCTGTTCTAGTGCCTCCCACCCTCGCAGTAAGGAGCCTGCTCCTAACATCAGATCTAAATATTTTCTCTTTCAGTTTAAAATTGGTCACCCTTGTCCTATCACCATCTGTCTATGTAAAAACTCTCCCTCTTTTAAAAAAACCTCTTTAACTACTGCAAGGCTGCAGTGAGGCCTCCTCGGTGCCTTCTCTTCTTTGGGTTGAAGAATCCCAGCTCTCTCAGCCTCTCTTTGTGGGAGATGTGCTCCAGTCATTTTCATGGCCCTCATCTGGACTTGCTCCAGCAGGTCGATGTCCTTATGTTGGGAATGCAGCACTCCAGGTGGGGTCTTACATGGGCAGAGTACAGGGGAAGAATCACTTCTTTGCTCTGCTGGCCACATTCCCTTGGATGCAGCTCAGGATCCTGTTGGCTTTCTGGGCTGGGAGCACACACAGGTGGCTCATGTCCAGCTTTTCATCCATGACAAATCCCAAGTCCTTCTCATCAGCGCTGCTCTCAATGAGTTTCTCTCCCAGCCTGTACTCTTATGTCCTGGTTGGATGCTTGGTCTAGTGCTCTTGATAAACCACTTGATGAATTTTGCTTCAATTAATGTCCTTGGTGGGGGAAAATATATTGTGATGCTTTATTAATTAGTAACTGTCTCAAATGTTGTTATTAAGATAGCATTTCCCAAACTGATGTTTGAATTGATTCTTGCTCAAAATGAATCCAATGTCATAGAATTTACAGTACCTGGACCGAAGTCTGACACTATATAATTTACTAGTAAAACATGGATTTAGCTCTGGATCTTTTTGTAAAATCCAGCTATATCTCATTAAAACAAATTACCAGAATCAATGAGCATCACAACAAAATCACTGGCTTCACAACGATCACAGCACTTTTGGGAGGCAATGATGCTTCACTATTCAAGGATAATTACAAGCAAGCAACAGTGCATTGCCTTTATGTACCTCCACTGCCTAAATATACGTAGGATTTAATATAGTATTTGAAATCAGTGAATATCAAGGCTGCACTGCCAGTGCCTCAAGCAATAGAATCTTCACTGCCTTTCATGAATTTTTAAATTTAAATAAACTTTTTTTAAAATACAAAAAATATCACCATTCCCACCATATTTGCGATAGCAACAGCATTGTTTATTGCAAGCTCTAGTTATGTAATGTGCCTTTTTATGAAACCAGTTCTAAAATATTCATAACTAGGACTGTAAGAATTATTAAAGAAATTTAACTGCTCATATAGCTTAGTGTATGAATAACCTACATACATCTTAGGAAAGTTACTTGCTAGTCAGCATTTTCAGTATAAATCTCAAGATTCTTGAAACCCTAGTATATGGGTGAACATATTCACAAAGAGTCCAGCAAATGGAAATATTTTGCTACTAAAAATTCCAGGAGAAGTTGCCTGCTGGCCTGGAAATCTGATTACAGGCTATGGGATCCCTGTCATTCTTCTATTAGCGGATAAACAAAGGGAGTAGTGAATGTGACAATGTTCTCTTCCTTCATCAGAATCTTGCATAAGAACTTTCCCTTTGACTTCTACAGATCATGTCCAACATTGTGAAGCATACTCTGAGCAGCCTCCTTTTTTTCAGTATGTCTACCAGAGTAATGTCATCTCTGTTTTAACTGGTTGGCTTTTAGAGCTTTTGAAAAGATTCCTGAGGTTCCTTTCTTTGATTGGACAAGTGACAGAGCAGCAAATAGGAATAAAGCCTTTTGGGGCTCCAGGCGGGGGATTTGTCTGCTGAGCCACTCTGTGTGGCAACTGCTTTTATCCCAAATAACTAAATTGGTCAAACAGTGAAAATCAGACTCCAGCTATTATTCTGCAGCTTTGTTTCACGTGTTGTTTCACCTGGATTGCATGGAACTGATCCCAACTGATTCTCCTCACAGCCCTCGTTAGTCAGCCTTTGGGGTTGGACTACTCACTGTACAGCCTGCAGCTCTCCTCGTATCGGCAGTGATGATTATGTTTTCATCATTTCCAGGGGGGCATATCAGATAACTAATTGCAGACTATGATATCATTGCTTGCAATTTTTCCCCTGAGGTGCTGCGCAGCTGTACCACGTTCTACTGGAGTCTGAGAACTTTCAGCTCCCTATTGGGTGAGACTATTGCAAAAAGACTAATATTAATGTCAGCAGCGAGGAGGCTTATCATAAGTGATGACTCGGTATAGGCTCACTCAGGATGTTTACCAGAGCAACAGTTGCCATGCAGATAAAGTATGATTGGAAGATATATTAGCAGATTCTTTTCTTCCTACAGCAGCTGCTGAGGACTGAAGCATATTTCTTGTACTTACTTGCATTTTGAGTGACTCTGTGAATGCTTGATTTATTAATAGCACTACCCCCACACCCATTGTTTTAAAGCAGTAGCCAGGAGAGCTGCCAGTTAAGAGACTGGAGATTTTTGTCCATCAGTAAACAGATACAATGACTTCGATGTTCAGAAGGCAGATTCATTAGGAACAACGATTTGGAAGAAAGTCAGCAGCTTAAGCTTTGTCCCACATCCCATGTCCAGTGTGCACTCCCAGAAGTAAGACAGAAATGCAAGGAATACTTGCTGATTTTTTTGAAGAAAGGAGAACCTCCCTCTGGCCTCTGTGCATACCTCTGGCCGCGTTTCTTTTTCTCTGCAGAGATCCACGTCAGCTCACTTGGACCTCAAGGTTAGCATGGCTGTCTCATGACTCCTCATGCAGTTAGCAGCACACAGGAAAGTGAGAAAGCTACACTCTTATTTGCTTTTTTCAGACTTAATTACTAGGTGCCCAAATATAACTGGGTAGTAGAAACAGCTTAGGCACAACTTCAAAGGAAGTTCTGACTTTACACCTTTGGATGTATGGAGAGTCATCTTCACTTTCTTGTCACCACACCCAGCTACTAAGAATATGTTGTCTCTATTTATAGCAGGAGCTCCTTGCAAACATACAGGTAAATCCCTTTTAAGTGTTTTCCTGGACATTGCTGTCTTTAAAAAGCCAGGTGTGCAGATAATTTTTCCCTCCCTGAATATTAGCTATCTATTAGCGATAAATTATGTGGGATTTTTCTCTCCCATTAAAATTTTCAAGGCTTAGAACATTTTTCTATGCCAAACTGAAATGAAAATATGACATTATAAAAGATCTCTAAGGGAAACTTTTGTCTGGGTTCCTTAAACCATCAGCATGTATTGCAGCCATGTAAATATTTAAACCTGACTTTCTTAAGTGATTTTGTTTTATTTTGTTTTGTGCAAATAAAATATTTTAATTTCAGAGTTAAGGGTAGCTTCAAACTTAAAAACAAACCTCTAATTTTGCTTCATTTAAGTACCCACAGGGGATACTTTGAAAACCAAAAATACAATTTACTGCCACTAAACCTGGAAATGTATTTCCTATAAATCACTGTAGGTTTCACAACTTGGCAATACTCCAAGGAAAGTATTTCATGGGACAACTCCCAAGAATCTGTGAAGACTTTCATGTCACTATTGGAAAAGCCTTGCTCATGGTGCAGGTGGTCTATTTCTAGACTTGTTTCTCTACTCTCTTTAGAGTATGGTGGTTAGCAGAACAAGAATATCATAACTGGAAGAACACAAAACTAGCCACACTTCATGATGATACATGTGGCAGGTTCTTGGAGCTTTTGTGCTTGGATGGTAAAAACCTGCTTGTTTTATTCACATGGATCTTGCAAATTTGGCTTTTGAATTTTGATCAGTGTGTAGTCATCCCTGAGTCCTAATTTCCCAGCACAGTGTTCCTTTCCTCATCATGCCCCGAGGGTTTCAAGTATAGGTGTGTTTTAATGATGTCGACACGTGTCTATTAGTGACTGTGGCTGGGATTAATGAATCATTTTACATAACCTAGCAAACAGCTATCCATTGGTTTTCATCACTGACTTGGGCTTGAGTCCAAGTTCTGACATAAAGGTAAAAGCCTCTGTGTCCTGTTACAGCTGCCTGGGCTGCGAGTTGCTTGAGTGAAGGTTTTTACTAACAGACTCGTAAAAAAAGGTAGAATACTCAGCAAACAATGCCTTCCAGGCCATGTGTGTTGCAGTGTATTAGGTAATCACTGAATGATATTTTTTGTACATTTAAGTTCTTGAAGATGTCAAAATGGCACTAATCAGACTAACTTAATGCATACGTTGACAAAATGTTTTGGATCCCAAAATGTTTCATAAATCCATCCGTATGAAATTTTGTATTCAGAGGCCATTTCCTCAAGTCAGAAATAAAATATGCATTCTTATTTAGCCATGAAGTAGTTTTCTTGAGTAACAATTAGAAAACCAGGCATAACTAGAGATAGGTCTGACCTGAGAGCCAAGTTCTGGGCTGTCCAGACCTCCTCAGATTTTAGGACTCATATGGCTTGTTTCATAGATTTGCCTGAAGAGGAATTGTAATTACTAGGATTTTTTAAAAACGTATTTTAATCTGTTTCCAGTATGTTACATTTTGCTACTTTATTTCTAGCATGCATTTAAAGCAGGTGATAATATTCATAATGTAGGTATCAGTGCTAAGCCAGTGGTTGTTCAGAAGTGTCAGTACAAGATTCAATAATCTGTGATTATCAGGAAACATTTACCCATGTATATGTGCTGAGAGCTAGAAATCAGTTTAATAAATTAGAACCCAAGTTCTTATAGTAAATGTAAATCCTATATTCTATTGAAACAAAGAGAATGAAAACTGTATGTACTGTCAAACCCCTAGTTCTGTCCCTGTTGCTAGCCCCAGTTTAGCACATCCTGGTGGCCTATCAATCATCTTGAACCACAAACTGAAAAGGAAAATCCCCACGAAAACATCCCCCTAACATTTCCTGGTTGCCATGCAATTCAGTGTGTGGTTTTACCGAGAAGTCTGTTAGCACGTACCAGTCTTACACGTGCTTTCGTTCAAGTGGGCAGGATGTTCGCAGATCTTCCCCTTGCTCTGCTTTGATGTATCTCTGCAGTTGCAGAAAGAGGTGCTTTTATTTTTTTTCCCATCAAATAGAAGAGTCCACCTTGAGAATGAAACCCCCAGGTGGTGTCTCTAAAACAATGAAAAGCAGGGAGTAGTGCATGAGACATCCATACAGAAAACCAAAGATTTAATTCCAGTGGGAAGAGGTAGCATGAGTCAGTGTTACTCATTATACATCAGGGTTGCAGAATCAGGGTGGAAATGGAAATTGCACCTGGTTTCTTACAGTGACAGTTTCTAACAAGCCTCTCCTATTAGTTATCAGGGTGTAACTCACACTTCTCTGACAGGACAATGCTCTGCTGTGTGAGGTGATTCTACCCCACCAGTGGGTTCTAGCTAACAAATTGTCTGGGGAACCAAAGTTAGTGATTTTGGCTGACAAGCATTAATTGAACCTGGCTTGGATATGTGAATGAGGATAGCAGAGAAAGGCTTGCATGCAGCTGCTTGGAAGAGGGCACCAGAAATCCCAGCAAAGATGGGCAGAAAGGGCCTATGTGGAAGTTTATGTTTTCCATGCTCATAAAGCTCAGCACAGACAGGAGCATTCCACGGCTGTGGTTTGTGTCACCCAGTCTCATGATCTGGTGAGATTAATAATTCAGACGTATTTTGTACTGTTTGCCTTCTTCAAGGGCTATTATTAAGCAGCTGCAGCAAATCATGTGGATGAAGGAAGAAAGGAAAGATTGTGTCCTGTCAGGCCCCAGAGCCAGACAGCGCTAACGGGGGAAGGAGGGAAAGTTTGCGTGCTGTTGGTGATTTCACTGTGAGTCCACTCTGAGTCAGCCCCTGTGAAGCTTCAAAAACGTTAAAGGTTTGTCACGCAGAATGAGTTTTACATTGCCTTGGCTCTTGGAACACAATAAAAATCAATCTTTTGCATAGCTGTGTTAAAGGCAGCTATGTAAAATCAACATGAAATTAATGGATTTGACCTTCCTGCCCTTTGGGAAAAGGTGAAATACATGTTTTGATTTAAATTTGACAGTCATCTTCTTTAATTCAAAATTACTCTAAAACTTCAACATGGGAAAAAAATTAAGGCATTAATTTAGTTTAGATCCCATCATTTATTTTTGATATGGCATTTCTTGACGTGATCTGATTTTTCTCATTAATTCATTTAAGAGTCCCCATTGTGTGAACTATAAAATACTGTGTTCCCTGTTAGCTCTGGGTTTGTCTTTTGTCATTTTTAAATGTGGTAATTACTGCCTTCAAAGAGTAGATGCTGAATTTATGCAATTTACTTAGACTGTGAAATACCATGTGAGTTTTGAGTGCTGCTTTGGTCCTTTTTCCTTGCTCAGCTCTTCATGAACACAGTGTCTCTGCCACAGCAGTGATACTTTTGGAAAAGTAGGCGTAGAAGATATCATCAAAGTGAAAACAAAGATGCTGTCTCAGCATTCCTTCAGGGCACAGTGCCAAGGAATCAGATGGCCTCAAACCCAGTTTTGAGAACTGGATTGCCACACTTTTGCCTGGGGTTTCCTGGACACCCATGTGAATTCTGCACAAGCAGGGCTTCCTGGGAGCTGGGCTTGGCTCCTGTGCGTGCCTGCAGTGCAGTTGGGCAGCACACGTGCACTCCTGGGACCTCCCAGCAGTGTCCTGCTCTGCAGGGTCCAGCAGGAGCATTTCCATGGAGGCACTCAGCCCACATGTGGTTCCACTAAGCCTATTTGTGTAATAAGCCTACTTTTTTAAATTGCAGAATTGGTCTAAGTGGAATTCTGGCTACGACTGAATCTCACAGTGGTAGCAGAGCATAAATTGTAGTGTTTAAAACCAGGGATGGGCTGAGGTTTGATGATAGCTAAATCAACTCACTCTAAACAAAAGTGAACTTCACTTTATAATTCAGTGAATCTAGGATTAACTGCAATCAAGTGGAACCCAAAGCAAGTGTATGTGCTGCTTCCACAGTAAAAGCTTTATAGAAACAATCCTAAAATTATCAGAAAATATGTTGATGGTCGGAGAAGATTTATCTCTAAAATGACAGAGCTTGTTACTTTAAAGTAATCAAATACAACTTCGTGATCAGATCCCCATATTTAACATTAATTCTTGGGCCTTACAGAGTCTGTTTTAGGAAGAGAGAACCAAGAAGGGAAAACTAAAAAGAAATCCTTTTCTTGTGTAGTTCATTTATGCTTAATACAGCTACTGAATGGACAACTTCCAAGACAATGTCAGGCCTTGAATATGAAGTATTTGGCGCCAAAGTAGAAGTCACTTGCATGGCAGATGTCAGAGAAGCTCCATCCCATAGCAGTAGTCAAGGAGTAGCAGAAGGGCCAAATCTTTTTTAATGACATATGATTATAAAAATATTAAAAATATTAAGAACTGTAATCAGCAAGACTGTTAACTCTGAAATATAAATTGATTTTGTCTAAGTTGAATGTTTTTGTCAGCAGGTATACTGGGAAAGGGGGAATGGTTGAAGAAGTGGTATTTTTTCCATTCTTTTTGTGGAAAAGCTATCCAAGTAACAATAATGATTAATTCTGTTGTCTATGGTACAAGTATTCAAGATTGGATACTCAGCTTTTGAGCTCCTTTTTGACAAGCAAGATTCAATACACTGGACTCCTACCTATGCTGTGAATAATTGTCCTCTCACGCATCACCCTGTCTGCATCTAATCCAGTGTTTTAATCTCCTTGAGTATTTCCTGTGAGCTATGGAAAGGAACATTCCTAGTGGTTTACACAGAGGAGATACCCTGTACGCAGAATAACATCAATTTATGAATGGACAGAAGTAATTAAAGAAAGAGTGCATGCCTTGATTACTATCATTTGCTTTCACATCTATGCTAGAGAACAAAATAGACTGTCAAGCAAAAATTGCGTTAGGGGAGTTGCTCATTATTTATAAGGAATGTGTCAGTGCAAATGTGCATGAATTGCATTTCGTGTCTTTTAGAAAAACAGTTTTTAAATGTCATCTTTTTTTTTCAAATAGACAGTAAAGATACACCCTTCTAAAAGTGGTGAAGACTGGTCTATTTTTCCCTTTCTTGCACATGGAACTTCCATTAAAATTAATATAAAAATGAGTCATGCTCCTCTTTGCACTGAAAATCATAGCTATTCCTATGAAGTGTGCTTTGCAGTTGTCATTCTAGTCTGGAGTTGCAACTGCTTTTTGTCTCTTGAGGGAAAGGTGGGGCAGAAGCAAAAATAATTCACATTGCTTTGAAGTGTCCTGTTGTTTCCCCATTTCTCTCTACACACATGATTATTCTTATTTGTATTGATATTATTATTATTAACCCTTTCATCTGCACAGTAGAGTTAATGGCATGTTAAAAGTCCTAGATACCTCACAGAAACATGTTGTATTGCTATTTTTGGGAAGGCTGGAGATTTGGCTCACACCTCAGCCCAAAGAGGGGAAGTATGAAAAGGTGGTTGAAAGTGGCAGTGCTTTTTCTGAATTAATTGGTAGCTGTTACTTTTTGTGTGTTTGCTTTGAATGCATTATATTTGAAAATAAATAATTTCCAGGTCTTCAGGGAAGTATTAGGTCTAAATTTTTAATACTGTTTTTTTCTTTTCTTTTGATGACAGAATTCAATGTAAGTTGCAGATATGGAGGAGTTTTTCATGTTGAAAAAAATGGTCGCTACAGTCTCACACGATCTGAAGCAGTTGAACTCTGCAGAGCTCTCAACAGTACCTTGGCAACACTAGAACAGCTGAAGAAAGCTCATGAGCTTGGGTTTGAAACCTGCAGGTAAAGAAGTTCTTGAAAACATCATATATGATGACACCACTAGTGTGATAATTACATTTGACTTACTGTAGAGGTTAATATTAGCTAAATTATATTCTGTAGTGATTCAAACATCTTTGTGATGCGTATGTTTGCTCTGGGTCCAGTAACAATTCCTTGATTCATATAACTTTTACCATTTATCTTTAAAAAATCTTAAAAAAAGTGTAGCCTCTCCCAGATAAAATCAAAAGGTGATAAAAGATTCACAGGATAATGAGCTAATTAGGAAGATGTTCAGATCCTAGTGTGTCTCTGAACAATTGGTAAGATGTGAAAAGTGAGGAGCCAATATGAGGTCAAAGACTGAGAATGGTGAATGCAATGTATGGAACTCGGTCTTGCCAAGGAACAGTGAAAAACAGCAGGTGGTACTGAGGGTTGAACTCTTGACATCCCAGTGAAAAAATAGCCACAGTGTGTTCTTGTAATCCACAGTATGTGGCCATTAGAGTGTATTTGTAATCTGTCAATGTTTCAGATGACAGCTTCAGCAGTTATTAAAACCCAAAATCACAATGCCAAGTGACCTAATTACCTGCTCTAATTAATGACGTACAGGGCAACAAATGAGGATGATACAGACTCCCCAGTTTCTCAAAAAATAACTAGGCCAAGAGACTAGAAGTTTTGGAAAACTTTTAATTAAAAAACATTGAGTGAATATTAATATAAAAACACGTGAGGCTGAACAATCCCAATTTTCTGTGTTTCCTCATAGCAGAGGTGCTTCATCCCTCTGATCAACTTCATGACTCTCTTCAGGTCCATGTCCTTCTTGTGCTGGGAATCTCAGAGCTGAACACAGCACTTCTGGTGGAGTCTCAGCTAAAGAGAGCAGAGAGAGAAAATCTCCTCCCTTGACCTGCTGCCCAAGCTGCTTTGATGCAGTCCAGGATGTGTTTGGCTCTCTGGGCTGCAAGCAGGCACTGCTGGCTCCTGTCCAGCCTCTCATCCAGCAGTACCCCAGGTTTTTCTGGGCAGGCAGTGTATTTTCCCCCCCAGGTTTTTCTCTCAGTGTGTTTTTACCCCAACTGGTATTGGTACCCTGCTTCCACTGAATGAGCATTTCCTTCCCGTCCTGAAGTCCCACCACAGCCTTGCAGTCTCTTGGCTTGCTTTCCTGATTTCTTAGACTGGTATCAAGAGCTCTTGCACTCTATGAATCCTTGAAGACCTGCCATCTCTGTTCTCCACCCTTGTCCCCGAGGGCAGTTTCCCAGGAGGGCCTATTGATTATGTCCTTGAAGTGCTGGAAGTTTACTTCCCTAAAATTCGGGGGTTTGACTTTACTCTTCTCCTCACCCATTTCTCTCAGGACTGCAAACTCCACCGCTGCATGGTCACTGCAGCCCAGGAGATTCATGGTGGCACACCATTATGGAGTTCAAATAAATAATGTCACCAGATTTTCAACTTTATTGCAGTCTGACTTAAACAGCAAACATGTAGAAATGGAATTTATCTTCTAACTGGCACAGAAAAATTCAGTGGATATGTCTCCAAAATTTTAAGACTTTCACTCCAGTACCATGAGAAATACACTGGCATCAATACTGCTTGCAACTATTTCCTGTTCATTTCACAAGTATTGTGGTGGTGGAATATGTGAACAGAGAATTCTTAGAGGATTTTTCCATCAGAAGTAGAAATGTAATTTGAAATTGTGCCATGTAAAAATTAGAAACAGTTCTTTACTCTGAGGGGAAAGTCCTTCATAACACAATGGGAATGTTCTTTTTCTGACATTAATACGTGAACATACACGGCTTTCTGAGCCCAGAGAGATCAAATCCTTAATAATGCGTAGGGGCAGATATTTCTATGCAAGCAGTTATGAGTATTCTAAACTATGGAAAGTATTTTCTAAAGCTGAAATGTAAAGGCAATTGAAAGAAGAAGAGGGATTTTTTTTTTCCATGAGGAAGCTGTAATTTTTAATTACTGTTACAATTTTTCCCTAATTCACAATTTACCAGATGACAGATTTGGACATGTAAGCCAGGTAGATAGATAGGATTTCTTCTCCCTTCCTTCTGGCCAGCCCTCCCACCTTATTACTTTCATTTGTTTTTCCCGTGCTAGAAGTAATCCTTGTCCTAAGTGTTAGCTCTTATTAAACGTGAGTAGGAGAGGGAAAATATACTGCATGTAACCACCCAAATGTATATGAATCAACAGAACATAACACAAGTAGGTCAATAATGGTTTGTAAAGTGCCAGCATTGTAAGCTCAGCTGGGAGTGTGAGTAAAGCAATTAATGATTCCACCTACAAGAGAGTTTCAGAATTGCAACTATCTGCACATCAGACATGGAACTGGTATGATGTTCACAGATAAAAAATTGCAAAGCTGTGACATTTAGTCCTTGCTGATAAATCACTCCTCTCAAGAAGTAAAGTAAAACCCAAACCAAACCCCAGTTCTTGTTACCATTCTCTCACATCTCCAGTTAAATACATTGGAATCAATCAGGTGTTACAGGATTGCAAAACAGTAATAATGTATTGTACCTTATGTAACCACAGTCTCTGCTGAATTATGTGAGCTCTGTGCACAATAATCACACTGTGCAACTCAAAGATACAGGAAGAATTTGTGGATGAGTGGTTCTTGTATTTGAATATTTTACTAGGCTGTCAGTTTTTGCAGAAAATGGTGGGTGCTGCAATCATTCTTTAAACTTGCTCTGGTATCATAAATTGAGCCATCAACATTTCTGTGTGAAGTGTCACTGAGAGGTGTGTTATGTCAAGGCAATGAAAATTTGAATCCCTAAAGAATGGGAATTTAGTGTCAGATAGTACAAACTCACACAATAAAAAGTGCACTTGCCTCCCTCACTTTCACTCCCTTGCTCTGCAACTGATCATCCTAGTTGCGTGTTTAATTTAAATGGGTTTAGCTCTGGAAATTAAACACAAAATGATGTTGAGTGACAGGAGGCTGATGAACATGAGAAAGGAACACTCAAATGAAAAAGGAGCAAAAAAGCAACAAAACAGTATGAATACAGGCATGCACTTTTAAAAAGTAATGGCATTTTGTAGCTTCTTAATGTTTGCAGTGACATCTGCTATAGTGAGTAATATGGTTTATTTACCTCTGTTCCTCACAGGTATGGTTTCGTGGTGGGGCATATTGTAATCCCACGGATCAATCCCTATCATCTTTGTGCAGCAAATAACACTGGCATTTACAAACTTTCAGCAAATACAACTGCTCGGTATGATGCATACTGCTACAATGAGACAGGTAAGGAGATGATTTATGATGCATTTGAGAAACAGATTAACTAAAAATAACATATGTAATCTGCTGTTTAAGGTACTGGAATGAGGGTTTATACAATAAACATAGCCTGGTTTTCAGCTGAGAAGAAATACATTTTGTCAGCCTCTAGAAGTGTATCTGTCAAGTCAGCAACAACAGTTTTGTTACCAGTGTGTTTTGAACTAAATCACTTTTGTGACCTTGGGATAAACTTTTCAGCATCAGAACAGTTCATTATAACAGTTCACATTAGTCAACCACTGCAACAGTGAATCTGAGACATCACAGTTCTCTTCCATGGCACTCACCTCAAGTGTTGATGCAGACATGAGCTTTACAGCCAAGAGCAAGGGTTTTTTGTGTTTTAGGAGTGGCTGCCACCTGCAGCAGCTCCAAGGCCATCCCAGGCCCAGGGACACAGCTGCTGCTCTCCTGTTTGCAGATTCATTCAGTATTTGCTCAGGCAAATAAATCTCCATTTAGACATGAGGCAGCTGGACAGCAACGTGCATCAGCAGCAGACTGTGTTCACCTAAGGTTTTGAACTTTTTATTAGTAGGAAATATTATAGTAAATTATTAGGGAAGTGTATATAGCCCATGACAGATGCCAGCAGTGCTCACCAGAGCAGGGCACACGCTGCCTCTGCAGAGCTCTCCATGGAGGGGACTGAGTCCTGACAGCCAAAAAGGGTTAGAGTTGCCACTGCCACAATGGCAGTGGGTCTGACTGCATTGAAACTGGGTTATAAGGCTGCTTGAACTGGCATTGAGTGCAGCCATTTTCTGGAATGGTTATGGAAATGGAGAATCTTGTGGTTAGCTGACAGAACAATCTTGAATTGCCTCACCTGGGAAGGTGGTACATCATGGTGAATAACATTTGTTTGGGAATTAGTTTTCAATCCTTGTCATCTGAAGCTGATATTTTGTAATTATGTACCATTGATGTGGTCATACATGGGATTTTTACTCAATTTTTTTTCAAATTAATATTTTCTGTTTTCCTTCTTTCACAGAAACAGCCGATAAAACATGTGAGCCAGTTGTAAAAATAGATACTTCTTTACTCAGTAATCAGGATGAAACAGGTACTGTACTGATTAGAAAGACATGCACTTGCTTAATTTTTAGTAACTAGTTATCTTATTTTTACATAAACAATCACTAATATTAAAAAAGCCAAGCCAAACATAAGAAAAAGCAGTTGAGAGATGTTCAATAGAATTTAAAGCAACTAGTCACTTGTCTTCCCCTGAAGCCTGTGGAGTTTGGTTTATCTCATTTTTATATAGGTATTTGACATTTTTTGGCACCTCAGAGCTGCTAACATCCCTTTGACATAAAGGAATTTGATTAAGACTGCAACCTTCCTACATCTGATTTAAGCTGTTTGTTGAAAAAGCTGCTGGAAGCTAAAAAAAAGGTTCATAATAAATTATTTCTTCCAACTCTAAATTCTGCTTGGCTTTACTAATGCCAAGATTTTATGCTAAAATCAAGCCGTTTGATAAAAGTAAGTGATGCAAGTCAGGCCCTACAAATGCGACAAATAGATGAATTCTCATATATACTAGACATATTTTAGTGATGTATTATTTAGGTTAGATGGGAGGGCTAAAATGGGTGCACTGGCATTAATCCATAGGTGTTACTCTTTATTATAGCTGCGTAGCTCCTTGACATCAGCTGTTCATTTCCATTTCTGCAGTCATTGACAATGCGGATGGCTCCCAGTACAACCCAGATGGCACACGCCACACCGGCGGAGAGTCTTCCACCTCAGGGGTGGATGAGGAAAATGCAGGGAGCGGATCAACTCATGAGACAACTCCCATGGATGCCTCCATCAGGAGATCCAGCCCCTCATATTATGGAAGCTCCACTCCAGTCTCACAGCTGCCAGATCATACTTGGGGAGGAGGGGAAACAGGAACTCCTGGAAAGGATTATGGTAAGGACAGTAGGTTGTCACTAATTTCATGAGGCCCTGCCAAATGCAAATGCCATATTCTTTTCTACTTATTTTATTTAATCTCTTATGTTGCTTGTGTGGCTGAAATTATCAGAGGTCTGAAAGACTCACTCCAACTGAACACTAGGGATACAGATATAACTCATCCTCCAAGTACAGTAAAGTTTACTGTGTGACTACAGACGTTTTATCAAATCACCAATAACTTACCAGTGAAGGATATCAATATTTTGTATCACTATCCTCAATACATACTGAAATTACAAAAAAAAAAAAAGAAAAAGAAAAAGGCAAGAGCATTAGGATTACAAAATTACTTTTCACTGGTGGTATACTCATGGCATGTTATGCTTGTTTTGACATGTAACTAGCACCACAAAAGGTAAATCCAAAGATTCTCTTGCTAAGGAGCTAGGATCAGAAACATTCCCCACATTCCCCAAGGTGTGTGCTGTGTATTTCTGTTACCATCTGTGTTTGCATGTGTAGTCTAGATTTTTGGACAATCTCAGAATATATCTCAGCAGAGGGGAGTATGAATAACTTCACTCATTGCTCTAAGATCCCTGTCCTCATGGCATAGAGCTACAACAAGATCTTGTATCACATGAACAGATGTTCATTATCACTGTAATACATTCTCCTCTTCAAATTTTCTGTTTGAGTGATATCCTTACTGTGTCAGTAAGGTAAGCTTGTGTGGGGTCTGCATCTCTCTTCTCTTGTACCATTAAATGAAGGAATGAAGCTGGCAGAGTAGAATAGTTGAAGTGCTTGTGAGTACTGCATTGCAACTGAGCTAATGGAATAGTAATAATTTATCCATCACCATGCAGATGATGAATTCCCATCTGTGTCACCTGACACCTCTCCTGGCACGGTGGCTGGTGGTTTCCATGAAGATGACAGACAGGATACTGCAAGTCCTAGTAAGATTTATGTTTCATAGTAACTACATTACACATTAAAACTGCTTTCTTCTTCCAGATGGGCATTCTGGTAAGTGGTGAAGTATAGAACACCTCAAAAATTCGAAAGACGTTGAAAAACCCTTCTTTCCGGACTGGTTAATTGGGAAATTAACTTCACTCTCTGAGACAAGGGGAGCAAAATCATTTACAGTATGTTTTCTTCAATGCTTGTACCCGAGCTCAGAAAGATTTTTCCATTTTGGATTTCCCATGGCTGTTTTATCACACCTACTTATTCTATGAGGCATCACAAATTAGTACAACCTATTATCACTTGAAGTCAATTTATTTCTGAGGTAGAAAAGGAAATTTTTGTAGATTTGTGATGTTATTCTAATATATTCATGGTTGTGAATTTAGATAATCCATGTCAAAACCATGACCTTGCTAACCAAGCCAGTGCTTTATATGGCAGTTCCAACTGCCAAGACATTTGTGCACTGCAAAAACTCATTTCATCCTTGCTGTTGGAAATATGCATGCAAAAAAATTAGAGGGTCTGGTGGCTGCACAGTCTGCACAGCAGCCATTTTCTCTTATTTGTCCTTAATTTGCTTTACTGAGTTGGAAAAACTGCTTGTGATGTTTTTATCAAACATGTAGTGCACAGCAGCTACAATAAATAAAAAGCTTTTGAAGTCTTCTTCCACATTTTAAAGTGGAAATAATGTACATATGTTCACACTAGTTCTTAGAGTGATAAAGATCTTTGCCACAGAAAATAAAGTGAAGCCAAAGGTAGAGCATTTTAATTATACAGAGGAAATATACTGAAGCATGTCATAGTAAAGATCAAACTGATAGAAATGGAAGTTTCTTCCCACTGTCACTTTTCTCTTTTTTCCCCCATTAGGGGAATCCATGAGGAATTTGCTTGATTGTCTGTTGGTTGCTGACAGTTGGTCAAATGGTCTGAGTGACTTGGAGAAATGGTGCCCTCGTCACTGTATTGAGAAATCACAGGATAGAGGAAGAATGATTGTATGCATTCCACAATTAGCAAAAATTCTGCTAAAATACATAGGTTATTAAACCCAAGCATCTTTTCTCAGAAGACGTGAAGACTAGTAACGCCTTATAAGTATGTAGATGGAAGAAGAAATATTAATTTGATTTTACCTCAATCTTTCAAAAAAAGTAGAGAATTTTCTGGTGCTTGTTTCCACTGAAAGCTGTCTTTACAAAATGTTCCCTTTAAGGGGTGCAGGGTGCAGAAAATCCCACCTGTAATAGTGGGGAGCTTGGTTTACTCTGATGGTGGTTTTTCCCTCCTGTATGTTTGCTTTTGTGTGCAGGTGTGATTTAATGTTTCCTTGTACCGGTGTTTCTGCACCCACTGCAAAAAGCTGTGTATTGTTTCTGTACAGGAACACTTTCTGTTTCCATTTTAATACTTGATTATCAAACATATTGGTCCTAAATATGTATGTCCCTTCCTGTTGCTAACAGTTGTCTCTCATAGGCAAGACTGTTTTACAGAGGGAGAACAAGAGATGTTTAAGATCTGAAAAGACCAAAGAAACTATAGAGCAATGTGATAAAATGTGTCAATACTGATAAAAGCGTATCACAAAAGTGATAGCATTGGCATGTTTGTTTACGGGGTTAGGATTGATAAACTAGTTCTCTGAGGGGAAAAAAAAAAGATAGTGAAAGCAATGCACCTGGTAGCTTTGGCTGTTACTCTGCAGCATCACTTAAACACCAAAGTGTTTATCTCATGCAGTTTAATTTTACTGCATTATAAATTAATCAGTAACCTAGCACTCCTTTTAGAAAAAGGTAAGTATAAGCTGTGCATATCTCTGAAAAGTCATCAAATATTCAGTAGCATAGGAGAAAGTCATATGGAGAACAGTCCAAAAAAGAAGATAAAGCCACATCCCAATATCTGTTATTTGGCTCCTATAGCAGTACAGGCTCAGTGGAATACCCTGGCCACAATTTAATTTCCAAGAGAAAAATCTCACAGATGGGGAAGTAGAAAATTAAGAAATAAGTAAAGAAAACTATTTGTCATATATCTTCAGACATATGGCTGAAAAATCTATGTATCTAATTCTATAGCTTATTAATGTGAGAAACAAAACTGGTGGCTCTCCACCTGTACTACAATCCATTTGTAAAGTTAAAGTTTTTTGGAAAGCTGTCTATCTTAATCTGAAGAATTCTTTGCTATGGTTTGAAAAGGAGCAATTGGCACAGCTCCTTACTCTTCAAATGATACACATTCATTGTTTCTTTGGATCTGGACATCACTGATGGTGTTCTCCATAAAGTTAATGGTACAGATTAATTCATCACCAGCACTTTACCATTGACTTTCTCTCCTTGTCAAAACATGTTTTACTCTTTGTTATTAGCAAATTATGATTCATCACTAGGTGTGCCATGAATCAGATGAAGTACTCTAATTGATTAATGAACTACCTATATGATCAGTAACTCTGACTGATTTTTCTTCATCCATATCTGATAGACACGTTGATATCTATTTGCATACTAATATCTGTTTGGATGCACAGTGGGTGAAAAGGCTGTAGATTCCTGTAATTTTTTGAACCAGAAATATCTTTCCATTCAGAAATGTCTATCACAAAGCTGTAGAACTTAATATTTGCTATGCTGTGTTCTGAGAAAGTGTTGTGAATTGGTACTATGATAGGAGTAAAGCTGCGCCTCTCTCGCTGTGATATACTAATGCCTACCTGGAAAGAGGTTCAGGTGAAGGGGAGTGCATGTGCCTCAATTCTGAGCTCAGGATCTCGGCAGCATTGGCTTCGTGGATACTTCTTTCTTCGTTTATGTTATCTTGGTGGATGTTCCTCATTCTGGACTCTATTTCAAAGACTATCTTCTCTCTCCTGGGAGGAACTCATTAACCTTATGGAATGTG